>CM031239.1:42806848-43446925 GCA_018340775.1 Taxus wallichiana var. yunnanensis
TTTTATTATTTTGAAGAATATACCATAATACATAAATAAATATTATACAAACAACTCGCCTCACCCAAAAGAGGTCGATGATAACTATTATGAATTTGATGGTTTGGAACTATTATGAATTTGAATAGTAATCATCTATTAAGATGTAGAGTGTGGTACAATGAGGTGATAATATAAATTATAGAGTTATCATACATGATAAAAATGTTAAACATAAGACTACCGCCATAATATGATGATAAATATGGGGTGCATGGTTAAAGACCTATATGGTCAAGTAAATATGACAATTATGTGATTAAATAGGACTAATATGTGTGTAATTTATAAATATTTATTTGTAAAGCAAATAATGAACCAAGAGACAAAACTTTATTATTGGAACCATCATGACTTTCATATACAAGGAATAATGATCTATTAAGATGTAGAGTGTGTTATAATGAGACACTAATATAAATTCTAGAGTTACCATGCATGATAAAAATACTAAACATAAGAATACCACCATATTATGATGATAAATATGGGGCAAATGGTTAAATATATATATATATAGGTTCAAGTAAAATTGACAACGATGACGCAACAACCTAGAACAATAGGTGATTTTTAGAGACTCTTATCATATATTACGATTCTATCGTAATATTGAGTGTGATTATTAATAAAAAATTTATGTTGTGTATGATGCAAAAATTAGGTTGTGTGATAGTATGCCTTGTTTGCTTTTAATATCAATGAAAATCAAGTATTAATTATATTTTGATTGTCATCGTTTAAAACCTTATATAAGTACTATAAAAAACCTAAGCATGTATAATTGAAACCATGTATAAGAGACTATTATAGACATTTATAGTCCCTTGTGGGTGATAGAAAGCTAGAGTTAGGATTTTGGTAATAATGACTTCCTTATGTGGTATGCGACATCTAAGGAGATTATGATTACTTGTGTACTTATCATAGTTTGTATTGTGTTTTTGGGGTAAACAAACTAGAAGTAGAACTCTTATAACATTACATGAATGGGTGGTATGGGACTTTTAGAAATTTTGTGGTGTTTGTATTTTAGTTCTAGTTTTCCCATGTTGTTAATAGGACATAAAGATATTTTATTGTAAATGTCTAGATGGGAAAAGGGTGTGATTTATATATGTGTTATAAGACTAGGGAGTTACTGTGCGAATGGGGATTATAGCCTATATAAAGGATCACACACAACAAGTGCTAAGAGGGGATGTGAGGTAGACTGAAAATTGACTCAATGTCTACCATCTTGAATAGTCATTTTGGGATTGTTTCATATTCCTAGCATATTATCATATTTTAGGGATTATGTTGGTACCTTGTTATCCTAAGTATTTTGGCCAAAACATTATCATTACTTTATGATTTCTAGGATGTATTATATTCCTACCATGTCTTGAGTTTACCATTTGATTGGGTGACTATAATGCACATGGGATTCTCTCTTACCTTATTGATTGCTCACATATTCCTTATCTTGAAGGGTAGGGCCACTCTCAACATCGATAGGTGTGCGGGGATCCATAAGGCTTATGGTTAGAGGTAAAGAGCTCCAATGGTACTCTTTCTATCATGACACAATTCGATGGCATGATGGATCTCTTAGGATTGGTGACAATAGTGGCATTCCGATGGATTATTATATTGTATTTCATTATTATGATGTATATATTTTCATGAGATATAAGTTGTAAACCTTGCGATTGAAAGTTAATATCTATGAAGTATAAAATAATGTAAGAACCTATGTCATGTTTTTATGGATGAAACAAAAATTCTTAACTTACTATGAAAAAATGGTGAAGACATTAGTATATAGTCAATAATGGTAAAGTAAACATCTCAAATGAAAGAATGAACATGTAATTATGAATGATGAACTGAATATAGTAGTACACTAGAAAATAGATGGAAAAGCATGCACTTGAATTATTGTGATGGATTAGTGATTATTTGATAACTATATGCATGATTATGTTGGGATGAGAAAATGGCTAAATACAAGCCACACGTGAGAAGGATGGAAACCACGTGCGGGAGTGCACACATTGACATTTGGAAATTACCAAGAGATCGGGAAGGAACACGTAGAAGCACGCACGGGAGAAAGGAAGTAATACTGGTGTGCAAATGTGCACAAAAAGATAGAGACATCGAGGTACAAAGGTCCATGCACAAACTCATATAGGTTACAAGAGTTAGCTGAATTTTAAGAAAAGGCTAAAAATAGGAAAAGTAAAGTTGGTGTATTAGACAAAAAGGTCCAGAAATAGACTTGGAATAGATAAAGCACATGCGGAGTTGATAAAGCACATACAAGATGGATAAGGATGATGCATGTACATATCTAAATATAATATCAAAGCATGGATAAGATCAAGCTAATTATAGCACAAGTTAAAGATTAAAGCAGGATTTTGAAGGCATGTGGTCTATAGTTAGGAAGTCTATTATTAGAGTTAAATTTTGTAAACGGTGAAGGAAAAGTTCCTACTGTGTATAAATATGCAGGCGCACCCATTGTAAAATCATCATGTGCATAGAAAATAGATATATGAGACATTTTTGTATGTGATAGAGTCAGTATAAGGTGCATGTATTGAAGTGAAGATGTAAGCCTATGTTAAATTGATGTACTATTCATTTTAATGTAATAGGTAATAGTCTTTGGGTTGCAAGGTTAGGATAAATTGGCATGATGTAATTGGCATTCAAATCATGGTATTTGTTATCTATGAATGAATGATCTAAGCTCTTGTTTTTCTTACTTGTGTGTTAATCGTATTTACTTTATCTTTTTCTTTGTGTTGCACATTGGTCTATTGATTAATCCACATCTTGCATGAATAACTAAAGAGGTACATGATATTTACATGTGTTTCTAGTGAGCACTTGGACATTAGTCTTGGTGAGATGTTAATGCACTCAACTAGGTGTTTGTAAATAAAAGGATACATTTTGGTTTTTGTCGAGACCTCTTTGCATTATGTTCATTAATATATTTCGTGTGCATGGCATTCTAACTATCACTAGAGAATATTGAGTGTTGGGTACACAATGGCAGGACAAATTTTCTCATAGATATAACATTGGACAAGGTTCTAATGTGCACAAATGAGTGGAAGACAATTTATATGATTTGTTATATGATACATTTTTCAATTTCTTCCCAATAGAGTTGTATGAATGGTTGGCAACTAATGTACATGATAGAGGTATTTGGATGGGAAAGAAGCAAGTTTCGAGCCAAGATAAGTATAAGGCACTCTATGATTTGGATGAACTATGGATACATGTTGTAGATTATTGGTGGGAAGGTGTGCTACAGAATTACACCTTGGAGTACGTAATTTTAATCTATTCATTCTGGAAGAAGCAAAGTTCCAATTTTTGCAAGAACCAAGAGGATTGTACTTACACGCACTACCGTTATCCATGAAAATATTAATGATTGAGATAGGGATGGAGAAGTTATCTATGGTAGGCTAAAAATCCACCCGCACAGGGGTAGGAACAAGTTTGAGGAGGATGGCATTGGCCCAAGTGGAAGAAAGAGACAGAGAGAGAGAGGGTGCATAGATATAATGATGTGTAAAAAGGGAAATTGAAGAGGCACTAAGAATAAGAGGAATGGGGTCGGGTGGAAGTGATGAGAACCCCATAGAAGGCAAGGGACCACAAGACCATGTTCCTTGAATATTGGGAATCGAAATAGAATGACCCTCTCTGCATCTAATGAAAGTAAGTCCAGTGAAGAAAGGATGAGATTCATTGGTACACATTTGACCCACCCTGGACCCCTAGCCTTTACGCTTGGTTTTAGAATTCAAAAGTAGTTATTGAAGATCATCTTAGTGACATGGATCAAGAAGGAAATGGAGGATCACCTTTTTGGGTTGGAGATATATGTAGACACGTTTTGGTATCATCACAAGAAGTGTGGTAGATAAAGGCATGGAAACAGACTCTCGTATTTGGGTAGAATCTATTTGGGAGTAATACAGTAGACATAGAATTAGGACAAAGAAGTGGTTTTCTTCCCAATGGGGTTACTCCTATAGGTGGGATAGTGGGACAAATAGTTGGGGTACACTTTATCACTACTACAAAAATGTAGAGCGATACTTCTATAGATTCTCAAGTAGCACTAGGAGGCTCAACCCCCCATGGAGGAAATCCTTGTGGAGGCTTGAGATCATGGTCCAACCTCACTCCAAGATAAGGACCACAACAACCACCACAATATCAACCCCCTCATATCTTCTTCGATATGTCCCTTCATCTACTTGGAGTATCGAGGTGTGGAGATTCTGACAAAGAAAGAGGGAAATGATGAAAGCCAAATGTGACACAATTGAAGAAAGGCTTAAAGAAATATAACCCATGGTGATGTGAAGGATGGATAATCTAGATGGTCCTTCCTTAGATTTGGATGTGGTGATTAAGTATTTGTAAGATAATATTCTGAATATTATAGAAACGAGTGTCGAACAAGGCCCCAAATAGCTCGAGGAATGGAAGAAGATGGAGAATGTAATAAACAGAGAATTCCCAGAACTCCTACCATCACCACAGGCTTGAATTTAGATGCACGTGGAGGAACAAATTCTTCATTCTTTGATTCATTTGGGTAATCTCCCATATTATTTATTCTTCCATATTCTTTCATACTTCTAGTTATTCTTTCGAGGTTATTCTTTGATTTTCTATATTTCCGAGGTAAGACAATACTCCTAGTGTGGGGTGATGTTCGGTGAGAAAATGGATAAGTATAAGCCACATGTGAGAAGGCACAAAACTATGTGTAGGAGTGTGCACATGGAACTTTGGCAAGTACCAAGAGATCAAAAGGGAACATACGGAAGCACGCATGAGAGAAACGAAGTAATGGTGTGTGCAAATATGTGCCTGAGAAGATAGAGACATCAAGGCACTGGGTTAGTACACAAACTAAGATAGGTTCCATGAGTTATATGAATTTCCATAAAATGATAAAAATAGGAAAAGAAGATTTGGCGTATCAAACAAGAAAGGTTAAACTGAATTTCCAAAAATGCTAAAAATAGGAAAATAAGAGTTGGCATATCATACAAGAAAGGTCCATAAATATACTTGGAATAGATAAAGCACATGCAAGTTGATAAAACACATGTAAGATGGACAAGGATGGCACATGGATAGAGCTAAATATAGGATCAAAGCATGGATAAGATCGAGTTAATTATAGCACAAGTTGAATGTTAAATCAGGAGTTTAAAGGCATGTGGTCTATAGTAAGGAAGTCTATTATTAGAGTTAAAGCTTGTAAACAGTGAAGTTCAAGTTCCCACCCTGTCTAAATATGGAGGCGCACCCATTATTAAATCATCATGTGCATAGAAAATAGATATATGAGTCATGTTTTGTATGTGATAGAGTTTGTAAGGTGTGCACATTGAAGTTGAAGATGTAAGCTTGTGTTATTGTGATGTATTGTTCATTTTTTTGTAATAGGTAATATTGTATGGGTTACCAAGCTTACAAGAAGTGGGCATGATGTAATTGGCATTCAGATCTTGTTATTTTTTATCTATGAATGAATTATCTAAGATCTTGTTGTTCTTACTTGTGTGTTGATCTTATTTACTTTATCTTATTTTTTGTGTTGCGCATTGGTTTATTGATGAATCCACATCTTGCATGAATAACTAAAGAGGGACTGGTAGTTGTGTGTGCTTTGGGTGAGCACTTGGACATTAGTCTGAGTGAGATGTCAGCGTGCTCAACTATGTGTTGGTAAATAAAAGGCTACATATTAAATGGTAAAACTTAATTAAATGAATTCACCACTTAGATTATTTGTGATCTTATGTATGGATGTAATGAAATGGAATTATGGATACACTTATTTTTGAAATTAATTAAAATGCCTTATGTCTATAAATAAAGCTGAAAGTAAATGAGGAAGTAGGAACTACAAAATATAAACCTTTCCTTAGAGTCTTCTTAGAACTTGAATATAAGATAGCTAAAGTGTTAATACACTTGTTAGATCTCTTGGGATTGTTTAATTGTGGATGCTCCAATTTGGTCTCTAAATGAAGAAGAAATGCTATGTGTAAGAGTGAACATGAGGATAGCCTTTCAGTATGTGAATTCAAATGACAAATGAATAGAGTTTTTCTACAATTTCTTAAAGCTTTCAAAGATCGAATTGCAAAGGAAAGAGCCTCATATTTATAGATGAAGGAGAGGTCATGGATTGTGGATTAAGGTTTGAATGAGTTACAGGATCATGAATGCATTTTCTGAAATAGCCATTTGATTTGATCTATGTAGTTGGATGGTTTTAATATCCATTAAGGAGTAGTGAATATTTTGTTTGTAATAATATTTCATTCGATAAGGTGGTTGACGTGAATTATTTTTTCTTCCACCTTTTTAGGGTTTTAGAACTTGAGTGGAGTGGGATAGCTCAACTTAAGTGACTAAGATAGTGAAGTCAAGCTAAATGGAGGGTGAGTGGATAATTAACTATTTATTTAAATAATTAATTAAATAAATTAGCCATGATATATATGAGTATTGTTTAAGCATGGTTAGAATTAATTAAATTAATTCTAAATGGATGTGGGTGAATACTTAAAGCATGATAGAATTAATTAATATTAATTCTAAAGGGATGTAGATTTGGCATATTATGCAAAGGATATGGATAGCTAAGAATGGATAGAAATATGTATGTATTTTTAGGGTGTCTACAATTTCCCCTCTTTAAAGTGTTATTACAAATTAATAACATTTTAAAGATAGTAGACATATGTATATTAGTGAGCAGATGACAAGGAAGCATTTATGGACCTACTTTTTATGCCCCTATGAATCATTTGGATGCCCCACCGAGTATGGATGCTAAGGGAATTCCCCCTCAAGTGGATGGGTGACACAAAAATCGGTGGAAGTAAACTTGATATGAAGAAGGGACAAGGCATTGGATTCAAGGATTAGAAGGAGGATGGAGGGGTTTTTCTCGTTGTATGATCTTTATTCAAATAGTGAAAGTTAGAGTAGCCTTATTTTATTGTTACACAATAGATTTGTCACCATGATTATGAAAGAATCGTGATGTTTAACCCATTATGTGTTGTCATGTCCCTTTTTGAGCCCATTCAAATTCAAGACTTTGGCCCATTTTCCTTCCTCACGGGTCCAAGTTAACAAAGCTAGAGGAGGCTAAAGAATGTCATCATGTGCTTCATTTCATGTTCATTTCTTAGTTGGCATTGTAATTGTTGGTGATACTAGCTTTGAACAATCAATTATAACTAAAAGATACTTGTGACCATGTAGGCTCCCAAAATTACCAATTAGAAATTAGAAAGTACTTTTCTTAAGAGGTTGGCCATAATTTACATTATAAGCCCCCTTATAGTTATAAAACGTAGGTTGATTAGCCATTAGAGGATTATGTTATGTGGATTTGTCATTTTTGTAGAGGATTCCTTGTTGAGCATATTTTCCCTCTCTCTCAACAATGAAAACCCTTGATTGAGGCACTCCAAAGGACAAAAACCCATGTGGAGAAGTGGTGTAGATGAAACCCCACTGTTTCACCATTTTCTTTAAGTTTTTTGACGGAACAAATAATGGTGTGGGCTAAGGAGGAATACATGTTGTGATGATCACTTAAAGGTTGTCTGTACATTTTGACTTTTGGATTCGATGGTGACTATGAGAGCTTCCTTTTGGCTAGGAGGAACTACCTAAAATACACAACAAGACCACAAAAAGAGGATTAAATAATATATGTTAGTGGGCTACCTAGCGTGTGCTAGATCCAAGAAGTGTGATACTTCCTTGGTGGAAGTCAACCCACTGTTTAATATAATTTAATGTAAGAAATAACATAATAAAATAAAAGCGTACTATAGTTGATATGATTTAGGTATCTCATCTAAATATAATAAGAAAATCTAACATAATTGGCTAGGTTATGATCACATCTGGAAATAAGGTAAACAACTAAGGTGTTGGAATAGGTATAGGTCAGATTCTGGGTCACTTGAGTTACTTGGAAAAGGTTATTGGGATCTAGTATTAACAGGATTGCTAGATATAAATATCGACGCGTCGATCTGGTATGACCGATGATAGTTTAGTAAGAACCGACGATGGTTACTACGGGCTGGTAATAACTCAATAGTTCATGGTTTTGGGGATTTTTCGAGAGGTGGATCGAGAGACGGTGAAGAGTTGGTTTAGGTGCAGGGGAGATGTTGCGAATATTGAGGTACGTAGGAGTAGACAGGAGGTGATTAAAATAGTTTTGATTGATGGGAAAGGTTCATGTTCACGGGAAGACAATAGTGGTGGAGTGAAAATATAGTTGATGGTTGATAAACAAAGGTGAAGAACTCTTATAAAATGAATAGAAATAAAGTGGTGTAGGTTAGAGACACACTTGTTATTGTGCAGGTTCAATGGTTGGGTGGTGGTGATGGTTGATTAGTGAAATGGTGATCATTTTCATGGCAGTGCTTCCCGAAGTGCTCCTGTGAATGCAAAACCTTCTGATCAATGGTTGTGTTGGATATGCTTCTGGATGTGTGAAAGAGTTACGGTTCTTCCTTGCGTACGCAGATCTCCTTTGCTCCCAAAACTTGAGAATGTGTCTAACCTCTCAAACAAGGTTACCAAAATGGTTATATGGTAGTTGATGACGATTTAGGGTGATCGGCGTTGGTTTCAGGTTGACTGGCATCAGTTAAGGCGGGATATCCTAGGTTGGCTAAAATAGCATATCTTGGCTATCCTCTCCCATATTTTACTCATTTGTGTCAGGTCTAAATGGAACCTTGTGCTTAGATACGTCGGAAAATGTCTAGAAGGAGAATAGAAATGTGCTTTTAGGGTTGTACTAAGTCTTAGTTCATTAACGTAAGTAGGGCTAAGTTTTAGTTACTTATGGAATCATGCTATGAATAGGTATATGGTGAGGTGTCTAGGTGAGGTGGTGGGGTGAGGTGGAAATTATTTTTAATTGAGGTAATTAAATAATGAATGAAGTGAGGATGAGTATTAATTTAATTGTAAATAATTAAATTAATATTAATGTGGGGTAAAAGGTTCCTAGTTAGGTGAATGTGTTTAAGTTGGTTATTCAAAAGGGGACGAGGAAGTGTGACCCAATTTTGGTGTCTACATTTTTCCCATTTTTGTTGTGTAGCTTGTATTGGTAAGTGACACTGACAAAAACAAGAAGTGAATGCCCCATGTGTGGGTGAAAAGCGATCCCCTTCAAACCAGCAGCGATGATGTGTAAGACAGAATTGGTGAGTGGTTTGATAAAGGAGTAGATGGGGAAGATAGGTGGGCAAAGGTTTGAGAATTGAGGAAAAAGGTGATGGTCAACTCTAGTAATTGGTAGTAGTTCGTGGTCAAAATTGGGTCATGGGTAATGGTAATCAAATACACGCACACATATAGATTGTAACACGGTGCCAGGTTGAAGAGCTTGCAAACTCTACATCATCCAAGGTCGATAGGTTTATCCAGACAAGGGTGAAGTGATTCAGGTATCCAAGTTATAGGATATGGTCGAGCAACACAACATGGGTCGAGGTGAAAGAACGTTTAGGTATGCTCAGTACACCAAAGGTTTGGTCGGGATAAATGGCATGGCAATAGGAAAGGTATGGTTTTAGGATAAAACAACATAGGTAACAACATCGCAAGGTATAGCAAGTACATAAGGTCAATGGTCACACCAAGTAGGTCAAGTTCAGGTGAACAAGTCATGACACGAGGTAAGGCCAAGGTATAGGTAAAATAACAACTCTTAAGATGCAACAAAGGAAATGTAGGGGTAGGTTGGGCTTGTAGGTATGTTTCAATGGGTGGCTAGAATGATAAAAAGTGGGTGAGCATGAGTGGTGATAGGTGAAAAGGGAGCGGGGTAAGGGAAACTAGTTTGAAGTGTGACCGATGTTGGTTACATGTTGACCGATGATGGTTGACCAGGGAACCAATATGATTCTTCATCGATACCAAAGCAGATTGGGATTAAAAAGGAAAATTCCACTTTTTACGGAATCATTTTTCATTTTCGAATAGTAGAAAATGACAAAGGATTAGTGGAAAAGTGGAAAGTTACAGAGCAAGATGAAGAGTTGAGTTGGCTAGCGTCAAAGTGGGTGATCATTAATTCGATATGCGGGTCCACAAGATCGGTGTGAGTGATTCAGTTGGTTGGAAGAGAAGAGGACATTTGGTAATGGTAGAGGTAGGAGAGGGGTTGGGTGGACCACTAGTGCAGCAGCCCGATGTGCCCCCATGGAGATGGCATCGCGATGAGGTAGGATTCGATCCCATTCTACGTTGGTTAGGTAAATTTATTTGTAGAAATCGGGTTTGGGTAAAAATGGGTTTGGGGGAATTAAATTTGAATTTGGAAGGTATAGGGATGAAATAGGAATGGAAGAAGGCTTATGTAGGGTAAAGAGGGGTGAGGATGGATTGAGGTGAGATTTGGGTAGGGGGGGTAGGTAGGTAGGGTAGAATGTTGAATTTTTAGAGAAAAAGTGTTGGGTTTGGTAGATTTTTCATGACATGCCAGTGATCGACATCGATCAAATTTTGGCCGACATCAATGGGAGTTAGTGGCATCGGTCATGGATGAGGTGACCGATGCCAGTTTTTATTGACCATTTCCAGTCTATAACAACTAATTCGGTTAGAATTTAGCGGGAAATGGGACAGCAAATGAGAGGGTGGAGTTGAGATAGGTCATGAGATAGGAAGATATTGTCAAAGGAAAAGAGCTAGGGTAATAGGTATAAATAGGGATGACTCGAGGGATGGGGTGAGGGAGAGAGATCATGAGATAGGAAGAAGCTTGGGAATAGGTGGGGTGTCGAGGGTGAAGTTGGTTATGGTCGAGGTTTAATGATGTTATGGTTTCTTAGATGTAGGTGAGAGACCGGTTGTAGATATGATAGGGTACCACCCCTGTTAGTATCGGCACAAGGGAGTGCAAAAGCCAAGGAGTGGCACCATGTTACGGATGTCACTTGATTGGGGTCAAATGCTACCGGCATGTAGTTCAGAGACAAGCTTGATGGTCACCCTCATCAACAAATGGGATTCGGTGACCAACACATTTCACCTACCGACATGTGAGATCACAGTTACCTTGGAGGATGTGTATAGGATCTATTATCCAAATAGCTCTCCTAGCGATTTGGATAACTTGCATACACATCTTTCTCCCCTTCGCATTCTTTTGTCTCCTTCCATTTTTCCTTGTGATCCTTCCTCCTGCGCACCCACTTTCTCTCCTATCTCGTCATGCACTCCTTATGCGCACCTCCCCAGACTTACCTCCCAATCAACTAAGTCCCTGGCATTCCTCTTGTGCACATTGCATGCACCCCTCTTCGCCTCTTTCTTCCATTTCTCACTTGCACCCACACTCTACGCGTTCACCTTCTTTCTAGTCACTCGACGCACCTCCAAAGGTTAAATACAAAGGTGAAGACTCAAACTTCTACCATCCCTCCACATAACCAATGGTCAACGAGAGGTCAAAAGGAGAACGGGCCCAAAACAACTAAGTAATGAATGCGAGTAGAAGGTGCCAGGGTGTCTAAATAGATCACATTCAAAAGTGAGAACCTAAGTAGGTTGTCAAATGAGTGCAAGCCTTCCACTGTCCCAAGTCCAAAAAGGGACAGAGATGGGGGTTGAATAGTTAAAAAAGAGGTAGGCTAGCAGAGAATGCCAAGTGTCGGCGTGGCACTATTTTAAAGATAAATTCTGGGGGTAGTTTCTAAACATGTGCAAAGCCTCCACGTGTCTTAGGTCAGATACAATGCCTCTGCCCGCGGAAAAGACTCAGAAGAATACAAAGGAAATAGGGAAACCTGAGGATGCCACCACGTGTCACATGGGCACTATTCTAAGAGCAAAGAAAGGATTCAAATCTCAAACAAGCACAGAGCTGCCACATGGACCCAGTACAGACATACTCATTTAAATATTACATGCCTGCGACCCATAAATTCAAATGGGCATATCTTTCGACTCGGGGATTGAAATCTAACAAATGCACCGTTGGAAATATCTCAGCCTCATCTACACCTTAGAGATCTGAATCTTTAATTTTGAAGATGTTAGGTGGAGAGAAAATAAAGAAACATCTATCAGGCCATTAAAGCATAATCGTATTTCTTCAACCACCATATTTTTTTCTATTCGATCTGTCGTTCCTCCTCCTTTGAGGTGTCGAACAAGTAATTTACGCAGACATGATAGATTTGGGGTAGATTTGTAGGAGGCATTAATAGTGGTGGTTGAGCTTCAAATTGGTTTTTCCTACTTCTCTCTCTCCATCTTCCCTACATGTTGAATCTATACAGGATGAGGTCAGGGCTCATTATAAAGGGTTAGAAACTCTAGATCCTTACTCATGTTGCTAAAGACTCCATATTTTTTGTATTTTGAGTTGCAAACGTCCATGTTTGGCTCTTACATGTGGATATTGGCCTCCTTATCATTGTAACAATTTTGTGTATTTTGGAAGTAATAGAAGCATCATTTTGTGACTATTCTATGTCCTAATGTGTTTTTGTTCCTTCTTCTTGCCTCTTCTCTTGCATTGTGTATTGTTGTGCTACTTCAGGTCCCCTACAGTTCCATATTTGGTTGTGTTCCATGAGAACGATTTGGTGAATGTGTGTTTTGTTGTGCTACTTGTGCCTAGCCTCCTTTCACACATTCCCTGTCATTCTTGCTTAAAACAGATAATGTTCATCTCTCTTTTCTGGTGCTATCACCTTTTAGTGTAGTTTACGTCATGTTATCCTTATTTTACTAGTCCCTTGGCATTCTTAGCTTAGTTTCCCCTTTCATCACTAGGAGTAGGAGTAGGAGTAGAAATAGATAGAGGAACCAGCCTTTTCGGATATCCATCCTAAAGCGCTAAGTCCCACAACTTGGGGGACGGTTCCATTATGGTCTCGGATATCTCGTCCCTTTCAAGATCCGAGATGTGGGTGCATGTTTGAGCAACCAATAGTTTACGGCATGCCCAAAGGGGACAATCATTAAAAGCTCAAATTTCATATCTCTAAGTTCTGGTGTGTGGACTTAGTGCTTCAGCCTTTGAAGAGGCTCATTTCAAACACATCTGGTGACTCCCAATATTTTAAGATCTTGGTTTTGGCAAGCTTTGAGTGCCTTCATGAGAACAAGTGCACACAAGAAGAAGTACAGCAATGAAATATTCTTTTGAATACCTCTAGCTATCCCCGAGAAGAGTTTGTTCTAGAAATCCTGCACGTGCATCTCTATCCCCAGTGTGTTGCACCCATTCAACTCCTCCTCAAAACAAATTACTTGTGTGACCTGCAATGGTGCATCAGCCCCCCCTCCATTAAGAAGCTTTACAAACTTTGATGGAGGAGTCCCTACTCTGGACGTGCAAAGCATGATATCCCAAATGGCACACTCAAGAGTATTCCTTACTTTACTAGTGAGAATCAAGTCACCCCTTAGGAGCATATCCAGGATGTGGAAAATGTGTGTTCACTCTATCTGATCACACATAATGATGTAGTAGTTAGGCTGCTTGCGACCTCTTTCAAAGGTAAATCACTTCAATGGTATCGAGGCTTGAGACTTGGATCTATCACCACAGGATGAGTGTGAACAAATGACTCTATGCGATTATTTTGAAGACAAGTCGAGATCACATTTCTTTGGTGGAGCAACTGACAACAACAAGGAGGGTGCCCAATGAGTAGATGATTGATTTCAAAACCATATTTCAGAAGAATTGGGACATAATCCCTCTTGTGATAAGACCTATAAACCAACATGCTTTCCTTTATTATCTGAAGGCACTCAACAGTGATAATTTAGTTATAATCCAATCTATGGGAGGTAGGACTCTACTAGCTGCTTATAACATTGTAGTAAGGGCATAAAATAGTCTCATTCAGGTGGGAAAGTTGGCTCCTATACAATCCATGCCCTGGTTCCTAGAAATGTCGCAAGCACCCTAGCCTTCTATAGCCTCTATTCCTACTCTGAGCAAATCACACAACCGGTTGCTTCAACATCCTATTCTCCATCATAGTAAAAGGAAGATGAAGAATTGAAGGTCTTGATCAGAAATTTATCAAACAAAGTCATATCATTAGAAAAGAAGCAAGCGCAAGTGTATAGAGGCAATTCCAATCAGGTGCATGGCCAAGGGCATCATTTTGGCGTAATCAATACGAAATCAAAGATACGTGTCCAACCAAGTAAAATGACATATGGCAGCATAATGCACATCTACACTTGTAAGTTGTCCCTCTCGTGCCTTCACTCCCGCAAAGACCCAATGCGCGGTGAGAGCTCATTCCGATTCGTAACAACTTGGTGAAAGATTAGAATGGTACTTCCCTTGTAAGATGTCTCATAGTTAGTACTATTGTGCTAATGATGCATGCACCCAAGCCTTCATGATCTAGAATGCTTCATCCTGTGAGCCCTCAATAAGTTCCCATGAAGCAGATAATCCAGAAGGACCAGAAGTTCCTCTAGAGTCCAATTTGATGTTCTTTAGCATAGAGGAATTTTGTGTAATCAACCAAGCTGTAGAAGATACAAATAGACCACGCGCGTAAGTTACGGACAACACAAGATATAAGTAAAGAATATTAGAGTCAAGCACACACGAGTCACGGTCCAAAGAATACAAGCAGACCTTGAAGAAAAAATAATCAGACAAGACCTCTTGTAGCAAAATCATTCAAATCCCTATGCAAGAGGTCCCGCGTAAAGCTCCTTCTAAAGTAACATGCACCCATCCTTTGGTAGGCTAGGCCTCTACTCCAGCTAAAATTTAGGCTTCGCGCCTGAAAAATCAAGAAGGGATGTTGTTCCCAAAATGCACAAGATGGGGGGCTTCCGTTTAGCATTGTTGACTAGATGAAGAAAACAAACATAAACATCACAATGTGGGATGCCCTGACCATTCCATCTCAGTGGGATCTATTGCATGAAGCTCTAGCACAACTCTCATGTGTTGACCGGTTATGAAGAAAGATATATGCACATTGCATAAGAGGATTGCTCTCCCATTACTATTTTGTGCGAAAGGAGTTTTGCTCTGCGAGACTTGTGCGCATGAAGAAAAATAGGCCTTCATCTCTCTCTGTCAAAAATACAAGTAACATTTTCTCATGGTATTATGAATACCTCAAAGGTTTTGATCGAAGTGTTTCTCAACACTCCATTGACCTTGATCCTAGTATAAAGCACGTCAGATAGAAATAGCAGGCCATTCAATCCAAAGATAGAGCCCCTCATGAGAAAGGAACTATCAAAACTCATTGAGGAAAAAATTATCTTTCCTATCAAATACTCTACCTGGGTTGCAAATCTAGTTCTAGTACGCAAGAAGAATGGAAAAATCATACATTGTGTTGATTTCAGATATTTGAATAGCGCATCTCTAAAGGATCATTATCATTTGCCTTCAATGGAGTAGATTCGCAAGCTGTGGGCTGCAAAGTGCAATTTTTGGTGGCTTAGGGTAGGCTCTTGGGCCATGTGGTTTCAAAAGATGGTATCACGATTGATCTTGAGCACATTTCAACCATCCTACCTCTTTCCTGTAGGTGCGAGAAAAAGGCCTTACAAAGTACTTTTTGGAAAGATTAACTTTGTTAGCACTTTATTCCTAACTGCGGGAATGGTTCGGCCCATCACCCTTATGCTCAAGAAGGACATAGCCTTTAGATGGACAAATGTAAGGAAGGAGAAAACTTCAACATGATCAAGAAAGAGATTGTTTGCGTGCCAACACTCCTCAATCTAGATTACTCAAAGGATTTCATCCTTTATGATTATGGTGCTGATGTAAGCATTATTGTTGTCCTAACACAAGAAAATGAACAAGGACTAGAACAACTAGTGGCCTTCTTCAGCCAGACACTAAAGGATTATGAGTTGAAATACATTCACACAAAGAAGTGGGTCTTCTCCATTGTGTGCACACTTAATAAATTCAAGATCATGCTCACCACAAATCATATCAAGGTGTTAGTCTCCCACTCATTTTTCAAAGACTTCATCATGGGATTAGAAATCAGTGAGAAGAGAGCACGATGGGTGACAAAAATCATGGAATATTATGTGACTATTAAGGCCACAAAGTTGGTAAGAGACAGTGCACTCTACATACAGATTGTTGAGGATGCGTAGAGTGGCGAGGCCTCATTATTTCTAGATGAAGATCTCCCACGTGTAGAACATGAACAGGATATTGACCTTGGCATGCGTGACTGGATGAAGGACATGACCACATTCCTTTCCGAGGGTGCATACCCTCCCGGTTTGAACAAAGAAAAGAGAAGGCATCTGAGGTTGCAATCTATTCCTTATGTTTTGATTGATGGACTTCTCTTCAAAAGAAATCTAGATGGTGTGTTGTTAAGATTTATCAATGGCGTGCAGACTAAAAAAATTGTTAGCAGAATTTCATGATGGATTCTCTAGTGCACACTTCTCTGCAAAACTACAATAATGAAGATCATAATGGCAAGTATCTTTTGGCCTACCCTATTTTCAGATGCACATAGGTGGGTCACAAAATGTAAAGAATGTGCTTTCTTTGTAGGAAAGAAAATATTGGTAGTGCTTCCCCTCCGACCAATCTAAGTAGATCAACCTTTTGCCAATGGGGTATCGAATTCATAGGCATGATCAATCCACCTTCAAGCACTAGACATAAATGGGTGTTGACAGCTATATATTACTTCACCAGATGGATAGAAGTTGTCACACTTAAGGAATCAATTGAGGCAGTCATCCTTGACTTTCTTGAAGGTTTAGTCACAAGGTTTGGTGTTCCTCAAACCATTATCTCTGATAATGCAAAGGCCTTCCTTGGTGCTAAAATCACTGATTGGGATCTAATTTTGGGCATTTACTTGAAGACTTCTTCCAACTATTACCCTCAAGGCAACGGTATGGCAAAATAAACAAACAAGAACCTGATCAGAATCGTGAAGCGCACAATGAACATCAGCTAAATATAGTGGCATACAAAGGTCTTACGCGCACTCTGGGTAGATAGAATCATAGTCAAAAAGGAAATAGGAACTTCACCTTACAAGCTTGTCTATGGAAAGGAGGTTGCCCTTCCTTTGACACTAGAACTAAATTCATTGGTGCTTTCCTAGTAGCTAGAATTTGAGGTGGAGATTAGAGAGAAATTAGGATGGCAGAGCTGGTTCATCTTGAAGAGCTTAAAAACTCTACCATGATCAAGCTAGAATAGCATCAAAGCAAGCAACAAAGAAATGGTTTAATGAAAGGCTAGGCCTCAAGCTTTCAAAATTGGGGACCTGGTTCTAAAATGGGATGTTGACAGAGCTAAACTAGGGTTTCATTCAAAGTTTGATGCACTTTGGAGTGGCCCATACATCATCAAGTCCTACAAAGAAGCTAACTCTTTCGAGTTAACTCATCTCGGATGGAAGCACGCTGCAAATCCTAGTAAACGAGATCTATCTCAAACCCTTCTATTAGGTTTGTTACATCATGTTGTATATATTAAAGTAGTTTCAATTCCTCCAAGTATGCTCCACACACATTGTTTTCTTGTACATACTTTTTCCTCTCACATGCTTCCTACACAAGCTCTTTTGTTACTTCCAGAATGTAGATCTTCTCTCAGTAGTTGTGAGATTCAGAACAGAGTGCAGATATGATTTTCAAGTGATTATAGGGGCATTTTCATGATTAAACAAGTTGACTCCATGCCCAATGGACTTCTAAGGCTACTAATCTCTTTCATCTAGTAGGCATATGGCCCCGAAAGTCACCAAAACTGTTATCCAAATAGCTCTCCTAGCGATTTGGATAACTTGCATACACATCCTGCTCCCCTTCACATTCTTTTATCTCCTTCCATTTTCCCTTGTGCACCTTCCTCCTGCGCGCCCGCTTTCTCTCCTATCCCATCGTGCACTCCTTGCACACACCTCCCCAGACTTACCTCCCAATCAGCTAAGTCCCTGGCATTCCTCTTGCACACATTGCATGTGCCCCTCTTTGCCTCTTTCTTCCATTTCTCCCTTGCACCCACACTCCACACGTTCACCTTCTTTCTAGTTAGCTCGGCGCACCTCTAAAGGTTAAATCCAAAGGTGGAGACTCAAACTTACGCCAGCCCTCCACATAACCAATGGTCAATAGAGGTCAAAAGGAGAACGGGCCCAAAATGGCTAAGTAATGAATGCAGGTGGAAGGTGTCAGGTGTCCAAATAGTGCACATTCAAAAGCAGGACCCTGAGCAGGTTGTCAAATGAGCGTGGGCCTTCCACCTGTCCCAAGTCTAAAAAGGGACAGAGTCAGGGGTTGAATAGTCAAATCAAAGGTAGGCCAGTGGAGAATGCGAAGTTTCAGCATGGCGCTATTTCAAAGATAAAGTCTAGGGGTAGTTTCTAAACATGCACAAATCCTCCACGTGTCTTGGGTTGGATACAGTGCCTCCACCCACGGAAAAGACTCGGGAAGAATACAAAGGAAATAGGGAAACTTGAGACCTGCCATGTGTCACATGGGCACTATTCTAAGAGAGAAGGAAGGATTCAAATCTCAAATGAGCGCAAAGCGCCACGTGGACCCAGTATTGACAAACTCATTTAAATATTACATGCCCATGACCCATAAATTCAAATGGGCATATCTTTCAAATCAGGGCTCAAAATCTGACAAATATGGCACTGTTGGAAAGATCTTGGCCTCATCTACACCTTGGAGATCTGAATCTTTAATTTTGGAGATGTTAGGTGGAGAGGAAATGAATAAATGTCTATCAGGCCATTAAAGCTAATTCAGATTTCTTCAACCACCAGATATGTTTCGATTCGATCTGTCGTTCCTCCTCCTTCGAGGTGCCGAACAAAGTAATTGATGCAGACATGACAGATTTGGGGTGGATTTGAAGGAGGCATTAACAATGGTGGTTGAGCTTCAAAAAAAAAATTCCCGCTTCTCTCTCTCCTTCTTCCCTACATGTTAAATCTATAAAGGATGAGGTCAGGGCTCATTATAAAGGGTTGGAAACTCTAGATCCTTACGCATGTTGCTAAGGACTCCATATTTTTATATTTTGAGTTGCATACCTCCATGTTTGGCTCTTGCATGTGGATATCAGCCTCCTTATCATTGTAACAATTTTGTGCATTTTGGAAGTAATAGAAGCATCATTTTGTGACTATTCTTTGTCCTAACATGTTTGTGTTCCTTCTTCTTGCCTCTTCTCTTGCATTGTGTATTGTTGTGCTACTTCAGGTCCCTTATAGTTCCATATTTGGTTGTGTTCCATGAGAACGATTTGGTGAATGCATGTTTTGTTGTGCTACTCGTGCCTAGCCTCCTCTCACACATTCCCTATCATTCTTACTCATAACAGATAATGTTCATCCCTCTTTTCTGGTGTTATCACCTTTTAGTGTAGTTTACTTCATGTTATCCTTCTTTCCCTGGTCCCTTGGCATTCTTAGCTTAGTTTCCCCTTTCAGAACTAGGAGTAGTAGTAGTAGTAGAAATAAATAGAGGAACCGGCCTTCTCCAGAGATTTTTCCCAAGCGTGCTAGGTCCCACAACTTAGGGGACAGGTTCCATTGTGGTCTCAGACACCTCGGCCCTTTCAAGATCCGAGACGCAGTGCACATTTGAGAAACCAATAGGATCCTATGGCTACCAATAGTATGAATGCAAGTGTATTCCATTACCTCATATACATCTAAGGAGTTGGTTTTGACGGTGTTTGGTGAGGGGCTAGTGGAGTTATGGTTCTATAAGCGCCGGCTGAGTTATGGAGACATGTATAGGGCCCATCCTGAGGAGATGAGGTTAGTGGTTTTGATTATGGAGGCAATTTGTTGTTTTGCATTACCAGACGTGGAGGGTGGGAGATTCCCATGGGCATTGATGGGGGTTCTTCATGACATGATGGAGGATAGGACCCGGTTTGCATGGGCACCAGCATTCTTGGTGTAGCTATACAGAGAGTTATGGGCCTATGGGAGGCTATGGAGGTTCAACATATGTTGCACATTTCTACTACATTGTTGGGTATATAAGCACATCATGTGTGTGCATCTAGTTGATATACCCCATCCGGATGTATTTGAGGTGGATTTGGTTTGAGTAGACTACGGGTAATAGGTACCTATTGTTGGAGAGCGTCGAATTTCCATGGCTACACATGATGTAGCATACTACAGGGGCATGATGGAGGGTTTATCCGGTGTAGACATTATTTGGAGGTCGTATGTGGGCTTCTCATCATATAGGTAGATGGCCATGGAGCTGGATGAGCTACAGTTGCTCAGATGGATAGAGGGACATCGTGCCATAGAGCACAAGATGATACATGTAGACAAGGTCGAGACGGTAGTTTGCATTTTACAGTATAATGTGACTCCACCCTTCCCACAGTATAAGAGGGACAACGTGGAGAGGCCTATGCCTCTACCATAGTTGATGGTGCCCGATGTAGGGGTGGGAGGGAGGAATAGACAGATAGGCGGTGGATTAATGATGTCGAGTGATAAAGCAGATATATATATTGGTGGGAAGCACAGCTACGGGTAGTACCACCAAGGCTAGAGCATCCTAACATAGCCACTATCATTGTTAAGAGGGACACCCTACGGTGGTCGTGTGAATACCCTAGATACATAGTTATGGATAGTACAGGGAAACCGTAGGGTCGAGGCATAGGTTGTTACCTACAGGAGCACAAGTAGTAGCCCTTCAGGCCCAAGTTGCATAGGGACATGTACCCACATAGGGTGGATATGGATATGGGGTATAGGTGGCCACCCTACGGAGTGTAAGTTGTAGGCTTACATGGCCATCTAGCCACTACACAGTGCATATTTTGGCCCTTGATGCCTAGATAAAAGCACATGCACCCACACGAGCTCGGGGACAAGATCCCATTTTATAGGCAAAGGGGGCGGGCAGGTCCCATGTTACAAGTGTAGGGTCAAAGACATATGGCACCACCGCAGAGAGTAACGATATCCAAGTTGAGGGATGTCATAAGTAAGGTGAGGTACTATTAGGATCACCTAATGGCCACAAGGATAGATTTCCATAGCTATGCAGAGTATAGAACATAACAGGCCTTGAGTGAGAGGATCAAGTCTTGCATCACGGTGTGGAGAGTAGGGGTTGACGAACCTTGAGATAGGGTTAGGAAAGGCCACCATTTCACAAAGGCCAACTCTTGGTGAGGTACCTACAAAGGTCAAAATGAGGCACATGGAGGGTGGTGAGATACTAACGGGATGGCAGATAGGTAGAGAGGATGAGATAGGTGAGACTCGCCCAGAGGATATTGGGTGGGGTGACGATTAGTCATTAGAGATGATTATTGTATTGATTTTATATATATATACCGGCCTACGTCTTTGCGAGATAGTGAGGTTGTATCTGAGATATTTTTATCTATTTGTATCTGTGGACATATGTATGGAAACATAAAATTTCTCATTTATATAGATGATGATACTTATGGTATGGATGGTGTACTTGTTTTAATTTCCTTATTATTTGTGTACTTGATGAAAACTAGGTGAATTAGGCATGATTGAGTCGAGGTCTTGTAGGCATGGATGAGTTAGATCAATTAGGCATGTTGGAGTTAGGTTATAGGCATGATGGAGTCAAGTCGAGGCATGATGGAGTCAAGTCAGAGGTATGATGGAGTCAAGTTATAAGCATGATGGAGTCAGGTCAGAAGCATGATGGAGTCAAGTTATAGGTTATGAGAAATAAATGATGATGTATATACATGTTATGGTTTAACTTTCCAAATATTTTCTATAGAGGAAATGTGAAAATGATAAATGAGCAATGTGATGATGTGAGAAAAAAATGTTTATTAATTGTGGCTTGTTTGGTTTAATTTCCAATTGTTGATATAAAATGGAAACAAACTAAGGTAGGATGTGAATAGGAAAATGAAGGGGGAAATAGGTTAGGGTGAAGAGTGGCTGAGCTAACCTTCAAGGGCCCCATGCCCTCGAAGTGCTTCCTACATAGCCCCT
The DNA here is from genome assembly GCA_018340775.1 of Taxus wallichiana var. yunnanensis. Lineage (NCBI taxonomy): Eukaryota > Viridiplantae > Streptophyta > Pinopsida > Cupressales > Taxaceae > Taxus > Taxus wallichiana. Next base: position 42,828,982 of record CM031239.1, read on the forward strand.
GGTGAAAAGGGGCCTCATGTTGATGTAGTTCTCCCATAAGCTAGGGAATAATATGATTAATTAGGGGGATGGGTTGGTATATTTTATGCATGATGGAATGTAGGTCATATGCATGATGGAATTAGGTAATAGGCATGGTTGAGTCTAGGTCAATTAGGCATGGTTGATTCTAGGTCATTTTAGGTATGGTCGGGTTGGTGAAAGAGGAATTATTAAAGTGTAGGTGTTGATGGTCTAGTTCTATATAGGAGAATCAATAAGTAAGAAAAAAATGTGAATGGGAAGGGATACAGCACGAGCCGCTTAATTGATAAAGGCCATAACAATTCTATCATACTAAAGATTGGATTATGACGTAAGACCCAAAAGACTTTACATAATGGACTATTCTAAGGGTGAAGAAAGTCACATGATCACGAAATGTCATGGTTGTTGAAATTCCCTTGAATAGAGAGGAAATTAGGATGAAAAGGCAATGAGGTGAAAGTGGGTGGTTTAGTGTAATTCATTGTATGACAACATGTTTTCTTAGCAATAAACCCAGGATCAAAAAAATAGGCAAGTCCATGATGAAAACTTCATCATTTTCTTCATTTGTTTGTTTTTAATAGATTGATCGATGTGGGAAGTCTATATGGGATGAGTATATTATCTCCTTGAGGTCTTCACGAATCGATCGATGCGAGAAGCTTCTGGATATTTTTATCATATTTTTGCAATGATTTTATATAGTTGTCCTTCAAGGGATCAGTCTATTTATAGTGGAAAAATAGAGAGAAGAGATGTCCCTTTTTGAGGGAGTCATCTTTTTCTGGAAGTTTGACTCAAGGAGTTAAATCCCTTTTTGTTTTTAGACGTTTAAGTCATGGACAAGACTATATAGGAAGATTAGGTTCTTGTTTAGAAGACAAGACCATAGCACACAGAGGTTAATTATGAAAGAGGTGGTTTTGAGTGATGAATGACCATGGGATTCCATCTTTAAGAAGATGAAAATTATCCATGAGAATCATGCTATGAGTAGAGTCGTGGTACTCATATTGAAGATAAGGCTGAAAAGTGACGGGTAACCACATGATTCTTGTTTCTTCATGGATCCTCAAAAATAGGTAATATAGAAGGTGAACATCGCTCAAGGGATGAGCGATCAACTTACAATAATTGATATAGGACTTGATGTCAACAATAAAATGGTCAAAGATGCAAGGCATTGAGGGGCTCAAGTTCGGGTTTACCTTCAAGTGAAGACAAATGATAAGCACCTGATCCATAGGCATGGGTAACGATATAGGGTCCAAGCTAATTAGGAGAAAAATTTCCCTATTTACTTTTCTCTTCTTTGGTTACATGTTGATTTTCCTTCAAGACAAGGTCACCGACCTGAAAGGTTCATTCATGGACATGTTTTTCATAGGCACATTTGATACATTTTTGGTAGATTTAGAGATGGTCAAGAGCATTGAGACAATGTTCATCTAATAATGCAAGTTGTGCCAAATGATCCTCGTGAACTTCATCGTCGTTGAGCATGTCGTGTAGTGAAATGTGAAGAGATGGAATCTGGACTTTGAGAGGCAAGACACCCTCGTCATCATGGAGACCAGGCAAAAGGGTGTGACAGCAATCGAAGTACGAATACTAGTGTGATAAGCCCACAAATTGAAAGGAATGTGTGAATGTCAATCCTTACCAATATCATCAATTACTTTCATAATAATTTTGTTCAAGTTTTGATTGGTCGATTCTGCTTGGCCATTGTTTTATGCGTAATAAGGTGATGAGAAACTAATTTGGATGCCAAAATCATCACACACCTTACGTACGGTTTTGATTTTTAATTACTTTCTATTATCAGTGATGAGATGATGAGGAACACCAAAGCGACAAATGATGTGATGGTTGATGAATTCACATATTTTCTCAGCTTTTGTAGAAATGAGGGGATGGATTCTACCCATTTAGTGTAATATTCAAAGTGAGTTATAATCCATTGATGGCATTGTGAAGAATGGGGATTGATCTCACCAATAAGATCTAAGCCCCATTTAGAGAAAGGCCAAAGGTCTCGTGTGACCTGTAAGGCATGACTAGGTGTGTGATGAAGATTAGCATGTTGTTGGCATTTTACACAATGTTTGACATAGTCACAACAATCGCGGTTTAGGGTTGGCTAATAATAGCCAAGGTGAAGAATGTGTTTTGCAACAGCTAAACCACTAAAGTGACCTCCACAAATTCCATCGTGAACTTCCTTGATAGTGTAGGGAATTTTAAAACTTGTAAGGCATTGTAAGAGAATACCATCAAAGCCACGCTTATAAAGGAGACCACCCATGATGACATAACGAGAGACACTTTTAAGAAATGCACGTTGTCTATTATGAGTGAGATCAACGGGTAAAATGGAAAGGGAAAGATAGTCTACAAACTACTTATATTAAAGGTCATGTGAGTCAAAGGTGCAACAGTTCCAGTGAAGTAGACCTCACAAGGTAAATAAGACGGTGATTGTGACCTTTGTATTGTGACAAATATTTTAGAGTCGGAGAAGCGGCGGTATCCGAGAAGCCAAATAGCCATGGTATCCGCAAATTTATTGGTAGAATGTGGGGTGGTTTGAAGTTTGTAATGATCAAATGTGGTCAAAAGTATGTCTACGTGATGTTTATACTTTTGAAGTATCTCATTACAACACTGGTATATACCATTGACTTGGTTATGAACAGGTTGGGAATCACCAAAGATATTGATTGACTTAATATCTAAGGCATAAGCAGCCTAGAGACCCAATACGAGTGATTCGTATTTAGAAATATTGTTTGTATAATCAAATACCAGTTTGAAATACAAAGGCATAGGTTCACCATTAAGAGGAATGGGGATAACACGGCCCCACCTCCACGTTGACACTTGGAGCCATCAAATAAGAGTGTCATTTGCAAGCGAGTTTGTCTAAGGAGAGGGTAGTTATGGATTTATCTAGGAAATCAAATTTAGAGGGTTGATTCCCGGAAAGAGGTGCATCTGCTAGTTGGTCAGCAATAGCTTGGCCCTTAATGTATTTTTGATGAATGAATTTTAGGTCAAGGTCAAAGAACAAGCATAAGCCAATGTGTGGCATGTTGATGTTGATAGGGTTTGGTGTACATATAGTGTAGGGGGTCAGTATTGGTAACAATGAAGGTTTTGTGGTTGAGTAGGTAATGGCGGAGTTTGGTGGCGACAAAAACTAAGGCTAAGCTAGAGTTTTTCAGCGTGGGTGTATCTAGTTTTGTAGTCCATAAGGGTACAAACTTATGTAATAAACCACTTGCTCTCGTGTTTCTCATCATAATGAGAAAGTATGGCACCTAAAGAATGGTCAGTGGTGGAAATGTATAGGTAAAAGGGTTGGTCATCCTTAGGAGGAATGAGCACTAGTGGTTGAAGAAGGTATTGTTTTAAGGCGTCAAAGGCTTTATGGCATTCATCATCCCATTTGAATGAAACGTCCTTCTTGAGAAGATGATGAAATGGTTGACAATGGTCAAAAATCATGAGATAAAACGATGAATGGATTGCAACTTACCTTATAGGCTTCAAAGTTGACAAAGATTAGTAGGCAGAGGCATTTCTAGAATAGCCTTTACTTTAGTAGGATCGACTTCTATGCCACACAAAGAAATGATGAAACCAAGGAGTTTTCCTAAAAGTACCGCAAAGATGCACTTCTTTGGTTGAAGACGAACACAATACTTGATGAGGCGGTCAAAGATGACCTTAAGGACGGTTAGGTGTTCGGCTTGATGTTTGGATTTGGCAAGAAGATCATCTACGTAATCTTCTAATATGCAATGCATGATGTCATGGAAGATGTAAGTCATGGCTTGCTGATATGTAGCACTAGCATTTTAAAGCCAAAAGGCATGACTTGATAGTAGAAGGTCCCCTAAGGAGTGATGAAGGTATTTTTGTGTTGATCTTCTAAAGAAATTAATATTTTATTATAACCTAAGAAACCATGCATGAGTGATAGCATTTCATGGTGGCAAAGTGAGATCAACTAGTCGTTCAATACCCGGTAGAGGAAATTCATATTTGAGACAAGCTAGGTTGAGGTCATGGAATTCCATGCAAATATGGAGTCCCCTATTACCTTTATGACAGGGAATGATGTTAGAAATACATTAGGGATAATCAATGGGTAGGATGAAAGAAACTGAGAGAAGGCACTAAAGTTCTTCTTTGACTAGAAGAGCAATGCAAGGATGTATTTTCCACAGCTTTTGTTTGATGGGTTTGGCATCAAGAATGGTTACGATATTGTGGACCATGATTTTAGGGTCAATATCGGGCATATCGACATAGGACCAAGAAAAATCATTGCTATGGTCCCGAAGGAAAGAGGTAAAATCTTCCTATTTAGTAGCATCTAAAGATTGGCCTATCTTTAGAATGTGTGGGTTGTCTTGAGTGTTAATGTTGATTTCAATGGTCGATTCATTTAACATGGTTTATGTTTCGAAGGTAATGACTCGTGAACATAAGAATCTTCTGCACCAAGGTAGGTGAGGATGGACTCATCATCCTGCCATTGAACAATGTTAATAGAGGGTTATCATCATCAATCATGTCAAGATATAGGAATGGGAGAGAAGATGGATCCTCGCCATCATGTTGATAGCTCGAGGTCACAGGAAAATTGTGTTTACGAAAAAAAAATTACGAGAAATAGATTCGGGGTCTATGGATTTTGTGGGTGAAGATGGTGACATGGGCGAATGAGGTGGAGAAGGTTTGTCTTCCTCAATGAGGTCGATGTCAGCCTTCTTGGGAGGTGGTGTGGCAAAGCCAATGCCACTATGGTCATTGTGTTTATGGGTGGTACAGGGGATGACAGTATGGTGGCCTTGTTCATAAAAACCCAAGCCAAAGCCTTTCCATGCACAATGGTGGAGGAAAGCATGGGCGAAGGGGTGGTTAGTAAGGGATTGTATTTTAGATGAAAATGGTTGTGTTTGAAATGGAGGTTTGGGTGAATAAGTGGCAATATCAAGTCCCCCATATGTTAGATTAGTGTGAAGGTGAGGAGGACCATAAGGAAAAACATTGCCTATGTGGTAGTCATAACTAGGGTGATGGCGCATACTACCATACTCTTGCGAAGTGAGGAATTTGTCGATATATTGTATAGGTGGTACTCCCCCAGTGAGGCATTAAAAAAAAAAAAACTTCTAAGGGATCATTATTCGATATGTGGGTAGTAGGATAGACAACTCACCAAATGATTGGGAAGTAGGTGAGTTAATTGTAGAGGTCAGCTGGCAGCAGTAGGGATAGCAGGGTTAGGTGTGGTAGAGGTGGCAGCAAAGATTGGTGGATGGGCTTGTGGATGAAGGCACAAGTGGGGGTAGTGGAAGATGCCTTGATAGGTACAAGTACATCATTGGGCTGGTATAACATGTTACAGGTCTTGAATGGTGATGGTTCAGCAGGATGGTGTAGTTATGTCCCTCATGCTCGAATTTTACACAACGGTGTAAAGTTGAAGGGACACAACCCATGATGTGAATCCAAGGTCTACCGAGTAATAGGTTATACTGGAATTCCCCCTCTAAGACGTAGAATAGTTCCGAGACAATGTGAGGGCCTACGTGAACATGAAGGATAATAGTGCCAAGGGTGGAGGTGATGGCATCATTGAAAAGAGCGTAGCATAACTAGGTTATTATGCATACAGTTAGAAGGAATATGTATTTGATTGTATGCATGGGAGGAGATGATGTTAATGCTAGCACCACCATCAATCATGATGTGTCGTATGCATATGTTATCGATATAGACAAAAATGAATAGGGTGGGATCAAGGTCATCTGACTAGAGAGGTACAATCTCCTCTTCAGTGAAGCTAAGGGTGGCAACTTGAGGAGTGGTTATGGGAGTAGAAGGAAAAGCTGATTTGGTTAACGAGGCCACATGGTGGAGGTTGATAATCAAGGCCACTTGTGTGAGTTCATTGGGCATAACTTCAATGGAATGTAAAACCTCAATAAGTGCTTATCTCGTGGATTTGGAAGTCTGGGACGAGATCACACAAAGACATCTTAAGAGGATGCTAATGCAATTGTTTTATCATTGCACGATGGGTGATCCCATCGAGATAGGGTATGTAGGTCCGAGGATGGTGGTTTTGGGAGTAGGTATAGATGGTATCTAGGGTACATGTTTGGTTGATGGGCTAGTTGATTTTTATTTTTCTTTGTCTTTCTAAGCGCGGGTAAAGTAACATGAACCATGTTAATTTGAGGAGGTGGATGGAGAGGGTGTGTCGAGAAAGGTATAATAAAGCATGAGGGACAAAATCATAGTGATGGATAAGATCCCTATGAAATGAGTAGGGTGCACTGACATTTGGGTGGTGGTTTGGCGAACTATCTAATATAGACCATGTTGATCTCAAATTTTGGAGGTGGGAAAAATGGTTGTGGGGGTGGAGATATTGATCAATGAATGGGTAAAGGACGATGATGTATGGTGACAAGTGAAGGTGGAGCATGGTCCTCATCAAGAAGGTTGTCATCATCAAAATTTTGTTCAAGAGGAAAAATTTGAAGAAGAACGGTCTTCAGAGCCTTATAATTTTCAACATCATGTCCTAGCACACGATGATAGGCACAAATCTTGGTTTCATCAAACCCTTTTGGTTTGGGTTTGAGAGGATCGTAAGGTCGAAGCGGTGGTAATGTGATGATGGAAGTCTCCAAGAGATTGGTTAAAATGTTGGCATAGGACCCTACTAACATATTGTAATGGGAAGTGAGTGAGGGTTTTGGTACATGTGTGGCTAATTATGAGGGAAGAGGCTTTATAGGAGGTGGAATGGGTTAGTCTACTAGTTTGGTATGTGGAGTGGTCTTAGGTTTTGTTAGTGTGCATTTTACGTAAAGGGGGTAGAAGAGCTAGCGATGGAAGGTTTTGTTGGTTTAACTACCTTATTGGAGGGTAGCAGATTCTTAGCTTTGAGTTGCACCTTCTTGGGTAAAGGTGACACGAGAGTATGGGATAAAGAAGGGAAATCATATGGTGGAAGAGGATAGGTGACCCATGGGAAAACTAAGTTGTGGTGGAGGTGGTTGGTAGAGGTTGGGTAGGCGGCATTGGTTGAAATCCTATAGGAAATGTTAGGGTCAAAGTAAGCTGGTAGAGGTATAGGTGGCAAGAAGTACACAAGTGAGGGTGATGAAGTTTGGTTTTGGGTGAATGAGGTGTAACAAAGGCTCGTGATGCGATGTAGTAGGTTGTTTAGCTTTGACCGTGGCCTCGGGTATGAGATTGTTTGGTCAAGGTTGATGAATGAGACCCTAGGATGGACGGAAGGGGGTAAGGTGACAAAGGTGTGTAAAGGCGAGACCGGTGTACACCGCCAGAGGGTTGGGTTTTCTTTTCGAGACAGGGGTATAATGTTGTTGTGGAATTTGGAAGTAGCGGCTACGTCTAATCTGATAGGTGGGTGAGTAAGGCTTGATCTCGGCATAACACCCAAAGTAGTGATGGGTCTCGATACAGGTGGGGGGGATAAGTGTGGGTAGGTTTTTACGTTTGGGAATAGTTGTAGTAATGGGTAGAATTTTTATGGAGGTAGGCATGTTGAAGAGGAATTCATTTCAATCGGCATGGTTAGTATAGTGTTGGTTACCGAAAATACCTTTGGGTAGATCATCAAAGTATCTTCAAGCAACATTTGCATTTGGGTGAATGGGGAGCCAAAGACATCCCCAATACATGGAATGATCAATGTAATCCAAAAAATTGACCAACCATGAAAATGGGATTACTGAAGAAGATGATGGAATGGGTTGGGTAGCAATCCCTATAAAATATGTCTGTGAGATAGGGAATTGGCTGGCCTTGGATTCTATAGGTAAAAGAGTTGAGATCATGTCAATAGGGTTCTGGGATGCTAGGGGAAAAGTATCCCCAACAGGTAGTGACATGTCTAAAGAATCTCCCATGGGTAGGAGAGATAATAGGTTGGGTGAGGTAGACTTATCTCTCGGTGGAGGAGAAGGAGATGATGATTCTCTTGTGGATGGGAGAATAACAAGTGTTGGTTCGAGCAAGGTTGGGAAGCAGACGATGACACGACATCGGTAGAAAGTGTGGGTTCCTCCATGAGAGCAAGGGGAGATGAGGGGGCTCCTCTATGGGTGGAGGAGTAGAAGAGGTATGCTCCTCTATGGGTGGAGGAGCTCACACCAATATTTCCTCAATAGATGAAGCGGGTAGGTTTTGAGGAACAATTATCATGATATCAAAAATTGTGTGAACCTCGCGGATGTCAGAAGTCACCGGATGAAGGTTCGCTATTTTGATCGACAATGGTTTCGATTAGGAACAACTTTTTGAAGATGTGAAAATTCGATTTATCGTGACGTTCGGGTTGTCTACAACAAGGTCTCCATTGTCTATCATCTCTTGAACAATGTTTTTAAAAGTTATGTAGTTACCATCATTATGTCCTTTAACATGATGATAATTATAGTAGTCATGTTCTTTATACCATGTTGGCATGGGATGAGCAGGATCAAAACTTGTATAAGGTTTTATGGGAGGAAGTGTAATGGCTCTAGCTTTAAGAATCTTTTCCAAGACCGATGAATAGGGCTCTCCAATCGAAGTGTATTTATTGTTCCGATCGAGATAAAATGCTAGACATGAGAAATATTGGTAGAAGGTTGGGCTTGATTATAAGAATGAGGTGGACCGCCTTGAGGACTACAACATTGGCAGATCCTTTAGGCTTTGAATAGTTATTTTGGGGTTTTGAAGATGAAGAAGAATCTTTTGATTTGAATGGGGTGTTCTTGTTCGTAATTGGATTTTCTTCTCTTCAATGGTAGGAATTTCCAGTTTTCAAGAAATGGTGAATGCTTCATCAAAGGTTCAGAAGGTTTGGACTTATAGAGTTGGTGAGGTGTGTCTGGCACAAGCTCTAGTGAAAAACTCAATAAGTTCATTATGAGGTAGTTGGAGAGTCAATTGGTTAATGAGACTCCATCAGCGGGAAACGAAATCTGTAATAGATTTGTCTCCATACTGTCGGGTTGAATAGAGATCGGTCATGGTGACTTTCTTGGTAACATTGATTGAAAAATGATCTAGGAAGGCTTAGGATACTTGATTAAAGGAATAAATAGAATGTTGAGGTAGTCCACTATACCAATCCAATACTGGTCATGTCAGGGACATTGGGAAAGTTCATAGGAGAAAATCCTCATCATGAGTGATTAGATAACACCCATGTTTAAATGACCACAAGTGTTGTTGTGGGTCTTCTTTACTATTGAAGCAATTGAATTTAGGAATTTCCCAATGCACTGGGTAAGGATGAATGGGAATAAATGGATGGATAGGATCATTATAGATTTCATCATATGTTAAAGAATTACAGAGCCAAAAACAGATGCTTCTAAGGTCTGCATCTTCTCCATCATCATTTTAATGAGGTCATTAGTAGGTTGGGATGAATGGGTGCCCCCGTAGAAAAAGGGGGTTGATGCAAAGTGGTATGTTGGTGTATGGTGGCACTGAGTATGAGAATTGTGTAGGAGGAATAGATGTGGGTGGCACATAGCCAGCATAAGTAATAGATGAGGTTGGGGGTTGTTGGTAGTATGTGTATGCGGGTGGGGTAGTCGTAACAACTCTAGTGGCGATTGGGGGTAAGGATTGTGGGATAGAAAGGATGAGGTTTTGGAAAGGGGTGTAAGTTGCCAACACTAGAGGTGGTTGTGATGCAATGGGTATATGTGAAGTGGCGGGTGCAGATGAAGCTATACTCATAGAGGTTGTCAGAGGGACAATCAATATCGCAGCATGACCGATGACGTAGATGTGCAGATATAGTGGCTGTATGATTTAGCTGAGACACCACATGTGATAAAGTGGATGACGGTAGTGCCAAACTAGTTCTAGCTGATGCAGAAGTGGGGGCTAGAGTAAGAGGGATAGATATGGGCATGTTGTATATTAACTTTCCTGAGGAATCTTGGGTGGAGGAATGAGCAAGGTAGTATTAGAAGGTGGCGGGATTCTAGTCGAGGAGTCTCACAAACTCCTCATCGCCAATAGAAATGGGGATAAGGTATGTCGAGATCCATAGGAGATAGCATGGATGGCAAAGTGATGGACTAGGTGGGGGGGGTTGGTGGCTGGTGTGAAATATGAGAGTGTTAGTTTGGCATGTGAGTCAACACCATGTGAATCATCATATATCGTGTGAATCATGTAATGTAAATGACACAAGCGAGAAGAGATGGGAAAAAACAAATTATGGGAATGAAAGTTGGTAAATGTTTTCATTAATATCTAAATAGAGTGACCGACACTGGTCTAAGTGACCGATGTCGGTTAAGGGGTAGAAACTGATGATCGCGACAGAAAGGTGTAGTTAATGATTGTTATTAGAGTACAGAAATTACAATGATACACAGAGACTCAAAACAGAAGATAAGATGAGATAAGTGTCTTTTGGGTAAATTAACCAAAAGAACAAGGAACCGACGTCAGTTAGGTAAACCAACGGTGGTCAGATGTACACCGGCGGCGGTCGCAGACGATGCTCGCATCGTGAAATTTGAAGAATAAAGAAAAATGAATTTTTGTGAATTTAGATTAGATGAATAATCAACCCAGAAGTCTGGGGATGATAAGATTAGGTCCGAAACACTCTGAGAAAGTTATAATACTCCAACTGTGATGGCGGAGTGTGAAAGGAAAGAAAGAAAAATGAAGAATCGTATCCTCACACCTCAAAACACAAGTCAAGCACAAAGCTAAGAAAAATATGTAACCCAATCAAGTGATTTTAATGTGTTTAGCTTATGCTATTTTAAATACTAACTCATGAATTTAGAGTAGAGTTTTTGGTTGGGAAGGCTTCCTACGAAGAAGGAAATTCTAAAGGTGAGGTTTCAGGTTATGTTATGGTAGGGGTGGGCCATTCTCTGAGGTAATGACTGGATAGAGATAACCAGCTGGGTGCCCACTGTCAATCCTCTAATCATGTGATCATTGATAGATTCTTTCGGGTGAGATGTTGTTTAAGATGTATATATTTAAATTTATGCATTTTGGCAAAGAGAGAGAAGAAATAATGTGCTTTTCTATGATTCAGTTATGTCAACCATTAGTTGGGCATGACTTCTAGCATATAGGTTGCCCTCATTTTTAATGTGATCTAAAATACAACAAATCATAATGTTATGCAAGTGTTTAAAGCCCAAATCAAAGTGTGATATTTGATGCAGCAAGTAGTGAACAGGAAGAGGGATGCTCTTTCACTAATGCAATATGAATGAAATAAAAGAAGTATTTTTATAGCACCAAAAATACAATTTCTTTTAGACAATAGAAAGAGAGGAATATTATAGAGAGGAAAATTAATGTGTAAGCCTTTCAGAAGGGAAAAAAACACATAAATTTTACCTAGGAATGAATAAAATGCAAGGAACCCCGGATGGGTCCCATCGGGCGTGCCAAAATGTTTCACCGTTTTCTTTAAGTTTTTAGACAAAATAGATAAGGGTGTGGGCCAAGGAGGAATACTTATTATGATGGTCATTGAAGTTTATGTGCACATTTTGACTTCTAGATCCGATGTCGATCGTGAGAGCTTCCTTTTGGCTAGGAGGCACTCACGAAATACACAACAAGACCACAACTAGAGGATTAAATAATATATGTCAGTGGGCTACCTTGCATGTGCTAGATCTAGGAAGTGTGATACTTCTTTGTTGGTAGTAAACCCACTCTTTAATACAATTTAATGTAAGAAATAACATAAGAAAATAGAATCCTATTGTAGTTGATATGATTTAGGTATCTCATCCAAATATAATAAGTAAATATAACATAACAAAGAGCTATGATTAGATCCGGAAATAAGGTAAAAACTAAGGTCCCTGGAATAGGTGGGGTCAAATTTTGAGTCACTTGGAAAAGGTTATTGGCATATGTTATTAGCAGGATTTCCAGATACAAACACTAACGTCGTCACCTAGTATGACCGACAATGGTTACTATGGGCTGGTAATAACTCAATGGTTCATGGTTTTGGGGATTTTTCTTAGACTGGATCGAGTAGATGGTGAAGATTTGTTTTAGGTCTAGGGAGATGTTGGGAGTATTCAGAGGTACTCATGAGTAGACAGAGGTGATTAAAATGGTTTTGATTGATGGGAAACGGTCAAAGTTCACAAGAAGACAATAGTGGTGGGGTGAAAATATAGGCGATAGTTGATAAAAAAAAGGTGAAGAACTCTTGTAAACTTAAAAGAAATAAAGTGGTGTAGGTTAGAGACAAACTTATTATTGTACGGAGTTCAATGGTGGGTGTTGGTGATGGTTGATCGGTGAAATGGTGGTCATTGTCGTGGCATTGCTTCCCGAGTGCTCCCAGTGAATGCAAAAACCTTCTAATCAATGGTTGTGTAGGTTATGGTTGCTTGGATGTGTGAAAGAGTTATATTTCTTGTTTACATGTAGATCTCCTTTGCTCCCAAAACTAGAGAATGTGTCTAACATCTCAAACAAGGTTACCAAAATGGTTATATGGTAACCGACAATGGTTTAGGGTGACCGGTGTCGATTTTGGGTCGACCTAAGCATCGGTTAAGGCGGATGTCCTAAGTTTCCTAAAATAGCAGATATTGCTTATCCTCTCCTATCTTTTGCTCATTTTTTTTATGTCTAAATGGAATGTTGCTCTTAGATATGTGGGAAAGTGGTTAGAGGAAGAATAGGCATGTGTTATTAGGGTTGTACTAAGTCTTGGTTCATTAAGGAAAGTAGGGCTAAGTCTTAGTTAGTTATGGAAGCATGCTATGAAAAGGTCTATGGTGAGGTGTCTAGGTGAGGTGGTGGGGTGAGGTGGAAATTGGTTTTAATTGAGGTAATTAAATAATGAATGAAGTGAGGATGAGTATTAATTTAAATGTAATTAATTAACTTAATATTAATGTGGGGTAAAAGGGTCCTAGTTAGGTAAATGTGTTTAAGTTGGTTATTTGAAAGGGGACCAAGGGAGTGTGACCCAATTTTGGTGCCTACATTTTTCCCCCTCTTTTTGTGTAGCTTGTATTGGTAAGTGACGCTAACAAAAATAGGTAGTGAATGCCTCATGTGTGGGTGAAGGTGATCCCCTCGAATGGGGCACTAATGTGGTGTAAGACGAAATCGATGAGTGGTTTGATAAAGGTGTAGGTGGGGAAGATAAATGTGGAAAGGTTTGATAATTAAGGGAAAAGGTGACGGTCAACTCGGGTAATGGGTAGTAGGTCATCGTCAAAATTGGGTCATAGGTAATGGAAATCAAAGGTACACACCCATATAGATGCAAAGATGGTACTAGGTCAAGAGCTTGCAAATTCTACATCATCCAAGGTTGATAGGTTTATCCAAACAAGGGTGAATTTATTCAAGTATCCAAGGTATAGGATATGGTTGAGAAACACAACGTAGGTCAAGTGCAGGAACATTTAGGTATGCTCCGTCAAGACACCAAAGGTTTTGGGATAAACATCACAAAGAATAGGTAAGGTATGGTTGTTAGGCTAAAATAACATAGGTAAAAAGCGTCTCAAGGTATAAAGTGAGTACATAAGGTCAATGGTCACACCAAGTAGGTCGAGTTCAGGTGAACAGGTCATGGCATGGGTAAGGCCAAGGTATAGGTAAAATAATAACTCCTAAGACGCATTGAAGGAAATGTATGAGTAGGTTGGGTTTTTAGTTATGTTTCAATGGGTTTAGGAATGATAAAAAGTGGTAGAGCATGAGTGGCAACAAGTGAAAAGGGAGTGGGGTAAGGGCAACTAGTTTGAAGTGTGACCGACATCGGTTACATGTTGACCGATGACGATTGATCAGACACCAATATGATTGACGTAGTCAGAGCGGATTGGGATTAAAAAGGAAAATTCCACTTTTTGTGGAATCATTTGTCATTTGTAATAGTATAAAATGACAAAGGAGTGATGGAAAAGTGGACAATGATGGATCGAGATAGAGAGTTGATTTGGCTAGCCTCGAAGCGGGTGATTGGTCGTTCGATAGACGGCTCCATGAGATCGGTGTGAGAGATTCGGTTGGTTGGAGGTGAAGAGGTAATTTTCTAAGGGTAGAGGCGAAGAGAGGTTAGGAGGACCACCATGCAGCTACCTAACGTGCCCCACAGAGACAACATCAAAACAAGGTAGGATTCGATCCCATTCTATGTTGGTTAGGTAAATTTATTTGTAGAAATTGGGTTTGGGTAAAAATGGGTTTTGGGGGGAATTAAATTTGAATTTGGAAGGTATAGGGATGAAATAGGAATGGAGGAAGGCTTATGTAGGGTAAAGAGGGGTGAGGATGGATTGAGGTGAGATTTGGGTAGGGAAGGGTAGGTAGGTAGGGTAGAATGTTGAATTTTTAGAGAAAAAGGGTGGGGTTTCACGGATTTTGTCATGACAATAGTGATCGACGTCGATCAAAGGTCACAACATTGGTGTGGAGTTAGCCAAGCATTCATCATGGATGAGGTGACCGATGCCAATTTTTATTGACCATTTTCGGTCAATAAGAACTGATGTCGATCGGCATTTAGAGGAAAATGGGCTAGCAAATGAGAGGGGGTGGGGTTGAGATAGGTCAGGAGATAGGAAGATATTGTCGAAGGAAAAGATCTAGGGTAATAATTATAAATAGGGATGACTCAAGGGATGGGGTGAGGGATAGAGGTCATGAGATAGGAAGAATCTTGAGAATAGGTGGGGTGTCAAGGGTGAAGTTGGGTATGGTCAAGGTTTAATGATGTTATGGTTTGTTGGATGCAGGTGAGAGATTAGTCATGCGGATGCGTAATAGGGGTATGGCCCCTATTAGTATCGTTACAAGGAGTGCGATAACCGAGGAGTGGTGTCATGTTACAGATGTCACCGATTAGGATCAAATGCTTCCAAGATGTAGTTCGGGAGCCGAGCCCGATGGTCGCCCTCATTGACAGATGGGATTCGACGATCAACACATTTCACCTGCCAACATGTGAGATCACAATCACCTTGGAGGATGTGTATAGGATCCAATGGCTACCAATAGTAGGGACGCATGTGTATTCCATTACCTCATAGGCATCTGAGGAGTTGATATTGATAATGTTCAAATGAGGGTCCGACGGAGTTAGGGTTCCATAGTGCCGGCTTGAGTTATGGAGACATGTATAGGGCCCATCCCGAGGAGATGAGGTTAATGGTTCTAATTATAGAGGTAGTTTTTTGTTTTACACTTCCAAATGCAGAGGGTGGGAGATTCCCATGAGCATTGATGGGGGTTCTTCTCTAAATGATGGAGGATAGGACCCGGTTTGTATAGGCACCAACATTCTTCAAAGTGCGTTATATATAGAGATTTATGGGCCTATGGGAGGCTCTGGAGGTTCAGCCTATGTTGCACATTTCTACTACTCTGTTGGGCATACAAGCACATCGTGTGTGTGTGTCTAGTTGGTATGCACCGTCTAGATGCATTTAAGGTGGGCTTGGTCCGATTAGCTTTATAGGTAATGGATACTTGTTGGAGAGCATCGACCGCTGTCGTGGCTACACATGTCAGAAGTAGCGTACAATAGGCACATGCCGGAGGGTTTATCCAAAGTGTAGACATTATCTTGAGTCCGTATGTGGGATTCCCATCATATAGGAAGATGGTCATGGAGCTAGATGAGCTACATATTCTCAGATGGATAAAGGGACATCGTGTCAGGGATTACGAGATGATACCTATAGACAGGGTCAAATGGTAGTTTGGGTTACCGTAGGATGTGCCTCCACCCTTCCCACAAGTATAGAGCCGACGACATAGAGAGGCTTATGCCTCTACCATAGTCGATTGCATGGCATGACAGGTGGTAGGAGGAGCAGCGAAGAGACCGGCATATTGATGATTCGGAATGACAGATAGATATAGACAGTGGTGGGGGCACGGTATGTGTAGTACCACCGAGGCCGTGGCATCCCCTGATGTAGCCACTATCACATTTCAGAGGGATTCCCTACAGGGGTAAGTGACTACCCTGGTGACATAGTTGGGGATAGTGCGGGGGAAATAGATAGGGTGATAGGCGTGGGTTACTACTCTATAGGAACAGGTAGTAGCCCTTTAGGCCCAAGTTACACAGGGACAGGCACCTTCACATGGTGGAGATGTATATGGGGTACAGGTTGTCATTTCCTAAGGTCCCCCAAAAAGATACACTATAATGGTAGATGACAAAGTGGTTTTGAGTATTATCATAGGAGAGAAAAGAAGAAGACAACAGAGTCCAAAGAAGAAAAATTGGAGATGATCATGAAGAACCAAGAAGGAATGAAGGAGGTATTGAGTAAGCTTACCCTAGCCATCCAAAACTTGCAAGGTGGTGGTTTGGCCAAAGGGGAAGAGTTTTCCTACAGCCCTCGTGAATCAAAGAAGGAGAAAATTCCTTTTACAAGGCCCTACAAACCCTAATTTATGGTTAAGGAGGAAGTCACTCCACAAGGGATCCCTAGACAAGCTCATGGCTACATGATGTATCTTGATGAATACCTAGAAATGTCAAAGGAATTTTGGGAGGAAATGTCTCTCACATACTTCATCATATTGAGGACAGAAGAAGGAAATTATTGGCAACGAACCCTAGCGCCAAAAGAAGAAGTACAATATGTCGAGAAGATGAGTGTTTCATCCCTAGGGAGGAGAGGTCTTTCCATCTGGATGAAGAATGTTAAGGATAATTCCATCCAAAGTAAAAACCCTTTTATACCTAATGGTGTATTGATGAAACCTAGTGGTTTCAATGAACTAACAATTGTCAATGAAGAACCCTTGATAGAAAAATATATAGATTTGAAGGAACCAAATGTTGATATTAGACAGGGGAAAAGAAATTCGTATATGCAAGGAAGGAGGATGTAATGGAAACTCAAAGGAAGTGTGAGGATTGGAAAATAAGAGCTAGGATTGCTAGATTGATAGCCCCTCAAGGGAAACAATAATTACAAAAGTATAGGGCAAAGATTTATTCATTATTGATAAGGAAAAAGGAAACAACCATGAATCATGAGGCAAGGGAAAAGAAGGGTTTGATGGAAAAAATAAATTTAGAGTTGAAGTCAAAATTCAAGGTGGAATTAATGATCTTCAGCATGTTGGTTAGTCCCAAAAAACCACCACTAAGGAGTCATTCAATGAATATATTAACAAGGAAAAATCCCCATTTTTTCATCATCTAAAGAAAGGTAAAAATTCCTTGTTATTATATGCTAATTTATTTGATTTTAATTCTTACACAAGGGAGTCGCATAATGTAATCAAATCATATTTACTAAGGGTCTATGAGAATGATGTTATGCATGAGATGAGGGCTCTATCGGGTTATTTTCTTAGTGTCATTCCTAACTCAAAAAATTTGAGTCAAGAAAGCATCAAAGGTAGCCCATGGTATGAAGAAATATTTGTCTTATTGCTTGTTGGTCTAACATTGCTGATATGTTACCCTCACACGCAGTTGGTTACATAAGGTGATCATATTTTATGCTTATTATGTCCTCTTATATCACCATTGATTGGGAATCTTTATGCACATCATACCCCACAAAATAATGATGTAAGAAGTGTCTCTTGTTTTATGGATTCTTGGCCTCAAATTCAAAATTGTTTTCATATAAGAAATATAGGTGCTATGATAAGTTCTAAAAAAGAAAAATGTCTGATTTCAAAATCAGTATGAAGGGAAATTTTATCATGACATGTGTGGGGCATCAAAGGCATGATGATAGTTTTGATTTTTTGTTTCATGTGTGGTTAACCCATGGATCCATGAATATGGAAGAACTAGAAAAATTATGGTGGAAGAGAAGCACCTTTTCTTCAATGTGTGGCACACCTAATTCTCATTCATTTAGGGTGAAGGGTTTTATTTATAACCAAGGGGTCACTAGGCTTGTTGAGATTGGAACAACCATACCTTGCACAAAGAAATTGGGACAGCTAACACTTCTCCTTGGAAAGAATGAGGTATGTGATGAATTATTTGTGATTAAGTTAGTTGATGATGAATTAGTTCTTAGAATTAAATAGTTGCAACCTTTGAGGAATTCACCCTCAATTGTCATAATAGAGAACTGGAATTCTATGGAAAAGAAAAAGAAATCAGAATTCAATATATTAAGGGTGAAGAGAGTACATTTGATAATGCTTGGAATTCACATTGTGGTTTTCTTTCTATCATAACAACCGATTGGGAAAATATTGTTACAACCGAGTATGTCAAAAATCATCTTGTTAGTAACATCATGAAATAATTTTTCATGAAGGAACAACATAGGATATATATTTTGGGATAGCAAGTAAGGCACTTTCAATCAGGAAATCTGCCACATCAAAGGTTATTCACACTTGTCACCAAGTGGATTTTGATCACATTCAATTGGTGTTCTCTTTAAAGAACATGGAAAAGGTAATGGTAACTCCCATAAGATATTTTTGGCCACTTCACTTCTAAACTTGCAATGCTATAACCAAGATGAGGTGTTTCTCCAAAAAAATTGTTGGGTTGTAGATAGCTTCTTTGGGAATTAATAGAGGGGCAGATTTGAAGACATTTTTAATGCAAAATGATGGGTAAGAGGGTTCATTAAAATTTTGTGTTATTTGGGATGAAATCTTGGGCATGGTATGGTGGTTATATTTACATACCATCTCTCATGAGTTATGATTCAAGTCAAATTTTGAAAAGATTTGTGTAGGGTAGCTTGAAGCATCTTTTGGAAGCCAAGGTAATAATCATGACAACTATTATATATTTGTTTTATACATTATACACATTAATTCCATCTCTCTACCCATTCTTTTGATAACGAAGGAGGAGTACCCAGCTATGAGGATGAAGGATTTACACTATGTTATCATTGTTTATGTATTTCCATCTGTTATAAAAAAGATCCCAGCCCATATCCTTCGATTTTAGGGAACAAAATACATAATTACAACTATTTTTGGGACCGAAGGAGGGAATTGGGAACAACTAATGTTTGGATGGTAATTATGAGGCCTTGGAAAGGAACTCGAAGAGTTGGTCATCATAGCCACAAAGTAAAAAGGGAGGGAAAAGGGCACACACTTTTTCTTTAATTAGTTTGCTTCATGTGCATGTATATCAAAGAAGGAGCAAATGAGATTTATTTGGGATCCTAGAAGTTTCCATTACTTGGGGAAAAGCAATATTGAGAGGGAGGACTGTCATGTCCCTTTTTTCAAGTCAATTCCAATTGAAAACCTTGGCTCATTTTCCTTCCTCATCGGTCCAAGCATTCAAGCTAAAGGAAGCTAAGTAATGTCATCATGTGATTCATTTCATGTCCATTTCTTATTTGGCATTGTAATTGTTGGTCAACCTAGTGCCCTACAATAAATTAGAAACAAAAGATATTGGTGAGCATGTAGGCTCCCAAAATTACTAATTAGAAATTAGAAAGTACTTTTCTTAAGAGTTCGCTTACATTATAATCCCCCTTATGGTTATAAAAGGGAGGTCGTTTGGCTATTAAAGGAATATGTTATGTGGATTTCTTATTTTTGGTGAAGGATTTCTTGTTAATAATTTGTTTCTCTCTCTCAAGGACAAAAACCCTTGATCGGGAACTCCCAAGGATGAAAATCCTTATGGAGAAGTGGCATGGATGAAACCCCACACTACCCTTTGGTGGATTTCTCTCTATTGTTGGTTATAACATTTTTATGCCCTAAGCGACTTGTTTGGAGGTGTGATTTCAAGGATAATGTTGGTTTTTATGTGATCTCTTTGCATGGTTTGACTCCTTATATTTTATAAATGATCTGAAAATGGTACTTGAAACTTTTCCAATACTTAGAAAATTCTCAGATTCTTAACTTTAAAAAGATTTCAACTTGATCAAGAGTTCTTTTTTATCAATTATGGGTGTTCTTGAAAGCCCCAAACTTAAACTCTTCCAAAAGATCAAATTAATCCTTAATTTCCAACTTAAGTGAAATATTTGAATCTATCAAAAATCCAAATAAAATAATCACAATTGATTTAGAATGCACTCAATCTGATATTTAAATCCAAGTTAATAAGTGTATTCAGATCTTGTTGTGGGTTATGGATACTGAAATTTACTTCCTTCCAATTAAACTAGTTTGTGATTTCTTTAATAATTAATCAAATAAACTAACTTGAATGTTTTTATCTGATCAAAAGCTTCTAAAAACTGAAATCAAATCCACAACACAAGAACTTGATAACAGAGTTCACCCGAAGGCTACGTCTCTGGATTCTCGAAAAGAGAATCAATCTATTATTTCCCAATGAAGTATAATATCCCTTCACTATTGACTTAACAGACCTTTATACCTATAAATGAGTTGATTCAGACCTCTTGGAACTCTATAATTTACCAGAAATGTTCCCAAGTCCATCTGTGGCCCCTACAGTATTTTCACTGATAGTTTCCTATGAAATTACGTTTGAAAAACGTCTACAAATTGAAATATAAAACACCTACATAAAATAGATTTACATTTATGGAAACTAGAGGAAATTATGAAAAACTTCCTTTTTACTCCATGGCTTGATTCGGACTAGAAGTGGTTGGAAAATGCAGATCTTTGCCTGCTCCTCGTGCCTATTCTATGAAACTGTGATGGAAAAACACCTACACAAGAAAATATACAACACTTCCTATAACAAAATTTACATTTCTGGAAATCTCTTATAATTATAAACAAATTTTATTTTTACACCATGGAAAAATTTAGACCGTAAGTGCCTCGAAAATGGTGATCTCTGCAAACTAGTCCTTCGTTGTCCATTCACAAACCTACCAAAAGGTCCCTTTAAATAGAAGTGATCTCATGTTCTATCACTTGCTAAAAAGTGGTGGGTTGGTAAGGCTGATAATTATTTTGGCACAGGTCAAGGGTTTAAATCCCCCTTCCATAGGTTTAGGCACCCAATTTAGCCATTGACCCCACATTTGGTGGGAAAGGGATATGATAAACCTTTAAATAGCTTTTTGGCCACAAAATCCTCCTTATCCCATGGGATTTAGGATTATTCACATGGAATGGATTAAATATATTATTATTATTATTATTTTAAATTTAAAGCCACTACAAACCTGCCAAGTGTCACGCCCATAATATGTCATTTGTCCACGTCAGAGTGTGTCACGTCATCATTTGACCACAACTTTGACTATGCATATCTTTCGCATACAAACTCAGATTTGGTCCATTCAAAATGCATTGGAAATCTTGTGATGAGCTCTATACCATGGAACTAATTTTGAAACATTACAAGACCATCAATTTTTCCTTGTCGCCAACTGCCACGTGTCACCTTGTCATTGGTCCACTTGTTGACCTGTTGACCAGGGTTGACCCATTTACGACCTTAACTTTGACCGGTGATAGAATTTGCATACGAACTCCAATTCTGAAGTTCAACACCATCAAAAAG
Organism: Taxus wallichiana var. yunnanensis; assembly: GCA_018340775.1. NCBI lineage: Eukaryota > Viridiplantae > Streptophyta > Pinopsida > Cupressales > Taxaceae > Taxus > Taxus wallichiana. The sequence continues at coordinate 42,850,520 of CM031239.1, forward strand.
GTCTTGAGAATCCTTTCAGCATGGTATATGTTTAGGGAATTTTAGGGAAGATATAAATAGTGAAAAATCTTTCGAATCAATAAAGGTTAAATCTTCCATTTTATCAATTGTTTAGTGCAAAATATATTTAATTTCATGTAGGGTGGCCTATATTGAGGTGGTGTTTTGGTATGTGTGGTGACATTTTAGAAAATCTGAAATTATCATCTTATTCTCTATATTTCATAAGGCCAATATTTCTAGTTTCATGATTTTGGTGCTTCCTAAGTTGGTGATGAATTTTTAAAATAACATTGCAAAAAAGGGTTTCGCATATCTCGTGGCATTAATATTAATATTTCTTGCACTACGTTATTGTTGAGGTTATTTCATAATTTTAGAAATTTAACTGAATTTAATTCAAAGGGTTTTTAAGGCTCAAAAGTGGCGTTGAAACCCAAAATGAGGTCATTGTCCTAGAACAGGGTTTAGTTTGCAGATTTGCAGGGTTATAACATCAGCTCTATAAATTTTATTTGAGAGCTTATGGCCATTTCCGAGGTCCCCCAAAAGGTACACTACATGTGCGTAAACAAAGATACACACAAAAACAAAATATAAAAGTAAAACAAACCCAATATACATAATAGATGTATGCACCATGGCTATAGAAGAACCAAGATGTTAACATAATCCTTGTAATTGGTCCAAAGAAAAGAAAAAGATAAAGAGAAAAAAACCCAATATAAACCATAAAAGTATGCAAAGCATGGCTATAAATGAGCCAAGATGATAACAAAATACTTGTAATTGATCAAGCGAATAAGAGCAACAATGCAACACAACTGAAATAAAGATAATTAACTATGCCCCTAATGTGTTTCATAGTGATAATTAAGCATATTTAGATGCCCCCAAGAAAGGATACTGACATGCAAGGGAATTGGGTAATACGAAGAGAAAAGTTAAGAAAATCCTCATGACACTATTTGTTGGATCTGCATTGAAGATTGATCTAAGATTATAAAGGGTTATTGCCCCAAGTAAGCATACTTGACATGCAAGGGAGAGAATGAGAGCCGAGATTGCCCCAAGTGAGGATGCATGTGAGGGAGATGATTGATTTGACTTTCCCCAATCAAGGATACATACAAGGGTTAAGAGAATTTGTTGTGATAGTCATAAGATGGTTGGAACAATCACTAGGAATTAAAAGTTTGATTTTGTTGAGTTGTGTTGATGTGTTGTGATTTTTGATTATTTTGGTTTTTTTTTAAGGATTTTTTGATTATTTGAAAGTTTTAAATTTTTATTTTGTAATTATATTTTGATGTTTTGAAAAAACATTTGTTTGGATTTTTGGGTTTTGTAAATGTTTTTGGAGTTTTAATATTATAAAATGTTTTTGGATTTTTTTGAAATATATGAATGCCAACAAGAAAGACAAGGTGGCCCCCAAACAACACCAAGCATTTTACAAATGAATAAGCTCATTAAGACCACGAGATGGAACACGATGGATGTAGATGAGTATGATTGGTGTAACACGTGATACACATCCTAACTATAAGGAACATGCAACAAAAATGGTTTGGAATGATGTAGCAAGAGAAACAAAATGAAGGTATGAAACAAGTGGTTGTGTTGATATGCCCTAACACGAGGTATACTCATAGAGAATTCAAGAATAGAACTTCTTTAGATGAACCACATTCATGGGTTCTTTAATCTCTTTTCCATCTTCAGAGGATAACTTGTATGCACTGACCCAAATTTAAGAAATAATAATGTAAGGTCCCAACCAATTAGGTTCAAAATTTCCTTGTTTTTCATGCTCCTTGGTTGTATTCTTCTTATTCTCCTTGAGCACAAGATCATCAATTTCAAACTCTCTTGGTTTGATTCATTTATTGTAGCTACGGTGGAGTCGGTTATGATACACTTTTAAATGGTCCAAGGCAATTACATGTTTCTCATCTAAGAGTTCTAGCTTGACAAGGTGTGTTTGTCAGTAATCATCTTCATGAACCAGGTGTTGTAATTATATGTGAAGGGATATGAGTTTGACTTATGTGGGTAATACAACTTCATATCTGTATACAAGGGAGAAGGGAGTGGCTCGACAGGGGTATGAAATGAGGTTTGATAGGCCTAGACTACCGAGATAAAGTTGTATATGTCAATTTCTATCATGTTTATCAACAATCTTTTATAATATTAAATTTATCATTTTATTGTATGCTTCAACTTGGCCATTACACTATGGGTAGCATGGAGTTTCCCATTTGAGTTGAATATGAAACTTTTTGGCTAACTCTTTGACATTTGTTTTTTGAAATATGTGCCATTATCTCGTGATAAGAGAGGTAGGGATCCCAAAGCGGCATATGATGTTGGAAATTGTGGGTTATTTTTTTCATTTATGGAAAAGGGTTTCATGATGTAGTTTGAGTAACCATATGATGTTATTCAAGTGTCAAGTATGAAGTTCATGTGTTTTAGTGAGTTCGGTGTAGTCCTGATGCATGGTTGAGTGAGCTAAGTCACCTGTTTGATCTCTATAGTTTTTGGAGGTTTTCATGATGTCATACATGGTCCATGAGGTGTTTTACAGGTGTTTATGGGTTTGCATGAGGTTATCAAGGTTAGTTCATGAGTTTTCATGGTTGAGTCAGGTCATTCTAGGCTTGTCTCTAGCCCTTATGCATGCAGAACAAGGTAGACATGTGATATTTGGACCAAATCAATCATTTTTAGCATGGTTTTAGTATGGTGGTAGTGTACTTGAAGTGTATGGTGAGTTTCAGGTCTACATTCAATGGTTTGAAGCATTTATAGGGTCTTTGGGAAGCTACAAGTGAGAAACATACTGATCGACACAAGTAAATGAGATTGGATGGAGAGTTTTAGATATATTTGGGATATGTGGTGATTATTAACAGTTAGAGGATGTTGTCATGGTGCTTCATGACAATTTTCAGGTAAAAGTGTTAAATAAATTTGAAGTTATGTAAGTTTTAGCAAAACCTGGTAAGTTACAGTGTGTTTTTCAAGCAAAGTTGGACTTTTAGATGCTTATTGTGAACAGTATAATTTACATGGGAACCTGAACTCTTTGGGGAATCTTATAAGGTCAGTTATGAAACTTTTAAAAATAATTAGATGGTTTTATGAACGATCGTTAAGAAGGTAAAGTGGTTTGAAACCCTACTAGAACAGATTACGAAACGTTCATTTATGCCCAGATTTTTATTTTTTCCTAAAAATTTATGATTGTATGTTGTATAGGACTCTTCCATATTTCCATAAATGTATGATAGATCATGTGGTCATATGTGGGCCCCACCTAAAAATGTAAGTTTTCGAAGAGTTCCAGGTTTGTCAAAAAGTTGTCCAAATGAGGTAATTCCTAAACTAGAATTTATGATAGCCCAAGAATTGTTCTAGATTTTCATGAAGGTTTTAGGTCATGGTCATGCATAAAAATGGAAAAGAGTTCCCTATTTAGGTTGACTAGTCAAAGGGAAGTTTTGGGGCAGTTAAAAGCACTCTTGAGTGAAATGGGCATAACAGAGCAACAGTGGAGTTAAAAGGTGATTCAAGTTGTGTTGGAAAGATAATTCAGAGATATTTCCATTTATATAATTTTTTTATCATGATTATGATATTTTCTAAATTTTTCAGGTCAGTTTTTCTGACAAGAATATTTTTCCAGTGCAGGATAAGACAAGATATGTTGGATGTTTTGAGTTGGTTAGAGCATGAGATGGATTAGGTGATGATTTCTATCACCTGGAGAGTGAATAGGGATTAATTTTTCATCCAATTAATCCATTTATGTCTTTATTGTTCCAGGAAAGGTGTTAACTAGCTGATCTTTGAAAATAACTTTTTGGGAAGTTTGATTTAGTGAAGACAAAAGTGGTTGAGGTTTGAGCAGGTGATTGTTTCATGACTTATAACTTTATTAGAAGTGTTATAAATTTTCTTCCATTTCCATTTATTTTTCACATGACATATTTTGGATGTTTTTGAGTGATCTAGTGGAAAAAAATATGTTGACATGGTCCTGAAGGGTGAAGGAAATAAGTGTTTTGAGAATAACAACGAATAATGGTCCCATTTAATGAAATAATATGATTTGTTGATGAAAATTGCATGACCATGTATGATGTTTAAATTTCATTTTATCATGTGTGATGAATTTTAAAGCATGAATAAAAATATTTTTGGTGTTAGGATAATTTTGGCATTCCAATGCATGGGTTTTGATGATTTTGGTGCATGAAAAGTGGTTTTTGGCTAGGCCGACCTACTTGGGTCACTTGTGACTATTGTGATAAATTTATGGGATGTTTTTAATGATGAATTTTTTAAACCAAAGGTGTATTACCGACCTCATTTGGGTTAGAAGAAATAAAATCATATAAAAGTGATGTTTTGGGTTCATTTTTGAACTAGTGCTCTTGGAGGGAAAAGTGTGACCTAGAGGAGAGTGATTTGCAGGTATGTGTGGATGATTTGAAGGATGTGGAAGAGGATGAAAGGTTTAGTAATATAAGAGATAATTTTTTCAAGTGATTAAATCCATGAGAAGTTGATAAAGAATAATATAGACCATTTTTATGCCCTAGGGTTTGTCTAGGGTTTGTGAGCTGAATATGTGATCTCCATTACTTGTGGCATCAAAAAAACCAGAGATAAAACATCATAAGTTGATTGAGTGGGTACTTGATCATATTGGGGTTGTAGCCTCCTTTCGGAGTTTTGCTTCACAAAATTAGGGGTTGTTGCTCTACTAAACTAGGGGTTAGTACTCCTTATGAAGTTGGTGCTTCACTAAATCTCTTTTCTTTGTGTAATATAAGAATATTTTCAGTGGGTTTTATTCCCTATGTTTTTTTCCCACTTACATATGGTGTTCTTGTGTTGATTAATTTGTTTATTTCTCTCGTTTGATGTTACATATCATAATAAGCACACATGGTTATGAATGTTGCATGGAAAATATAAATTGATGAATATATGGTTTGGTAAATGAAAGAAAAATTATTGAATGAATGATTCACCCCCCCTCTCAATCCCTTATTCTTCCAACATATGATGTGGTTAAAGATAAACTTGGATATATTTGACCTAGTGACATAAGTTAAAGGCATGGCCTCTATCCACTTGGTAAAATATTCAGTGTTGGTGATTATGAAATTGTGACCATCATAAGATATGGGCTATATTTTTCCTACCACATCAAGCCCCATCAAGAAAAAGACTAGGGTGAGGTGATAGGTTAAAGAGCTTGTGAGGGTGCATGAATAATATTATTGTGCCTTTTGCATATTTGACATTTCTTGACAAAGTTGCATGCATACGACTCCATAGTGGGCCAATAATAACCCACGTGTAAGATCTTTTTGGATAATATCATTTCACCTATATGTGCACTGTAAATTCTTGCATATAATTTGACTAGTGTTTGGTTAGATTTTTCCTAGCTGAAAAATCTTAAGAGATCCCCATCATAGCCTCTTATGTATAGGGTGTTGAACAAGATAGTATAGTGTGAAGCATATTGTGCTAAGGATGTTTTTTCATAGGAGTTCATGTTTGGAGGATAGGTTCTATTTTGGATGAAGGTGTATATGTCATGGTATTAGGGATTTTCACAACCAATAATTTCACATAGCATGGTTGACTCTATAAAATCATATGCAAGAACTAAAATATTTTCAACAAGAAACTCACTGTGTGTATGATAAATATAAAATCTAAGAAGGGATGCAATAGTAGCCATGGAATCCGCTAATTTTTTTGTAGATGAGACACTTGTTCGAAGGTGATAATTCAAAAGTAACCTTTAAGACTATCGACCATGCATTTGTAAGGAATTAGTTTTTCATCCTTAACCTAATATTCTCCATTGAATTGCTTTATGATCAAAAGAGAATCCCCATAAACTGTTAGTTCTTTGAGCCACCAAGATATAGCAAATTTTAGGTTGGCTATAAGGGCTTCATACTTAGTGATGTTGTTTATGCAATGGAAACTGATGTAGTAAGACTTTGGGATAACATCACCATCTACTATGTGCAATAAAATAATAGTTATCAATCCATGAATGTTGCAAGAGCCATCAAAAAAAAATTCCAAGAAGGAACTACATCAACATACAGTAGATCTTCATTGGGAATCTAAAATGAAGTGGCTCTTAACCTAGAAAAGGTGTTCGGCAAGTTAATCTGTAAGAGATTTCCTTTTATCACTTTTTATTGAAAAATTTGATGTCAAACTCATTGAGGAGAATGACCCAACTAGACATACTCCCATCCAGATCATGTCTTGACATTAAATACTTAATAGGATCTACTTTAGAAATGAGTTTAGTTGTATAATTGAATAATTAGTGACGTAACTTATGAAACATGAAGGCTACTACCAAACATACTTTTTCTACCTGTGAATATTGGATTTCATGAGCTATAAGAGTTATACTAAGATAATAAATTTCTTGTTCCTGCCCTTTGTCATTTTGTTGTGCAAGAAATGCCTCTCGTGAGATGTTTTATAGTTGTATAATGAAGCATATGATTAAATCTTGAACAGAAACATTAAGCATCATGAGTAAATATATATTCTTTCAAATTGGTGAAATAATATTGACATTCTTGAGTCCATTTGAACTGTACATCTTTCTTGAGTAGTAGATTAAAATGATTATACTTATCGTGATCGAGATATGAAATGCGGAATAGAATAAATTTTTCCTTAGAGTCTCGTAGCTAACAAATATTCTATAGGGATGCATCTCTATGATTACTTTGACTTTAGCACACATCAACTTTGATTCCCGTTGTTAGAATATGAATCTTAGGAGCTTCTATGAAGTAACATCAAGGCACATTTCTTAGGGTTGAGGTGCACCTTATACTCCCACAACCATTCAAAAATGTGTCACAAGTCGATTGTATGATCTACTCGGTTTTTGATTTAGCAAGTACTTCATTGACATAGTCTTCCATGATGTCATAAAGTAAATCATGGAATATCACAGTCATTACATGTTGATATGTTGTCCTTGTATTCTTAAAGACAAAATGCATGACCTTGTAACAAAGTGTACCCTAGGGTGTCGTAAATGTTGTCTTATGTTGGTCTGATTCTGCAATTTGAATCTAATTATAACCCAAAATCCATCCGTTAGAGATAACATTAAATGGTCGGTTGTATAATCTACAATCATGTCGGTATTGGGAAAAGGAAAATCATCCTTTGAACAAGCCTTGTTGATATCCCGAAGTATGTGTAGATCCATATTCTTCGGTGTATTTTTAGCTATAGGTGCCATATTAGATATCCATTCGAATAATCTATTTATTTTATGAAGCCATTTCTAACATTTTAGAAGTTTTACTTTAAAAACAATGCCACTTTAGGGTGCATTTTCCGAGCTTTTGTTTGACTAGTTTCACATCCGGGAAAACCATAGTTTTTACACCACAAGAAAAGGATCTAGGCTGGCATGTCCTTGTAAGACCATACAAAAACATCCTAAAACTCAATTATTGGTGTCTTGAATGATTCTATCTTTGATTATGATAAGCTTGCACCTAGTTGTAATAGTTTAGGATTCTTGTCGTGTCAATGTTAATTTTGTGATCTCTTCTATGAGCATTATTGATTTCTTTATTTCCTAAAAGGATGTTTTAGGTTGATGTAGATATTATTTTTGATCTATAAGTAAGTCTCCTCTCTCTGGTGCCTTAGAAAGGTTTTCACCAGGACATACGTACTTTTCCTTTTTCTTATATTTTTCTTTCTTTTTTTTGCTTCTCAAATAGTGCCTCAATGAGGTTTTCACTATGAGAGACTATATTTTTCTTTTTCTTGTTTTAAATTTTTGCTTTGGTGGACTGGATTACTCGAGTTATTTTCCAAACTAATTTGTAGCTTCAATGTTTATATCAAAACCTTCTTGTGATATGATAGGGGAATAGGGTCCCAAGTCTAGAGAAAATCTTTGATGGAATCATCATTCTGAAAGAGGTCCATAGATATGTGAAATTGTTGGTCCTAATGGATAAGGATGTGATATACGATGTCAAGGGTGTGAGTGAATATATTTTCAATGAACAGATTGGTTTTGGCTAGGTCTTTGAAGAGGCTATGTCTAGAACCTATTAGAAGCATAATGGGTGAGGGAGGTGAATTGGTCCTACAAAAATTTCACTTCATTTACCATTGCATACATTCATCCAATCAGTCATAAACCATGTGAGTTTATTTAGTGTGTATTAAACAATAAAAATTACATGCAACAAGATAGAGAAGAAAAAAACCGGATGTAAGTGGGAAACCCTCGAGGGAAGAAAACCCACTAAAAATCATTTCTTATATTAATCAAAGAAAGTACTTAAATGAGTATTACACATCACAAGATATTTCTTTAGTGAGGCACCAAACCCTAAACCCTTGTTGATATTACTCACAACAAAATACTCCTATGAATATTACTCATCATAAGAGATTTTTCAGAAGAATGATAACTGAAAAATAGGTTGATATCATACCCGATTGTGATCCAAGTTCAGCTCATACACACATCAAACCCTCTTCAACTTCTCTCTCCTTCAATTCGATCTATATTGATCTTTCATGACTGATTTGGATTCAAACCCTTTCACATATGCTATTTAAAATTATTTATAATTTCACACACACCCTCAACTCTATCTTGATGCCCTTGATCCACTTTATTTCTTTCACCTTGGTCGCATTTCCCCCTCTAATTCCACTAGTTAAAATTTGAACCAAACATGCACTTTTATATGCATCTTAACTTAAAAACATAACATAGGTTGGTCCTAACCTAATATCTAGAACATAAAACTTAAAAACATTACATTACATTCATGCAAATTCATAAAATTGACCCATGTAGGTCGATCATGCACCAAGACACAAGAACAAGCCCAAAAATGCTCAAAACCCCATCACCATGCTTTGTCAAGCCTCTAAAGTCCTCACACATATCAAATAAAACATAAAAAAACATCATCCATGCTCACACATTACCTTACACCAATCATTTTCTTCATAACTCTATCAAGTAGGACCATTTCCTACTCAAAACAATTGTTTCCAAGAACCAGTCTTCACCAAACATGCTCAAGATAACCCAAGAACATATCAACTATGACATGTAGCTGCTGATTGGAATTACACTGGCCTATATAACACATCCATTCTTTCTAGACCTCATGAAACATCCAAAAATCAAACCACACATCTTTTCCTCTTCACCAAACTGAACTTCCTAGAAAGTAGTTTTGGAAACTCAATTTGTTTGCACCCTTTTGATACATTCAAGACCTATAAATTCCTTAAATATGCACAAAATTCATCGCTCTTAACTCTCCAATAAATATAAATCATCATAAAATCCAAAACATAATACTTCTACATCCATCTTTTCGCTAATGCAGTCTTTTCCCAAATCAATCAAACTTGGTCTTCAATAATTGAGTTTTTTTAACTATCAAAACACCTCATAAAGAGATAAACCATATATCATTTGAAAGGTATCTTAATATAATTTCAAAAAAATCTTACACTTCCTTCCAACTCATACCTTGGAAGGCCTTCAACCATGTCAATCTTTGTAACTACTCAAAACTACCTTTTTAACCCTAAAAACCAGTCTTTAAAGATAGGCCATAATTTTCCCTCTATGACTTCAACCATGACCTGAAACTATCATTGATGTCTATTAAATTCCCAAGCCTTCATAAATGGTGAATTAGTTAATAGCTTAAATGGGCAACCTTTTCACAAACATAAAATCTCTAGAAAATTATTTTTTTTAGTGTGGCCCACATACTATCACAAGCTTCATAATACCTTTCTAGAAATATAGAGGAGTCTTATTCAACCTCCAATCATCACATTTGAAAAATGAATCAAAATTGTACCTATATAATCATTTTTCTCTAAGTATCTCTCGAGCTAGGGTTTTAAACCACTTTACCTTCTTAATGATTGTTCATAACAATCAAATGACCTCATTATTTTTACAAAAACTCTTATCTTAACATAAAAATATCCCCCAAAACCTTTGGGTCCCATGAAAAGCACACAATTCACAATGAGCATCAGAAGGTCCACTTTTAGCACAAAAACACACTCTTGAAAACCTGGTTTTACCAAAAATGATGTATCTTGCAAAATATTATTCAATTTGACTGAAACTTGTCATGAAGCATCATGACAACATCCTATAACTTCTAAAACTTTCCACCTATCACAAATTTTTTGAAACTCTCTAGCCACATTAACTTAACTATATTATCTTGTCTTGTCTTCACCTACTTGCTTGCAAGGACCATGAAACACTATCAAAACTCTAAAAATTGACCTAAAACTCATCATACACATCATGTACACCATCACCATGCTCCTACCATGCTTGAACAAGACTGATCATCTCCAAAACTCATACCTCCATACCAAACCACATGCTTTAGGACTAGGAATAGGCCTAGAATGACTGCTACAACCCATGAAATCACATGAAATAACCTTGATAACATCTTACAAACTCATTAACACATGTAACACACCTCTATGACCATGTATGACCTCATGGCACCCTTCATGAACTTTGGATAGCTCATACGGTGACTATACGCAAGCTAGAACCATGCCAAGACAACATGACAACTCATCAAATCATGTCACTACCAATCAACCTTCATGTTTGACTCTTAATGACACCTCATGGAGACTCATATGACCTCTACATACCATTTTCCATTAATGGATTTGACATCAATGACAACACTAAGAAACAATGGCCAACAATCTCCCCTTTGTCATTGATGACAACCATCTTCAAACATTGATGGCAACCATAAGACAAAACACTCCTACATGACCTCATTTCCATGTTTTTTATGCTTCTCTCCCCCTTTGACATCTATGAAAAAGGATACAATGACAACTATACATGGAAAATGATAAAACACAACATGACACAATGGAAACAATGAATGAACTCAAACTTACTTGCTTACAAGACTCCCCCATTAACTATACTTTCTCTTCTTTAACAAAGCAATGTATGATGATCCATGGTCCTAAATGTGAGCTTTCACATAACTCCCCCTAAACTAATATCCTCATATTTTTTCTTTATCTATATCAGCCATCACCATTTAGTATTGTACCATGCAAGAAATCACAAAATCTACCTCTAATGCTTGCAAAACCTCCTTTAGGACCATTATCCCTAAACCACATATTCAATGCATCTTGGCCAAATTTCATATTACTCTAGGATATAACATACATCATTAATAAACTCCTTATAGATCCCCTTAGGTTTATATTATCCTCCACTAACTAAAACCACAAAAATATGAGTTCTTACCTTTCATACAAGCCTTGGAGATACTCAACCACTTCATCATTGTCCCCGAAGAATTTTTTAGTGATTTCAAATATCTTTGCATGTTATTACACTTTTTGATTCATTTAGCTAACTCTTCTTGCAACAAGGCAAGAAATCATCCTTTAATTCGACATTTTACTCATCTTGACAGCTTATATGCACTTAGAGGGTCAAAACCTGGACCATGTCCTCTAGAAGACCTTCAGGAGACATGTACTACTATTGTTTCACATCTACAAAATTCATTGTACCTTGAATTAAATTCATTTGCACAATTTTTCTCATACCTTTGATCATTTTATCAACCTTGGGCAATACTCCTTACTCACACAACTTTATACAAAATCAACATACTCCTGTATCATATCACATTAGTGCCTCACAAGTATGTACATGCACATTGTACCCTTATGAATCACTTTCATCTTTGAGAACACTCACAATAATGACACGTAGAGATGGACAATACTAAGAGAGACATCATTTTTCCTTTCATTGAATATATTTTTAAGATGGTCACATCTTAGAGTATCATTAGTGACTATATAAATGGATTAAAATAGCCCTTGAAACCACCTGAGACCCTCTTACTACCATACAATATTGATTATGAGCATTCTTCAACCATACATACCCTTTAATTTTCTTAGCTACATTTCTCAATAGACATAGGCATTTGAGTTCCTTCTCATTTATGAGGACCTTTGATACACTTGTAGTCAAGAAACAAAACTCGGGTCATTTAGACCAATATTTTAACCTCAAACATGGATTTCTTCAAGACACCCAAATAACCTAATCACTATAGCTCATGCTTTTATTCATTAGCACTCATGAGATTATCACCCACTACCTTGAAGTCTTGACCTTTGTAGACCTTAAAGTGCACACATTATTGCTTAATCAAGAACTCAATATCACAATACCTTGTACCTTACTCCTAGAGTCCATCTAGACCACCGAGACACTTCATGCCAACCATTGGAAATGTCATGGTAGACCTCAAGTATATGTTGACTTCAATACATGACATATACTCAATCCTTCAACTTAAATCATCATGTTTAGGCATAGTTCATACATGCTCACATTTACACACTCTGTCACTTCTTCAAATTATTAAACTCATAGCCATACCTTAGCAATTTCACCCTTGATTAGTCTTTTATGAACCAATATCATGATGTACATCTTATTTCTCTGCCCTTATAGCTTTTTGAACCATTATGAAGAAGAAAAGGCTCTTACAATCATATCCTCTTCCCATGTTTTACTTAAAGCACTACTATAAACCTCAATTATAGCTCTATTCATATTCTTAACACATAAACCGACTTGATACACTTATCTATATGAAATCAACTTCTACTCTTGGCTCTTCTTTAACCTTAAAGAAAAAAAATTGATTATTTGATGAAGTATAAAATTCACTCTTCTGTCGTGCAAACCCTAAGTATCTTGCCACTTCTTGGATCAACCCTGCAACCATATTTATAGTAGCATATTAGAAAAACAGAGACCTTTTCTTTACAAAATATCACTCCCCTAGGATAAATTCCACTCCATAAAATTTTGAAAAAGTAGCTCAATGTATAGACACCTTAGACCTTGGATTCAACCTTATGGATTCATATCTTTATACTTTGTCACCACAAAGATTTTGAACATAAAGAGCTTTTCTCATAGAACACAATCAAAATAATAGGCTCCCCTTGAACCTATGCCTCAAATGATGAAACCATTACATATGAACCTTCTCAAGTCATTTACAATAAGAGCATGATCTTAAAGTCTTATACACATAGCTTTGTCTTAGCCTAATTAAGCAAGATCAACTAAATTATCTTTAATGGATCATCAATATGTACACCTTTTACTTTTACTCATAGTTCAATACTATATGAGCATATGCATACCTGAAGCATCATACTACTTGAAGACCACTTTCAATATTCATTACCCCATATTTGCATCAATTTAACTTGTCTCACAAAGTATATGAACTAACCAAGTCCTTGAGAAATTTCGGTGATTATCAAACCCCTATGACTAAACCTTTAAGGACCTTCTATAGTCCTTAACACATTATTTTGATAAATAAGCATACTTTAAATCTTGTTATCATCTTCATTTTAGGTCAACAACCCGGAAATTGTCTTAAAATTGCATAATCACTTCCATATTGTCTATATGATGCATGATCACACTAGATACTCGTTGAATCAAATCATAGCGACACCACATTGTAGTTACTGAGACTTCACAAAATTTATTTTAGATCATGGATACTCAATATACCTAGACCTTGAACACCCTCAACTTATCACTTATTCCAAAGCATACTTTCAACTTGAGACAAAACTATACTATCATTTAAGATGTGACACCATAGTATTTTATGACCAAGACATGACCTCGAGACTTAAGGACTCGAGACTACAAAAAAATTGATGATAACACAAACTCCTTTCATGCATATGTAGGCTACAAGATACTTTGATCACATACATCAACCCTTTAAGGCCAGTATGGTAATCCACATACTCATACCAACTCAAATCTCCAAGCACTTTGACATATCACAGACCTTTATGACTAATATTAGACTTGTCAAGCTTGATTACATATTTCATGGTCTTGTCAATACACTTTGGCATCTTTAAAGAGCTTGACTCTCCCTTCACTATCTATGATTATTTTTCCTTCAAACCATCAGCATTTTCCACCTTCTTGTCAAGTTTAGGTTCATCGATTTCATACTCGCTTACTAGGCTTAGAATCAGCCTTCCTTGACTTTTTTGTTTGCTCATCCTTGATTTTCATACCTACATCTGATTCACTCTTGGGACTGATTTTATTATTGAATACCTTATTATCTTGTCTTTTGAATGCTTGAGACCTCTTATTATTCCTTGGATTTTTTCCTTGAAAAAAAAATTGCAATGTGACCTTGTTTGTGGTAGTTGTAACACACAATGTTATTCCAACTTTTAGGCTCATACATACTAATATTCCAACCACAATCAGCTTCCCTATGGCCATACTCACAACATGAGTAACATTGACCCTTGAAAGAGCTTTCACCATTCCATGATAACACACTCTTTGAGGAATTCTTCTTGTAATCCCTAGCTTTGTGACCAAAACCATTACAAGCATAACAATATCCATTGAAAGAAGAACCATACCTTGTAGTGTTAGGTTGTTGTTAGCATATGGATTTTCACACATGAAAATGACATGCAATAGTGTGGGAACGAAGTCCCTCCTCAATGAAGGTGAGGCTTCCTTTATTGAAAACCAAAATTGTATTTACATCTGTACATTCAAAATTATATGTGGAGGGTGTTTTGGAACATCAATGGAAAGAAAAGTGAATGAGGGAGATGGGATGGAATCAAGGAAAGGAATGGAAAGGAATGAATGTAAGGAACATGAAATATTTAGGTAAAAGCAGAGCCTAATATTTCACTGGAGAAGAACAAACAATAACTAGCACAAATAAAATGGAGTTTGAGTTAGCTAAATAAGAATGTGTAAAACGGAACACACATAAGCAAGTAGATAATCGAGCTTGATCATTGTGAACTAGATCAATAGATTAATAACATTGAAAATAATATCAAACACAATATTTGCATACATGAAAGATTCAAACATCTAATATCTAATGAACATAAGAACATAAAATGTTACAAGAGACAATGAATGAGACACAAAGTTCATATTTCATTAACTCCAAAAAAATTTCACAAAAGAACACAAAGTTTCTTCCTGAAACAAAGCTTGCAAAAAAAAGTATTTTCTTCTCCTCTCTCAAAGTCACCTTTACAAATGAGCCCCTCACTTCCTTTTATAACCCAAAAGTTGGTTACAAAGTAGTTAGGGTTTTACATGATCATTAAATAAGGCACTTAAGTGACCTTTGACTTTTTCTAACCAACTTTATTAAAAGCAACTAAAAATAGAAACCACTTACGTTAAAAAGTCATAAAAGAAATGGGCACACGTGGACCCCACTTAAATGACTTAGACGCACACATAGACATCCTAGTCAACAATGTGCCACCTAGATCAAAACACCTATGGTCAATGCCTTATCCATTGGGCCAAGAGTCCACCTATCTTGGTCGTACAGGAATGAACTCATTGACTGTGCTCGCAATCCTCCAGATGACAAGAGAGCTGAGCTTGAAACTTGATCAATTCATCCACCTCTTTGTTTGAGCAACATCCTGGTGTGAGAAATTTTGTCTTCATTTGTATTCACATTCAAAATTACATACAATTCTCCACATGCTCTGAATACCTTTCCATGGTGAATTCTTCATTTTTACAAGATTGAAGTTGTTACACCACCTTGGCTTATCGAATCCAGCTTTTGGTCTTTCACCATTGAGAAGATCTCCAAGAGCCAAAATTACAATTCACCTCCTAGAAGTTATGTCTTTTGTCTTTGTCACCATCCCAAAGTGTTGGCATTCTGATTCACTCACGATCGTCCAATTCAAAAATGCTCCAACTTTAAGACTAGTTGATGAAGTATTGTGCATGTTGCTAATTGAGAGCTGACATGGACACACTTGAATGATGTGGCCTTGCTTTATGATCCGCATAATTATACTTATTATTGGTCTTGGTTTGTATATGAATAGATTCGTAAAATGATCAATTGAAAACAATTGTGTAGAAAAGATTCTCCCATTATCGATCTTTGTTGATAACAATGGCTTTTGACTCTAAAGAGACCAATGCCAATAGCTACGACTTATACCACATAATGAGGAAGTTAGAGGTTTTTTCCACTTGAGCCGTTGGAGTTGAATCGCCACACTATGCAGGTTTTATGGTGCATCCATGCAAGTGATGACCAATTCAGAACAAATGTCAAGAAAATATTGACTCATCTTCAGTTGATATGTGATCACAGAATTGACCTATGTCAACGTGTCTCAAGTTATTATGATTATGTTCTCATATTTTGAATGGAGCGTCGAGGTGATTAGAATGCACTGGAACCTATACCGTAACATCATTTGGTTTGGAGATGACATGATTGTGACAGAAACGTGATTTCAAGTGAAGGTGAGGATAATTGAATGAAATAATTCATTTCTCTTGATGATCATCTGAGTTCAAAATATCAACTCTCAAAGTGAGTCACCTTGATAGGCTAAAAACTATGCGCGCAAAGAAATCATGCAAACTGCATTTTATTTGGTTTCATGAAAAATATCGACGAGAGTCTTTGTGCATTTTAAATCTAGCAAAGAATTATATGAAGTTAAGAATAATTCAACCAACCAAACCATTTCTCTTGATGATCATCTGGGCTCGAGATACGGATTCTCAAAGTAGGCCTTTCGCCAAGCTGAAATTGTGCGTGGCAAAATTGAGCAAACTGAGTTTTTCTTGACTCGGTGAAAAATATCAAATGAAGTACTGTACATTTAGAATTTGGCAAAGAAGTACATGAATATGGGGAGAATTCAATGAACTAAACCATTTTTCTTGATGATTATCCAACTTTGAGATATCGAGCTACAAAGTTGATTACTTTGCTAGATACAAACCGCGGCAAAAACCATAATTTTTTTTTTTTTTTAATATTATCGGTCGCAATGGCTATGTGCAGGATGGATCTTGATTTTTTATTAATTTACATCATTTGAATTCATGCTACATCAATGCACCATGCCACAACATCACATTCTACTGGAACAAAGAGATGGGTTTGTCAAGTTACAATATCAGTAAAGCTATCACTGCAAAGTTTCACGAATCATGCTCACAACATGAATGATCTATTCGCCACTGCATGCAAAAGAATAGAGATGTCGATGTCAAGAAATGAAAGATCATGTTTTAATGGCATAAAATTCCATTCCATCTGCACGCAATTGGATAAATCATGATATGCACATAAGTATTGTCATGCAAGTGTTTACACAATCCAGCAATTGAATGCTATAAATTTTTCAAATTTTAAATCATTCACATATAATATCTTGGTACAAGGAAATGCTATGAAGATTTATATTAAACTAGGCCTGTGTATTTGTTGGCTTCAGGACAATCTTGAGAAGCCACAACAACTTCTATTGATGGATTGGAATCCTCGTCTGGGTGTGGATGAGTAACATCTGCTCCAAAGATAATAGTAGGTATTTCAGCGACCAACAAGTATCCTCTCGGGAAATTACATTGAGAAGAATAGTATTTCTTCCCCATCCTTCACAATAATTTTAAGAGTAATAGGTGCAAGATACTATTTTCTCATTTTAAACACATGTTTTACTAGGGAACATTGAGAAACTAATCCAAAATCAATTTCACATATTCTCTTCAAGTCTCCATACAAAGAGCCATTGTTATCATGAAAAATGAAAACAAGTAGTTCCAATTCTTTTCCCTTCAGTTTTACATTTGCTTCTTACATGCATGGGAAAATCTTCTTTTAGCTGATTTTAACTTGTTAAAATGCTTTCTTGCCTTCTCACGGTCATTTGTTTTTGTTTTAAGTTGTCTTCTTTCCTTCCAAACAAAAAAAATTATTTTGACTTGTTTAGTCTTCTTGTTGAAGGTGTGGACTTTAATGTTGTGTTCTTTTATTCTTTCTTTCTTTTTTTAAATTAAAATATCCCTTCCCCTATTGCGCTGGAATCTATCCTTGGCCTGGGCGTGACTTTTTCCTTCTTTGGTGTTTGACTTGAAGCCTTTTCTCTATTTTGAGTTGGAAATTGGCTCTCTAAACCTGCGTGGGATTCTTACTTGCAATGCATATTGATTTACCTCCTAGGCGTGGATATCTTACATCTATTCTTTGGCTGTTATTTACTTGTTCTTTTTCAATGTGGCCATCACAAACAAATACATGGGCTCAACTTCTTTTATTTGTTTGTCTTGTGTAGGTGTGTGGATAAAACTGTATTATTTTATCTCCCTTGGGCCGCGTGGGAGAAGATCTTTGAACTATTCTCGATTTTGCTTGGATCGGTGGTTTTTTGTTTTATGCTTTCACCTTGTTGCCCTCCCTTTTCCAATTCATGGAGATTTCTATGACTGTCCTCCTTCTCCTACATGGTGTTTTGGGACTAGTTTTATCCTTTGCTATAGCCTTTGCTTAGACTGTCCTCCTTCTTATATTTATCCTTTATAATGGCGTTCACAAAGCTAATATTTTTTTATGGATGTGTTAAAAATATTAAATCAATTTGGAAATATTTGCACAACTCTTTCCAATGAGTTTGAGGGAGGAAATTATGAGGATTAATCCAACTTCTCTTTTCCCAGGTAGTGGAATTAATTGCACAGGAGGAATGGGAAATCAACGCCAATTGCCAACGGAAATGGCAAGGTGGGCTAGAAATTCTTGTTTTATTTCCCCATGTGGGAAATTGGGAGATTTTTTTCCGTTTTCCAATTTATTAATTTGGAAATCGGAGAAGAAATCCCAAGTGAGGATTTTAAACAATTTTTCCAGAAAGGGAAATCAGGGCCAGGAAGCCAATTTGGCATCCCGACAATGGGAAACGAAAGCTTATTTTTCCCGTAAATTAAAATAAAACTTGTCGAATGAATTTTAATTAATATTTATTTAATTAAATACTCCAAATTTATTAAAAATTAATTTTATTAAACAAAGAGTAATTAATTAATTAATTAATATTTAACGTTGTTTGAGACCGACGGGAAGAGTTCTCACCGAAATGGATAAACGAATACCGAAATGATCCAAAAAATGAGATGATCATGATGAGAGTGACAAACCACACAAAGTAACACTTTTGAAATTTTCAAAATTTCCATTTTTTTTTTTTATTTTTATTAATTTTATTAATTTTGCGCAGATAAAAATTGGTCGATAATAGTTGGCTCTAATTAGAGACAAGGACTTCATGGATGCAAAGAATGGACCCAAAACAAAAATTCATGAACATGGTCTCAAAACAATGGGGCACAAAAATGGGGTGATACATAAGAGGATACCAAAAGATGGGGAAAAGAAACAACCCAAAATCCTAATTACTTATGTACATACGGGGAACAACCCATTTTCAATTTTGGTATCGCTTGAGATATTTCCCATTGTAGGGCAAAGGAAAATGAGTTCCATCAGGATACGCCAAGTAATAGGTGCTATCTCTATAGAAATATATGATTCTGAAAGGGCCTAGCCATAGCGAATCAAACTACCCATGCTTTCCTTTTGGTTCATGTTTTTGTCCAGGAGAGAAGAACCAAGTCATTGATTTAGAATTGCCTCTCTTTGGTTTTCCGTCAAACAACCTCTTTACCTTAGATTGATGTTTCTCAATCTTATTTACCACTTGACTTCTTTGTTTCTCAAGCTTTCTTAGGAACATGATCCTTTTATCTAATGCATTGGCAAAGAATTCATCATCAACTGCTTGGTCTAATTTTAATTTTGTTAACTCTAGTGTGATGGGAATTTGAGCATCGGTTCCATACAAAATTTGAAATGGAGACATATTGATTGCTCTTTTGGGAGCTATGTGGTTAGCCCAAAATGCATCATATAACTTTTTGTGCCAAGTTCTTTGATTTTCTTCTACTAACTTGCACACGATAGTAATGATGTTCTTATTACTGGATTCTACCTCGACCATTTCCCTGAGGGTAGTAATCTGATGAATGAGACAAAGATATCCCATACCCATAACAAAAACCTATCATCTCTGCAGAAGAAAAAATTGAGGCATTTTCCGTCACGATCTTGTGTGGAATTCCATAACGAACCAATATATTTTCTTTGATGAAGTCACAGATTACCACAGTAGATGTTTGTTTCACTGGTATAGCTTCTACCCACTTTGTAAAGTAGTCAGTTGCGGTGAGCATGTGAGTATGACTAGCACTAGAATTAGGATTTAGAACCCCGATGAAATCTAAACCCCATTTTTGAAAGGGTTCTTCAATGACAACTGGCTTCAAAGGCAAAGCTTCCAATTTTGGTCTTCCAACAAACTGCTGACAAGCTTCACATTTTATCACCCATTTTTGAGCATCAAAAACATAGTGGGCCAGTAATAATGTGCTCACATAATTTTATGGGTTGTCACTGGGCCAAAAAAATGACCACCGCAAGCATGATTGTGGAAGGCTTCCAACAACCTAGATTGTTGCTCTTTATCAACACATCTGAGGAACATGTCGTCAACTCCTTTCTTGAACAAAGTGTTGTCCCAAATGACGTACCTGACAGCTCTTAATTTGATAGCTCATTTTTCCTTAGTTGTCAGATTCTCTGGACACTCGCCATATGTGAGAAAGTAGGCTATATCATACTACCATTCGTCTGTGGTGTTGATAAAAACTACCAGTGGTAAATTTTCCTCAACTATTTCTTCTTCAGAGTCATCTCGTGGTTCATTCTCTGCAATGAGTTGGCAGAGTCCTCTTCCTCAAACCAACTTGGTAGGCTTGATATCCAAATCATATTCCTAGATCTTAGAGACCCAATTACCTCTTTTAGATCCTGGTTCTTGTTGTGTCAGCATTGATTTAACTGCGGTGTCTGGAACTAAGACTTTGGTATGCGAATTCAACACATAGTACCTGAAGTGTTTCAAGGCTCTCACCACCGCGTACACATGCCTCTCAAGGGGAGTGTAATTGAGTTCATGTTTCTTGAACCCATAACTCATGAATGCAATAGGAGATTCAACTCCTTCTTGATTGTGTTGAGTCAGGATGGCAGAGATTGTGTGCAGTGAAGCAAAGCAATAGATCATGAAATCCTTTTTAAAATCGGGACACACCAATGTAGGAGCTTTTGTAATAGCACCCTTTATTTTCTCAAATGCTTCTCTACCTTCCTTCGACCATTTGAAGGATTCTTTTCCTTTCATCATTTCAGTGATTTCTTTGGTTAGCTCAGAAAAATCTGGCACAAACCTTCTCAAAAATTTTACCTTCCCAAAGAATGAGTGGACCCCAGGCTTACTTGTAGGAAAGGAAAGATTCTTGATAGCTTGAACACGCTCAAGATCAATCTTAGTTCCTTCCTTAGAAACAATATGACCTAGGAGCTTCCCTTCCATAACTCCGAACATAAACTTTTTGGATTTAGAGAGATCTTATGAAGTCTACACCTTTGCAATATTTTCTCTAAATCTCTTAGGTGATCTTCTCACTTCTTTGAGAACACTGTCAAGTCATCTAGGTATATCACGATGATCTTGTCTTTATAATCTACGAATGCCATATCCATAGCCCTTTGAAAAGTAGCGTCGACATTGATCAAACCAAAAGGCATTCTTCTATATGCAAACGTACCCTAGGGGGTGGTGAACGTGGTTTTATGTTGATCTTCTCTAGCCACTTCAATCTAATTATAACCAGAGAAACCATCTAGCATAGATAGCATTTCGATCTAGTTACTACCTGCAGAATATGGTCCATGACTAGTAGTGGGTAGTTATCCTTCAAGGAAGCTTGATTAAGATTGCGGAAATCCACGCAAATCCTAATTTCTCCATTTTTCTTGTGAACTCGGTACAATATTAGCTATCCAGGTCAAATTTCGAATAGGAAACACTATCCACACATCTAACATCTTTTGAACTTCATGAAATATTGTCCCTGCAATCTTGGGATTATATTGTCTCTGCTTCTGCCTAAATGGAACTGCACTAGGCTTCAAGGGTATGGCATGCTCCATTTCCCTGGGTTGGAAAGACTTCAAGTCTTCATATGAGTAATCCAAAACGTCAAAATATTTGGTAAGGAGGCTTATGAATTTCTTGTGCTCCTCAGGTGAGAAACACTTACCAATATTGACCAAGCGAGGTTTATCCTTGGTATCGATGTTAACTTGCTCATAGTCAGTAGAATTTGCAGGTCCTTCCTGTTCTTTCTCTTTGATAAACCTGTCATGTTTATCAAAAATTTCTTCAAGTGAAACCAATCCTTTGGGAATTTTATTTCCTTTGAGTTGAATGATGCCATCACCAGGATCTTTGTTCTCAACTCCTTCTTGAATGGGTGAGGTCGTTGATTTGTGAAACGTAGAATCACTTCCTTCAAAGTAAAATTGTTCAAAATTATCCCTCTTTTCCAAGAAAGCAATAATTTGTTGATCATCATTGAATACTTGCCAATTTTCTACATTATCAGGAACACTTGGCCTAAAAACCATTTCAATGGTGTATTTGACTTGATCAAACTCTGAATGAGGAATCATTAATGAAGTTGAGACTACTAGAGATTTTTTTTTTTCATTCTTTCCATGAGGGATGATTTTATGGAAAAAGCATCGAAGACTTCTATCGTGTCCCACACTTTATTTCTGTAGTGTCTCAAATGATCATTCTTTACTTGGAACTGATTTCTTACTTGTTTCATGATCAATTCCACATCTCCAAAGACTTCCAAATTTTTTATCCCTTTCTCCTCTGTAACTTGGAGGCCAAGGATTAATGCCTTGTATTCTGTAGTGTTGTTAGTATTTGAAAATTCAAGTTTGTAGGAAAAAGGAAATATTTTACCATTTGGAGATATGAGCACCACTCCTATGCACCAGAACCCGTCAAGCAACAACTTCCATCAAACTCAAGAGTCCAGATCTCATTAGAATCTTGGAAAGTGATCTCAGGGGTATGAATTTCTGCAGTCATCATATAATTACCCATACTTGAGCCTTGGAAAAGGATCTGTGTGCGAGGATCTTCGGTTTTAGTTACTGTGAACTTTGCTTGAGTTTCCAGCATTAGCTTCTTCATTTCTCCATTGATAGGGATCATGGCGTGAGACCAATCCATTTAAATATCTCCACCTAGATCTCTGCAAAATTTCCTACTCAACAACATACCATACAAAGTAGGAATGTCAGCAACTAAAATAGTTACCTTAACTCGCTTTTGAGGGAATTGGGCTAAAACCATTTGGGTGTCTTTAATCTACCCGATCAGAGGAACTTGCTTGGTTTCCATGGAGTAACATGATCCGAATGTTCTCGTACAAGTTAACCCAAGAGCATGTGCTACCTTGGTAGGCATCACATTATCTCGAGGCTCCAGAATCTATAATGCAATTACTTAATTTGCATCCGTTGATCAGAAAGGACACAAAGAAAGGTTCAATCTTTTCATTTGAAGGTGTAGTGGCCACCACAATATTTTGAGTCTTCCCATATTTGGGAGTTTTTAGAAATCCTTTGGAGGAATGAAGCATAGAGTCGCCTTTGATAAACTAGACCAATTTCTCGAGTTGATCTTTATGGGACTTCAAGTACTCTGCCTGTGACATAGAAATTTTTGTTTTATTCATATGATCAATGATATCAAATTTGGGCAAAGTAATCGTACTTGATGTCTTAGATACTAGTTCTTTCGAACTTGATGATGGCACACTTTTGACCTTTGCTTCGGGCTTGGTTGATACTGATGTAGAAGAAGAAACTTTCTTCATAGCTGATTTATCTATGGATTGACTCGGAAAAGGTTCTCCTTTCTTTAAGATAGTTTTGACCTTAGGAGTCTCAGCTATCTTTGATTCTTTGGAAGCTTCTTTAATTTTGGATTCTTTAGGAACTTCCTTGGAAACCTCTTTATCTCCGCCTTAGTGGTATTTTGCTCCTTTTTCTGAGAGTGTGTGAAGACAACGAAAGACTAGCTATTCATATCTTCTATAATTTCTTTGTATTCATCTTCTTCTTCTGAACGGTACTCAAAGAAATGATTATTAATTTCTCCCTCAGGATCTTCAACTTCAGGTTTAGATGTTCCAAAATCCGGCTCTTCCTCATCAACCTCGACAACTTCAACTTCATCATCACTTTCTTCAATGACGTCACATTTTGAGTTAGTTGCAGGAGCTGCTTCAATAGCAAGCCTCATCGAGAGGACCTGTAATCCTAGATTTGTTGGGAATGTAGCCTTTCCTTGGAATGTATTTGTAAGGAGAGGGTTTACTACTCTGAGAAACTTGATTTTTCAAAGCTAGCACATCATTAGCTAACTTAGTAAGTATAGCTTCTGAAGCATTGGGAGTTTCTTGACCCTTTCCCTTGAGGGAAGTTTTCTTGAATTTTCCTGCCATGATTAAGTCATCCTCAATTTCTATGGCCAAGGATTGAGCAAGTTCCAAAGTAGCCATGTTAGCCCTTCTCAGCTGATAGCACACTTTTGGTTGTTGTGTGTTAATAAAGAAACATTTTTGTCTGTCAGGATTCGAGCAAATCCCAACAGGAACTTTATTCACCATTTTGTTGAATTTAGCCATGAAATTCCTCATGGGTTTTGTTGGCTCTTTCTTCCCCTGGGAAATTTGGGCAAGAAGGGAATGTTCATCTTCTGCTATTTTGAATCGATCTTCAAACTTAGTTTTCATATCATTCCAATTCGTAATGCATCCATTGGGAAGATGATGAAACCAATATATAGTAACATCATGTAACATTTCAATGAAGAGGTGAATAGCAACATCTTCATATTCCACTAACAAAACTACACATGCAGCAAAGAAAGTAGAAATGTGGTCATCTGGTGATGTCTTCCCATCTCCATCGAACTTGGGAAGAATCTTCCTTGATCCTCGTGGGAGGTCATGTTGAGTTGGTAAGGCCAATGGGCCTATGGCATTTCCCCATGGTACGTTGACTGCCATTTTGGGAAAGGTGGTATGCAAAGGTAAAACAACGTGAGCAAGGACAAGTTCTTGATTGGTAGTGATTCCTTCTTTGCTTGCTCTTTCAGGACTTGATGCAAGGCTTGCAAATCTATGAGGTGTGTTCTTCTTTAGAGGAGATAACTTGAAAGTCAAAAATGGGATCAAATCGACCTTTAGATTTTTCTCCTCACGTAAACCTCTTTCCTTCCAGTTTGAAATATTTATTGTGAAGGGATCACTAGCATGTTTTGATCTGGCTCTAGCCTTTTCTCTTTGCTCTCTTTCTTGAGCTATTTTCACCGAATAACTCTAGCAACTCTCACAGGCTTTCTCTTCTTCGTTATCTAGTACTGATGCGGTGAGATGAAAATGATAGTTATTCATGTGCTTTTCCCAAATAGCTTGCCTCAAATCTGATGATATGTCTTCTTGAGTATCTACAAAAACAATATTTGGTTGCAAGATAGGTGGGTTACCTGTAATAGTCATACAACTTATTACCTTGGTGGAAGAGGACCACATCGATGAACAATGATCAACACATGTCTAGGAGGTCTTCTCGCCACAAGTGTGGGTGCTCTTCTTCTAAGGTCTTCAATGTAGATTTCTCTATCAATGGCTCTATCAATAGCCAAAAAAATTGCAAACTTTCATGATTTTCCCAAGCTATTGTTTGAAGGTTGGCAGCAATGTCTCCTTGAAAATCTTTTTTGGGCACAAGGTTCGGTTGAAGAACTGGAGCTTGTGCAGAGGGGATAGTCATAAAGATTTAACCAAGCACTAGTTAACGATTCTTGAATCCCCAATAGAGTCGTCAAAAACTATTAGCATATGGATTTTCACGCATGCAAATGACATGCAACATTGTGGGAATGAAGTCCCTCCTCAATGAAGGTGAGGCTGCCTTTATTGAAAACCAAAACTATATTTACATCTGTACATTCAAAATTGTATGTGGGGGTGTTTGGAACATCAATGGAAAGAAAATTGAATGAGGGAGATGGAATGAAATGAAGGAAAGGAATGGAAAGGAATGAATGGAAGGAACATGCAATATTTAGGTAAAAGCTTAGCCGATATTGCATGGAGAAGAACAAACAATAACTAGCACAAATAAAACGGAGTTTGAGTTAGCTAAACAAGAATGTGTAAAAGGGAACACACGTGAGCAAGTAGATAATCAGAGCTTGATCACTGTGAACTAGAACAATAGATTAATAACATTGAAAATAAGATCAAAGACAATATTTGCATGCAAGATTCAAACATCTAACATCTAATGAACATAAGAACATCAAATGTTACAAGAGACAATGAATGAGACACAAAGTTTGTATTTCATTAACTCCAAAATGTTTTCACAAAAGAACACAAAGTTTCTTCCTAAAACAAAGCTTACACACAAAAGTATTTTCTTCTCCTCTCTCAAATTCACTTTTACAAATGAGCCCCTCACTTTCTTTTATAACCCAAAAGTTGGTTACAAAGTACTTAGGGTTTAACATGATCATTAAATGAGGCACTTAAGTGACCTTTGACTTTTTCTAACCAACTTTATTAAAAGAAACTAAAAATAGAAACCACTTACGTTAAAAATACATAAAAGAAATGGGCACACGTGAAACCCACTTAAATAACTTGGACGCACGCATAGACATCATAGTCAACAATGTGCCACCTAGATCAAAACACTTATGGTCGTTGCCTTATCCATTGGGCCAAGAGTCCGCCTATCTTGGTCGTACGGGAATGAGTTCATTGATTGTGCTCGCAATCCTCCGGATGACAAGAGAGTGAGCTTTAAACTTGATCAATTCATCCACCTCTTCATTTAAGCAACATCCTAGTGTGAGAAATTTTGTCTTCATTTAAATTCACATTCAAAATTACATACAATTATCCACATGCTCTGAATACCTTTCCATGGTGAATTCTTCATTTTTCATGAGATTGAAGTTGTTACGCCACCTTGGCTTGTCAGAATCCAACTTCTGGTCTTTCACCATTGAGAAGATCTCCAAGAGCCAAAATTACAATTCACCTCCTAGATTTATGTCTTTTGTCTTTGTCACCATCCCAAAGTGTTGGCATTCTGATTACTCACGATCGTCCAATTCGAAAACGCTCCAACTTTAAGACTAGTTAATGAAGTATTGCGCCCGTTCTTTGATCGAGAGCCGACAGGACACACTTGAATGATGTGGCCTTACTTGATGATCCACACAATTATACTTATCATTGGTCTTGGTTTTTATATGAATAGATTCGTACAATGATCAAGTGAAAACAATTGTGTAGACAAGATTCTCCCATTATCGATCTTTGCCGATAACAATGGCTTTTGACTCGAAGAGACCAATGCCAATAGCTATGGCTTATACCACATAATGAGGAAGTTAGAGGTTGTTTCCACTTTGGAGCCATTGGATTTCAATCGCCACACTATGTAGGTTTCGTGGTGCATCCATGCAAGTGATGACCAATTCTAAACAAATGTCAGGAAAACTGTTACTCGTCTTCAGTTGATATGCGATTGTAGAATCGACCTATTTCGACTTGTCCCAAGTTAG
The DNA here is from genome assembly GCA_018340775.1 of Taxus wallichiana var. yunnanensis. Taxonomy (NCBI): domain Eukaryota; kingdom Viridiplantae; phylum Streptophyta; class Pinopsida; order Cupressales; family Taxaceae; genus Taxus; species Taxus wallichiana. The sequence continues at coordinate 42,878,144 of CM031239.1, forward strand.
TATTGATGGTGTTCTCATACTTTGAATGGAGCGTCGAGGTGATTAGAATGCCCTGGAACCTATACCATAACATCATTTGGTTTGGAGATGACATGATTGTGACAAACGTGATTTCAGTGATTACTTCCATCTTACAAAACTGCACAAATCACAAGTAAAATTAGCCTGGTAAAAATACCAAACGTCACCTTGAGCATCTAAAAATTGGAAAGGGAGCATATGAAGGTGAGGATAATTGAACGAAACAATTCATTTCTCTTGACGATCATCTGAGTTCAAAATATCAACTCTCAAAGTGAGTCACCTTCACAGGCTATAAACTATGCGCGCAAGAAATAAATCATGCAAACCGCATTTTATTTGGCTTCGTGAAAATATTAGACGAGAGTCTTTGTGAGTTTTAAATTTGGAAAATAATTATATGAGGTTAATAATAATTCAACCAACCAAACCATTTCTCTTGACGATCATCTTGGCTTGAGATATAGATTCTCAAAGTAGGCCTTTCGCAAGTCGAAAGCTGCGCAAGATGAGGCAAAATTGAGCAAAATGAGTTTTTCTTGACTCGATGAAAAATATCAAATGAAGTGTTGTACATTTCAAATTTGGGAAATAAGTACATGAATGCGGGAGAATTCAATGAACTAAACCATTTTTTTATGATTATTCAACTTTGAGATATCGAGCTACAAAGTTGATTACTTTGCTAGATACAAACCACGACACAAAACCATAATTGTTTTTATTATCCGTCGCAATGGATGTGTATAGGATGGATCTTGATTTTTTTATCATTTGAATCCATGCTACATCAATGCACCATGCCACACCATCACATTCTATTAGAACAAAGAGATGGGTTTGTTAAGATACAATATCGAAGAAACCTAACACTTCAAAGTTTCACGAATCATGCTCACAACATGAATGATCTATTTTCCACCGCATGCAAAAGATCAGAGATGTCGATGTCAAGAAATGAAAGATCATGTTTTAAAGGCATAACATTCCATTCCAGTTGCACTTAATGGATAAATCATGATATGCACATAAGTATTGTCATGCAAGTGTATTTACGATCCAACAATTGAATGCTATACATTTTTCAAATTTTAAATCATTCATATATAATATCTTGGTACAAGGAAATGCTATGAATATTTATATTAAACTAGGCATGTGTATTTTTCGACTTCATGCCAATCTTGAGAAGCCACAACAATTGTTATTGATGGAATCCTCACTGGGTGTGGATGAGTAACATCTGCTCCAAAGATAATAGTAGGTATTTCACTGACCATAGTTATCCTCTGGGAAATTGCATCGAGAAGAACAATATTTCTTCCCCCAACCTTCACATTAATTTTAAGAGCAAAAGGTGCAAGATATTGCTTTCTCATTTTAAACATGTGTTTTGCTAGGGAACATTGAGAAACTAATCCAAAATCAATTTCACATATTCTCTTCAAGTCTCCATACAAAGAGCCATTGTTATCATGAAAAATGACAACAAGAAGTTCCAATTCTTTTCCCTTCAGTTTTACATTTGCTTCTTGCATGCATGGGAAAATCTTCTTTTAGCTGATTTTATCTTGTTAAAATGCTTTCTTGCCTTCCCACCTGATCATTTTTTTTTTTTTTGAGTTGTCTTCTTTCCTTCAAAACAAAAACAAATTTCTTTTGACTTTTTTAGTCTTCTTGTTGAAGGCGTGGACTTTAATGTTGTGTTCTTTTTATTCTTTCTTTTTTTTTAAATTAAAATCTCCTTCCCCTGCTGCATTGGAATCTATCCTTGGCCTGGGCGTGGCTTTTTTCCTTGTTGTTGTTTGACTTGAAGCCTTTTCTCTGTTTTGAGTTGGAAATTGGCTCTCTAAACCTGCGTGGGATTCTTACTTGGCAGTTGTGTATTGATTTACCTCCTAGGCATGGAGATCTTACATTTGTTCTTTGGTTGTTATTTGTTTGTTGTTCTTTTTCAACGTGGCCATCACAAAAAAATACATGGGCTCACCTTCTTTTATTTGTTTGTCTTGTGCAAGTGTGTGGAGAAAATTGTATTCTTTTATCTCCCTTGGGCCGGTTGGGAGAAGTTCTTTGGACTGTTCATGGTTTTTTTTGGATTGTCCATGGTCTTTTGTTTTATGCTTTCACCTTGTTGCCCTCCCTTTGCCAATGCGTGGAGATTTCTATGACTGTCCTCCTTCTCCTATGTGGTGTTTTGGGACTGGTTTTATCCTTTGTTATGGCCTTTGCTTGGACTGTCCTCCTTCTTGTATTTCTCCTTCACAATGGCATTCATGGGCTAATATTATTTGATGGATGTGATAAAGATATTAAAGAAATTTGGAAAGCTTCGCACGAATCTTTCCAATGAGTTTGACAAAGGAAATTATGAGGATTAATCCAACTTCCCTTCTTCCCGGGTAGTGGAATTAATTGCCGGGAGGAATGGGAAATCAACGCCAATTGCACATGTAAATGGCAAGGCGGGATAGAAATTCCCATTTTATTTCCCCATGTGGGAAATTGGGAGATTTTTTGCCCGTTTGCCAATTTATTAATTTGGCAATCGGGAGAAGAAATCCCACAAGTGGGGATTTAAAACAATTTTGCCAGGAAAGGGGAAATCTGGGCCTCGGGAAGCCAATTTGGCATCCCCGACAATGGGAAGCGGAAGCTTATTTTTCCCCGGCAATTAAAATAAAACTTGTCAAATGAATTTTAATTAATATTTATTTAATTAAATACTCCAAAGTTATTAAAAATTAATTTTATCAAACAAAGAGTAATTAATTAATTAAATATTAATTAATTAATATTTAACATTGTTTAAGACACAGCGAGAAGAGTTCTTTCCGAAATGGACGAAACTCAGATCGAACGATCAAAAAAATGAGACATCGTGATGAGAGTGATAAACCACACAAAGTAACACTTTTGAAAATTTCAAAATTTCCATTTTTATTTTTTTATTTTTATTAATTTTGCGAAATCAAAATTGGCTGATAATGGTGACTCTAATCGGGGGACAAGGACTTCATGGACGAAGCAAATGACCCAGACCAAAAAAATCATGAACATGATCTAAAAATGATGGGGCACAAAAAATGGGGTGATACATAAGAGGAGACCGAAAGACAGGGAAAATAAACAACCCAAAATCCTAATTACTTATGTACATACGGGGAACAACTTGTTTTCAATTTTGGTATCGCTTGAGATATTGCCCACTATAGGGAAAAGGAAAATGAGTTCCATTAGGATATACCAAGTAATAGGTGTTATCTCTGTAGAAATGTCTTGTTTTGAAAGGGCCTAGCCACAGTGAATCAAACTTCCCATGCTTTCCTTTCGGTTCATGTCTCTTGTCCCAGAGAAGAACTAAGTCATTGATTTAGAATTGCCTCTCTTTGGTTTTCCTATCAAACAACCTATTTACCTTAGATTGATGTTCCTCAATCCTGTTTGCCACTTGACTTCTTTGTTCCTCAAGCTTGCTTAGGAACATGATCCTTTTATCTAATGCATTGGCGAAGCATTCATCATCAATTGCTTGGGCTAATTTTAATGTTGGTAACTCCAATGTGATGGGAATTTGATCATCAGTTCCATACAAAAATTGAAATGGAGACATCTCGATTGCTCTTTTGGGAGTTATGTGGTCAACCCACAATGTGTCATATAACGTTTTGTGCCAAGTTCTTTGATTTTCTCTCCTAAATTTCACACGATAGTAATGATGTTCTTGTTACTAGATTATGCCTGACCATTTCCCTGAGGGTATTAATCTGACGAATGAGACAAAGATACCCCATACCCATAACAAAAACCTATCATCTCTCGTAAGAAAAATTGAGGCATTGTCCATCACGATCTTGTGTGGAATTCTATAATGAACCAATATATTTTCTTTGATGAAGTCATAGATTACCACGGTGAATGTTTGTTTCACCGGTATAGCTTCCACCCACTTTAAAGTAGTCGGCAAAGTGAGCACGTGAGCATGACCAACACTAGAATTAGGATTCGTAACCCCGATGACATATAACCCCCATTTTCAAAAGGGTTCTTCAATGACAACTGGCTTCAAAGGCAAAGCTGCCAATTTTGGTCTTCCAACAAATTGCTAACAAGCTTCACATTTTATCACCCATTTTGAGCATCAGAAAACATAGTGGGCCAATAATAATGTGCTCGCAGAATTTTATGGGTTGTCACTGGGCTAGAGAAATGACCACCGCAAGCATGATTGTGGAAGGCTTCCAACAACCTAGGTTGCTCTTTATCAACACATCTGAGGAACATGTCGTCAACTCCTTTCTTGAACAAATTTGGCTCCCAAATGACGTGCACTGTAGCTCTTAGTTTGATATCTCATTTTCCTTAGTTAGCGATTCTCGGGACACTCGCCTCTATGTGAGAAAGTAGGCTATATTAGAATACCATTCATCTATGGTACTCACAATGATGCCCTAGGATGCCCTTTTGTAATTTGTACTTGATAGTGGGTTGTAGCTATAATGTAGCAATGTAGCAGCATGTGTGGATGGAATAAAATAAACTTCCCCTTCCTATGTTATATATGCAGATTTGATGCAACTCTCATCCCTTGAATAGATACTAAATGGATGCATTTTGAGTGGTTTGGTTCCCTTGGAATGTAATATTAAGTGATGATAGTAATTATTAGTTCTTGGTCCTTGATTTTGAACACATAACTATGTATTTATATGATTCCCTTGTGCAATTTCATAATTGACAACTTAAAGGCCAACCCATAAGTGAAAAAGATAAAAGAGACCTAAAAAGAGTGAGTAAGGTAAGAAAGGGTTAGGGGCACCCAGGAGGGACAGGAGTACTTGGGCATTGTTGTCCTAGCTAGGCACTAGTGTATAAAATTATGAAAGATAAACAAGTAATGTTCGATGGGCTATAGGGTGTGTAACATTGAATAGAAAAAAAAAACAAATAAAAGAGGCCAAAGATAGTTTTCCTCCACTAGTTTTCTTTCTTATGAATCATGTAAATGCTAGCATGATTTTAGGACCTTGAAATATAGCCAAGTGCATGATTTTGTGTCTAAATTTTCCACCACTTTATGTTGTTACAAGAATACTCGATAACATAAATTAGATAATAAATGTGTAGCTTATGATCCTATAGAGATTGTGGCAAATAGTTGTCAAGTGGACAAGTGAATCATGAAGCGATTGTAAAGTGAATCGTGAAGCAATTGTAAAGTGAAGTGTGGAGGCTATGAAAGGAAAGTGACCCTAGGGATGAAGTGTATGTGTTGCTTGTACCTATTGTTGTGCTTGTATTTGTTGTTATAGGCTAATTCGTGTTGTGTATTAAGGACGGACCTGCAAAAGAAGAGCGAAAGCGTAGTCAAATTCATTAAAATCTTAGCCAAGTATGTAAAAGTAGTAGTAAAGGAAAGTGTGCACCTAATGTAAAAGAGTGTAAATGATAGAAATGTGTCCTGAAATAATGTGAAGAGTGAGTTTTTGGGTGATCTCATGCCGATAGTGATATTTTTGGAGATCTCACGCCAAGTGTGAGTTTTTGGGCGATCTCATGCCAAGTGCGAGTTTTTGAGCAATCTCACACAAAGAACAAGTGTTGGGGAGAGAGTTCTAGTTTTATTCTCCTTCCATAGCTTTTTCCAATAAACACCATTACAAATGGTGTGTCCTGATTTGTTCTTGTTGTTCCTTTTGTTCCGACTATCCTGAATCATTTCTAAATTGTTCCAATTGTACCGATTGAAGGAGATAGAATGCATTTTACAAGTGGAGGTATGTGCATGTAACTATAAAACTGATCTAACGACTTATGTAGACTATGTTGATCTGATAAAACAAATTTTGGTGCCCCCATGACATTATCACCCAAGGGAGGAAACAGGTGACCAGAACTATCATCCGAGTCCAGGCGTTGGTGTCTAATTATGTGTTAGACCCAAGTCACATTCTGGGCCATTTTTTAATTGTGTTCCTTTGTTATTTCTAAATTGGGAATATATTAATTTTATCTATGAGTTTTTAGGGTTGATTTTTTCACCTAATGTATGGCCCCCTCATTTTGGGTGTATGCAATGATGGTAGGTAGATGCGACCCAAAGGAGAGGACCTCGATGTTGTTCTAAAGTTTATACATGTAGAAGTAGGGGATGTGCATGGTAGAAACCAAGGCACATGTAAACAAAGTGGCTAGTAACATGTGTTAGTAGAAAAAGTAGCAAACATGTAATAGAAGACAATGTAACAAGAAAGTGTGCAAACAAAGTGGACCACAAAAAGTGGGTTTCAAACATGGGACATCACTCACAATGTCACAAGATAATTAGGGCCAAAGTGGCAAAAAGCATATAATGAGCATATACGACATAGGGCATATCCCGCAAACAATAACATATAATGTAAAACAATGTCAAGCAAAGTGTATTAGATAACCATGGTGGCATATAGTCTTGTAAATCAAATGCTACACATGAAGCACCCGTTAGCATGTTAGAAAGATAAATAGCATGTCATGAGTGTATATGAATCAATTAAAGGTAAGGTAAGCTGTAATAATATGTAACCATAGAACTTATGTAGTATATGATAGTAGAGAAAGGTGGATGCCCCCAAGAGCCTCATTGGCACTGGTAAAAGGTACAATGCCAAACTTCATTACAAAGTGTGTAAGAACCTATAAGAGAGCATGTGTATATGATAAATATAATGACATACTAAGAATTTTTTTAGCATGGGCAATAAAGTGTGACATGTGAATAGAATAAGCTAGTAAGAATAGATGCAACCAAGATATGAAAATGTTGTGGATGAGTGTGATGGTGCGGTATGCAAAATGTGAATATGATAAGAGCAACATGTCCCCTAAGTAGTGTGTATGAGATGAGGTTCATTTATAGGAACTCTCAACAATCATGAATGAACCATAGAACAAGATTGTGTCATCGGGTAATGAGTGTGTCATGTGAATAGATGTTAGAAAGATGTATCATGAAGTGTCAAGTGTGAAATGTGTAGTGGATGTGAGGTTCATTTTAGAATTATACCCTCAACAGTCAAGTATGAATCATGGAACTATATTTCTTCATATGGTAATGACAATACAATATGTGTATAAAAGGCTTTGAAAGTGCTTATAAAGATTAGACATGATGAACGAAGCCTGAGTGTATTAATAGGTATTAGAAAGAAGTGATGGAGATTAGAAGGGGGAATAAAGTGTGATGCCCCCAAGTGTGTGAGGAATATTAGGCTACCTAATGATAGTGAAGGGAAAGTTCCCTCCACCTAATGTCTAAGGAGACAAAGGCATGTGATGATGGTATTAGATCGGTGGAGTAGGAGGGTAACTATGTACATGTGAAGGAGACGTATGTGGTGAAGGCGGTGGTGAACACCTATGTGAAGTGGCTTCCCAAGTAGGGGTCTTAGGATAATGAGTAGATTATTAGACCAATGAGGATGACAAGGTCGTGAAGTAGGTCATGTGCAAATAGAAGAACTATGTGTAGAGTTTGATTTAGACTTGATAGGCATAAGAGGCCTAGATGCTGAGACTGGTGTATATATGTCATCAAAAGGAGGAAGTGGTAATGGTGTACATGGTGGGACACCTTTAAGAGTGAATTTGTTTATTGTTAATGAACTTGATACATAAATGATTCATGGAAGAGATGGCTTGGGCAACACAGAGCCAAGAGAGACCTAAGAGAATGTCACATCCTTTGATTGAAGATGCCATAGTGAATGACATGAGCATGGTAAGAGGCCCAACTATAACGGGAATTTGATGTAGCCAAAATAATTGGGAATTAGAAATGTGATATTAGACGAAGGACATTTGATAGCTAGGAGGAGTGTAACAGAGAACATGTTCATAGGAGCTTTTGGATAGATCAGAGTATTATTGACATTATATGAACCAATAGAAGCATTGATGTGTAAGGAATCAAAAGTGAATGTAGCATGATAATCATGATCCGAGAATGTAATGACCGGTGTTGATGTATCAAGACGAAACAAGGAAGTCAAGGGCCCCGATGAAGGAGGGGGCACAACTTGATATGTATGATTAGTAGAAGAATCAAGAGCTTACGTGTCATGCTTGGGAAAAGGGTCATTAAATATTTTTATCTTTTTATTATCGTTGATCTCGCTTGGAAGTAGATGGCTTGAGGAGATCGAGTACATTCTTTTCAATGAGAAATTGAATTATATGCTCAATTTTGAAACAATGATCAAAGTATAGTTCCCAAAACACCGGTGATAAGCAAATTATGTATTTTCATCGTAATTGTGGCCATGGGGGCAAGAGGGATCGAGATTAAGCGGTGGTTGAAGAGTGATAAGGTTTTTTTTATGAGTTGTGATAATAAACCGAGGTGCATAGGGAAATTTGGTAAAATTACGACATGGAGTTCAAACTTGAATTATAGGGGATGGAGAAACAACATTTGCGCAGTTGCCTTTTCTTTGGTGGGCTTAGGAGATGGCTTGAATGAAAATTTATCTTGAAACCTATTAGAAGAAGATGAAGGAGTATCATGATATTTTAATTTTCCCATAGATAGGAGTTTGACTTCGCACATTTTGAGCATATGGCATAATTGATCACATGAAGATGTCTCAAAGATAACACTCTATTGAAGTAGTAGTAAGAGGTTTTAAAAAAAAATCTTGCAATTTAGAATCAATGAGTACATTGGTCATATTAGCTAGATGTTCTTGTAACACAAAACATAGTCAATTAGATGCTCATTAGATCTTTGTTTGATTTGAGAAAGTTGTGTATAAGAGATCTTAGTGCCAATATTCATGGAAAAGTGATTAAGAAAAGTATTGGCTAGATGTGTAAAATAAGTTACTGAATGAATAGGTAGATCATAAAACCAACACATGGCGTAATCTTAGCTAGTAATGTATGATCATTCGCATAGTCAATACGAGCCACATGAAAGGATCAAAGATGATCTTTAGGGTCATCATGGACATTGAAGGTAGACAACTTGGTGGTGATGAAGTTAGGAGGAAATTGGTAAGTGGAAATGGAGGGTAAAAATGGGTGTGAAGGAATAGGGAGGAATTTAGGGATGGGGAGGAGCGTGAAGTAGTTTGTTGAATCCATATGATGATTTAAACTTGTAGGTCCTAGTATAAGGAAGCTAGGTTTTGAGTTTCGGAAGATGATGTTTGTCGTGTGTGAGAAATAATAGTTGGAGTGAAGTGATTGGCAGTAGGAATGGAAATGGGAACAATGGAGGTAGGTGGAAGTTTACAACCGGGAGGCTATGTTGCAATAAGAATGGAAGTAGTATTAGAGGAAGGAGGGTTAAGCTCATCTAGAATGGTGGCCTCCTCATGAGAAAAGAATAAAAAAAGATCTAAGTCTTGCATAATCTCAAAGCAATATGACTTTGGAGATCATGAAGGTCTTCATTAGTAAAGGGTTTATAGGTTTTAGCCATTGTAAATATATGAAAAAGTTCCTAAAATAAATGTTGGGTTCGAGCGATGGGTTCACCAAATGGTTTAATTTAATTTGAATTAAATTTATTTACGAGTAACTATAGCTCTTAATGATATATAAATACTAAAATATAGTATGACACAAGAAGAATAGCATGTAAAGTGTAAGACCCTAAGAAAAAAAAATAAGGTAGGAGAACTTACTTGATTTCCAAATGAAAAGGAACTGATATGGGTAGGTGTGACTAATGAACATACCGTAAACATGTGGTCGTCACTTGTCACTAAAAATATGGAGTGCAGAACATAACCGCACACGGTGTTCCCGTAGCGAAGAAGAAGGTCGCTTAGGCAATCGAAGACCGAAATTAGGCATTGGAAAGCTGTGAAGATGCTCGGAATCTACTTTCTTCGAGTGTCACTAGGGTTTTGCAGTTTCTCTCTGTTGATCTCATGATGTTTGCACAATGATCATGGATGATATGTGCAACTTGCAAAAGAGAAGTTCACATGCAAATCCCACAAATGCATCAAACCTAAAAAGGAAAATGCAAAATGGGGAATTAAACTTACCCTAGCGGTCACATCCAAGAGTAAAATTACAACCAAGAACTACACTACATCTCAGACTCCATGTAGTTATTGTTTTTGTGTGTAAAAATTTTGCCCTAGGATTCCCTTGTGTAGGTTACACTTGATAGCAAGTTATAACTAGAATGTAACAATGTAGCAATATGTGTGGATGGAATAAAATAGACTTCCCCTTCTTATGTTGTGTATGCAGAGATGATGCATCCCATGTCCCTTGAATGGATGTTATATGGATGCCTTTTGAGTGCTTTAGTGCCTTTATAATGCAAGCTTAGGTGATGATAATAATGTTTAGTGTTTGGTCCTTGATTTTGAACACATAACTATGTATTTATATGATTCCCTTATTTGAATTTCATAATTGACAACTAAAAGGCTGACCCATAAGTGAAAAATATTCCCAAAAGATAAAAGAGACCAAAAAGAGTGAGTAAGGTAAGAAATGGTTAGGGGCATCCATGAGGGACATGCACTCCTAGGCGCTGGTGTCTAAATCCATGAAAAATTAAAAAGTAAAGTTTTGAATGGGATGTAGGGTGTGTAATATTGGATATAAAATAAAAGACAAAGAAAAGAGGCCAAAGATAGTTGTCAACTACTAGTTTTCTTGTTTATGAATCATGTAAATGCTAGCATGCTTTTAAGACCTATAAATCTACCCAAGTGCGTATTTTTGTGTCTACGGTTTGTGATTGAAGAGGATATCCTTAAAGTTTCTAAATTTACTTCACAAGGACAAGATATGATACCAATTATTAGAAGAAAAATGGACCGAGGGGGTGAATCAGTCCTACAAAAATTTCACTTCATTTACAATCACATACATTCATCCAATCAATCATGAACCATGTAAGCTTATTTAGAGTGTATTAAACAATAACAAGTACATGCAACAAGATAGAGAACACAAGACACCAAATATAAGTGGGAAACCCTCAAGGGGAAGAAAATCCACTAAACAATCATTGCTTATATTACTCAAAGCAAGGACTCAAGTGAATATTACATGTCACAAGATATTTTTTTAGTGAGGCACCAAGCCCACAAGGAGCACCAACCCCTAAACCCTTGTTGATATTACTCACTTAAAAGGAATACTATGAATATGACTTGTCATAATAGATTTTTCAGAATAATGATCACTAAAAATATGTTGAAATGCAGTTGGTTATGATCCAAGTTCATCTCATACACACATCAAACCCTCTTCAACGTCTCTCTCCTTCAATTCTCTTTATCTTAATCTTTCATGAACTGATTTAGATTCAAAACCTTACACATATGCACTTTACCATTCTTCATAATTTTACATGCATCCTCGATTTATCTTTATGCCCTTGATCCACTTTCTTTCTTTCACATTGGTCTCATTTTTCCATCTAATTCGTTAGTTCAAATTTGAACCAAACATACACTTTTATATGCATCTCAACTTAAAAACATAACATAGGTCAGCCCTAAACCAAGATCCCAACCATACCAACTTGAAAAAAAAACATTACATTCATAAAATTCATAAAATGAACCCATGTAGGTCAGTCATGCACCAAGACATGAGAACAAGCCCAAAAAGGCTCAAAACCCCATCACCAAGCTCATCAAAGACCTCTAAACACATCACCATGATTTTTCAAGCCTCCAAATTCCTCAAACATGTCAAATAAAACATAAAAACATCATCCTTGCTTGCAAATTACCTTGCGCCAATCATTTTCTTCATACTTCTATTAAGTAGGACCATTTCCTACTTAAAACAGTTGTTTCCAAGAACCATTATTCACCAAACATGCTCAATATGACCCAAGAACATCTCAAATATGCCATGTAACCACTCATTAGAAATCCACAGACATGTATAACATATGCATGCTTTTTATACCTCATGAAACATATAACAAAGTAAACCACACCTCATTTCCTCTTCACCAAACTAAACTATTTAGAAAATAGATTTGGAAACTCAACTGGTTTGCACCCTTTCCGATATAATAAATAACTCTAAATTCCTTCACTAGGAACAAACATTATCCCTATTCACTCTCCAATAGATATCAAGCATCATAAAATCCAACACATGAGACTTCTACATTAATCTTCTAGCCAAAAAAGTCCTATCCTGAATCAATCAAACTTGGTTGTTTCACTATCAAAACACCTCATCAAGATACAAACCATATATAATTATAAAGGTATATGAATCTAATTTCCAAAACATCTTACATTTCCTTCTAAATCATAGTGGAAGGCCTTTAACCATGTCAATCTCTGTAACTGCTCAAAATTGTCTTTTTAACGCCAAAGACTAGTCTTCAAAGATAGGGCACACTTTTCCCTCTAGGAATTCAACCATGACCTAAAACTATCATGTAAATATAGTAAATTCCAAATCTTTCATAAATGGTGATTTATTCAATAGCTTTAATGGACAACTTTTCCACAAATTAAAAATCCCCATAAACTTTCCTTTTTGAGTGGGGCCTACATACTGTCACAAGCTTTATCATACATTTCTAGAAATATAGAGGAGTCATATACAACCTCCAATTATCACATTTTCAAAATGAATAAAAACTGAACCTATATAATCATTTTTCTTCAAGTCACTTTGAGTTAGGGTTTTAAATCACTTTACCTTCATAACAATTTTTCATAAAAACAAAACAATAAAATGACCTCATTATTTTTACAAAACACACTCAGCTCTATAGAAAAACATCTCCCAAAACCTTTAGGTCCTATGCAAAGCAAACAATTCACAATGAGTATCGAAGATGCCTTTAGCATAAAAAACAAACTTTTGAAAACCCGTTTTTACCATAAATGATGTATCTTGCAAAATATTCTTCACTTTGACCTAAAACTTATCATGAAGCATCATGACAAAATCCTATAACTTATAAACTCCCCAAATATCACAAATATTCCCTGAAACTCTCTAGTCACAAAGTGACTTACCTATTTTATCCTCTCTTGTCTTCACCTTCTTGCTTCCCAAGGACCATGAAGCACTATCAAACCTTTGAAAACTTACATGAAACTCATCGTAAACATAATGTACACCATCACCATGATCATACCATGCTTTAACAATATTTATCATCTTTAAAACTCATACCTCCATACCAAACCACAAGCTTTAGGACTAGGAATAGGCCTAAAATGACTGCTACAACCCATGACATCACATGAAATAACCTTGATGACCTCTTACAAACTCATTAACACCTATAACACACCTCTAGGACCATGTATGACCTCATGACATCCTTCATTCAACTTTGGAGAGTTCATATAGTGACTATGCAAGCTAAAACCATGCCAAGACAACATGACAACTCATCAAATTTTGTCACTACCAATCAACCTTCATGTTTAACTTGAATGACACCTCATGGAGACTCATATGACCTCTACATACCCTTTTCCATAAATTATTTGACATCAATGACAACACTAAGACACAATGGCCAACATAACCTGTCTTAACGTCGGAGTCGAGTCCTCCTCAATATTCCTCATATCAAATATTATCAAATTTCTTCTCAAATATTTCAAAATATAGACCATGAAGATATAGTTTTTATTCATATAGCATGGTTTTTAGACAAACTTATTCTTATGCACCAATTCCTCTCGCTTTCCATTGCATATTTTTCATCATTTTATGAGCCTTTTTAGTTGAAAGATTCATAGCAATTATCCATCCGATCCTCGTATAACCAAGAGCCAGAAGAACCTTGAATGTTTTCATCCTCTAAGTATCCATACCATTTCCATAGAGTATTGCCAAGGTGGTAGACATGATCTTATTTAATATGGGGAGCATTAGATCATTCGTAACTACACGGAGACAATGAAATATTACCAACATGAAAAGCATTTTCAAAACAATATTAACCCATACCTATATGATATTTTTTTAAATGAGGTGATGGATTGGACATAAAGGGTTGAGATTGAAAGAGTGTATTAGGATCTATGTAGTTATCAACACCGATAAGGATAGTGCAATGTGTGACTGATCTATTAGCGTAAGATTAGTAGTTTACATTATTATTCTTTGCCTCTAAGAGCTTGCAGTATTTGAATGGTTTGGCATCTACCATCAAGGTAAACTCTTTGTCATCATGCAATAATTTTATACATTGGTGGAAAGTGGAAGGCACCGCCTACATGGCATGTATCCATGGCCAAAGATAGAAGAATAGTGTATGAGGTATCAACATTGACAATATGACATAGAGTGTCTAGCATTCATAGACCAACTTGTATAGGTAAGGTGATTGTTCCAAAATATTTTCATTCATTGTTGTCATAACCACGAATAGTTATAACATTAGCTCCCAAATTCTCGTTGGTATGGCCAAGGCATCTAATCATCTTCATAGAATAGATGTTTAAGGAAGCTCTATTATCGTTAAGGATGTTGGCATGTGATTGTTTATTTATCATTGATGTAAAAGTCTCATTAATATCAAAGGAGGATGAAGCACGGTGCAATAGGAAGTTTGTAGTTGTTGTGACATGGTAGGAAAAGGCATGACATGAGTTCATGGGGTCATGATAGAGAACACCTTATTGAGATTTGGCTTCTTGAGTAGCTAGTGACTTGTAGAGGCATAATGGTGATGTGATAGCATGTTAGGATGAAGTCCTACATGTTTGAGTATGTGTGTGATGATGTGATATAGTTAGCGTGGTGAACACAAGGGTGCATGAGTGGCATTATTGAAATTGTCTTGGTCTAATAGGTCTAATCCTTAGGCCTAGTCAATAGGATGACTTGGTATGGTGGATTGAAGGAATGAGACAGATAGAGAAGCATGGTCAAGGCTTGGAAAGCATGAATAGGGTGAGTTAAGAAGAGATTAAGGCATGGAGAGCATAAACAAATACTAAAACAAGTTTAACTAGGCCTAATTCTAAGATCTAGTAAAATCATGACTTGGAGTGTGGATTAAAGCTAGATAAAGTAGGGAAATACAAACATAAATTGTTTGTTTTAATAGTGTAGGATTATTTGGAAGGTGCCACAAGTCAAGATTCAGTTGTTGGAGGCATGATTGAGGTCTTTTGGAGGCATTTTCTTGAGGATAAGCTAGGTATTTGTGAACAAGTCATGGTGGATGATGAGTTCCGGATAAGTGCGGAGACTAAAATGAGAATTGGTACATGTGAAGGAGGTATACATAGATGGAAAAAATTCAAGTCAAGAATCAATGAGGAAAGCAAGAAAATGATATTTTGGCTCTACCAAGTTTCTAACAAGGAAAAAACCAACTCGATGGTGAACTTAATTTTCTCACCCACACGTGTGATATTTGCATGGGACCCTAAGGCTTTCAAGGATGATGGTACATGGAGTTAAGAATCCAAATCAAGAAGAATGAGATGAAATGAATGTTAAAACTTTATGAATGATCCTTAAGAAGCCAAGTAGGTTCCAAAACCTCTTAAAACCCTCCTTTGAAATTGATGCATAAAAACTAAATGTTTTGGTCATGAAATGACTTTGTTAAGATGATGTGAAGATTCGAGGATGTAGAGGAATCTTTATAGCTCAATTTGGTGTTAGTATCATGCTCAGGTCAGGTGGGAAGGTACAATAATATGCTTTTTTTGAAGAAATTTGATGATACAATCATGAATAGTAGGGTTCATGATGAAAATATTGATGTGGAAGAAAATATGGGAAGTTTCTTTGATGATCATGAAGTGTTTCTAGTACTTTTGGTGCATTGGATGGGTAAAACCTTTCACCAAATGTTTCCTACCACTTAAGGGCTAGAATAGGCAAACCAGTAAAGTGAGATTGAAATAATGATGATGTGATGGCATGATGGGGAAGTGAAATATGAGCATAGTTAGTTGAGATAAGTCCTATATGACATGTTTGATCCCATAGCTTGATATGGTAAAGTGATTTCAAGTTCAAGTTACATTGGTCAAATCTACCTCATTAGGACAATCAAGAAGGTCTAAGAAACTAGGTTGCAAATGTCAATTTCTCCATATAACTAATGTAATTTAGTGCTTGAATTTGAATTTCAGGTCTCCTATGAAGCTTTTCATGTAATGGTTTGGCATGAAGTTTATTTTGGTTTGTTAGAAGTCTTATAGGACAAGACTAGTTTTGGACCTGAAACTTAGTGTGAGTTGTCTCATAAATGCAAGGTTATTCAATATATGGACATGATGAGTTGTATAAGGATGTTTTCTTTCCATGAATGAGACTTAGGATCCATGATCAGGTGATTTGATGAGTGAACCAACTCATTTTTTAGGACTATTTTTCTGAGTATGCATATCCTTTGGGACCTTGTCCAAATCTTTGTGTCATGGTGTGAATGAAGTTAGTAGACCTACTCCATGACCTTTAAGGTTATCTAGAGCTAAAATATGACATCCTTTAAGAATAATAAGGTTTTTAAAGCTCATACATTTGTATTCATGAAGCATTCTTGTGACTAGTTTTTGGAGCTACCATGATTATGAGAATCCAACTGAGAAGGAGAGTGGAAATGAAGTCTTGTGCCCTAACTTGTAGCATTACAAGATCCTGGTGATGTAATAGACATATTTAATTTTCCTCATTCTTATTTTTGTTTCATTAGCTTAATCCTAGAGTGAGTTCATGTACCCATGTTGAAGACTGCCTAGTTTGAAGATCATCAACCTAGTAGGGTAAAATTAGTTCTAATGAAGGATTGAGAGTAAAATGGTGAGTTTCAAGGATTGTTAAGATTATATATTACACTTGACATGAGATATATTAGCAAGAAGACAAAGGAATCTACGTTGAGAAGAAGACAAAGGAGGTCATAAAATTCTGTTACAAATGTAGATGTCAAATGGAAGGAATAATATTTTCAGTAGGGTCGTGAGAGTGTGAGTGAGTTAAGGGTTTTTTTAGGTCTTCCTAGGTGATTTAAGTTCCATGATAACCTGAATAAATGTTAGTACTTTCAAGTGACACCCTACACATGCAATGATTATATTATGAGTTTTAAGTGATGTCATTTTAGATCACTTGTCATCCTTAATTATATGTTAGTATTTTAAGTTGAAGAGGTGTAAGAGAGTGTCATCCTTAATTATGTATGCTAAAATGTGCATTAAAATGTGTTCTTGATGACAATATTGTATAAGAGTGAGCTTGATGTGAAAGAGGGTAAAATATGTTCATCCTTGTGTGTGTAAAAGGATGTCTTGAAGACTGTATTACGAGATGTATGAGCTGATCATAATGATTAAAGAGAGAGAAGAGAGAGATATTTTCATCCACGTATGAATTTTTCCTTAATGTACATGAAAACAAGATTTTAAAGGTTGTATTGCAAAATTATGAACTGAAGAGAAAAAATGAGCAAATAGGTGTGTAAAGAGAGAGAATCACAAAATAGGAACTGAATAAGAGGTCACAATTTCTTTCATTATGAAACTAGATGAAAGTTATCAAATTTTGTAGAATTATAAGTTTGTGCTTAGTAAAATAGGGATTTGGTGTTTCCACATAGGTTGGAGCTTTAAAAGGTCAAATATGTACTTGACTAAATTGAGGGAGTTGGTGCTTCCATACAAGTAGGAGATTGCAAAAGGTCAAGTAGGAGCTTGAGTAAATTGTTAGAGTTGGTGCTTAAAGTTGAGTGGGTTCTCAAAAAATTTAAATCCTCGTAATTTATCATGGGATAATTTTCCACATTAGTGCATTGATTTTAATGGGTTTTCCTTCCTTTAAGGGTTTCTCACATTAAATATTGTGTTCATGTGTACTTTCTTGTTATTTGCTTATGTTTAAATGTCATTTTATCACATGGAAAATTTTGATCAAGACCGAATGGATTGTTGTGATTTGAAATTGGTTTCAAATTTTGAAGAAGTGCTGATTCACCTCTCTACTCTTAGTGCTTATGTTTCCAACAATTGGTATCAAATAAAGGTCCTTGGGAAGATATCCTCTTGAAGCACAAGCATGGGTAAATTATTTGAAGTAATTTGAAAAGGAAGTTTGAGATTGTTGAGTCCCTAATTCATGGATTGAAAGAGAAAATTAGTTTTATGGAAGATGAGCATGGTCAATCCCTCAAAATATGGAATCTCTAGTTGAAATTTTGTCAAAATCCCTAAAGGAAAAAGAAGATGCTTGCCTCAGAAATGAAGAAGAATTGAGATCCTTGAAAGTTGAATTAGAAGAAGCAAATAATAGGTTGAAGATGTATGGAAAGTTATGGAGAAGAGCTCTGAAGTTCTTAATAGAATTTTGGAGAGTCAAAGAGCAACAAGTGACAAGACAGATCTAGGTTTCAAAGGAGAGCATATGGAGAAGTTTGAAGATGACAAGGAAAGTCCAAGTAGACAAGAAAACATGAAGAAGGCCAAGGAGACAAATTCAAGAAGGTCTAACTTAGTTAGGAAACCTAATGCATCAAGGTATGAAATATATTTTAATGGATATTGTTATACTTGTAATGATTTTGGGCATAGAGCTAAGGAGTGTAGGAAGTTTTTCAAATATGACCATCCATGGAGGGATTGCAGAGATGAGAAATCAAGGAATATCATTTGTTTCAATTGTCAAGAAAAGGGACACACTGCCAAGTACTATCTATATGAACCATCTAGTCAGTTTTGGAGAGAAGAAGGCTCAAGAGGTATGAACAAGATAGTATTACAATTGCAATAATATTGGTCACTTTTCTAGGAATTATTATGGTCATAAGACCGCTAGTTTTAGTTGGAATCTCAGTTCACATCAATCTAGAAGCAAGAATGATGTTATGTGTTACAATTGTCATGGACTTGGACATTTTTAAAAGCATTCTATTAAAATCAATATCCTA
This sequence comes from Taxus wallichiana var. yunnanensis, assembly GCA_018340775.1. Taxonomy (NCBI): domain Eukaryota; kingdom Viridiplantae; phylum Streptophyta; class Pinopsida; order Cupressales; family Taxaceae; genus Taxus; species Taxus wallichiana. Next base: position 42,897,060 of record CM031239.1, read on the forward strand.
GGTACAACAGTAGGCTTTATGAATTCAAAGGGAAAGGTAAGAAGGTGTTAAAAATGAAAACCAATCCTAAAGGTGAGTCTAAATCGGTAAGGCTGAGAGAGCCACTAAAAATTAAAATTTTAAGTATAAATACAAGGTCAAGGAAAATGATTCTAGGACTAAAGAGGTAAAGCATGATAAGAAGAAAGTATGTGAGGATGGTATAAATAATAAGTAATATGAGATAGGCATCGGAGATTCCAGCTCAAACAAGATATCAAAAAGTGTTGATAAAGTTGAAAAGGAAAAAGACAAGCCTAATGCAAGTCATGAAGGACTTTATCCCTAACAAAGAAAGAACAAGTGAATGATGTGCACCATTTATGTCTATTAGGACTTCAATGAGAAGATGAAGATATAGGAGATAAAATTATCACACCTAAAATGGTATTCAAGAAGAATGAGAGAATCTCAAAGGTAGAAAAAGAGAAGATAGAGTCTTTGAGCTCTTATGATGACTATATATTATTCTAGTGATCCAATAAATAGTATGTGTCTTCTCTAGGCTTCTAGAAGGCATCCATCATCTGAAGGAAGCATGGTGTGCCCTTAAAGGTGTAGTATCGGTAGTAGGTGTTGATCAAAGTCTTCACAATGTTGCAAAAATATGTGAATAGTCAAAAGGTATGTTTTTATAGATCCTTTCATAAATTCCATGTGCATGACTGATCCGAGTAAGATATTTGAAGGTCTTGCTTATTTACCCAAGAAAGAAAAGTGTGTACTTTTAGTCATAAGGTTTGTATTGGAAAACTTATAGTTGCAAGTATGTACATGGTCTATCATTCACTTAAAAGTCCTAATTGGTTTGTTCAAAAGAGTTTTTTTAATCAGTATAGAAGTTATGAGATGTATTTAAATGAGTTGTAAGGTTATGAGAAAGTGTTTTGAGATCATGTCCTTGTATAGTTTGTTAGGTTTTTACTCAATCAGTTCATCAAGATCTAATCAAGTGTGTCTTGGTGAAAGTCTATGATGTTGTCTACTCTAGCCTTCAAGAATAGAGTCATGAAAGAAGTTAAAAAGTCTGTCAAGGTTTGCGATCAAGTATGCTTGGTCTTAATTTTTCCTCCTAGTTATGAAGATTGTGTGTGTACTTTTCATGTTATCAAAGGTTGTAATAGTCATCAAGAAGAAATGGTCCATGGTCTAATTGAAGTTCAAAAGGAAGTGTCAAAGTTTCTTTCTAATCATATGAGAATAAGGTATAGATGCTCTTAATTTACTACATGCTCTATAAGTTGTTGGAGGTATAGTTTATCAATGAATGAGAAGTGTGTGCTCTTAGGATATTAGTGAGCAAGTTTGAGTCTTATCAATGAGATCCTATGTTCATTAATCCATCAAAGTCTATCATGTCTCATAAAAAGGAGAAAGTTTGTAGTCAATTTTTGGTGTAAGAAAGAAGAATTCATTTCATGAAATTCCATCTACAATGCTCCATAAGGTCACAATGTCACTCAAGTGTCCTGGAATCATTCAATTCTATGCATAATAATTCAAGTAGTCATGAGGTATGAGTTCATGAAGAAGTTAGTTGTATTATGAGTTTGAGTATGAATGAAATCCGCTAACAATGATTTTTTTAAGTAGATTCAAATAAGTAAGGTATTCAAAGAGTTTCTATGTGAGTCTTAGGAGTTCATTATCAGGTATCGAGGTCAATTCATCAAGTTGATTTTGATTGTCAAATATATTAGTTTTTCCTAGTCAAATATGTGTTAAGATAGAGCTAAAGGTCTGCAAAAGAGTTACAAATGTGGTAACATCCTGTGTAGACTGATTTCATGTTGTTATTTTGGATTACCATTCATCGTATCTATAGTTTTCAAAAGGGTGTGTTGTAAGATGGTCATGTGTTTATATGTTTATCACCATCTTAAGAAGCTTGAAAATTTTATGATCCAAAGAGTTCTATCAAAATATCAAGGTATGGTCATTATGTCTATAAAGGTATTCACTCTTACTAGAGGATGTTTGAGGTACTATCATGGTGAAATGATGTTAGATCCATGAAGGCAAGTTAGCCAATTTTGCATAATGTTTGATCATTGATCATGGTGACAAATCTCAAAGATGTTTTCCAAGTATGTTTGTGAGCTTTATGATGCTAGGTGTGGACTCATGGGTTATACTTCATGTATAAGGTATATAAAGAGTGGTTATGTCTCATGGAGATGGTATGAAGAAATGTACAAAACTATCAAACTGTGAAGATCAAATATGAGTCTCCTAGTTGGTATTTAGTATGTCAAACCTATGATGGTTTCTTTGAGGAGTGTAGGATTATCTCAAATAAGAGATCAAAGTGTCTAAGAGGGTTTTCAAGTCTATACAAGCCTTGAATGAAGTGATAGGAATTTCAAGGGGAGTTTAAATTGAATCAAAGAGATCATCTAGACTGTCATAAATAAAAGGTTATTTCATTTGTGACTTATTATGATCATCAAAGCGGGGTAATGATGCAATCCAAGTTTGTGAAGACAAGAGGTGAGTCTCTCAGTGATACCCTAATGTATGAGGAATTAAATATTATTGGAGGACAACAAGTGATTTGAGCAAAGACATCAATTTTAGAGGTATGCTTTCGGATTTGCCTCTCTTGAAATGATAAAAGATTATATGAGCAAGCATATATGGTCAAAACCTATAGATGAAAGATTCAAGGTGTGTTGTGTTGATCAATTAGCTTGAGAATAATCTAGAGTGGACTTTATCCTTAGGGTATGATGTTTGAAAGGTTACAGGGTTTTACGAGCAAATAGTGCACTTTATCAAGAGATTGTAGATTGATGGAGCTCGAAAAGGTAAGCTACGTGTCGAGAATAATGTTTGAGATAGGGGAGATGTTTGTAACATTCAAGTAGAAGTTTTAAGTGTTAAGAAGTATTGAATGAAATAATTTTTATGATTGCATGTCTACTCCAACGGGGATCAAGTTTTTGGCTCAATAAGTTCAATTGACAAGAAATGAAGACAAATAAAATACTGAAAAAGTGCTTTAAGACTAAGGTGATATGGTCGATCTATCCTCATGGCATGAATGCAAGGTATGTGATTATATTCTTATGATTTCATTTAGATAGTGGAAAAATGATCCTAGGGGGAAGTATCAAGGAGTTGTTTCATGTGATAAGTGATCTTCTACAACATGAAAAAGTTTCAGAAAAATGGTCTAAAATGATGATTCAGGGATCTAGGTGTTAAAGCTGTAAAAGTCCACATATGACAAAAATCAAGTTTGTGAGAAAGTTTTAAAGTTGAGATAGATGGAAAATTAGTTGTACATGATGTTTAGTGATAATTTATAGTCATAATGATTGTTGGCATGTGAATGTGCATCTGTCCAGGGGAGCTACAAAACTCAAATGCTACCATGAGGCCAAAACCAAAGTCAAGGAAGGTAAAACAAGTTTTTGATCTTAAATGATGAGTTTAGTTGATGTTTCCAACCAAGAAGAGGTCCCAATAATTTTATCAATAATAATACCATGAGCTACAGGTATGTACTTTGTCATTAATGTAAAAGGGGAGAAGAACTAGAAGGTTTTCCATCAATGACAAAGGGGAATTGTTAGCATGTGAGTGTTTGCTTGTCATTGATGTAAAAGGATCATTAATGAAAAATGAGGATGGAGGAGTGCAAGAGGAATTTTGTATTGGTTGTGACATGGTAGGACAAGGAATGACATGATTTCATGGGTTCATGATTGAGAACACATGATTGATACTTGGCTTCTCAAGTAGCTAGTGACTTGTAGATGCATAATGGTGATGTGATAACATGTCAGGATGAATTCTTACATGTTTGAGTGGGTGTGTGATGATTTGATACAGTCAAAGCATGATGAAAAAAGGGTGTTTGAGTCACATTAGTGAGATTAGCTAAGTCGGTAGGCCCAATCCTAAGGCCTAGTCAGTAGGATGACTTGGTATGGTGGATTGAAGGCATGATACATGTAGAGAAGTGTGTTTAAGGCTTGGAAAGTAAGAAGAGAGTGAGTTAATAAGAGATTGAGGCATGGAGAGCATAAATAAATACTAAAACAAGCTCAACTAGGCCTAATTCTAAGACCTAGTATAAGCATGACTTGAAGTATGGAGTAAAACAAGTTAAATAAGTGAAATAAATGCATAAATTGTGTGTTGTGATAGTGTATAGATGATGTGGAAGGTGCCACAGGTCAAGATTCAGTTTTTAGAGGCATGATTGAGGTCTTTTGGAGGCATATTCTTGAGGAAAAGCTAGGTATGCATGGAAAATTCATGGTGGATGATGATCTCTAGAAAAATTCAGAATAAAATAAGCATTTTGACATGTGAAGGAGGTCACCATAGTGCTATGGAAAAAAATTCAAGTCAAGAATCAAAGGGAGAAAGCAAGAAAATGAGATTTTGGCTCTACCGATTTCCCAACAAGGCAAATACCATATCGATGGTGAACTTCATTTGCTAATACACACATGTGAGATTTACATGGGACCTTAAGGCTTTTAGGGATGATGTTACATGTAGTTAAGAATCCAAAGCAAGAAGAATGAGATGAAATGAATGTCAAAGCTTTATGAACAATCCTTAAGAAGTTAACTATGTTCCAAACCCTCTTAAAATCCTCCTTTGAAAGTGATGGAGAAAAACTAAAGGTTTTGGTCAAGAAATGACTTTCACAAGCTAATGTAAATATTCAGGATGTAGAGGACTTTTTTGTAGCTCAATTTGGTGTTGGTTTCATGTTTCAAGTCAATTTGGAAGGTACAATAATGTGCTTGTTTTGAAGAAATTTGATGGTACATTCATGCATAGTATAGTTCAAGATGAAAATATTGATGTGTAAGAAAGTATGGGAAGTTTCCTTGATGATCATGAAGTGTTTCAGGTAGGTTTAGTGCATTGGATGGGTGAAACCTTTCACCAAATGTTTCCTACCGCTTAAGGGCTATAATAGGCAAAACAAGTCGAGTGAGTTTAAAAAAATGATGATGTGAAGGCATGATAGAGAAGTGAAATATGAGCATGGTTAGTTGAGATAAGTCTTATATGACATGTTTGATCCCATAGCTTGATATGATAAAGTGATTTCAATTTTAAGTTACAATGGTCAAATCTGCCTCATTAGGACAACTAAGAAGGTCTAAGAAACTAGGCTATAAATGTAAAATTATCTACATAACCAATGCAAGTGATTATTTAAATTTTAATTTCAGGTCCCTCCTATGAAGTATTTCATGCAATGTTTTGGCATGAAAGTGATGTTTGGTTTGTTGGAAGTCTTATAGGACAAGACCTGGTTTTAGGACCTAAAACCTAGTGTGAGTTGTCTCGAAATGAAAGGTTATTCAAGTTGTATTCCTTGAAATGATGTAATATATGGACATGATAAGTTGAAAAATTATTTTTATTACCATAAATGTGACTTAGGATCCATGATCAGGTGATTTGATGAGTGAAATAAATCATTTTGTGAGGACTATTTTTCTTAGTATGCATATCCGTTGGGACCTTGTCCAAATCTATGTTTCATGTTGTGAATGAGGTTAGTAGAGCTACTCCATGACCTTAAAAGTGATTTAGAGATCACATATGAAATTATTCAAGCAGCACAAGGTTTTGAAATCTCATATATCAGTATTTGTGAAGCATTCTTGTGACTAGTTTTTGGAGCTGCCATGCTTATGAGAATCCAACCGAGAAGGAGAGCAGAAATGAAGTTTTGTTCCCTAACTTACAGCATTCAAATATATTGGTGATGTAATAGACAAATTTATGTGCCATGTTTCATGTTTTTTTACATTACTTGAATCCTAGAGTGAGTTCATGCACCCATGTTGAAGACTGGAGTTTGAATATCATAGACCTAATGCGTCTAATGAAGGCTTGAGAGTAAAATGACGAGTTTCAAGGCTTGTTAAGCTTATAAAATACAAGGAGAGGTCTCTTTTAAGGTGAACACACCTTTATTATACTTGGCATGAGCTATATTGTCAAAAATACAAAGGAATATACGTTGAGAAGAAGACAAGGAGGTCGGAAAAGCATTCTAAATGCAGATGTCATACTCAAAGAAGAATATTTTAAGTGGACTCGGGAGTATAACAAGTTAAGGATTGTTTTCTAGGTATTCCTAGGTGATGGAAGTTTCATGATAAACTAAATAAATGTCTGTACTTGTAACTAACACCTTGCAGATGCAATGAGTGCATTATGGCAATTTTAAGTGATGTCATTTTAGATCCCTTGTATGAGATGAGGAAGTTAGAAGGTGAAGTGGTTAGTAGTTCAAGTTCAAGATGTGTACGATATTTTACTCCTTAATTATATGTATGCCAAAATTTTCATGAAAGTGTGTTCTTGATGACAACATTGTAGAAGAGTGAGCTAATGTGAAAGGGGTAAAATAGGTTCATCCTTGTGTGTGTAAAAGAATTTCTTAAAGACTATATTAAGAGATGTATGAGCTGATCAGAATGATGAAGTGAGAGGAGAGAAAGAGTTTTTTTCATCCATGTATGAATTTGTCCCTTAATGTAAAAGAAAACAATCTTCTAAATATTGTATTGCATAAGTATGAACTAAAGAGAAAATATGAGCAAATAGTTGTGTAATGAGAGAGAATGACAAAATAGGAGATAAATAAGAGTTCACAACTTGTTGTATTAAGAAACTACATGAAAGTGATCAAAATTTGTAAAATTCTAAGTTGGTGCTTAGAAAAATAAGGATTTGGTACTTCCATGCAAGTTGGAGATTGTAAAAGGTTAAGTAGGTGCTTGACTGAATTGAGGGAGTTGGTGCTTCCATGTAAGTAGGAGCTTGCAAAGGTCAAGTAGGTGCTTGACTAAATTGTTGGAGTTGGTGCTTTAAGCTGAGTGGGTGCTCAAAAAATTGAAATCCTTGTAATTTCTTAGTGGACAATTATCTATAGTAGTGCATTGATTTCAGTGGGTTTTTCTCCCTTTAAGGGGTTCCCACATTAAATATTGTGTTCATGTATGCTTGCTTGTTATTTTATTATGTTTGAATGTCATTTTCCCACATGAAAAAGGTTGTCAATATCGAATGGCTTGTTAAGATTTGAAATTTGTTTCAAAGTTTTAAGAAGCACAGATTCACCCTTCCCCTCTCAGTGTTTGTGTTTTCAAAAAAACACTCTTTTAATATTATGATTGGTAATGTAGGCTTTAATGTACAAAGAGTTGTTGTTTTGAAGGTTTGGGTTTAAGAGGTCCTAAGGACCAAATGAAAATATAGGACTATTAGGCAAAATATTGGCAATGAGCACTTGAAATTGTTGTGTATTGATGTCCTTAGGAACACGTGCTTCATGAAGAGAAAATTTAAGTATGCTCTAAAGTGTGGGTGACGTATTAAGTAAATCCATGAGGGAGATATGTGTGAGTGTTGTCTCTAACTTCCTTACAAGGTCATTATCACCGGATGAGGGATATTTAGCACTTTGGATGTTGGTTTTGTATTGGTTGTAGGATTGGTGGACATTTGAGGCATGTATGAAGTGGATGGTTTCTTAGTTCGGGAACCCAAACCTTATTTTTCCGCATGTCCACTACATAATTAGGAGCTTGAAACTTGACTGTGGTGATGGAGTTAGGCATTTCTTTGATAAATGAAATGATTGAATTGAATTCAACATTGTTTGAAGATTGGCATTTTTCAGGAGCTTTACCATTTGTACCATGCTTTGGGAAAGGATTTTGAAACACCTTTAAGTTATCATTTGAAATTTTATTAGGCGATGGATCTTCAATTGCAATTTCTCCACTATCAATGAGATATTGGATATAGTGGTAAAGTCTCATGCAACAATTTGTAATATGGTCGTCAATGGAATGGTAATCACAATATTTTTCACTTTGTACCAAGATGGTTTTAGTTGTCATTTTCGGTAAGTAGTGTAGGTTATTATTTGTCCTTTTACTTATTTATTAGGATAATTCTTACACTTGTGTTAGCCCTAAACTTTTTGGGTTAGCTTGCTTAGGTGTACTAGTTGTGTGGAGTTAGCTCACTAGTTGTGTTGAGTTAACTTCTCAATTATCGGAGTTAGCTTACTAGTCTTATGGAATTAACTTTACTACAAGTATCAAGTAGTGGGAGTTATTCACCACTGATTTAGGTAGTAGTTACACTTCCCTCCTCCTATATGTACATCTTTCTTATTGAGTAATTCAAGTCATTGTATTGTAATGTATTGAGCATTATGGATTATGATGGATTTCCATATATGGTATTTTAGCTCTTCTGTTTTACAAATCTAATTTGGTGTACTATTATCATCTGAGATCGTGGCTTGGAACAATCTTCTTATTGTTCCTTTCATGGTATCAGAGTAGTAGATGATGTAGACATCCATATGTAAGTTTTTCTTTGCAAGTAAGGGTTTATTATTTTCATGTATTTAGAATTTGTTAGCACTTTTTGTAGCATGCATTTTTATGCAAAACAGAGTGTGCCATTAGATTTATAAGGTGCCAAAACCCTAGAATCGATTGTAAACTTGACCATGTTTTGAGACAGTCAAATTTAGATGCAGATTTGTACCCATTGGGTGCATTATTTTATCCATTGGATATAAGTGTGTACCTTCGGATGCATTCTTTTACCCTCTGAATATTTCTATTTTGGATGTAGTATTTTATCCACTGGATGCAGATCTATACCCTCTCGGTGTAATTTTGTATCCATTGGATATAAGTGTGTACCTTCCAGATGCATTCTTTTCTCCTCTAGATATTTTTGTTTTGGATGCAATCTTTTATTCACTTGACGCAATTTTAAACCCTCTAGGTGCATTCTTTTATCCATTAAATATTAAGGTGTAGCCTCTAAATGTAATGATTTAGCCTCCGGACATTAAGGTTTTAAGCATGAGGCTTTTATCCTTTGGTCGCAAGCCTATATCATGTGGATGCACTCTTTTACCCTTTGGACATTTGGATGTCACGTGTACCTTTTAAAAAAACATCAACATTAAAATATTATTTTAATAGCAAAACCTTCTAGAGCTCATAACTTTTGATATGTAGCTCAGATTAAGGTGATTTTTTTTTTTGAAATTGTGTATTTTTTCAAGATCTACACATTGGTGAAATTTTTATACACATATTTCAAATGTAAAAGGTAATTTTACTCATTATAATATTTACATGCACTCAATTATAAAGTGTAAAATTTGGGAGGGTTTTGTAATCACTTATGGATGCAATTTCGGTTAAACCCGACATCCCAAACTTTTAGGTGTTGCATTCTTGTAGATATGGGTGTATACATTTATATCTCTCTTGTTTGTTGAGATATTTTGGATCTATATTTTCGACACTTTTTTTTGGCATGTTCACAATCTCTCTTGTGGGGGAGCTATTCTAGTGAATTCCGGTGGTTGATTTTCGGTGTCACTAGATACCCATTGAAGTAGTATGGGAGGGTGTGGTGTTTATATTGATTCTTTGGGTTTCGTGTCCTTGCTTTGTTACATGTTGATATTGCTTCTTCGGGTTTTGTGTCCTTGCCTTGTTACCTTGGCTTTTCTTGGATCGTGGCACTCCTATTTATTTGGATCTCGTGTCCTTGCCTTGTTGCCTTGGTTATTGTTCTTGGATCGTGACACACCTATTTGTAGCAATTGATCTTGCTTCTTTAAATTTTGTGTCCTTGCCTTCTTACCTTGGATTTTCTTGGATCGTGGCACTCCTATTTATTTGGAACTCATGTCCTTACCTTGTTACCTTGATTTTTCTTAGATCGTGGCACACCAATTTGTAGCAATTGATCAAATTATGTTTGGTGTTTTTTTTACACATTTGACATCACACCATTGACAATCTCCTTGTATGGAGCGATTACAGTAAAGCCTGGTGTCATTTGTTTTTGAGTTCTATGATCGAGTAGTGGATTGGACCACAAAGTGTGCACCAAACTTCTTGACATTGTATGAGTTTTGGAGCCGAGCTTCATAGGATATCTTACAGTGGATTTTACTCTCTCTACTTTGTTGGTTTTGGGTACCTTGTGGTGTCCAATTTTCCCGATTATTGTATGTGGGTACCTCATCGGGCCTTTTTTGGGACCCACCTTATTTTCCACCCACCTAAGCTATGCTTATGGGGGCGTTAGTGTAGATTATTATTTATCCTTTTATTTATTTATTAGGATAATTCTTACATTCATTAGCCCTACACTTGTTGGGTTAGCTTGCTTAGGTGTACTAGTTGTGTGGAGTTAACTTACTAGTTGTGTTGAGTTAGCTTCTCAGTTATGTAGAGTTAGCTTACTAGTCTTCTGGAGTTAACTTAACTACCAATATTAGTTAGTGGGAGTTCTTCACCACCGATTTAGGTAGTAGTTGCACTTCAATCCTCCTATATGCACATATTTCTTATTGAAAAAATTCAAGTCATTGTATTGTAATGTATTGAGCATTATGGATTATAATGGATTTCCATATATGGTATTTTAGCTCTTCTATTTTGCAAATATAATGTGGTGCGCTATTATCATATGAGATCATGGCTTGAATCTTCTCATTGTTGCTTTCAGAAGTCTTATGCAAAAATTTGTAATATGGTCGTCAATGGAATGGTAATCATAATATTTTTTCACTTTGTACCAAGATGGTTTTAGTTGCCCTTCTTCGAAGGGTCTTGTAATGGGGTAAGTAACCATGTTGGAACTTTCCAGTTGATGTAAGATGTTTGAAATACTTTCTCCCAAAAGCATGAATTTTCATCATTTATAGTTTGGGGGATTAGTTTTTTTGCTTGGAACAACAATGGTTTGTTTTGATTTAGATGGTTTCGTTTGATGGTTTTGAACATTGTGTACATTATGATTATCGGTTATGCCATCATTAACAACATTGTGATTTCAATTGATAAACTTGGATTTGTCCTAAGAGTGGTTATTGTTGTTATTTGTTTGGTCCTTAGAAGAAGTTTTGATTAGCCCTTTTGTGATGAGATATTTTTAAATTTGGGTCCCATTCTCAATGAATTCCTAAAAATTAGTGAGACAATGCATCTGTATTTGAAAGGATAGTTTGTTATTAAGGTTAGGAAAGAAAATGATAACAAGATATTTCTCTGGAATAGAACATGGGAATTGAATTGCAATTCCTCTCCATCATTGTAAAAATTGGGTGAAGGTTTCATTTTTCCTTTGTTTGGTATTACAAAGGTCCATCATTGTAATCTTAGAGTCTAAATTGAAAGAGAAATGTTTAACAAACTTCTTTGAGAGGTTTGTGAAAGTGGTGATTTATCCCTTTGGAAGGTGAAGGAACTAGTCTAAGGCTTTTCCGCTCAAGCTCTTTAGGAATATCCATAAGAGATAGACATCATTATAGGCCACCTCTTGGCATGCCATAAATAATTCTTTGATATGTTTGTGTGGGTCATGCTTGCCTTTATATTTGTCAAATTTGGGTGTCTCGAAATATTTTGGGAAGGGTATGCTTAATATGTCCCCATTAAATGGATAAGGACATAGTTCCTTAAATTTGAATTGATTTGTGTGTTTTTGGAGCCCCATGAGAGTTTTTGCATACTTATTCCATTCTTATGCCAATGGAAAGTTATCTTGAGGAATATTCATGGTGTCATCGACGTCATGTGTTGATTTATGTTCTTCCCTTATTTTTGTATTTTCCTTATTTTTAAGTTAGCATTGTAATTCTTGATTTTATCCAACATCTCTTATTTTGATGAGTTTGATATGATGGTAGATTTAATGGTTTTGGTGCTAGACTCAAACTTGTCAATTAATTCTCTCAAAATTCTCATGCCCAAATTTAGAGGGTAGTTTTTCCCCCATTTCAAAAAGGTGAAGTAAGTATTGATTTTTACATGATAACATGATCAATGGCTTCCTTCTCACTTGTGGATAATTCAGGTTATTCTGTAATTTCTTCATCATCAAAAGGTCCATGACCAAAAGGATTGAATCATTCGAAATCATCAGGGACATGGATACCTTTACTATGTGTAAACACCATCGTATTATAGATCGTGTTCAAATTTGTGGGATGTAATCAAAACATAAGTATAATATTTGAAAGGTGTTTTGATCAAATTGGATTTCAATTGACTTGATATGTAAAAAAAGTGAATTTTCAACATACTAAGTGTAAATTTTGGATTGATTTTCTTGATACATGAATAATGTGAATATTCAACGTATAAGACTTGAATAAGACTGTGAATTGATTGCATATGATATGCCTATGATTGAATAAAGTGAATATTTAATGTTTAGGATGTGTCATTGGAATTGATGGGTATGATTTTTCTTACACTTTAACAAAGTGTATGTCTAAATGTAAGGTGTAGGGATGGATTACTCGATCTTAACAAATTGAACATTGAATTAAGAGGTTTGGAGCTGAAAAATGAATCACTCAAATTTCAACAAAGTGAATGTTGAAATGAGAAACATAGAAAAAGAAACGAAGTGCTTATATTTTAATAAAGAGAATGGTAAAATATAAGATGGTGATAGAGAATATGTGTGCTTGAAGTTTGAAAAATTGAATGTCAAGATATAAGACTTAAGGATATGTACAAGATTGTGGATTGGTAATTGAATTATGATTGTACTTAATATTTGATAAAGTGAATATCAAAGGACAAGACTTGGAATGAAATAGATTTCTTAAACTAGGATATGGGTATTGTTGTCACTTTGAAATGTATTTTACGTATTGTGGTTGTTGGTTCTCTATTTGAGATGAATCGGGAGTAGCCCAAAGGGAAAGAGAGGTTGGGAAGAGATTGGAATGTGGCTCTTGATAAAATTTCCCTCAGGGTTAGGCAGGTGGAAAAGGACATTGATGCCTTAGGTGAAGGTGGATTAGAATTAGGGGACAATGTTATTAATTGCATCGAAGCCTATAAGAAAATTTGTATCTCTCATAAATCCATTAGAGAGGATATGTTTGAGCTTAAAATTATGGTTATGGAGTTTTAACAGAGGCTAGTCAAACTAGATCGGGGTCACAAAACTTACAGGTTTAGGCTTCACCTCGGCGATTCAAAAGAGGACGAGATGGTGAAGGATGAAATCCATACCCAGAGGATGTTCAACTAAAAATACAAGTGGAGCATAATCGGGTGAGTTCAAACACTTGAAGACCAAATAGGCTTAGTTTCTTAGAGTTGTTTTGATTTGTTTGTGGATTGTTCCTCTAGGAGGGTTGTGTTCTCCATGTTTTGGTTGGCTTTGGCACTTTCTTACTTCCGACCTTTTTTGCTTATCTTTGTAATGTGAAAAATGGTCTGAAATAAGTTGTTTTATCCCTTTTTATGTCTTGTTTATTTTTGTTCCTCCTTGGTTATATTCACAATGCATTCTATTGTAAGGCCTCTGGGAGCCATAATCCTTGTTTTCTTACCTTATCTAATAAAAAAATTTGAAATGCACCCTTTGGAGAATGGTGTGATATTTATCCTTTCAATTGACAAAATGGAAACACTCCTCGGTCTGGATGACTGTATGTTGGAGTGAGTCTCCAAAGAGGGTTGGTTCCCCTAGTGTAACACCTAAACTATTTATATCTCCTAAGGCTACTCTATTCTACTAAAACCATCAAGGAAAAGGGAGAAGGAAGGAAGAGAAAAATTAAAAAATATGGTGATACACCATAATGTTTTGAGGATCTTAGACTTATTTGGATCACACAGATGAAGCATGGGAGAAACACACATCGTACACTAACTACACTTAAGCTGTATCAAATCAAAAATGTTTAATATAAAGGTTCGGGCTTGAGTTGTGACAAGATAAAGAAGGGGTAATAGATGGCTCCACAACAAGATCATGTATACAACTGTTAAACACAATCTATGACCTATAAATTGACACAAACTACATGAAGGCATGAAATATTAAACTAATAAATCAAGGATAAACATGTATCAAAAAGATAAACATGGCTTAAAATAGAGTATGCACTAAAACACAAACTATAGAAAGGTAAAAATAACTCCTTTATTGCTCCAAGAGGTGGAATAAGAACAAAGAATCACTCATGACCCTTGCTTTCTCACCAATAGAAAATTGAATTTATTCAACGAACTAAATGAAGAGGAAAAGATATTTTTTACAATGTGTTCTAAAGCTTTTATAGAAAATCTAGAGAGAGAAATAATGAGGAGCGCTCGAGACATGCAAGTCTGAGTTTAAAATAGGAAAATACGTGTGCATGCCTGTCTGTTTTACTTTTGTTATGTTTTTATCAATTTCTAAAAATAGCCTTCACCATTTGATTTAATTCAATTATGCATTTAAAAATACAAATACACTCCCAAAATAGAAGAAATAACTTTCTCTTTGCTCTAACATGTGTTTTTCTATTATTAGAACTTTTGGATGATGAGATGAGCCATTGGCATGAATTTTTTAATGATTGGTCTATTGTTTTCCCTTTTTCCCACAAAATTCATCAAACTCCAAATTTGATGATGCCAACATGGATTTTTTCTCAATACCTTTCCAACGAGACCAATTTTGTGTAATTTGGAGCTCTGGATGAAAATATATAGCCATTTGAAATTTTACATCTCAAGAGGAACAAGAGAATGACACATGGTGGCATTTGACTCATTTACAGGATTATCAATGTGTCTACAATTTGTTTATATTTCACTTTCTTATGTTATGTTAATTTTCATTCATGTATCTTTCATTTCAAAATGTGAGCCAATAAGAAAACATCACGTATGCTTTGGATTTCACACGAGTGTCGGACTCTCGACCATTCCTCCATTATCCATCATGATGCATAAATGAATAAGAAAGATCTATGCTTACTTTTCAATTCACTTTCATTTGTAAGAACCTTGTTTGAGTGCGAAGTGTGAACCAATGAGAATATTCCATGCTACTTGCAGATTGTCGGTCATCGATTAACCCATATCATCCATCATGAAATGTGAACTATTAAGGAGGCTAAAGTATGTCTCGAGACTTCACAATGACTTGGATTTACCTTTAGATTTACTATATTTTGATGTGGAACTGACACTGTTATTCAATTCTTATTAATTTCGTGGACTTGGAGTCTACAGAATGATTTTTTGTTGGAAAGTGTTGGAATCATGACATGTGTCCGAGTTGGGTTTCGGGATTTAGTCCCCGAAATTATTTTTGACCAACCTCATCACATTGTAGGCCCAAAACTTTATAAATCCTATTTTACTGTTGTTTTTAATCCTTAGCCAATTCGTTTAAATCTTATTCCCGAGGCTTTAAAAGGGTTCAATGAGACTCTTTAAATTTTTAAAGTTCACTAAGTATATGTCTCTTTTTTATAAATATCAAAAAGCGGCCTTAGAGGGAAGACAAAGACAAGTCCATTTTAAAAGGTAAGTTATCAATATTATCTGATGGGGTTAATGTGGGATAACATTTTTGTGACTTCAAGGAGTAATCTACTGCTAGATGCAATAAACTAGTAGCCTTGGTAATCTTCTGCTAAGCTAAACTAGTTCATCTCGGATGCATTCATTGGGCATGGAGTCATATATCAAATGTTAATCTCTTGAACTATAAGAGCACTAGAAATAACCTTCTAGAAATAACAAAATTGTGCTATAACTACTTATTAGACAACAACACACCAAAAAGTTACACAAGGACATACGAAAGGAACTCTAAAACAAAATGTGCCCAAAGCACTTGGATGAAAGTAAACACAACAATATACAATGTGTAAGGGTGAAACATGACCTCGATAGCAAAGTTTGAGGTATATCCCATTAACTAGGATAGGTAGCTCATCACCATTCAACTTGGAGAGCTGAAAGGCATTGTTTTTTTGCAACCTATGATTAAATATGGCCCACTTCAAAAAGAATCAAAATTTGTATGTATTTCTGGATTAGTTCTCTCTTCATCCCATTTAAGCACAATGTCTCCTTCTATAAAAATTTTTGCAATTGATTTATTATCAAAATACCTCTTTACTTTCACTAGATGAAGTTCCATTATTGTCATTGTCTTATTTCTAATTTCTTCTAACTCCATTAACTCTGAAAATCTGATTTCCATCAAATATTCTTCCATCATCTCCATTTGTTTAATGAGGTCTAGAGAGTTGGTAGCTCATTAGAAATAGGAAACCTTGCTTCTCTACCATAGACAAGCATGAAAGGATAATTGTTAGTTGATCTTTTAGGAGTAATCATATCAACCCATAAGGTTGATTTCAACTTTGTATGCCATGATCTAATTTCCCCATAGTTCACTTGATGATTCTAAGAAGATTCTTGTTTGTTAACTCAGCCAGACCATTCCCCGAGGTAATATTTGGATGAAGTTGAGAGATGAATTCCAATCTTGACTGCCCATGTACAAATTTTGGTGGCAAGAATATCCAAAGCATTATCTGAGATGATTGTTACAAGAACACCAAATCTTATGACTAGACTTTCATAAAAGTCTAAAACTGAAGCCTCATTTACTTCTTTTAAAACCATTATTTCTATCCATCTTGTGAAGTAATCTATATTTGTGAGAATCCATTTATGACATATACTATAAGGTGGATTAATCATACCAATAAAATCTAATCCCATTGCATGAAAGGTTGATTTACCTAAATAGGTTGAAGAGGAAGAACAACTAACTTTTGTTTCTCTACAAAAATGGCACACTTGCACACTTCCTTACCCATGCATGAACATCTTTGAATAATTTTGGCCAATAATAACCAGCTCTCATAATCTTCAAGGCTTTAGGTCTTGGTACAAAAAATGGCCACCGGATGAACGATCATGGAATTCTTCAAAACATGCTCAATCTTATCTAAATCAATGCATCTTAAAATAACTCCATTCACATATTTTTCTAAACAATATGCCATCAATAAGAACATAAGGAATGGATTGTAATCTAAAATGCCTCCTTTTAGCTTTGTCCAAACCCTATGGACATTGTTTAGTCTGAATAAAATGGATCATATCTTGGTTCCAACTTAGAGGAAATGAAGGAGCAATTGTGTTCAAATAATTTGAAGCACTAAAATATAATTTTTTATCATTATGTAAGTCTAAAGCTAACTGTTCACACAGTCCTTTTCCTTTAACCAATTAGTGAATTTAATATCAACATCATATTTTGTCACTTTTTAATCTAACCTACCCTTTTCTCATTTAAATCCTTTCTTAAAGAAATTCTTTAACACTTGGATGGGAAACCATCAAATGAATCTTGTTGTTAGAAAGTAGATGTCTAAATTTCTTGAGGCTTCTAATGACTAAAAGAACTTTTTCTCAACAAAAGAATACTTCACCTCATAATCATGCAATCCTTCTTGAAAAAAAGGTTATTACATGCTCTAATTTGTCATCATTTTGTTGTACAAACATGGATGATATGGTATCAATCACTCAAAAGCATATATAATAAAATCTTTACTAAAATATGGATTGGAAAGTGTTGGAGCTTGTGAGATGGCATGTTTTATTTCTTCAAATGCATTCTTTCCTTCTATTTTCTAACTGAAAACCACATTATTTTTTAGCATTGAGGTTAGTGGTTTTACAAGATTTACAAAATTTGGAATAAATATTCTAATAAAGTTAATTCTTCCCAAGAAACTTTGCAATGCCTTTTTGTGATTAGGTAAAGACAAGGATAAGATTGCACTTACTCATTTGATCAATTGTGAGACCTTTTTGGATACAATATGACCAAGAAACTTACCCTCATGAACTGAAAATATGCTCTTCTTTGGATTTAGTGAAAAACCAAATTGTCTACATCTCTCAAAAACGTGCTTGAGATGAATCATATGATCTACAACATACTTTGAAAAAATTTATATCATCCAAATAAATGAGAAAAAAATTATTGATTAATCTTGGAATGTTAAATCCATTGCATGTAAAAATGTGGCACTTGCATTTGAAAATCCAAATGGAATTTTCTATATGCATATGTGCCCCATTTTGTAGTGAATTTGTTTTAAACTGATCTGATTCCTATACCAAAATATTATTGTAACAAGAATAACCATCAAGCAATGAGAAACTCTTTGAACCACTTACCCTTTGTAAAATTTGTTCCATTGATGGTAATGGGTAATGATCTTTCAAGGAAGCTCTGTTTAGATCTTTGAAATCTACACATAACTATATTTCTCCATTCTTCTTCCTTACGAGAACCAAATTGGCCACCCATGATGAATGTTTGATAGGAAAAATAATGTTATCTTTGATCAACTTGTCCAACTCTTGTTTCATCAGTGGTTTAATCTTAGGATTGATAGGTCTTTGCTTTTATCTAACTAATTTTGTTTTTAATCCAATTCTATGGTATGTTGAGCTAAATCTAGATTAAAAACCTTTAAATCACCATAGCTCCATGCAAAAACATCATCAAATTCTTGAGCAAGTTGAACAAAAGAAATATTTTCATTGTTATTACATACCTTGCCCACTTTGAGTGCTTTTTATTGCCAATGTTGATTTCTTCGTAATCATCTTGTTTGATCATCATATTGGAATTATCACTTCTAACATGATCATCTGTGTTAAAGATAGATTCAAGAGTAACCAATCCTTGAGGTATCTTGTTATATTTCAGCTGAATAATTTGATCATCATACTGTTGTTGTAATATTTCCTTATTTTTTACTGAAAACTCAGCTTCCTCTTGCAAGAAATTAACAATTTTTAATCTGATTCAAACACTTGCCAATTTATATTGTTGTCTGGGATAGAAGGCCTTACCACTATATTGAAATATTTTTTATCCTTCTCTTTCTTGATTTGATCTATCTTATCTACATGTTTGTTCTTTACTCTAGGAATATATTGAACATTGAAATCATAAAAATCTTCAATTAAATCCCATAACCATGTTCTTGTAGGATCTCAAAGCAAGTTGTTCTTAGTTGTAGCTTGTCCTTTGATTTGATTAACCACCAACTCATTGTCACCAAAAACTTGTAATTACTTCACTCCTTTTTTCTTTCCCACTGAATACCGTGCACAAGATCTTCATACTCTATTATATTATTAGTGCAAGTAAACTGAAATCTCATAGATGAGAAATACTTTTCCTTTGTTGGGGAAATCAACATGATTCCTCCACCTACTCCATTCTTTCTTCTTGATCCATCAAAGTATAATTTCCACAAACCTTCATCTTGTTGATCTGTTTTGATAAGGTTAGGAATAATAGTATTTTCCTCATACAAACAATATGTTCTAAGACTTGCTTATTCAATAAGTTATGTGATCAGTAGCATGAGTTTGATTAGGTCATTCATCAAAAAATAGATCAAGAATTCCCTTAAAAAGTGTGGTTAGATCTTAGTCAATTGGCTAGTCTTCTTCATCTATGATCATACAATTTAAGTTGATGACACTATGAACATAATTTTCTATGTGACTTTTCAAGATTAGTTTAGACCTTATGGTGACCTTGGTACCATACCTTGTTCTAAATAACATGTGAGACCAATCTGATGATAAGTGACCCCTAATTTTGGTTGTGAAATATCTAAAAAGACACAAAGAAAAGAGAGGAGGAAGATCAATGATAAAAACATTTTTAGGAATGGAGAAGTTAGAGCATACATGCAAGGTTAAACTTGGTCCTCTAATGACTCAAGGGTATTGAGGAGTGTTCCATAAATTTGAAGCGACTCCCTTAGAAAGAGGCTCATAATCTAGAACAAGTTTTTCAACAACTTGCTTGGGCATAACTGAGCTAGAGGCTCTAGAATCAATCATGTAGTTATGAACTAGATTTTAACCTATGATCAATGAAACATAGAAGGGAGGTGGCTTAACACTCTTGTTTGCTTGAGATTCTTTTAGATCAGGTGTATTGGTGAGCACAACCTTAGATGGTTCTTTGGATGGTTGGCTAGAGAGATTGAGGCTACACAAGGCTTCTTGCAAAAATCCTTTTTTTCGGGAAGAGACAAAGAGTCCCATATTGACATATTAACTTTGGTTTTCTTCATATGCTCAAGGATATTAAATGATGAGTACCAACATTCTACTATAATTTTCTAACAACAACACCTTCTTGCATTAGTGGCATGTAGATAAGAGTCTCTTGCTGATTTTGATTTCTTATAGGTTGACTTTATTATTACTTTGCTGATTTGAAAATGAAACAACAACTTGTAACATTAGAGAAGGTTGAGAATTTCTCTTACCAGTGGTGATCCACCTCTAATATTCCTTTCTTTGACCTTGTGTTTGCTGCCACAAAAGTAGAATTCTTATTTTTTTGATTGTCAAGTTGATTTATTCCACAAAACTCATCTTCTTGCCAATTTAGGAATGTAACATCTCCTTAACTGACTTTGTTGAGACACCTTGTTGTGGTGGAGCCTCGAGTGATGAAATTTAAGACATATTAGTTATTTGCACCATAAGTGCCTGATTTTGGATAGCATTGAAGCATGAATTCTGATTATGGGTCTGATTACATGGGTAACACTACTCATAATCTTGTATTAGATTGTTCTGACTCGGAATATTTTTTTAGATGTGCTAGAATCATTAGGATTGACTATTTGAATAGGTTTGGCATCAAATAACTAGTTTTGGTTATGTAAATTTCGTTGAAAAGGGGGTCTATTTTGTTGATTGGGAGGATAGTAAGGTCTAAAACTCTGATTTTGTTACCTTTTGAGAGAAACTATCTCATTCCCAAAATCTTTTAATATGTCTTTTATCTCTTGTAATTCATTTTATTGGCTTGGGGCTATACTAATTTAGCTCGAGAGGCTAAGAATTAGGCATTGGAATTGGAGCTATTATAGGTACTTAGTAAGAAGTGGAGTAATAATTTATGGAAAGATGGGCATAAGAGGCCTTAGAGATATTTTATCTCGCTTGTATAAGACAATTTTCATCTCTAATTATTATTTCATAAGCATCGGGAGTGTCCTTCGCCCATTGATTGTATCATCACTGAAATATCATAATTTAAAGCCCTTAGATAATACAAAAAAACATAATAAGGAGTAGGTATTACCAATTGTGGAAATCATCACAAGTCTTTTAGAATCTATAGTTGAAATCTAGTCATGAACTCTTATGGTGCTCTCTTGATAGTAGTCAATTGTTCCACTAATAAAAGATGGTCTAATTTTCTTTGAAATTTCTACAAAATACTTCTCCCAACTGATCCCATGTAGTGATGGAATTTAGTATCAGTCCCCTATACCATTATAATGTTATGCCTTTAAAGGAAGTTGTTAATAATATGACTACAACATTATCTTGAGTAACATGATAAATAAAGCATATATTGGCCACATCTTTTACATGTTCTATGGGTGTAACCTAATTTTCTCCAGTAAAAAATGGAAGGTTCTTAACGGTAGAAATAGGGATATCATTATGTTGAGCAAGCAATAACGAGTTGGCGTCATTGTGAGAAAAAAAAAAAACCCAATTTCTTGGGAGAGCCATATTAAGATTGTAGCTAGGTATGGAAATTTTGAGAGATGAGCCTTGTTTTTTTAGAGCAGGAGAAGACTTTGAATATGGTTTAGAGTTTGAAAATATGTTTCTCTCATTTGAATTTAGAGGCAAATTAATGAAATCAAATGGAATACCTTTTATAGATGATTGGTTGTAACTTTTGGCATGAAATCCACACTGATCTACTACCAGGATGTGCTTGAACATATGGAGTTGTCAAATGTTGGATTAATAATCTGCAACACTAATATTTGCCAAGCTCGCACCAACTTCTTTATCAAATTCTTGGTTTATCGAAAATGTTGTGCCGGATGGAGTTGCCAAGGTGCTTGAATGCTTGTAATCAAACACTATAAATAGTAAAAAAATATGAACAATGTGTCCAACTAGGAATGCTAGAAACTATTGTCACTTTGAAATACACCCTGATGTAACCTAGAATTTACCAATAATATTCCAGGCGTGTTGGCACATCACTCAGCCTAGACTGAGCGCTCACCCGAAGCACACAAAGGTACCAAGCCCCTCTTTAGGGTTGCATCGCAAGATGTTAACATGATGAAGATATAATGCATTTAGATCCATAATATATACCACACTCTACATAGCATGTTCAAATCTAGATCTAAAGAATAACAGACTTAAATGATGATCATAATGAAATAAATCATGCAAGAACCAATCATACTCAGGATTAATACTCAGATTCAGCCAATACATGCCATTATATTAAACATGATAAATACACATAAGCTCATTACAATAGATAATACCATCGCTTATGCGCACATCAGATCTAGCAGCATAACTTCACAGTAATTAGTTCTCACACACTCCTCTCTATACTACATAGATCATTACATATTTATAAGGGTGGGGACTTTCCTTCACCACTTCCATAACTCCAAAAATAGGCCACATGTTGAAAATAACCATGTGCCTTTACAATCACAACCACACATGCAAGTGTGCTAACAATAGACCTCTTCTAGTTAACTGGTAGTAGCAAATCTATTCTTAGCTCACACCCATACTGAGAGCGCTTCAGTAGCCACTCTTCTAAAGAAATTTGATGTGTGTCGCGCAAGTCTTTTCTGGTTTATGTGCTCGCATGTTATCTCCAAAATAGCCCATACATGTGAAAATGGATAAGTCCCAAATCCGCCCTTATATTTCACACGCGTGTTCTCCCCTATCCTTCCTCACCTTTGAATGCACCTTGTTCTCTCATGTGAACCTTCTGTGTGCCTTTTGCTAAGTATTCCACTTTCATCCACTCAACATTACCCCACACTAAACTACATTGTCGCCCTAGAAATGGCTACTCCTTGAACAATAAAGAATAAAGTAATGAAAATAATGTAAAAGAATTTCTATACAAAGAATAAGTATTTACTTTGCATCACCCTCTACTTCAACTGGAAGAATGAGTTCTGGATATTCTTCCTTTATTTCTGCCTCTAATGTTTGTCACTCACTCATGTGGGCCTCTTCCTTTTCTAGAATATTCACTACAATGGACTCTAATTCATCCTGTGTAATTTATCCCTTCTCATTTTGTAATACTAACATAATGTTAGTCATTGCAAACATTCTCCCTCCCAGTAGATCCATCTTTCACGTGCTATGATTTTTCCCAATTAATCTAACCTATTCTTATGGGGCTCTGAGTTCTTGAAATGGCCTCACACTTTTACTTTACTAGTGTCAGTCTCTCCACGTGCCCCAAAGTTTCATCCTTCATAGATTTGAGGACCTCATTGTCCTCTACCATTGTCTATATTTCGATGACTCGCCTCTGGAGTGTATAGATATTCAATGCTTGATCCACTTTCTTGACTCCTCTGCAGAGTTTGAAGCAATCCCTTGTATGAAGAAATTTTCCACACTCTGCTGAGACTTTTCCCTCTCTGCCTCTTTCTCGTGGTCTTTGCGCTGGCATCCTAACCGGTCCCTCCTCAAGCATCAAATCAACTAATGTGCTCACATAATGCATAGTCGAAGGGAAATTTTTGGGTACCTTGGGCTCTAAGTGTGGTCTTACTTGGAGGACATGATCCTCGATCTCCTTTATCATGCCAATAAGAACCCCATTCTTTTCTACTCTAGGTCCTTTTCTTATTTCAAGCATGTGATCTTAACATCCTTGGCCTTGATCTCTTCTCTCAGTGCCTTGATAGTGGCAAATTTGTCTATGTTCCTCCATGCCACCTCTGTAGATACCTTCACCAAGGCATTGCTTACCTACTCATAAGACATAATAGTGGGTTTTATGGTTATATGTTTGGCCTGAGGTGCCTTCTTCAACCTTCTTGACACACAGGATTCTTCACATATGTCAAAGTCTGGCTTGTCCATGTGTGTGTGCATAGACCAAGATAGTTACTTTCATGTGACTGGTGCCATGTCCTCATCCATCAACTCCCATCCATATAAATCCTTAGGGCTCACCGTGCTTTGAAAATGGGTGCGGACAATTTTACTTGTGTCCTCAACATAGCCCAAAGATGGAACAGTAAACTCTCCACTTGTCCTTTTACTTCTTGGCCCCTTAGGAACTAGCGCGCCAAGATTTGGAGTTGGATCTTCTATGTCTTGAGTAGTATCTTGCTTTGTCTCTCCTTCCTTTACTCCTTCTCCTTCATTCTTCACATCTCCATCTTTCATTTCTTCATCTTTTGGCTCTTCCACATCCTCTGGTGGTGTAGGAGATTCGGGTGCGCTCTCCTCAGACTCTTCTGCCTCCTCATCCAACTTCAATTTTCTCCTTCTCTTCTCAATTGTCTCCTTCTATGGAGAGATTCACGGTGATCTCCGTATTGACTGGGGAGTAGCACCTTGATTCCTTGTTCATCTGAACACCCTTTTAAAGTGGTGTTCCTCAGGTTCTTCTCCTACCTCAAATTCTTTGTCCCCTTCTTCTTGTGCTTAGGGTGGAGTACTTGCACGCTCAAATTCTACCTTGTCTGAGGTTGCCTTCGTCCTCTATGTACCAAGCCACCACTATCTTCGCGCTCTTCCTCCTCATCATCTACTTCCACAGTTTCAGTGGGCTTTGGAGCTAGTACATTCTCTCATTGTATGCTTTCCCTTAGGAAGCCCTAGAAGCTCGAACTCATTCTCCACATATTTGCTTCCCTCCAACTTGGGCTTAAGCTGAAGGTAGATAAGCACAACCCCACTATTTCCAATCACCAAACTCATTGGATTCATGATTATCACGTCGAAATCAGCCTCTCTATGTAGGCGGTCTACCCTGGATGACCACAAGTCTTACAATGTATCGTACTCACAGTCTCCTTGTATGTAACAAAGTTTACGTGTCGCACATTGTTGAATTGATGGACCGCTACCTAGAAGTAGTGTGTTGTGAAGGCATATGGAAGTTTACACCAAGGGATCCAAGTACTATCCTTCATTGCAAATCATGAGATGCAAAAGTGCTGATATACTACGAACTAGACTACCTTTCCCACCATCGAGGGTAAATCCTTAGGGATGTGCCACTCCTCTTCAAACACTTGTGCAAAACCCTGTCATACCACATCTGTGCCCTCTACTTGAACGACCCACTCATTGACCCTTCATGTAAGTACTTCTTAAATATTTTCGTTAGGGATTTATTCTGCATGGGGTACTCCCAGATCTTGTTCTTCATTCCATCAAGCACTCTGATCTCCAAAAATACTAAGGACAATAAGACAACATCGAAACTGATTTTCTCACCTATGCGCATTTCCTCAATGATTGTGTCCAGTAATGTAGCCTACTATGTTGTATATTGCTCCCTCTGACATTCTTCTTGCAATGTGTAGCCATATTGTGTTCACCGAGACCATCTCTCTTGGTCATTTAACTTGGTGACTAGATGTGCACTATTTATACAAGCTGGATACTTCTTTAGTTTGTCAATATCCATTCCACGTGGACCTTTGGTGTATCCTAACTCCTTACGTGACTCCAAGATGGTTGCTTTATCGGTCAAGTCACCATTCAGGTCCACTCATGTGCCCTTAAATCTGTTATAGTTGAGATCAGAGTGGTTATAATCCTTACCATGCATCTGACGAAATAGAAGAAATCTTCATGTACCCTACTCATCAACCACTGCTACAAAGGTTTGTAGTTTCCAAAGTATGGGAGTTCATACAAGTGATAAACTCCAATCGCTTCAAGAACTTCTCTCTTGCATCATCATATACCTTGACATATCTTCACATTTGTGCACTTGTTTGTCTTTGTATTCAATAACGCGTCCAATTCCTTTTTGTTCTCTGATGTGCAGTGGTTGTAGTCATTGATCTTGATTTTTTAGACGTGAGAATCCCATTCTTGTCCTACTATTACACCTTTTGGGTATTGCATTTCTAAAAAATTCTCTCAAAATCAACTTCAACCTCCACTTCCACCTTCTTCTTCCCATTTTCTCCTATGTCAGGTGCTTTCTTTGGTGTCATCTATAAATCACAACTCTCTGTCCTCAAATGCTCGCTTACAGCTTCGCAACATGCAACCTCAAACCCTAGCTCAAATCCATGTGCCCTAGTTGAAACTGTGTGCCTTAGCTCTTTTAAACACTCTACTTTACTCAAACCCTTCACTAATGGGGATGTAAGATTCTCATGTGCACAAATTTTCTCCTCATGTCTGGTTTCACACTCTTCGCACCTCAATACTCTTCACTCAGCTCGGTCACACTTAGCTCTTTCAATTTTTGTAATTTACAATGGTAAAAATGAACTCGTATCCCTTCCTTATATATATTTTTAAAAATTGGTGCATTTATTGCTCCTTCACCTACCAACATTCCTCATTAATTGACCATTTTCACAATTTTCCACACGGTACATCTTTGCACCTTAGTCATAACCTTTTAGCGTGCCTTCCTACCTTCTAGCTACAATCTTCTCTTCAGTGTGCTTCCATGTGCATGAGTACCTCATCACTATGCCTTCTCTGGTAGTCTCCATGGCCACCGCTTACCTCATGTTATATTGTTCCTTCATTTATCTCCATCCATGGTCCTCATTTGGAAGCAATCTTTTGTTCACCAACTCTTCAAACTTTGAATAGCACTTGTAGTAGTTTGTTCCTTTATGTGTACCCATTTCTCAATAACCACCCCACACAAATGGTATGTGTAGTCCTCTACACATAAAAATACTACAAATGGTAATTATCTTCTAGCACACAAATGTGCTTATTTCACAAAACAACTAAATTGACAAATCATAATGACGAAGAAGGAAATAAATTAAGGGAATACATAATTGAAAACCTAATCTAAATGGCAATATTACCTTATTACAAACACCAAGAAGACTTATTTATAGTAGGGCTTTAGCCTACTCCCGTTGAAGTAACCAGTAACCGTATTCCATCAAGTGTTTCTAACTAATAAGCTCTTGTTTCAAGTATGTGAGTGATAACATATGGTCCTAACCAATGTACTTTGAGTTTTCCTAGATGGTGCAAAAACTTAGAATCATAGAGAAGCACCATTTGTCCTATCTCAAGCTTCTTGTCCCTAATGTGCCTATCATGCCATACTTTATGCTTGGATTTTTCTTGCTTGAATCCAGCATGTTATTACTCATCGCTCATCCAATTTAATCAACTTATCAATCTATTTTTCTAATGCTTGCTCATCGGCTAGACCTCCAGTGCACACAATACACAAAGAAGGTAACATGAATTCCATAGGAAGAACTGCTTCTACACCAAACACCAATTGAAAAGGTGTGGCCTTGTTTAACCACTTGTATGTTGTTCTATACACCCAAAGTACTGTAGAAACTTTATCATCCCAATCCTTTCTTCCAACATCACAATTTTTGTCAATGTCTGGCTCAAAATCTTGTTGAAAGCCTCAATAATCCCATTTGCCTGAGGATGATATGGTGTAGTCTTATGGTGTGCAATCATGAATTCATCCAATAAAATTCTGATTGTCTCATTCAGAAAATGTGTGCCCCTATCATTGGTCAAACTCAAAGAGCATCCATACCTTGTAATAATATTTTCCCATAGGAACCGGGCATTGTAGTATTTGTTGTATAATGCTTTGTAGGTGTTGTTTTGGTGACCTTGTTGCCGAGATAACTTTTGTGCAAAGTAATGATATAGTGTGACCCAATCCTACGTGCACTGGTGAAATAGGACCCACAAAATCTATAGCCCATTTCTCAAATAGTTATGCACTAGTAATAGGTCGTAGGGGCATTTCATCTCATTGACATGGTTTCCCAAGGCACTGACAGTGATCACAAGCCTTGTAATATGCCTTACAATCTTTATACAGGGTCTCCCACCATAATCCAGTGAGTAGAATATTGTGCGCAGTGGCATCACCTACATAGTGGCCACCTACAATACCACCATGAGCTTCCCCATGATATTTGTGTGCTCATTTTCCAGTAAACAACGATGCAATACTTCCTCTCGGCCCACCTTGTACATGTCACCGCTAATCAACATATATGGTGTCACGCGTATAGAAAGTTGTTTCTTCTCTAAGGATTTCATTCCTTTTGGTGCCATACATGTACGTAGAAAGACAACAATGTCCTCTAATTTTGATGACACACATTGTAACCTAAATAAGCGTGAATTGGGCATGGTATCTTCAATTTCATGTGCTTCTTATCCTAATTGTATCCTGGATAGATGATTTGGTCTAGAATTACTTTTCCCTGGTTTTACTTTTCTCCCGAATGTATTCTTGGAATAACAAGTACCCATCTGCATATGTGCCCATATAAAATGGGCTTATTGACCAAATATTTCAATGTCATTTGATCCGTATAAAACACAAATGGTGTTGCTTTAGAAGGTAGTCTTGTTTGAATTTGTGGAGTGCATAGATCATCGTGAGAACTTCGCATTCTCGTAGTTTTATAATTATGCTCTGTAGGATTCAACTTTCTACTAGAAAAACAGATAGGATGATCTATAATACCTTCTCCAGACTGAGCCAACACTGTGTCAATGGTCATGTCAGAGGCATCCACGTGTACATGAAATGGTTGGTCCCACAAAGGAAAGCGCAAAATAGGCGCGGTAGTAAGTTTCTCCTTCAATGTCTCGAATGCGCGTTGTTGTGGTTCTCCCCAGTAGAATGTACCTTTTCCTTTTAGTAACTCCTCCAAAGGTGTGGAAACCTTAGCATACCCCTTTATGAATTTTCTATAATACCCAGTGTGACCCAAGAATCCACGCACCTCACTTTGACTAGTAGGCTCTTTCAGCCGATAATGACTGCAACCTTAGTTGGATCAACCAACAAACCTTCCTTGCAGATGATGTGCCCTAACAGTATTCCAAATGGTGTAGAAAATACACACTTCTTGATGTTCAAAGAGATACTCAATTGTCTACATATTTCAAACATTAAGTGCAGATTGTCACAATGATCCTTAACAAGTCCATACATCGTCCAATCATCTAAATAAACCTACAAGAAGTTGTGAATAAAATATTTGAATGCTTGAACAACTATGCGCGAAAATACAAGTGCATTTTTCAGACCAAAGGGCATCACAGTATAGGAAAATTTTCCCCATTCGGTGGTAAAAGTAGTATTTTCTTGATCCTCTTGTGCAATCCTAACCTGATGATACCCAGAGAATCCATCTGTAAATGAATAGATTCCACACCCTACAACGCCTTCTAGTATTTCCTCGGTGAATGGTGTAGGAAATGGATCAGTCACACATGAAACATTCATATCCATGTAGTCCACACAAATCCTAATCCGACCATCCTTCTTGATATTGATCACCATTAGGCTAACCCATTCTGACTCATCCAAGGGCTTGATGATCCCAGACTTTAACATTTTGTCAATTTCTTCTTTGACCTTTTCACACAAGTTGGGGTTCATCCTATAGGGTCCCTTTCTGACTGGGCACGCACCCTCCTTAAGATTTATCTTCATCTCTCCTAATGATCCATACATGCCTTTAAGTTCATGGTATCCCCAAGGGAATAAGTCCTGATAATCCCATGGTAGCTTAATGATTTTGCCACTTTAGATTGTAGGGTTTTTTTTCGACTAGGCGTGCACCCTCCTTAAGATTTATCTTCATCTCTCCTGATGATCCATGCATGCCTTTAAGTTCATGGTATCCCCAAGGAAATAAGTCCTGATAATCCCATAGTAACTCAATGATTTTTGCCACTTCAGAGTCAGACCAATAATCTCCAATTATGGCCTCCTTAGGCTCAACATTTGATCCAATATTCACTTTCTTTGTCTTCATAGGTTCATGATAGGCACATGTGGTCTTATCTACATTGTCCAAAACCTCACACCTACCTGTTGAATGGTCTACATCCATATTTTCTACTTCTTCATCATCCACTAAGTAGACCATTTTTCCTTTTTCTTTCTCAAGGAAAGTGCGCTTAAGTAGTGTGGCATCTGTCTCTGTTTCTTTAGCAAACCACGCTCCTGAGTCTCCCTCATCAAATAAATCTTGAATGAGTTATTCTATCTTGGTGATATCTCCCATAGTTAAGCACTTTATAACCTTTAATGCCTCTTTTACTGGAGGTTTAGTAGAGAATAAGTCAAACGTATGGGTCATTCCTACAATTAAATTCTACCAATTTCCAGTCTCTATGGAGTTCGCATATACATACCAAGCATGCACGCAACCTTGTAAAGTGGAATAAAATTTGTGCACCCAGAGAGAAGGTGGTAAAGCTTCCCCCTCTATCTAGAGTCTCTCACACTACTAAACGTGGTGTTAAATAGGTTGATTACCGTGATAAGTGCTTATTTGAGTAGGTGCATTACTCCTGAAGAACCTAGTAACAAGAGCAATCCTAATTTCATTCCATCCTATAAGATTATCCTTGTGAACCACCCACCAAAGACGTTGTTGTCCTGTGTAGGGTATATGTTAGCATATTATGTCTCTCCAACTAATGTATCCATTGTTCCTCCATGGCACACAAGAATACCATAGGATCTCCTTCTCCAGTGTAATGAGGTACTAAGTTGTTACCTATTCTCCTGATACAATAAGGTCTGTTGTCCCACAAAAATGTTCTCTTTACTTTACACCCTACCAACTCATAAGTACTATGAGCCCAATTATCACAAGCAACACTCATAGTATCGCTAATAGACTATGCATCCTCCCACTGGAGGATTCCTTCCTTAGATGGCTCAAGTACCTCTGGGTCCCGAATGGTGTGTACATAAATCCTATTTAGATCTTCCTCACTCAAAGGCTCAACATAGGGTGCAGATTTTCCATCTGTTAAAGGGATAATAACTCTTTCCTCCTTGTTTTCAAAACTGATATAACCCTTGTTGAACCGAAGATCAACATTATTTACATAGCACCAAGGACGCCCAAGTAGAGTTGGGAAGCTATCTACCTCTGCCAACACTAAAACCTCAAAATCTCTAGTGAACTTGGCTCCATGTATGGTAATGGATGCATCTTTTAAAACTCCGATGGGAGTGGCCTTAGTTCGGTTAGCCATGAACAATACATTCGAAGATGGCTGCAATGGAGGTCTCCCCATTTGTACCCATGCATCTAAAGTAAGAACATTGACTTCGCGCTTTGTATCAATCAATATATTACTCAAAAGCCACCCATCCACAACAACATTCAGAGTGATTTCCTTTTCATAATCTAAGCTATGAGGGGGAAGATTTACATGCAGGATCTTCTCGTCCAGTCTCAATACTTGCGCGTAGAGTGTTTCCCTTTAACCAATTCCCTAATAGTGGAATGATATTCTCTGGCACAACATCTTGCACACTTCTTTCAAGTCATCCATATCAGATTAGACCGTCTCTGTTGTTTTTTGCTCCATCTTCCATGATTGCTCCTTTAAATATTGTATTTCACCCTGAAGATTTCTGAGTACCTCTATGGTTTCCTAATAAACCTCCTTCTAATGGGTAGGATCTAGGTACCGTGCATGTAGACTCTCCTTCCTAGTGATAGTAGGATTTTGTTGCAATGCTTCTTTAGCACGCGTTCCTGATGCGGGTAGTGATCTTTACCTGCAATGCCTCAGATTATGGTTCCAAATTGGGCATCCACTGATTTTGCATAGTGCGTTGTATCCTAACCATCCCTGCGCCTTTGTTTTATTTTTTATGTTGCTTACTAAGATGCTCATAAAATTCCAAGAATTCCTCATAGATATGATTCTTTCCACAGAAATAACATGTAATATTCTGAGCACATTCACACCTAAAGTGGTTAGGGGATCCACATGTATAACATGTTCCATAAGGAAACTCACCTCGTGCACCACCATGGCCTCATTCTCCGAATCCACCATGGTATCATTGACCTCTGCCATGACCTCCTTCAAAATGCCCTTCATTTTGATCATAGCATGCTTGATTGTGATCCCACTCACGATGATCGTTCTTACCTTTAGAGTTATCTAATACTCCTATCTGTTGTACACTGATATCTATAGCATCATGGATCTGACCAATCATCATGGAAGTCTTTTGTGTCGTGAGTCGTGGACCTACAAATTTTACAGTAATAAGAAACATTCTTCCTTATTGTGCATTGTAATAATGGGCAATGGCTAACATCATGGTTTAAATGACATATCTCACAGTCCAAAATCAATGAGCATACCGATATGTGGGGACAACT
The DNA here is from genome assembly GCA_018340775.1 of Taxus wallichiana var. yunnanensis. Lineage (NCBI taxonomy): Eukaryota > Viridiplantae > Streptophyta > Pinopsida > Cupressales > Taxaceae > Taxus > Taxus wallichiana. The sequence goes on from CM031239.1 coordinate 42,929,206, forward strand.
ATCCTTTGTGTGACCTTCCACTTCACAATCTGTGCATCAAATCCCCATGCACATCTCATGTGCTGAATTTGCTGATAACTTCTCCAATTGTTTCGCCATAGCTATGATCTGTGCTTCCAAAAATGGGCTCACCCTAGTGTCTATACTTTTGACTACCTCGGCGCATAAAAATGCTTAAAGTGCTTTGTGTGTGTCGGTGTATGTCTTATGTGATAGCTCCCTTTGAAAAGGTGTAATCAGACCTCCAAAAACCATTGCACATGTTGGCTTGCATGAATATCATAAGAAAGTTTAGATAACAATGTTTTGAAATGAGCATCATACTCTCTAACACTCTCAGTAGTGCCTTGCTTAATATCCTTGAGCATGCTTATACTCTTCTACTCAAACTTAGGAATGTGAAAATCTTTAACGAAAGCATCTTTTAAAGTTGCATAGTCTATACAAGTCGATCGGAGTCAAACTTTTTGTACAGCCTATGTGTGCCCTTGTAACATAGTGGCGAATTGACTTGCCCTGCACTCGAGATGTCATGATTCCTTTTGTGTGCCACAATATTTCACATATGTGCACGTGTTCACCAAAGCATCTTCTATGCCCCTATACTTTGGAAGATGAAGAGACATCTCCATGTAAATATTTTGGGGTTGGTGCGGACCTTTCCGCCTTTGATCCAAAACCTCTTGTGTCTCCTCTTTCTCGAGAACCACCAGATCCACTTTGGAACTAGAACCACATATACCTCTTGATCTTGAACCTATAGGCAGTCGGACAGTAAAACGTACTTCCCTAGGTCCCAACAATACTATTGAAGTGCACCCCTATAGTTTGCAAAGTGTTACTACTCCCATAAGAGAGTCCAAAATTTACGCACTTTGAATTATGTGAGGAAGATAGACATGAAAAGGTACCCCAAACAACAACGAAGACATTTACATTGCCACAGATGTGCTTGTTATATGACTTACTCCTACTCTCCCACGCTAAATTAGATTCTTGACTATTTGTCGTACTAAATTTTCTAGACTGGAAGACCAAGCGTAAGGGCAAGGTTGCGGGTATACTCGAGATGCTCACCGTAGCCTAGGTCATCTCTATTGGCTCACTTCCATGTGAGGTGAAGGGGGTTCCCTATCATACTTTCCCAAATGGGGGAGTTCACGATGCTTTGGTTCCACGTTCGGGTGAACTTTAAATCCTTTGTGAACCATCTCTCTCCTCAACGCCATCTACTCTACAATGTCACACTGCATCTCTATCTCCCTCTTGTGTGCCTCATTGTACTTAAGCCACCTTTCTTTTTTCTACCTCTTTGCCACTATCTATGCCATCTTTCACCAAACCTGCTCCTTCCCCACGTGTGGTGGGGTTTAGTTAGCCATTAGTTTTCTCTCCAAGTTCAGGGTTACCATCAAGATTTTAATCACTAGTGGAATGCCTTACAAGTAAGTTCCCCTGGGATATCGTAAAAATTGGAATTCTGCTACCTCTGGGTAAGAATAAGTGGAAATCAAGTACTCCAGAATATATTTGTTCAAAACACCATGAAACCAAGTATCCACAATGCGTGTCCAAATCAGATTAGCATCATAGAGGGCTTGAAATTCTTCCTGCATCCAAACAAGTGTGTGATACCTCCAATTCCTTTTTGACACATAAGAAATGAACCACTCATACAAATCTACTGGAAAAAGAGCGAAGAATCTCTCATACAAACTATCATACAGATTTTGTTCCACCCATGCGCGTGCATTAAACTCAGATCTAGTGCTAAACCTTTATGCGTATTCTTCTTCTAGATCGTGTATCCACTCCTCAACACTTGTTAAGGCCAACCGGTATGTATTCAACATGAACCATCATGAAAATAACTGAAAAAGAGATCCCGATAATGGAACCAATGATGTAGCCTAGAATTTACCAATAAAATCCGTGCACACTGGCACATCACTCAGCCTAGATTGAGTGCTCACCCGAAGTGCACAAAGGTACTAGACCCCTCTTTAAGGTTACATCGCAATATGTTAGCATGATGAATATTTAATACATTCGATCCATAATTAATACCACATTCTACATAGCATGTTGGATCTAGATCTAAAGAATAATGAGACTTAAATGATGATCATAATGAAATCAAGCATGCAAGAATCAATCATACCCGGGATGAATACTCGATTTAGACAATACATGTCATTATATTAAACATGATAAATACACAAAAGTTCATTACAATAGATAATACCATCACTTATGTGCGCATCAAATCTAACAACATAACTTCATAGTAATTAGTTCTCACATACTCTCTCTATACTACACACATCATTACATATTTATAAGGGTGGGGACTTTTCCTTCACCCTTGCATAACTCCAAAAATAGGTCATATGCTGAAAATAGTCATGCACCTTTACAATCATAACCACACATGTAATTGTGCTAATAATAGACCTCTTCTAGTTAACTGGTAGTAGAAAATCTATTCTTAGCTCGCACCCATGCAAAGCACTTTGTAGCCGCTCTTCCAAAAATAGCTGATGTGTTTCATGCAAGCCTTTTCCCGGTTTATGTGCTCTGCATGCTATCTCCAAAAATAACACGTACATGTGAAAATGGCTAAGTCCCAAATCTTCCCTTATATCTTGCACACATGTTCTTCCTTTTCCTTTTGTGCCTTTGATTGCACATTATTCTCTCATGTGAACCTTCTGTGTGCCTTCTGCTAAGTATTCCACTTTCATCCACTCAACACACCCTTTAGAGAATGGTGTGATAACTCTCCTTTCAATTGACAAAATGGAAACACTCCTAGGTTTTGGGTGACCTGTATATTGGAGTGAGTATCCAAGGAGGGTTAGTTCCCCTAGTGTAACACAAACTATTTCTATCTCCTAAAGCTACTCTATTCTACCAAAACCAACAAGGAAAAGGGAGAAGCAAGGAAGGGAAAAACTTAAAAAATATGGTGATAATCCAGAATGATTTGAGGACCTCAGAATTATTTGGATCACACGGATGAAACATGGGAGCCACACACACCATAAACTATGTACAATTGATTGTATCAAATCACAAGCGTTTCATATAAATGTTCGTGTTTGATTTGTGACAAGATAAAGAAGGGGCAATATATGGCTCCACAATAAGATCCTGCATATAACCTGTTAAACACAATCTATGACCTACAAATTGACATAAACTATATGAAGGCATGAAATATTAAACTGATAAATCAAGGATAAACATGTATCACAAAGATAAATATGGCTTAAAATAGAGTATGTACTAAAACACAAACTGTAGAAAGGTAAAAACAACTCCTTTATTGTTCCAAGAGGTGGAATAAGCATAAAGAATCACTCATGACCCTTGCTTTCACCCGAATATTGAATTGCTTCAAAAACTCGAATGAAGAGGCAAAGATATTTTTTGCAATATGTTCTAAAGATTTTATAGAAAATATGAGAGAGAGAGAAAGAATGAGGAACACTTAAACATCAAGTTTGAGTTAAAAATAGGAAAATATGTATGAGTCCTACTTTTTTTACTTTAATTTTGTTCTACTTTTATCAATTTATAAAAATAGCCTTCACCATTTAATTTAATCCAATTCTGTGTTTAAAAATAAAATTACACTCCCAAAATAGAAGAAATAAATTTCTCTTTTCTCTTCAATGTGCCTTTCTATTATTAGAACTTTTGGATGATGAGATGAGTTATGCTGCATGAATTTTTAATGCATAGAATTTTTTTCCTTTTCCCCAACAAACTTCATCAAATTTTGAATCTGATGATGCCAATGTGGAGTTCTTGTTGATACCTTTCCAACGAGACCAATTTTGTGCAATTTGGAGCTTTGGATAAAAAGATATAACCATTTGAAATTTTGGAACTCGGGAGGAACAAGATAATGACACATGAGGGCCTTTGATTCATTAGTGGGGATTGCCAACATGTTTGCACTGAACTTGTCTATGTGTCCTTTCCTTTGCTCTTTTATGTTACATCTCTTTACATGTAGGTGATTTAACAAATATTGAAATATAAATAAATGTTAAATTCTAATTAAGTTATATAGACAATGATATATGAATGAAATACATATTTGATAGAAAGCAAGTAAGATAATAATTTTGAAAAACCTACATGTAAGAGAGAGGGTATGATACTTATTTGATTCCCAATAATCCCAAAGTTGTGCCAAGATAGACAATCGATGGAGCAGAAAAGCGGACTATCACACATGCCAAGCCTAGAAAATTGTCTGCAAGCGTCATAAATGTAGGATGGGCCAATGGGATCGGAGTCAAGGGCGTTTAAGCACCGTAGACCATTTTGGGCACCTGTGACTGCTCATAACCTCATAAAGTGATTTTTACAAAGTGTCGATTCTATGTCTTTGCCCTTTGTTGTTGATTGCGTGTATGCCACACTAAGTCCGCAATATTTTCTGTAACATGCAAAGAGAAAGAGCACCTACAAAACCCCAAAAGACATCAAATCCTAAAAAGAAAAAGATGCAAATGGGGAGTTGGATTGACCCGAGCAGATCACCTAACCAAGTGAGCTTATGATCTGGGAGTTGCATTACATTTCATACTCCATGTATTTTTGTGTGTGTGTGTGTAGAATCGTGGCCTATGTGGCTCTTGTGCAAACGCACTTGAATAGCGAGCAATAACTAGATGTAGAAGATGTATATAGATGTGTGCATGGAAAAATTAAACTTCCCCTTCTATGAATTGTATGCAAAAAAATGCAGTCCCTTATCCCTTGAATGGATGATTTGATGCTCTTGAAATTCCTTTGGATGCAACCTTAGGTGATAGTAATAGATGTTTAGTGTTTGGTCCTTTATTATGGTCACATAGATTTGTATTTATATGATTCCCTTGTTTTAATTTCATAATTAACCACTAAAAGGCTGACCACCAAGAAAATAAGATGCCCAACAACTAGAAAGGACCCAAAAGATGTGAGCAAGATACAAAGAGGTCGGGGTGCCAGAGGGTAGGGGCGCTAGGAGTTGGCGTCTGGGTTTGCGCTAGTGTCCAGACTTAGAAAAATTGAAGTATCGAAGGTCAGATTGGGAAAGAAGGTGTGTAAGACCAAGAAGAAAACTAGAAAGCAATCAAAGAGGCCAAAGACAGTGGTCAATTAGTAATTTTCTTGCTTAGGAATCATATGAATAGTGGTATGTGATCAGGACCTAGAAATGTACCCAAAGTGCGTGATTTAGTGTCTACAAAAGGTATGTTTCATTACAAAATATGAGCTAATAAGAAAATGTCACTTATACTTCAGATTTGAGTGTTAGAATCTCAATTTCCTCCATTATCCACCATGAAGCATAAACCAATAAGCAAGATCCACGCTTCCTTCACAATTCGCTTTCGTTTGTAAGAACCTTGTTAGAGCGTGAAGTGCAAACCAATGAGAATATTTTATGTTGCTTTGCAATGTCGGTCCTCGATTAACCCGTATTAGCCACCATAAAGTGCAAACCAATAAGGAGGCTCCACATATTTCTTAAAATTCACAGAGTCGATGAATTTTCCTTGATTTGCTTTCTTTTGACGTGGACCCAAAACTACTATTCAATTCCTGTTAATTTCGTAGACTTGGAGTCAGCAAAATGTTTTTTCATTGGAAAGTGCGAGAATCACGACGCGTGTCCCTTCGGGTTTGAGGATTTATTCCCCACAATGCCTTTGACCCACCTTGCCCCATTCAAACCCAAAACTTTTTAGACCCTATTTTATCGTCAATTTTAATCCTTAGCAAATTCATTTAAACCTTGATCCCCGCAGATTTAAAAGGGTTCAACAGAGTCTTTAAAATTTGACAAGTTCACAAAGTGTAAGCGGTCTTTTTTAAAATGTTAAGTGGTCTTAGAGGGAAGAAATGCTAAGTCCATTTTAAAAGGTAAGTTATCTAAATTAGCCCGAGGGTTAGTTTGGGATAACGAGTATATAATATTTAATACTTAGACATGATAGAGATTTGATGATGTGCTTAAATTTTGGAAAGGAGATCCAAAGAGTAAAACTTAGATGTAATAAATTCAATTTGGAATGGGTACCCAAAAATAACTTGCTAAGGTTGAGAAAATATTTGATTTTTGATGAAAGTGGAATAAGATGTGATTTCAGCGAAGAAAGTGAAATACAAATTAAATTAATTTGAAAAATATATCGGCTAAGAATGATGATGGTAAGGAGGATTTGTCAAGTAACTTCACTTGGTTGGTCAAGCTTCCTAGATATGGTTCTCTCCCTAAATACTAAATGTCTATTTGAATGAGTACGATACATTATTTCTAGCAATTGGATTTACTTTACCCCCTTGATTAAAAAAGTTGGATTTTACTCCACTTGATCACTCAAATCGAGGTCGTCATTATGGATAACATTGGCTCTAATTCTCACAAGGTGTACTAGTCAAGTGGGTGGGGGTCTCGTTTAGTCTGTCTAGTTCCTTCAAGTTGCCAACTACTTTAGGGTTCATGTGGTACTCCTCACAACGAGTTTCCGGCCCCTGACCATGCACTTCCCATAGTTATAGTAGATTGGGAATAAACCCTTATCTGAAAATTAAAATAAAAAAGTGTTTTAAAGTTTTAAAGAAAAGATGATAAGGTTTGGTTGTCACGATCAAGGCAACCCGTAGTTAGTAGTTTTGTTAAATTTTCAAGGTAATCTTCATAAGATATGGTCATGCAATCAACAAGTTAGTAATTTTTCTTGCAATGAGATACAAGGGCAAGCTCATCGTTTCGATTTTCAAGATCACCCAAAAGGGTGTGAGAAAAGAGCATACATGATGAGCTTGTCTAGATTAGATTAAATGATAACTAATAGTAAAATAAACACTTAAATTGATTAGTTATAAACTTACAAGAAATGGATTAATAACATATCTAAAACAAAGATTTGAACATATTAAACATGCTAGGAAACTGAAGAAATCAGAAAAACATAGCGATAGAACGTTAGCGAGTGTACTAGGGTGCGGTAGTGTGATAGGCTATGCTAGCACGTACACTAAGGTGTGCTAGCATGATAGGCTACACTAGTGCATGCAAGTAAACATGCCTACATAATAAAGGATATTTTCAAGTAGAGAGTATAAAAAGTAGTTTAACACTAGTGCGTAAATTGATGTGCTAGTATGTGTAAGGGGGAAGGTTAACGCTAGTGCATAAAACACTACACTAGCAGGTTCAAGGTACATAGAAGAAAAGCAGAGGTTGGCGCTAGTGTGTGCAACACTATGCTAGTGCGGGAAGTGCTACATTAGTGAACTTCACGGGTGATGCTAGTGATTAAAGTACTACGCTAACGCAAGTTTCCTCTAGGTGCTCAAAATTTCATGGGCAATATGGGATTTATTGTTTTGATAATTTTTATCGGTTCTCTTCACCAAACACTATCAAATTTTGACAATTGGCCTTTTTTCTTACAACCTCAAGATGAGATAGCTAAAGTGTTAATACACTTGTTGGATCTCTTGGGATTGTTTGATTGTGGATGCTCTAATTTGGTCTCCAAATGAAGAAGAAATGCTATGAGAAAGAGTGAACACGAGGACAACCTTTCGGTATGTGAATTCAAATGACAAATGAGTAGAGTTTTGCTGCAATTTCTTAAAGCTTCCAAGGATCGAATTGTAAAGGAAAGAGCCTCATATTTATAGCTGAAGGAGAGGCCATGGATTGTGGATCAAGGTTTGAATGAGTTGCAGGATCATGAATGCATTTTCTTGAAATAGCCATTTGATTTGGTTTGTGCAGTTGGATGGTTTGAATATCCATTAAGGGGCAATGAATATTTGGTTGGCAATAATATTTTATTCAAGAAGGTGGTTGTACATGAATTATTGTTGCTTCCACCTTTGTAGGGTTCTAGAACTTGAGTGGAGTGGGTTAGTTCAACTTGAGTGACTAGGATAGTGAAGTGGAGCTAAGTGGAGGGTGAGTGGATAATTAAATAGTTAATTAAACAAATCGTTAATTAAATTAACTAAGATATATAAGAGTATGATTTAAGCATGATTAAGATTAATTAAATTAATTCTACAGGATGCGGTGAGTACTTAAAGCATGACAAAATTAATTACTATTAATTCTAAAGGTATGTAGATTTGGCATATTATGCAAAGGATATGGATAGCTAAGAATGACTAGAAATAGGTATGTATTTTTAGGTGTCTACACCTTACTTGTAATGAATGAACTATTACATGGCAAACTCATATATGTTAATAACTAATGATCTTGCATAGTTAATTCACTTATTGATCATAGAAGCAAACTAGACAAGTTTAATGATGTACACAATTAAGTTTATTGGGATAAAAATAAACCTTGTATACTTGTATAATAATATTATTATTATGCTTATTGTATGTGATTGAATCTGTAAGTAGGACTAGGAAATTTAGAGACATCAATTTTCCTCCCTGGTTGTGAAGGGTGATTGAAAATTTTGGTTACAACAAAAATATGACATGTTTTTTCTAGCCACCTTTGGGGGTTACTATAAGATGGATGCAACTAGACTCTTTGACCTAGTTGAGTGCTTTAGAATTGTAGTAGGGTCTGCTCTAGATGATGTGTAACTAACTTGAGTAGATTCAGGAACCCTTTTAGTGTTTTTGTAATGATGTTTGCAATAAGAGCTTGTAAGAATGTCAAGTGAGTTATAAAGTGATAATGACTTTCTTATATAGTCTTCCATATGCAAATATTATGATAAGGTTGACCCTACGAAGATGAAATGGAAAAAATAATGATTTATAATTGAAAGCAATTTGAATGACCGAGAAGAGGCATGACCATACAAAGTTGGCCAAGAATGAACCCCACATCTTGACCCTTCCATATAGTTTTGGATAGGAGAGAGAAACATATAAATTGAAAGTTATGTCATGAATATCAAATGTTTTATGCTTCTTTAATTGAATAATATTTCCATAATTGATGACAAAACATAGTGTAAAGATAAGCAAGTTGTAGAATGACTAGAGAGATGAGAAGATTGGATTCGATTGTGTGCATTTTTCTTAGAAAGATACTGAGGTCAAACTTGGAATTGCACAAGGCAAGTTACCAAATTTTAGTGTCTACATTCTCAAAACCCTTTATTGATCACTAAAGCAATTTGTTTTCCTTTATTACTTCTACATTCAATAGAAATTTGAGAATCATTCATAACATTTCCATTCAAAAAGCATTATGGAAAAAAACCATAATTCGAAGCTCTATTAACATAATTTAATGCAACCATTATCTTTTTACTCAAATTGTAGGATTATTCTAAGGAGTTTCAACAACATCAACTTCAAAGTGGAATTTGTTCCAAGGATTTTTAGATCTAATCACCGAGGAATGCATAAAACATTTAACATGTAGAAAACACTATGCAAACAATATAATGCACAAGGCTAGTAGATTTAGATCAAATAAAAATAGCCCTAAGATGATCAAATTTATCACCAATGAAGCAAGATCTAATCATATAAGGCTATAAGCATGCACAACAAAGTGCAAGTTTACTAAAAGTTGAATCCCTAATGTTAGGATTAAGCTAGTTCAAGTTCACCAAAATGTGGATGTGGAATGTGATTTTACATTAATAATGCACTATAACCAACCACATACATTGTGATGTAGATCTATACTAATATAAATAATAAGCTCAAATATAATCGCATAAAAGAATATTCTAGGAACATAAATAATTGAGAAGAGAAGGTTCTAGAAGAGTATTTGGATTGTTATAATTATAGAGACATTCATAAGAAATGGATAGAGAAACACAAGTCTAGAGAGTGAGGTGAAGAAGATCCATAAAAACAACATGAATAGAGCAATTTGGCTAGAACTATATAGTTGACCCGGAACTACGAGAGTTTGCCAAAACCATAGAGTATGCATTTTGGAAATAATGGAATACTATGAATATGACTTGACGACTTTGCTTTCCCAATTGTAATCTCTAAAAAAGTTGCTCACTTGTCTATAATTCTTTGTGGATTTATAGGAAGTTGGATGTACGTCGGAAGCGGCGACAGGTGAGCGTGGGAATCAACACGTGACTCTTCCGCGTACCCGACCTCCCGAGGTCGTGCCGAGACAGCCGGTGGTTTGAAATGCGGGTGACTTAGATGAAGTCACAGCCGAGATTATGGTCAGTTTTCTATGATAGAAAAGCTACAAGCGAGGATGAGAATCGGCAAGCAACTTTCTTATGGCTAACTATGAGAGGATCAGTGACTAAGATCTGGTAGTTTGATCTCCTGGTAGCTAAACTGAAAAAGGGGAGATTTAGAGGCTATGAGCGGGTAGCATAAATTCCCTAGTGATTTACCCTCCTAACTAGAATTTAAGCGTTTAATCTAGTTATGGAATCTCTAAATTAACTTAAACTGAAAATAACAATTTACACTACTACTGAAAGGGAAACTAATCTAAACAAAATATATGATTGAAACATTATAATTACAAGCAACAATTAAACTACTTTTATACTAAAACTAAACAAGTGAAATAACCTGGTGTGGTTATTCACCTGTGCAGATGTGTGAATCTAAACAAAGACAATGCTAATTAACTTAATTGAAAACCTTCAATCCTACCTCGAAGTGAGGAACAAATCATAGTTTCTCGAAACTATCATTCCTCATGACTTCCGGCAATATTGAAAGTGAGCTTAAGCTGAAATAAAATGATTCACTACTCTATTTGATAATAACTTTGACAATTTAAACTGGCATTTAATGCGAGCAGAGGTAAATCCGGTTGTGTTGTAGCTTGTCCCCTCGAGTGATCTCTTCGTTCTTCGCATGTTCACGTGAATCCGAGAAAGAGTAGGAGCATAGAACATCGCGAGGGAAGGCACTTTGGGGACGACAATTACTTTAAAGTGAAAATGGCACAAAGCACAAGTAGGAGAGGGATGGCGCAAGTGAACCGGCTTGGCCTATGCGATTCTAGCAGGGTTGTTGCAGCAATGATAAACCAAAATGATAAAGCGGCAGTACTCAAACAATGAATAATAAGCAGACTTCAGGAGAAATACAACGAAGTACAAGTAGGAGAGGGATGGCACAAGAGAACACGAGCTTGGCCTATACGATTCCTAGCAGGATCGTTGTCGGTGTCTGATGAGGCATAACTAAATACTCGAGAATTCTAAACCATGCTAAAATAAAATGATTCATAAAATAAATCTAGGATCGAGTATGAAGATCGAAGCTCAAGAATGAAGACTCGGACCAAAGAACCAAGACCAAAACAAACTGGACCATGGGTGAAACAACAAAGACTTTGCCTGCACAAGATGGGTATGTGGCTTACCAACAATTTGAACAATACTATCTAAACATGTAATGAACTATACTATCAATCCTAAGCAAGCTAATGAGACCAAACCACCGAAAAATGAGAAGACTCTCACAAGGAAATGGTGGCCATTTGCCTCAGCACAAGCTATGTATTTATAGCATTTGCAAACACCAGAAGGCAAGTTCAAATTGAACTCTCCTACTATTAAACAAAGATAAATCACTGTTCAGTCGGCAAAAACATAAATACAAGCTTAAGTCGGCAAAGAAAAGTTGGTAAAGCGTTGACATTTCACGCGGGTCGCGTCGAAAGAACGTTCTCGGAAAATGCGCAAGACAGGGGCCGCCGCCTGCGCGGGTTCACGTGACCGCCGCCCGATCGGGAGGCGGTCACGAGACCGCCGCCATGCAGGGCGGCGGTTTCGCCACTGAAGGCCAAGAAGCCAAAGAAAGAGGAAAGAAAGGGAAAAACAAAGGGCGCGGGGGCAAAGCGAGGCATGCGGGATGTTAACGCATATCCGTAAAGCTTTTACGGATCCCGAACACCTTGCGAAGAGACTGTATCATCATTGGGCGCTTGTAACATCTTTTCGGTGGTGCAGTACATACAATTTTGGGTACGTACATTGACATCCTTTCTTGGGACCCTATTGTGGTAGTAAAACCTTACCAACACAAAAATGAGAGATATTTTAAGGGGCCTATATTATTCCTCAATTTTTATTTGGTTTTTGATACGAAAAGTGTTTTAAAGACATCACAACAAGTATAATGCGGTTCAATAAGTAATCCATTGCAATGCAAATATCCAATCCTTATCAATTTCGATAACTTAATCAATGTAAAAATAAATGTTATATGCCCCTATATTTCTTTAAATGCTTAAACACTTATCTAAATGCTTGTAATTATTTTGACACGAGGATGTTATTCTAAAAGATGATTTATTTATGACCCTTCTTCACTAATACACCTATACATTTGTAGACTTGTTGAATTTAAATTAGGGCCTTATTCCAACACATGCCAACACACATCGGTGAGAAAAGTTGATAAAAGGGGTAATGGACCTAAATTAAGGGTCAAAGGGCCCACATAAAAATGCTCCTAGAACTATAAAGTATGGTTTTAGAAGAACTAAGAGAACATAGAGAAGAAATAGAGGAAAAAAGTGAAACAAAATAAGACATCTTAGAAGACAATGAAAAATAAGGAACATGTGCCAACGAGAACCTTAATCTAGATTAATAATCAACAAATACACTAAAATAATGCAAAATTATAACAAAAACTAGTCCTTACCAAAATCACCAAACTTGAGGATTTTCACCCTATATACAACCTATCATCCCATTAGAAAAATGTTTTGTTTTTATTTTTGTATAATGAAATTTAAAATCTCAAGTTTACTAAAGTAAATTCAAAACATCACTTGCATATAATATTTTATCGGTTGAAATATGTTTTTTCTAGTTAGAGGCATTAGGGATAACTTAGATGTTAAGCTATTTGAAAAAGCCATAAAGTATGAATACCCATTGATGGCCCTTAATAGTGATGGAGGAAGAGCTAGCAAAAGGAATAACATGTGGATGAAATAATATAATAAGTGGATGAGTACATGATGCATTAACGCTTAAAAGTGTCCAACATTAACGAAAATAATAAAGTATGTGAGAGATAAATTCGAACAATGTGGACAAAACAAATTAGATGGAAAATAACATATTATATTAACAAGTTTAATTGTGCATGGGACCATGATGAAGAGCCACACATAGGAGTAGAAATCAAGTGGAATGTGGAAATGTTGATGGCCCAACCACAAACTAGCTCACATCATTTTAAGTGTGGCGATAGATGGACAACGCTTGAGGAGGAGTGGGATACAAGAACATGCTTATTTTGTAACAAAGGGGCAAAGATAGAATAACACCGCATCGTGGACAGCAGTCATGACCCATAAAGACATATTTTATGAAGACAACCTAACCATCTTAATTGAAGAGACAATACTACACAAAACAACAAACTTTTAAAATCAAAATTCATAGTAGAAAATTCAACATAAAAAGACTTAGAAATTTCACAAAACTAACAGTAAAATGATTCGAGCAAGTGAATATATTAACAAAATACTTTTATTATAGCTCTAAATACCCTATGTCTCACGAACATTATTAAAATATTTCATTTGCTTTAATCTCATTTCATATCAATTCATTCATTTGATAAATAGATATCTTTTAATGTCGATTGCGAGGCCAAGAGGAGCCTATAGGACGGTAAACCTTGCCATTTTTGCTATCTAAAAATTTGCTCATATGTCGTTCAAATTGATAATGAAATGTCCCATTTTCTCTACCCTCTCCTTGGTGAACATATCCTATAATGGGGTTGTCGTTAAAACACATGTATATTTGGCTTATATGTCGTTGTAAGCATTACACTAAAAATTAAGTGTTTTTCGACTCCATTGCCCCATCGATGCAAAAGACACAGACTCTCTTCCCATGCCTCTTTTGGCCTTTTCCACCTATTCATTTCACACCGAAGCCAATGTGAATTTGTCCTTAATTGAGCTATGAGAAACTTTTCTACATGAGGGATATTAGCCCCTATATAGTCCTTTTGTTGATGATCACAATTGGAGTTAAATTCATCAAGGTAATATTTCTTCTTCCTCCCTAATGCTTTATCCCACATAGACTCATGGAATTTATCTATAGAAAACTCCTTTATTTCCTTCCTATTATTGGGACATGTACTCAAGTCGATGTGTCATTTCCTAATTTACTTGTTTTGATTCATCTAAGACTTATTTCACTTGCACACGATCTTGTTAAAGACCACCTTGGGTCAACTACTTGACTCCATTTGCCCATTTTAAAAAAATATCTTAAGAGAGCCACCATAGAAATGGATTCAATTGGGACTGCCCTTGTTTCAGCTAAAAGTATCTCATATGGGACAAATGCTTTTAGTTTGAATTTACTCGTAATCATGCACTTTGAATTCTCTCTATTTGTTTTTTCTTTGAGTCTAAATGTTGCCAACCCATAGTTCACACCCATAAAGCACCACTAGAATAACTAATAGCCCAAAAAGAGTCTGAGTAGTTTTCCAATCCCATAACTTCGCTTCTCGCATCTATTTTGTAGGGCATATAATGCTCTCCACCTCCCAAAGTTCTCTTCTTCCTACAAGTTTCCCAACTAAGCTTGTTATGAAGTCAATCCCAAGGTATTTATACTTGGTTACTTCTTCTAGAATACTTCCTTCAAAATAAAATTCAAGTTGATTTTTGTTCTTTCTATTGGAGAAGATCATGATCTTGGTTTTACTGGTGTTGACTTGCATACCCACTTCTTTGCAAAAATGCTCAAGGGCATATAAATGCTCTTGTAACCCCGAACAAACTTGACAATCAAAATAAGGTCATTTGCATACAAAAGAAGCCTTATCACATACTCTCCCAAAAGGACTCCCTCCCACCCTGCAAATTCAACCACTCTTCAAGTTTGTTTATATATAGGCCAAAAGGGCAAGAGATAACAAACATCATTGTTTACCTCCAATGCCACATCTAAAACTCTTTGAAATGTTTGCTTATTTTGACTCACACCTCTTCATAAAGTCCATGAACAATTGCTCTAAATTATTCAGATTACCAAGCTCATTCATTATGTATCATAACTTATCCTTAGGGACCGCGTCAAAAGCTTTTGAAGTCAACAAAACAACAATAGACTTCTCTTTCTTACTCCATACTTTTTCGATGATACGTCTCAAAGTAATTCCATGATCTATTGTCGAGTGCTTGGAGTGCGAAACCGCTTGCCCTTTTGCCCTCTTACTCTTTTTTTGCTCACTTATTGATTATGTACTCAACCATATTGCTAAACAACTTTACAAACAAAGGATTGATCATAATAGTTTTGTAGTTGGAAGGATTCTTGACATTTCCACTCTTAAAAAGATGTATCACAAAATTAGTAGTCTAATTGAATGAAAATCTAGATTAAATATTTTCACAATGTGAAGAGCAAGGTTTTTCACCCCCATTTTAGATACTTTAATTGAAGTTCAAGCAAGTCCTTAACCTTTCCTAAACCCAACTTTTTAATGCCCTCCTTTAACTTGCGAAGTGAATAACTTTGGATCAACGGTGGGGTCTCAACGTGAACATGTGGATCAACGGTGGGGCCTCAACCTGAACATCCTCCTCATCACTTTATGTACAAAGTGGATATACGTTTGGGCTCATCACTTTCAAGCATTCAACAGGTCTATGTAACTGCTGTATCATCTGTCGTTCCAATTTTTTTTTCTGAAGTTCATTCAGGGAGGAGCATATGTTGTCGTTATATTGAAACTGCAGGACAATCGATGTAAAAGCAAGGGGGACCTCTAGCAGGGGGGACCTCTAGCGAGGTTGTGAAGAACATCCTAATGACAGGGGCCTTATGCAAGTGTTCCATACACACAATTCCATTCACACATATGAAGTTTAACCAAAGGAAGAAGCTCTCATTCAATTTTCCACCTTCATTTCGGGGGACGCAAGTAAACCAGACGAATTCATCCACAAGAACGGTCATGAAAATGTCTTGGGTCTTACCTAAACTGTACTGGGCCATTCCCAAAATGCAACAGAATGCATTTTCTCTTGTGGGTTTTGCTAGATTTAGCAGAGAAAAAGAAAAACCTCTAAAATTAATTGCAGTTTCTGACACAGCATTTAAAGGCCCTAAAATATCAACGCAGGCACTTGCAGTATTGGTGGCAATGTCATGTGCTGCTGCATTTTTGTGCAGATGCAGAGCAGCTTATGCAGTTGACGGTTTTCCAGCACTGACTCCCCAGCAGCTATCAGCCAACATGAAGGCGCTATGGAAGGTCGCGCGGCCTAAAGTTTTGCAGGTTCTCAGTGTTTTTAGGGACCAGGGATTGATCATATTTGTTCTGTTGTGCTTGTCAGCATTCTTTTCAATGGCTGAGACATCTATCATGACATTATGGCCCTGGAAGGTAACTATGATTAATGTTACTTATTCTTCACGTTCATGTTTATATCTTTGATTTATTTTATATTTTATTGAAAAACCGAGTACCCATCGAAGTTTAATCATTGCAATACAGGAATTGAGCTCAATATTTGCTGCCTAAAGAATTTGGAAGAAAACAAGATATAGAATTCTTTTGAAGCAACTTTCCTGAAGTATATAGAGCTTCCTCTGTATAGAACAAGGTTAAAGATATTTGATTGCACCTGAATACTAGGTTTTGATACTTACTAAACACTGGTTGTTTCTTTCATTTTGGAGCTTTTTGGCTACTATGCCCTGGAACTGTGGTCATATATAAATCCCAAAAGAGCACTATCTCATTCCTTACAGTTACAGTCAGCCATGCATACACTCTCGGGCATTTTGATATCGAATCAATACTTAAATGACCATTAATTACATCATATTGTAAACTTTAAAGAAAGAAGAAGAATGAAAGTTAAAATGATAGCCCATTTGGTCTTGCCATCCTCTCTGTTAGTGTAACTGTGTTCATCTGATATAGATTGAAGATTTTGATCTTCCGTCAATTATTTCAGCAGTTGTAAAGAAGATTTTTTTTTGTTATAACTTATAAGATAACACCAAGAAGACCAGTTCAAGATTGCCTCTTCCTCCCCTGAAGCTATTGTATTATTTGCAATAAGTTATCCTTTACAATTGTTAAGGTCTTACAAATAAATTGCCATTTCTTCGAGATCCAGGCCTCGTCAATTAAAAATTTGATAATTTCCTTCATTCTCCATAAGGAACTGATCCCATGAACAAATGATTTTCTGATGCACAATTGCAGCAGAAATGGATTTCCTTGTGATCGTAAAATATGCAAACATTCTATATTCTTGTGATGGGTTTCCGTCGTCATTAATCTGGGTGTGTGTGTGGGTGCAACTGTGTTCATCCAATATGCACGTTGGATGTACAGTGCTTTATATTGCCAAGTTGGCTTTATATTACCACACAACATACCCTTTCAAAGTGAGAAGGCAATTACTGAATGCATTTACTTGTCTGCATCCTTTCAAGCAAATTGGGACGAGTCTAAATGATCAATCTGAATCCCCCAGGCTTTGTTAGAATGTGGGTACCTGATAAGTGCAGCTCAGACTATTCCAATCTTGAATCCTGCCATCTCAAAATTACCTTCTTTTTCTACAAATCAAATTTAGTGCATCAGGCAAGGGAAACTGATCTCTAATGAAGTTTGCTATTTGTGGTTGTCTTACAAAGATGGCCACATTCATTCCATGTCCTGTAAAACATGCAAGAGCAGATATTGCAACAGAAGCTATTACAGTGTTTGTTGCACCGAGAACGAGACCAAGCTAATGCAAAAATGACGAGTGTTCCAGATTGTGCTTCTGCAAAATTAATCACATGCACTAAATCTCCAACAAGTTTGTCATCTTCACTTCCTATATTGTCAATGAAATTGATAATTCCCTTTGTCACCGTCACTACAGGATCCTCACCATCCTAACCACGAACCATCATCCACAGCCTATATGGTTAGCCACATAATCCATGGTGAAGATCATAGTTCAAAAAATTGTTATCGGCAGGCCAAAATTTGACTGGGAAACTAGAATCGGCAATTTCTCGGCATTAATTGGCGACTTTATCGCTACTTTAAAAAACATTTAAATTCATAAATTCAAAGCCTCAGGCCATGGCATTACATGAGATGTTGCAAATGTGTGACACAAGAATACTGTTTGATGTTGCTAGGATTGAGCAATGTGAATGTAATAATGTATACATTTCCCAGGTAGAGACAGCAAAACAGAAATCCTCAAGGGGCTTTTAAAGTTCACAACTTCACACAGACAAAAGTTACATATTAATAAACTATACACTTAAGGCAAAAGACAGACACAAAAGACTGCAGACCTGAAATATGTTTTAATATGCCAGTATATGGTGAGATGGTCACAGTTCACAGTCACACAATATATAAAAGAGGATAAATTTTCTGATTTTTGTTTGGGCACGGTAAGAGGCTGTTAGTGTTAATCACAAACGTTGCCATATGCTGTGGAATATCATAAAACTTAGCAGTCCTTATCTTATGGAAGATGACTAACGATTATATTACCAATGTTTCATTTAACTTTACCAATGTGACACGAACTATACCAGAAATCGTGATTCAAGAGGCTGAGACTCTGAGTTATTTGAGTTCGTGTATAAAACAAATTCGAATGCAATGAAAATAAATAAAAGCGAGCTCAAATACACGAACTCAGAATCTCAGACACCTGCAGGCTGCAAATAATGTAAATTCGAACAAGCAATGAACATTGAAAATAAATAAAAACAAATGTATAATAATAAAATAAACCTAATTGTGGTCGAAACCCTAGCAAAACACAGGGGATAAATTCGCACAGGAGAAAATTGACCCTAAACTCTTCAACATGACCTCATTTTTTTCAGTTTTGATGTTTAACACCCAGACAGCGATTTTCCTCGATTTTAAAACTGTTTTCCATGATTTCCCCTGATTTTTCTTGCCACCGATTTATCGGGAGGGCACAAATTGCGATTTTCCCAATGATAAATCGTTTTCCCTCTAGCAAACAATAAATCGCGATTAACCGCCAATAAATCGCAATTTCTGTATCAGAGGTGAAGATTTTTGAGACTACACCTCTCCCACAACAGATTCCACTTGTGAGAAAGCCTATCTCCTTAACTGCATTCTACTGCTTCCTTGGAGTTCAGCTAACTGATGATGATCTTCATATTATTCATCCCCTTCCTCAACTGATAATGGGTCCTAATCCTGAGCAATCTTCCTAAAAACTCCAAGGTGAACTCTTCAGTGCTTCAATGATGGCATCTTTAATTCTACTTTTAAGCAGGGAAGACACCAAGCGGCTTCGTATTTGGTGATTCTTATGATTGAGTTCTACTCCGTGGGTCAGAGCTTCATCCACTACAGTACAGTCTCTACAAAATTCCTATGATAATTCCCTTTCACTACCATCTCTCCAAGATCCTCATCATCCTAATAATTATTCCTATGATAATTCCCTTTTGGTACCATCTCTATAGCATCCTCACCATTCTAACTATGAGCAATCATACATGCCTTAAATGGTTAGCCAGACGACCCATGGTGAAGATATTGTTTTTGAGACTATGCCTCTCCTACAGCAAATTCCACTTGTAAGCAAGTCTATCTCTTCAACTACATTTTTCTCTTCTTCCTTAGTCCACTAGAAATTCAACAAATTGTCAACGAACGCCATATTTTTCATCCCCTTCATCAATCGACAATGGGTCCTAATCCTGAGCGAGCTTCCTCATTGCTCCATGGTGAACTCTTCATAGCTTTAGTGATGGCATCTTCAGTTATGTTTTTAAGCAGGGAAGACACTACGAGGCTTCACATTTGGTGATTCCTATGATTGAGTTCTATTCCATGGATTTGAGCCTCACCCACTACAATACAATCTTCTTAGTACATGGATCTTTTTCCTTGGAAAACCATCACATTTCAGAGCTCAAATATTTGTATGAGGATCCTCTTGGCATTGACAAAACATTTCAATTTGAAGGATATTTGGGAAAACCTTCCAGGTAAAAACATCAGCACAATAACCTCATTCTATTGCATTAACATAACTTACAAATACAATAGGCACTCTTTAAGACTCTGCAACTATCATACAATCATGCACTACACTATGCAACTACAATACAATACATGCATAGTCCATACACTAGACCATGTAAATATAAAATTGTGTTCTAGTACTCAAACACTTTTTTTTCTACATCATGCTCAGGTTTGGCCGTCTAACCATAATCAACAACCTCGTAGATCGTTGCAACTGTTTCTGATATTCACTCCTAAGAGTTTGCTTGCATTTAAGTTAGCTCATGACTTTGTAAACTCCATGAACGAGAGAATCTGCAGATTCCTCTTGATCATTGAGCAGAGTCCTCACTACATAATGCTCCTTCACCAGCCATGTCAAAGTGTTATCAACATGTTGCTTATACACCTCCAGTTGCGAAGTCCAATTAACATTGCGTCACACTTCATATTTTGCACACCAATGCTGCACAACTTCATTGCACACCATAATGCAACTATCCTGTGCACAACCAAGGCTGTGCACACCTGTTAATTCAGCATCACACAATGCCTATGCAATGCAAACGTGTCTAATTTCATATGCACATAACCGTGCACATTCTTTCTTGTGCAATAGTGCTGCACAAGCTTGCGCAACACAACCACTTGCATATAGAATCCTGTGCAGACCTATGCAAAATTGAGAAATTCCCAACATTCTCCCACTTGTTGAACACTTTGCATAAAGGGAGCATAAATTCATACTCTAGCAGCTGCGGGCAACCATGCCCATTCCTTTCTTGCACTAAGAAACTTCTCAGTAGTTACTGCCTTTATCAATGAATCCACAAACATTCATTTGTTGTCCACCTTCTCTAGCACTATCCTCTTCTCATCCACCATTTCCCTTACAAAATGATATTGCACATCAATGTGCTTTGTGCAAGAATGATACCAGTGGTTCTTTGCCGAAAAATTGCACTTTGATTGTCACAATCTATCCTTATAGCATTTGAATGAAGCCAAATGTGGAACACAACCTTAAAGCCAAATCGCTTCCTTGTGTGAATAGCTGCCATGTACTTAGTCTCTGTGGTGGAGGTTGCAATACTTGCTTGATGTTTACTCATCCAATTTACAACTCCACCGAACAAGTTGAACATGTATGCATTGGTAGACCTTTTGTAGTCAAGGTCTTCTCCCCGGCCTAGAATCCACAAAACCATTTAGATTCAAATTCTTTCTTTTATGGCTCATATCACATCTCATGTCTATAACCGAGCAAGCACAGCTTTTCCTGCCCTATAGTGGTCCATACTAAACCATAGACCATACTAGTATAGCTGCCTTATAGCCTTGTAGCCACCATAGGTGTTTTTTTGGATTGCCATTTCAAGTATTGCTCCCCTTGGACTTATTATTTATATAGGGCGGGTGCAGCGGGTGAGGTGCAATGAAGTCCGTGTTTCGATAAAAGCTGGTGATGGCATCTCATTGATCAACTAGAAATGGCCATTTGAATAAAGGGGCAAACTCTCTCGACGGCCTAATATAAATCTTGATTGATATTGATGCACCCGTCGATTTTTAGTGGTCATCCCTTATCTATAAATGAGAAATAGGGTATATATATATATCTAAGTAAGGCGCATATATCTATCTATTTGTATATACTACATATATATATATATATATATATATCTAGAAAGGACGCATATCTCTCTCTCTCTCTATATATATATATAGGGCACATCTATCTATCTATCTCGTCATGCATGTCATACATAGGGCCCAAATATCTATATGGGGCCTATCTCTTTCTCTCTCTATCTATGTAATGTCCCCTTTTTCAAACTAGCACCAATTGAAGACTTCTTGCCATTTCTCTTCTCGTGGCCAAGAAGGAATTGCACAAGGGAAGTCCTTGGGTTTCGTTTTTATTTTCTTTTATTGTTATTAATGTTTTTCTTTGGTGTTTTACTCCCTAAGGTAGGTTGGTTGGGATTATAATGATCCCAACATGAAATTAAAAGATAAAGTGAAGATCATTAAGAGGTCGGCAAGGTTGGGAAGATTCCCAACATGGAATTAGAAGATAAAGCAAGCTTAAGAGGTCGGTCTACACCTTATGGCTCTTGGCGCCAACCAAAGGGTATAAGAGGAGTCTTAGGGGCTCATTTGCACATTATCTTTTGGCATATACACTTTACATTTGGTTTCCAGGATTGATTGCTCTTAGTCCATTCCACTATTGGGCGACAATCCCTTAGTGTGGCATCTAAGGAGGACCAAACCCTTTCTTGTGGGAGATTGGAGGAAGAAATCTTCAATTTGGTGGTGTTGAAGACTCTCATTGAAGACCATCTTGCTGGTTTGCATCTAGGGCATCAAGGAGGAGTCATACAAAAGCTTTTGACATTGTTTGAAGCCCCTATCCTATGGAGCGACTAGGGTAGAAGAGGATTTGGGTGCCTTCTAGGACACAAAACGTCATTATTCTTTGATATTCAGATTTATTGTATTTTATAAGATTGGAGTCTACAATTTGGTAATTTTTGGAGGTGTTTATTTATCATTTTTAGACCTTATTTGTGGCTTCCTTGTCATAAAATTAATTTCAGCTGGGTATAATCTCTTGTCTTATCCATTTCTTTGATGTAATTTGGATGGATAAATGTTGCTGTGCTTGAAATAATTATTTAGAAGCATTTTCAACTGTTTTTTCATGGTTGTATGGTGAGTTGAAGTCCGTATACAATTTGTTGCTAGCATTTCTAATATTTTTAGATTTGCTGTTATAAAAATCAGAATTTACTTCACTTGGGGTTTGTGCCATTTCCTTGATTTTTCAGTCTCAGCCCTAGAAAAGGACATTACAATCTATCTATCTATTTATAGCTGCCCCAACCCCATACATAGATAGGCCCCATATAGATATCTCGGGGACTTGATTCATCAATGAATTTAGAAATTGAGGGGTGAGCACACGACAAGACAACCTACTTTATAGAACTATAAGTGAGGCTCATACTCGATTAATTAGATATAGAGGGGAGGGTGCCAACAAAACTATATATGTGATCTTCTTTGTTTTAGAGGCCAAGGGAAGGGCGATGGAATTTTCTATCTACATAGCCTATGCTTGGGAATGGGCTACTATAGATCATATAGGCCGACAAGACTCTCTAAATTTTATAGTTATGCTTCATTTGTAGGCCACCATCCTAAGAGAGAGCATCCACCTATATTAATATAGGGGCCCTATATTAATAAATATAACGAGGCCTCTAAACATCTATATAAGGCATCTCCATATACTCCTTATATAGATAGGGGGAGAGAGATATATAGGCAATCAAGAGTGAGAGCATATATTAAACACTAAATACTTGAACTATGGGTATGGGCGTCCAAGTTGATAGTTCGTCGGTCACCATATCCATCTAAATCTATGTTCTCAACTGCGTATATATATCTATCAAGTTAATTCAAAACTAGAGAAAGAAAGGTTACTCTATATAGCTATGGCTCTCTCCCCTTCTATCTATATATTGGTTGGGTGTCAAAAATAGCTAGAGTTAGAAATGTTAGATTGGATTGTGCCCCTCGAAGTATCTACTATGTAGAGGGGTGCTTGATCGACGAGGTTAATAGATTGATTAATCTCTTTGCCCTTGTAGGCCCGCTAGTCTTAACCATTCAGGTTGGCATTGAACCAACATGATTGAACCAACCTCTCTTTAATTAGTCCAAATCGAACCAATCGTCTAGACGGCCCAACCTCGATAGGCACCCTCTCTATATATATGAGGCTCGTTGAGTTGGTTGAGGGCGAGGCATAGGACTGCCCCCTTTGTGAGTATGGGTATATATCTAGTTCTCCTATATAGAGTAATTTTTATCCGAGCCTGGATTGCCCTATAAAACTCATCGGATGGATGCTCGGGACCGTTTTCCAATTGTATAGTAGAGTATAGATAGGCACTCAACTAGATAAGCTATACTTGGCCTTAGGGGCCCCTCTAGGGTCATCCTCGGCTCATCCAAATCCATATTTGACCCCTATACGTATTGACTTGATTGATTCATATCGTCGATGGGGCAACTAAATTGATACCTCGATTTCCCTATCTATTTGATATGGCGAGTGCCGCTCCACCCTCACCATATACACCGGGATCACCCTAATAGCAAATTGCGTAGTTAGAGGTTCCTGCGAGATACGTGAAGATCCTTTTCATTGTAGTCCAATGCTCTTTGCTTGGATTGGACATGTATTTGCTCAAGTACTCCTACCGTATGTGTAACGTTAGATCTTGTGTAGACCATTACATACATCAAGCTTTCCATTGCGCTTGTATGTGAAACTTGAGCCATGACCTCCAATTCCTCGTGTATTTGGAATCTACGCAACAAATAGTTTTTGACTAATTGGAAAAGGTGTTCACAGGCTTACCGTCATGCATCTTGAACCTTTCTAATATTGTCTCAACATATTTCCGTGGTATAATCAAAGTTTCTTGTTTGCACGATCTTGTCTGATTTCCATGCCCAAAATAAATTTTGCAGCATCAAGATCTTTCATGTCAAATTGAGTAGACATCTCGAGACTTAACCTACTTGATCATGTCCTTGTAGTTTCCAATCGCAGCATGTCATCTGCATTGAGAACTATTATGACGAAGTTTTCCCCTTCTTCTTTGAAATACATGCAAGGATCAACTTTCTTACTTTCAAACCCAAGTTCTAACACATAGTTGTCAAAATTTTGATTCCACATCCTTGGTGATTGTTTCAAGCCATACAAGGACTTCTTTAGGCACTAGACCACGTTCTCTTTCCCGTTGACCTTGAAACTTCCAGCTGCATCATGTAGATTTTTCTTATGTTTATTATTTTGGTGTGGACTTATGTTTACAAGCCAATTGATTTTAGTTCAAATCCCTCTATGCCTAATAAGCTTCTAAAAGGCCGTAAAAAGGCAATTAAAAAATTATACAAAATTAATACTTGTAAGTGCCTTGCCAAACACCATGGTTTGGTGCTTTTGTGTGGAATCACCTTTACAAGTTAATTGATCTGAGTTCAAATCCCATTGGGCATGCCCATGCCTAACAAGCTTCTAAAAGCCATAACAAAGTTTCAAAAAAATCAAACAAAATCAATACTTGTAAGAGCCTTGCCAATCACCTTGGTTTGATGTTTTATTGTGAACTATGTTTACAAGCTAATTGATTTGAGTTCTTCAAGCTCTCCATGTAGAAATGTGTAATGTCCCATTTTTTGAAATAATATAAATTGAAGACTTCTTTCTCATCTTCCTTTCCGTGGGCAAGAAGTTGAACAAGGGAAGAACTTGAGCTCTATTTCAGCTTCTTTATTCATATTTATGTTTTTATTTTGTGTTTTGCCTTTCAAGGTAGGTTGGCTGGGTTATAGTGCTCCCAAAGATGAAATTAAAGATAAAGTAAGATCCTTATGAGGTCGGGTAAGGTCGAAAGTTTCCAACATGGAAATGGAAGATAAAACAAGCTTAAGAGGTTAGTCTACACGCTTATGACTCTTGGTGCCAACCAGGGGAGGGGTATAAGAGGAGTCTTGGTGGCTCATTTGCACATCATCTTTTAACATATACACTTTATGCTTGGTCTCTAGGGCTGAATGCTCTTAGTCCATTCCACTATTGAGCGACAATCCATGAGTGTAGTATCCAAAGAGGACGAAACCCTTCCTTGTGGGAGATTGGAGGATGGAAACCATTCAATTTGGTGGTGTTGAAGACTCTCATTGAAGACCATCTTGCTGGTTTGCATCTAGGGCATAAAGGAGGAGTCATACAAAGGATTTTGACATTGTTTGGAGCCCCTCTCCTAGGGAGCGACTAGGGTAGAAAAGGATTTGGGTGCCTTCTAGGGCACAAAACTTAATTATTATTTGATATTCAGATTTATCATATTTTATAAGGTTGGAATCTAAAATTTGGTAATTTTTTGGAGGAGTTCATCTATTATTTTCTGCCCTTGTTTGTCGTTGCCCTGTTGCTGTCATAAAATTAATTGCAGCTAGGTGTAATCTCTTGTTTTTCTCCATTCTTTGATGTAATTTGGATGGATAAATGTTGTTGTACTTGAAATAATTATTTAGAAGCATTTTCAGCTATTGTTGCATGGTTGTATGGTGAGTTGAAGTCCCTATACAGTTCGCTGCTAGGGTTTCAAGGAATATTAGATCTGCTGTTATAAAAATCAGAATTTACTTCACTTGGGGTTTGTGCTATTTCCTTGATTTTCAGTTTCAGCCCTAGAAAGGGACATTACAAAATGTTGTTTTGACATCCATCGATTTATCTCCAAATCAAACACAACAAAAATAGCTTAAAGAAATCTAATAGAGGTCAATTTTGCAACGGGTAAAAGACCTCACTAAAGTCAATCATCTCCACCGAGATAATCCCTTCGCAACTAGGGGAGCCTTGTACTTCTCCAATTTTCCTTGTGCATTGCACTTCTTCGTGAAAATCCACTTGCATCCCACATGTTTTCTTCCAGAGAGTTACTTTACCGAGATCCCACGTCTCATGCTTATCCGAGACTCAATCTCCTCCTTCATGGCTTTCTTCCAAGACTTGCTCTCCTTTGATCCAAGAGCTTCCTTTAATGTCTTGGGGTCATTACAATTACCTATTAAAAGCAAGAATGCGAAATGAAAGTCCTGTGGTGGGCTGTACATTTCAGGCATTTTGTGCAACTGTTCGATCTAATTGGGGTTTCAAGTTCTTTCTTTTGCTGCATCTTCATCAACAACTTCATACTCAAATACATGCTCTTCAAACTCTAGTCCAATCCACACCATTCTAACTTTTCTTTTGGCTGTTTTTGGTAGTTGTTCTTGTACAATTCACTATCGCACGCGTCTTGCACATGAATCCTCTCTTTATTTCTTTAAAGACCATATTCCGGTTATAGTCCGCCTTCTTTGTTTTAGGATTCCATAGCCCGTACCTCCTAACACCATTCTTATATCCATTGACGATACATTTTTCGGACTTATAATCAAGCTTTGTCCTCTTTTCCTTTGGATGTACATATGAATCACAATTAAAAATTCTCGGGTGTATAACGAATGGTTTCTTATTGGTCCAAGCTTCTTGTAGAGTCTTGTCCACCAAGTAACAAGCAATAATCACTACTTCAGCCCAAAAATATACTCCAATTGTGCACTAGACATGGTCAGGGCTTTATCCATCAACATCTTGTTCATTTGCTTTGCAACTCCATTTTGTTACGGTGTGTATGGAGTTGTCTTTTGCCTTTCAATTCCACATTGCTTGCAGAATTCCTCGAATTCCTTTGAACAAAATTCACCCCCATTATCAGTGTGTAGGGCCTTCATCTTCTTCTCCTTCTAATTCTATCCAAGTGTTTTGGGCTCGAATTTCTTGAGAACTTCAGACCTTTTTTGGAGAAAGTATATCCAGGTTTTCATGGTAAAGTCATCTATGAAAGACACATAATACACGGCTATTCCTAGTGATGGAGCCTTGACTGGTCCAAACACATCACTTTGTGTTAACTGCAAGATCCCATTTGCTTGCACAACATTTGTGGGGAACTTCACTCGACTTTGCTTTCCATACACACAATGCTTGTAGAAATCAAAGTCCAAGGGATCTTTAGTGATCCCTTTTATTATTCCTTTGGATTGCACTATTCATCTGCTCTGCAACTCCATTTTGATGCTGCGTGTATGGAGTTGTCTTTTGTCTTTCAATTCCACAATGCTTGTAGAATTCCTCAAATTCTTTTCAACAAAATTCACCCCCATTATCAGCGTGCATGAAATTTATCATTTTATTGTTCTAATTCGCTGCAAGTGTTTTTTGAACTCCTTGAATTTCTTGAGAACTTCAGATTTTTTTGCAAAAAGAATATCTAGGTTTTCCTGGAAAAGTCATCTATGAAAGACACATAATACACGGCTATTCCTAGTGATGGAGCCTTGACTTGTCCAAACACATCGCTATGTATTATTAGAAGATCCCATTTGTGTGCACAACATTTGTGGGGAACTTCACTCAGCTTTTTCTTTCCATACACACAATGCTCATAGAAGTCAGTCGAGGAGCATCAATGATCCCTTTTGCTATTCCTTTGGATTGCATTGAGCGCAATCCTTTCTCGCCAATATGACCCAACGTTTCATGCCAAAGCATTATCTTCTCTACTGGAAGCATGTTTGTTTTCTCATGTTTTACATTGGCCTTAATAACAATAGTGTTGTTGGAAGAACCAGTAATTGTACTTGCATCCAGTCTAAACAAGTTTCCAATGTGCACTCCTCTTGCCAACACTATGGCTCCATGCACCATTTTGCAACCATCCTTATTGAATGACACTTGCACACCAATATCACTCATCTTGTTAACAAAAACTAGATTTCTTGCGAGACACATAATTTGCAAAACGCTAGGGAGAGCCTTTATCTTTCCCGTCCCAAAACCTTAACTTCACTCTTTCTCTACCCACAATCTGGTGAGTAGAGTTATCTCCCAAAAAGACATTGCCACTGTCATATTGCTCATATTCACACTACGACTCCTTGTAGGAAGTCATATGAGAGGAGGATCCTGAGTTGATCAACCGTGTGTTAATGCATTCATGCACACTTAAGGCTCTTAAGTGCATATCTCCATTTTCGTAATGGAGTTCTTTTTCCCGATGATGAAGCATTCAATGGTGTTCTCGTCTACCTTCACTTTGCAATCCCTCTTAAAATGCCTTCTTTACTACAGTTCAATGTTTCTTCAAAGGAGGTCATTCATTCATTCGGCCGTGGGTTGTCATTCATTTGGCCCACAACCCACCTCAACATCATCTAGTATCAAAGTAGGTTAGATCTTGCCTTGTTGAGTTCCTAGGAGAGAGTTAAGAGGAGTCTTGCGTTGTTGAGAGTTGTGAAGATTAATATGGAACAACACCTAGAGGAATACTTCTTGGAAGAGGAGTATGAACAATGAGAGTTGCAGATCTAGTAGAAGTGTTGAGATTTGTGAAGAGTAAATATGGAATGGCACATAGAGGAATAATTCTTGGAAGAGGAGGATGAACATCGAGAGTTGCAGATCTAGTAGAAGTGTTGAGAGGAATGCATGCTGAACTAGAGTCTATGGAGACTAGACAACAAAGAGGAGTTGCTATTGATAAAGTGAAAATGACGAAGCTCGAAAGTTCTACTACAAAAGCTGGATGAGGAGCTAGAAGATAGACTCGTTAAAGCTATTTCCAAGATTGGAGATAAGCCTAAGTTGGACACCACAAGGTTCTTTGCAAATTTGAACCTTGAAGATTTTATAGATTGGATCACAAAGCTGGAGAAATACTTTTACTATGAACAAATTGAAGACCCCAAGGGAGTGAAATTTTCTTACACCAAGTTGAAAGGACATGCATAGTATGGGGGGTCATGTGCAAATGGAAAGAGTAAGAAGTAAAGATAAGATCAAGTCTTGGGATAGAATGATTGAAAGCTAAAAGGGAAGTTGTTGCCTTATGCTCATCAACTATTTTTGTTCAAGAAGTCAGTAGAATTTGAAGGAGAGACATGAGTGTAAAGGATTACACAAAGAGTTCTATAAGCTGACCATTCGAGTAGGATATTTAGAAGATGATGAAGAAAATATCTCACTTGGTATGTAAATGGTCCGCCTTCCCATACAAGATGACATTGGTATTATAAAATTGTGTTCTGTATAAGAAACCTATCAATGTGCTTCAAGGCTAAAGATTTTTTTTTCAAGACGACAACAAAATGGATGAGGAAGATGTAGAGGACGTGGAAGGGAATCCTATGGAATACGCTAGACTTATGCGAAGAAAGGAGAGGACATCCAATTCCTGAAGCATAACCAAAGAGGTGGTTATAATCCCTATAGAGGAAAAGGACATGGAAACAAAGGATGAGTAAGAGGATTTAATGGCACTTGTTTGAAGTTCGAGACAACATGGACTTAGAGTGCATGCCTGCCCTAAAGTAGATAAATAAAACATAAGAAGTGACAAGAGAGTGCATGTCACACAAGACGAGGAAGTAAAAGTAGAAGAGATTGCTCTGTAGAACTAGAGCATGGAGAGAAATCACTGCATTGCATAGAGTTTTGTTGAAGCCAAAAAGGCAAAAGGATGGACCACGACAGAGAAAAAGGATTTTCAAAACTAAGTGCAATAGAGGAGGTGAGTGTTGCAAATTGATTATCTTTGATGTATTTTTTTATTATTTATTTTGTGTTTTTAATGAAAAAGTGAGTACCCAACAAAGTTTATTCATTCGAATATGGATTTTTAGATCTTTCCCTTCAAACTTTGTTGCCAATACCCAAAACCATCATAGCCATTTTGTTTAAAAATACAAATACAAAACAAAAAGAATCCTTTTCAAGCAAATATCCTGAAGTATGTAGAGCTTCCTTCATATAAAATTTTGCTTTTGATCAACCAAGATGAGAGAGATAGACTGCCCCTTGCTCTCTCAAAAAAGCCTAGGTTCAAATACTTAACAAGTGTGAGTTTTTCCCGATCGGACAAATATAGATATGAAAACAACATCATTTTATTACTTTCAAAGAATATTACATCATTGTAAGTATACGGGGACAATGCCATGTGCTTCTCTTCTTTGATTTCTTCCGATAGCATGAACTCTTCTTATTTCCTAGAGTACAATCATCCTCTTCATTCAAAACTTCATTGATTAAATTATACCGAGTATCATCAATGCGATTGATGTAAGAAACTGCCCTCAACTCTTCCGATATGCCTTCTTGATAATTCACGAGAAAGAATGAGATCAAGTTGTGTAAAAGGGGCTCGACCATTAATAGTCATCGACTCAAAAGTGCAATTATCTTGTTCAAAATCATCCTTATTGATTCAACATTCTCTCGGTGAGTTTGATTCTTCTTAATTCAGCTGCATTTCACTCTTCTTTACCTATACCTATCTCAAGCTTAAATAAGCTTTTCTAGAGTATGCGACCCCCACCTAACTTTCTTCACGGGACCATTAAGTCACTAACATAAATAATTTTTAATATCTAACTTATTAAAGTACTAACTATAAGGGGTGTTTCACAAGGAGAAACATTCTTATACATTTATTAAGTACTAACAACATTTGGATCACTAGAACCTATGACCCCCTCGACTTAATAAATTATTATAAAGTGCATAAAAAGAAACTTTATAAAAAGCACTTATATTAATTTATTGACTTAATAAAAAAAAAAGATAAAACGAAAAGAAAAGATAAAGTGAAATTAGAAAAAAGAAAAAATGTCACTTTATGTTTTTATTTTCCTTGGGAAAAATGCGACCCATGTTGGGGATGATACAAGGCCAAAAAAGAATTAAATGTGGGCCAAAGGATGTGATTGGTGCTTGTGGGTGGCTACTAAGCCA
The DNA here is from genome assembly GCA_018340775.1 of Taxus wallichiana var. yunnanensis. Classification (NCBI taxonomy): domain Eukaryota; kingdom Viridiplantae; phylum Streptophyta; class Pinopsida; order Cupressales; family Taxaceae; genus Taxus; species Taxus wallichiana. Next base: position 42,960,662 of record CM031239.1, read on the forward strand.
AGATTGCTTATAAAAGCAAGTGTACTTGGCTTTGTAAAGCATCTCTTTTATTTTATAAAATTCTGATTTTTGTTTGAGCTTGAGAGCTTTGCAAAAATAATTTCTAAGGACAAAAACCCTTAGAGATTATCTCTTGAGGACAAAAACCCTTTAGAGATCTAGAAGGAGAAAAAACTCTTCTTCTATGTTGTGAGGATTCTCCATTCAGGGGTTTCCATTGAGCATCAAAATTCAAGGAGTTAGCTGTGTTTTCCAATAGTTTTCCAGCATTGTTGAAGACTTATTGCTGCTGGTTCGTGAGTTGTTTGAAGACCTACAAGGGCTGAATATTGCATGTTTGTTGGGAGTGTTGTTGAAACTTCCATTTCCAATTTTTGCATTGTTAGGGCATCGATTTCAAGCTAAATTCAAGGAGAGATCAGATCTGAAGTGTTTGATCAGTTTTGAGGTGTTTTTGGGCCTTTCCTAAGTGGGGTGAAATTGTATTTCCAACTTTCACTTACAGCTAGGGTTTATCTACATTGTTCCAGAAATTGCAGATCCATTTTGGATGTCTTCCCACCATTGAAAATTCTGATTTTGGGTTCATTGGAAAACTTATTTTTCAAGCTTCATTTGAGCTATCATTTGCCCTAGAAATTTGGAGTATTTTGCAAGTTATTGAATTTACAAGTTCTGCTGCGTTTTTGCCCTAATAAATTCCAAAATTAATATTTTTTGAATCTGATTGGAGATCCTATTTTGATTATTCATTATCTACTTGCAAACAAATTTTCATAATTTTTGGAGGTATTTTGAGGTGGAAAAAGCTATTTTTGCTAAATTGTTGGCCTAGGGCAGCAAACTAGGGTTTTTTGAAAATATTCAGTTTGTGGCCTAATTTCATTCTGAATTTCAGTTTGATAGTAATTGAGATTTTTGGCTTTTTGGATTAATCAGATTTGGCCCTAGTGGGAATTGCGGGAAATCCATCTTGGGGTAAGAATATGTCCATTTGGGGACATTACAGTGGTATCAGAGTAGTGTATTCTCCCAGCCTGTGAAAAAAAAATCAGATCTGAAGACAAAGAAGAAGACCATGGAAGAGCATTATCAGAGAGCTCCTACTACAGATAAGATAAGCTATCTGAATGAAGTGATCACTAGAGGCCACAAGAGATGCAAACTTGTTGGGTGGATGCTCAGAGAGATCTAAGAGACTCCGTTATAGGAGCCTTTGCTGATTTGAGCAGATCTATATAGGGGATGAGTACTGCCATAACAAGCTCTCAAGGAAATCAAGGCAACAAGGGTGAAGGAAGCTCTACTAGATCAGCTAGAATATCACCAAGCCTCCACATCAGTTTTCAGAGCCAAGTTTCTCCAAAAGGAGGAACAACCAGTTGAGGATGATGACATGGAGATATGGGAAAAGAGTATGCAACACTCAGTTCCAAGGTAAGAGCTATGTTGACCTTTGAAGATTTTTGTGAGTTGAAAGATAGTAAAGGCACAAGGAAAAATAGAAGATATCAACAGGAGAAAATTACCATGCAAAAATTGGAGAGAAATCAGCCCATAGAGTATTCCACCATGCAAAGTGAAGAAGAAGAGGCTTCAAGAAAAAGGTATGACTTCTAATGAGCAAAATAATTGTATTAGTGAGGAACAAACACTGATTGTTGGATGCAAAGTTGAAAAAGATGTTTCAGTTCCAAAGGTACATCAATGAGTCATTGTCATATGGGATGGATTTACCAAGCCATAGTATTGATGGGCATGAAATTGTGAAGAGTGTTGATTCTTGTGTTGTCTGAAATCATGAGTCACAATAGGGATGGTGTTGTTTTGGAGTTTCTAAATCAGCAATAGAAGGTAAACCTTTTGATGATCTTCTTTATAAGGAGGTTAGGAGTAGCAAGGATTTATTTCATCATCTTCATCCTATATCATTACAACAGTTTTATCATGATGGTATTCAGCCTGTTGTGGATAAGAATGCTAAGGATTTGGTACATCAAAGTCAAGTCATCATGAAGACAAAGAGTGATGAAGACCTTCATGGGCATTAAACCTTGCTGGTATGTCCATAACAACAGTCATAACGAGAGGTGATCTAAAGCTTTATTAATGGGACCCATTTTGATTTTTGTGATTTCAGCTGAAAAGTGGAACCCTTGGAAGGGTTGGGTACAAGTGGGGCCTTTGGTCTCAAAGTTCTCAAAGAAACAAGGTGCAGTCTGCTGTTAATGAAGAGGAGTTGAATTCAAGGAGCAGTCATGACTTTGGCATCCTAAGGTATGAGAGTGGTTACCATTATTTTTTTCTAGTTTGTTGAGTTCTCCTATGTTGTTGCCATATTTCTATCATCTTGGACAACATGCACATGTTTGGATGATTGAAGATGATTACTCCCTAATCAAGTTCTAAGGTATGCTAAATAAACCACATTCTTCCTTCATATTGTTCTTGATTCAGCTAATAAGCATGTGTTGGAGAAGCATGATAAGATAAAGGATGAAGTTTACTATATGGAGTATGTTGAACCATTGATCCAAGTTCATGTCTATGAGCATCAAGAGAGCTATATATTTTGGCAAGAGCTCTCTCATTTAACAGGTACAAGATCAAGACTTGTGGAGCACTACAGTATGTTTTATCTATTGCATATGGCACTTGGGTGTAAGAGTTGCAATTGCTTGAGGGAAAACAATTTGGGGAAGGGAGGATTGTAATATCCCCCTCTCTTGGTCGAAGACCCTTAGCCCAATTTTGTTTCCCGATGGCTAAGGGTGATAAAAAGGGAAACTATAGTCTTAATAAATTATTATAAAGTGCATAAAAAGAAACTTTATAAAAACACTTATATTAATTTATTATTGACTTAATAAAAATAAAAAAAAAAAGATAAAGTGAAATTAGAAAAAAAAAAAGAAAAAAAGGTCACTTTATGTTTTTATTTCCCTAGGGGAAAATGTGACCCATGTTGGGGATGATAAAGGCCAAAAAGAATTAAATGTGGACCAAGGGATGTGATTGGTGGTTGTGGGTGGCTACTAAGCCAAGATTGCTTATAAAAGCAAGTGTACTTGGCTTTGTAAAACATCTCTTTATTTTATAAAATTCTGATTTTTGTTTGAGCTTGAGAGCTTTGCAAAATAATTTCTAAGGACGAAAACCCTTAGAGATTATCTCTTGAGGATGAAAACCCTCTAGAGATCTAGAAGGAGAATGAAAACTCTTCTTCTATGTTGTGAGGATTCTCCATTCAAGGGTTTCCATTGAGCATCAAAATTCAAGGAGTTAGTTGTGTTTTCCAGTAGTTTTCCAACAGTTGTTGAAGACTTATTGTTGTCGGTTCGTGAGTTGTTTGAAGACCTACAAGGGCTGAATATTGCATGTTTGTTGGGAGTGTTGTTGAAACTTCCATTTCAATTTTTTGCATTGCTAGGGCATCGATTTCAAGCTAAATTCAAGGAGAGATCAAATCTGAAGTGTTTGATCAGTTTTGAGGTGTTTTTGGGCCTTTCCTAAGTGGGGCGAAATTGTATTTCCAGCTTTCACTTACAGTTAGGGTTTATCTACATTGTTCCAAGAATTGCAGATCCGTTTTGGATGTCTTTCCGCCATTGAAAAATTCTGATTTTGGGTTCATTGGAAAGCTTATTTTTCAAGCTTCAGTTTGAGCTATCATTTGCCCAAAAATTTGAGTATTTTGCAAGTTATTGAATTTACAAGTTCTGCTGCGTTTTTGCCCTAATAAATTCCAGAATTAATATTTTTTGAATCTGATTGGAGATCCTATTCTGATTATTCATTATCTACTTGCAAACAAATTTTCATAATGAGGCCTATGGAAAAACATGGAGGAAAACAAATTTTTTGGAGGTATTTTGAGGTGGAAAAACTATTTTTGCTAAATCATTGGCCTAGGGCAGCGAACTAGGTTTTCTTGAAAATATTTAGTTTGTGGCCTAATTTCATTTCAGTTTGAATTTCAGTTTGATACTTGTATTTCTTGTTTTGAGTTTTATGAACTTTGCCTGAGTCTGTTGCATATTTCTATGGAAGGCTCATCATTTGGTTAATATAATGAGTTTGATTAGGTTAGCATGTGATTACAGTACTCTGTTTTTAGGAATGCTCTGATTTCTTGATGATCATGAGAGTGGACATGACTGTGAAGGTTTGGACAGGGTCACTGTTGATTGTTCCTCATAAATCCAATAATTAGGAAATGTTATTTCATGAGTTTGAAAGGTCAAGAGACAATCTGATTCATTGTTCACCTTACATGTGAGATAACTTCAAAGTGAGCAAATCTGAGACTGTACTGTCATAGAAATCTGTGTGTTTTACTTAGCATGACTAAGGAAGTTTTGATTATGCCAAGTGAATGCAGAGCATGCTCTGATTGATTAAATGGTGTTGAATGATTGATCTAGTTGAAATATTTAAGAAAAAAAAGCTTTGTAACCTGTTCTGGGCACTAAGAGAGAGGTTTAGTGAGGTTCTTTTGAAGCACTCAAGTTTGTCTCGATGGCTCTCTACCTTGGAATGGAGGTATGTGCATTGCATGTTATTAGACACTTACAGTTAAAGAATTCTAATCATCTTTTGAGTGGCAAAACAGAGCATTTTTGATAATAGTTACTGTGCATATTAGAATAGACTGCCTCAGTCTTAACAGTGGGAGCAACACGTGACTTTGGGTCAAGAATGTACAAGGGTGAAAGGGAATGAATGTTCAAAGCTCAATATGATCAACACAAACCTTTAGAAAGCAAATCTAGGTGTTGGTGATCCGTAAACTTCTACTTTGGAACTCTACGAAATCACACAATTATGTTGTTCTACTTTCAACTTTGGAAAATGACAGATTGATTGAAGATTAGAGCTTTAGTGACTGATTATCTAGTGCTATAGAAAGGAAATTGCAGAGAATAGGAAAGAATTCAAACTCCAAACACCAACAATTTTATCTTGAAACCTCCAATGGAGGAAAACCAGTCGGGAAGGGCAAAACGCTCTTTCTTCCCACTTTTATTGGTCAATTATAGACAATTACAGATTACAAGAAGTAGAAAATGGAGACAACAATGTAAACCTCTCCCTTCCTATGCTTGCTTGCTCTGTTTCTACACCTTGCTCCTACAATTCCACTCCACTGAAGATCTTGCTCACTTGCTCTCATATAATTAATACTTTGCTTGTTGATCTCTCTCTGGATCTTCGAATGCCCCAATTCTCGTGCTCCTCTTGGTATTTATAGCCTTCTCCCATGTCCTCCCATGCACTGGAGAATGGGAAAGGTCAAGGAGGGAAGAGACACAGTCGGGCGCTTCAAATTCGCGTCCATTCATGCTCCATTTCTCTTTTTGTTCGAAAGTGTCAGGACCACCGCCTGCGCAGACCGACGGTTTCAGGGGTTTGTCAGGATCTGCCGCCCTGGTTGGGCAGGCAGTTCTCGCTCTAGAACCTCCGTTTACCTCATTTTTCTTCATTTTCTTCAATTCTCCTTCTTGGTGCTGATGGAATTGATGAAGTGGTGTGTTTTTCTAGATCCCTATGGATCATACCTCCCCTGCTTAGGAGGCTTTTGGTCCCACAAAAGCTTAGTGGGGGAGTGGTAGAGGAATCAACTCCCTCTCTTGCTCCTTCGAGTACCACGGGTCTGCCTTGGTGTCTTCTCTCGTCCAACCTGCCAAGACTCCTGTGGATCTCTGGTTTTCTACTCCAGTGCTACATCCTCCTCCGAGTTGCCTTGAGTACAATCCTCTTTGGAAGGCAACTTCTGTATCTTTCCTTCTTTGTCATGCATAGATGGCTTTAGTAGGTGCGAGCTCTTGCAACTTGCTATCACATGCATCTACATGAAGTGTGGCTTGAAGGTTTCTTTTCCAACCTTCTCAAGTATGGTGAAGGTCCCATATTGTAGTGGTTTAGTCCTTCTTGCTTGTCTTTGTCTCTTGAGATGGATTGGCGAATCCTCTCCATGATGTATGCTGCTGCTATAGTCACCTGTTCCTTGTATCTCCTCTTCTTCTTGCTGCCCCACGGTTAGCTCCAGTGAATCAATAGGTAGATATGGCGACTATATAGCGAAAGTTTGTTTTGCTCCTTGAATGAGTAGTTCTTGTGGTGGCTTCTTTTGCAAAACTGACAAGTGCTATCCAAAATATCCGTGCTCTCAAGTCCATTTTGCTTTTCTTCCAATGAAAGTAAACAAAATTGATGATTTGCCTGAATAAGTCTCTATGCTTGGTTGGCACTTACCATAACCTTCTTTGATTTTCTCTGGTGTGCCCGGATGTTGAAACTGACTCCGTCCTTGACCCATCTGTACCGGTTCTCCCTCCTTGTGAACACATCCTTGGCATACAAGTAAGGACTTGAAGACAACATCAAATGCATCAAGTGGAATGATATCAACCTCTAATACATCAATATATTGGGTATTTATCCCAAACTGAAACTTACACTTTCTTGTAACTTGTATTTCTACACCCCTCTTCACCCATCCCAATGGGTATGGATGTGGATGCGCGTAAGTCTCTAGGCCAAGCTGTTCTACAACCGCATCAGAAATTAGATTTGATTGAGAACCAAAATCTACTAAAGCGTTTACCTTAGTCTTCTTGATTTGGATTCTGATTTGAAAAAGCTTACTCATCTCTTCTTTTTCGCTCCTCGTACATGTTAGTGGCCGTGCATCCCAACCTTTTGTCTACATCCGAATCATCCTCAATCTCCACCTCTCCTTCTGTCTTCACAGTGGCCATGGATTTCTTGGAATCCTTGGTTCGGTGCTTTGGGTGTAATTTCGGATGCAACTTCCAACATGTGGCGTCAGTATGTCCATTTATATCACAATTCTTACATAAATTCTTAGGATCTTTACAAGTATGCAAAGCAAGTAGTGACATGTTTACCTTTCCATTTACTTGCTACTTGTCTTCCCTTGTTCTTTTTCCTGTTGATCTATTGACTGGTCTCCCTTTGGCTCTGTTTCTCCTTGCTTCTTCTCGTCATCAATGTAGTATGCTTGTATACAAGCTTCATTGAGATCCTTGGGCTTCGTGGAGATTACCTTCCTTCGAAGGTGAGTGTGAAGTCCTCCCAAATACTTGGTCAGAATGTCCTCATCCCCAAGTCTATATTTAGCAACATGGTTTGTCTCCGAAACTCTGTAGTGTAGTCTTGTACGCTTTGACTGCTGCCCTGTCTAAAGTATTGGCACTTAATCATCATGCCAGTCTTATTACCAATAGGATAGAAGTTAGCTCTAAGCAATTCTTTAAAACCTTTCCAAGTATTGACAATAGGACGTTTCTTCTTCTCACAAGTGGTTAAATGGGTTTCCCACCAAACCAGAGCATGACCTTCCATTTTGAGACGTGCAAAGGTAATCCTTTGTGCCTCAGTGACATTATGCACACTAAAATAGACTTCCAATTGTTTTAGCCACTTATCAAGCAATTTTGCATCTACTTGTCCTTCAAAGTTCTTTATTTCCACTTTTGTTTCAACTTTAAAAGGTGTATGAGCAGATTTTACCTTCTCACTTACAATTGGCGTCTCTTCTTCACGCTCTTCCCATTCTTCCTCTTTGTGGCTCTTTCCGATACCGATTTTTTCGGCCAGTGCTCAAACCACTGAGTCCATAGAATCTTGCTTAACTGAAGCCGTCTTCTGCAGATATGAAAGCTCTTCTTGTTTTCTATGCAACCTATCCATCATGGTCTCTAACATCTCGACTCTACGGACCAAGTTCTCTTCCTCCATTTGAGCTCGAATTCTCTGTTTCCACTTCTTCGTAGAAATATTTGGCTTGCAAGGTAAAACTTTCTTCGCCTTTGGACCTTGTCACTGTCATACAAATCACAAGAAAGAATCAATACCACAGTCTTGGATATATAATCAACTTTGATACCAAAATGATCGTAAACTTCTACTTTGGAACTCTACGAAATCACACAATTATGCTATTCTACTTTCAACTTTGGAAAATGACAAATTGATTCAAGATTAGAGTTTTGGTGATTGATTATCTAGTGCTATAGAGAGAAAATTGCAAAGAATAGGGAAGAATTCAAACTCCAAACACCAACAATTTTATCTTGGAAACCTCCAATGGAGGAAAACCAATGGGAAGGGCAACACGCTCTTTCTTCCCACTTTTATTGGTCAATTATAGACAATTACAGACATAAGAAGTAGAAAATGGAGACATTAGACAATAATGTAAACCTCTCCCTTCCTATGTTTGCTTGCTTTGTTTCTACACCTTGCTCCTACAATTCCACTCAAAGATCAAGATCTTGCTCACTTGCTCTCATATAATTAATACTTTGCTTCTTGATCTCTCTGGATCTTCGAATGCCCCACCCTTCGCTCCTCTTATTTATAGCCTTCTCCCATGTTCTCTCGTGCACTGGAGAATGGGAAAGGTCAGGGAGGGAAGAGACACAATTAGGCGCTTCAAATTCGCGTCTATTCCTGCTCCATTTCTCTTTTCGGTTCGAAGTGTCGTGACCACCGCCCTACGCAGACCGGCGGTTTGGGACCGCCGCTTTGGTCAAGCGGCAGCCTGCAACCGCCGCCTCGCACAGAGCGGCGGTTTTGTCGTAACCTCCGTTTACCTCATTTTCTTTCATTTTCTTCGATTCTCCTTCTTGGTGCTGATGGAACCGATGTAGTGGTGTGTTTTTCGGATCCCTATGGATCGGTTGGAAACAATCTCTATTAAATATTACAACACATGAGGGTTTTAGAGTTCAAAACCTTGGATACACGGTTTGGGGCTAAGGAAATACAATCTAATCTTGCTTGTTGATAACTCTTGAAGATTTCTGTCATTCAAGCACGTGAAGGAGGCCACTAGGAACATATAGAGAAGATTTGAAGGATAAAAACGTACCTATCAGAATTGGTTATCCATTTTGTGTCCTCAAAGTTATCACAAACATCTAACTAGCGCTTGATTATGGAGGCTTGAAATAAGGAATTCCACCCTGAAATTTGGTAGAAATAGTGATAAAGAGATTCTCAAGATGATTCAAGAAGAAAATTAAAGTTTCATTGGCGGATTTTTGGCATATCCTTACTAGTCCTCATCTAAGACTGTTAAACATAGTGAAGACCTAATTTGGGAGGTGGATTAACAAAAGAACGCTATGTTTGGCTAGGAGTTAGTTTATGAAACTTGCAAGGAATGACAAAAGACTTAAAGGGTGCTCAAAAAGCCCTCTCATTTTCTCTGGAACCTCCCAAGGACAAAGATATACTTGACAGTTGGTGGTAGCAAACCTAGTAAGGGTTTAGAGGCAAAATTGTAAAAAGTGGAATAAAGAGGGTTAGGTAAGGAGTTAAGTTCTCAAATTTGGCAAGCATCTTAGGGAAGGTAAATGTGAACTAATGGAGCTTATAGAACCTTCTAGGTGTCCCTAAATCACTTTGAGCATGATTGAAGCAAGAAACCATTGTCTTAAGAGCATAATAGGTAGTTTTGTGCAAGGGAGAATATTCTTGTGTTTTGGGTTGTTAGAAATCATTATAGTGATCATCCTAACAATAACTTGAGTGTGTGAACAGGGGAGATTGATGAGAAAGTCTTGGGAAGATTAAACTAGCTAACTTTCCTTATCATTTCAAGGACTAGTGAAGAGGAGGTGAAAGCTAATTAGGGGTGAGTAAGTGCTTGGGAAAATGCAAGAAGGATGGGCTATTTCATGGTTGGAATGAGGGAGTGAGGAGCATATGAAGAAGTACCAAACTAGGACATTGAGGTGTGAGGTTTCTTTGAGTGTTAATAACTCAGATTTACAAGTTTTGAGCCATTGTGGGCTTATGATGGATCCTCCCATGGAGAGTATGTTGAAAGAGTGAGGTTTGAACCACTTGCTAACTAAAATCTATGATTGTTAGTGTCCTTCTCTGCATCATGGGAATTGCGGGAAATCCATTTGGGGTAAGAATATGTCCATTTGGGAACATTACACTTGATGCTCACTTTCTTCATTTTTGTAGAGAAATATTTTGTACCTGATGCCCAACAGTTTTGACCACTTTGTAAACACTCAAGTGTTTACAACTTCTGTAAACATGTACAATCACTGGAACGCTTATCAAAACTTAAATAGTCCTGTCTCCCCCAATTAGTTGAGAAGTGAGAAGTCTATGTCGTGTAAAGACCACGAATAACTGGGCCGCTCCTCATCAATGATATCAATAAAGAAAAGACACTATCATCTAGAAAAAATTGAAAAAAAATTCAAAATCAACTTGCCACTAAAATTCCATCTCTATCATTGAACTACTAGCTAATTGAAGATGGGTCTTTTTTAGCTCTGTCAACTAGGTGGATTCCGAGGGACTTGTAGATCCAATGGTACTGGCAGCAGTAAAGTGCAGTTTTATATTTTTGCTGTTCACATAAAAACTGTCTATTTTCAATAATTTCTTGACAAACTTATTAGGGAGACTCCAAAACCATAAATTACCGTTTGATGGATTTAACATGCTACAAAACCTTTGGCATGATTGATTACACCCTCTTCACGTAAGGCATTAACAAGCTCAAAACTTCAAAAACATAAGCTATATGGATAAAGAAAGGATTTTAAAAATTTAATTTATAGTTTGGCAAGACTAGACCTCTTGACCTCCGGTTGAGAACGGGCTTAACATTTGACTACTACCCCTTCTATTCAAACACTTGACATATAATGACATCAATGGTATATAGCTCATAAAACTTGCATTTGCATGCCCATGTTCGCTCTTCTTGCAAAATAAGACAGCTAAAAGATAAGTGAGAGTTGAACCTTAGACCTCTCGAGTTTTCAACATAGTTACCTAAGACTCGGGATTGCGGGATGTAGGGACGGGTTTTCCGGGATGGTGATTTTTTCCTGGATTAGACACACATAAATTAAAAAACAACTCAAATAAACTACAGTAAGCTGAAAGCATGAATGCTGAAACCAGTAATCCAATAACCCATCACATAGGTCAAAACCCTATATTTATTATACATTAATGAAAGAATCGAGATACATCAACAATAAACATGCAGCGTCTACGTTGAGAGTCAAGACAATGAAAACTGAAGACTCACGTGTATATGATGATGCATACTACATTATAATTAGTAAGTGTGATTAAAATGAACGTGGGTTGGGAATTTTATAAGTTTTTTTTTCTTTTAGGGTGAGGGTGGTTGTAAATTAGGTTTGCATTTATTTTTAAAAAGTGTTTTTGATATTTTCTAAAAGCTGGAGACTTAAGTCCCCGCAAGGGACCCTGGAGGTCCTCGGGATACGATGGTGTCTCTTGTGATGTTTCCGACAGGTCAAGGTCCTGGGAATCTTCCCGGTATTCCTGGGACGTCCCCAATTTACATGGGGGGATGTTTTGTGCCTGTCCCCAAGTCTTCAAAATGTCCCAGATGGCTGGGAAATGGGGGGATGCATCCTTGCGTAACACAAGTTTTTAATGGCTTCACAACAAACTTTGACCAACTCAACTATAGTTCTACTTTAGATGTAATTTGCAAATGTTTTATGTAACCAATATTTAAATATCATGAGGCAGACAATAAACTTTACCTGGTAGTAAAAATGTGGCAGCAGCAAATAATTTCACCTGGCAGTCAGATTTATGTGGGACCCAAAACAGCTTCTCATGCCTTTGTTTTTATCTTTGTCAGCATTCAAATTCTAAATATTAACGCCATGCATATATTAAAACACTATTCAGCAGATTGAGGTGCTTTAGAGAGGTTTGTGGCAGATTTGTGACTTTGAGTTTTCTGATAAAGAATTTACAGTCTTCTGACAAAGAATTGTAAGCATGGAATCATGCTTGTGGCAAGTTTTTGGCAGCAGATGTTGTTGCTGTATCTTATTTGGCTTCTTCTCCCATGCCCCAGGCAAATTTCATGTCAATTCAACATATATTTTCAACTTCTCATGCCCTTTTGTCTTCTTCTGTAATGTCCCTTTTTTGACTTGAGAGCCTAACAATGAACTTCTTGCCCTTCCCTTTCGTGGCAATGAAGCATGAATGAGCAAGGGAAGGAATTGCATTCCATTTCATCTTTCTTTTATTAATTTTTAATGTTTTCTTTAATAAGGCAGGTCGGCTGGGTTGGAGGAGTCTTAAAGGCAAGTTAAAAGCTAAAAAGAAGCCCAAGGAGGTCGGTCTAATCTATTTGGCCTTTGGCGCCAAGCATGGGCTGTAAAAGGAGACTTATGACTTCATTTTCATCATCTATCTTGGCACATTTTCTCTACATTTGATCTTTGGGCTGATTGCTCATTGTCATTCCACTATTGGGCAACAATCCATTAGTGTGGTTTTTTCCAAGGAAGATGAAAACCTTCCTTGTGGCTGGTTGGAGGACGAAAACCCTCCAATTTTGGGTGAAGTGAAGACAACTTTGAAGACCTCTTGCAGATTTGGACATTAGAAGATCAAGGAAGACATCTACAAGGGTTTGCATGCATTTGGAGCTCTCCCTAGAGGGAGTGACTTGGGTTGAGTGGTTGTTGGGTGCCTTCTAGGGCACGAAATTCAAATTTTCTTTCATATTTGGACTCCTCATAATTTATAAGGCTGGAAACAATCATATTTTGTGGAATTTGGGGTTTGGAAACCCTTCATTTCATAATTTCTTTGAGCTGTACTTTTGCTGCATTTAATTAATTTTCTAGTTGTGTTTTCGATCAAGTTTCATATGGAAAGTGACTTAAATACTTGTTATCCCAATTTTCCCCTAGGCAAAATTGGTCGAATGCAAACCTTGCACGGAAAATGGAAGGGTCGGCCCAATCGTGTGGACTCGCCTTTGATCCCAAAACCGAGTTCGAGAGCGAGCAGAACACAGGAACCGCGGAGGATGTCATGTAGCTCAACGACGCATCGCCAAGAGTGGAGTCCAAAACAAGGTCCCCAACGAGCGCCAGATCGCCACGTGGCCAGGAGTCAAGGTAGAGCGGAGAGATTGGCCGTTGAATCGGCCAAATAGAACAGAGTCTGCGGATGCCTCCACGTGTCCAATCGGTGCTCCTTCAAGCAAAATTGGGCAGTGTCTCAAACAAGCGCTAACTCGCCATGTGGTCGAGTCAAGAGAGGATAGAGCCGACCGTTGAAAAGTCCGAGACCGGTGAGAGGAGCCACGCGTTAGATCGACGCTCTTTCAAAAGCAAAGTTTGGGGGCGCTTCTAAACATGCGCCAGCTCTCCACGTGTCTCGGGTTGGGCACAGTGTCTCCGCCAACAGGGGCTTAGGCAAAGAACAAAAGAAACAGAGCAGTCCGCGGACGGAGCCACGTGTTAGCCCAACGCAACTTCAAGAGTGTAGAGGAGGGAGCGAAACCTTGAGACGCGCAGGGCCGCCACGTGGATATGCGCGAGCAATGACTGCACCAAGTACCTTTAGGCGGCCATATCTTTCGATCAGAAGCTCGGAATCGAGCGGGAGGGGACGTTTTAGAGAGCTCTCGGCACCTGTTACCCACCTGCCACCATTAATGTTTCGACCCGCCATTTTCGAGGCCGTCAAGTCTCCCACCTGCCACCATGATGAAGAATGGGTTTCCTTTCTTGCCCAAAGCAGGAACAACGATAGGGGCATGGGTGTTCAGAACGGACTCATCATTGTGGCAGGGAATTCAATGCTCCTTCAGTGGCGGTTGGAATAGGGTTGGATTTTTCCCTCTTTTCTCTCTCTCATTCTTCCTATATATTGTACAAGAGGGACAATTTCAAGTGGTTGGACATTCTTGCTTTGCACGCTCCTTTTCTCCGCCTCGCAGCGATTCGTGGAGTCTCGAACCCTTCCATCCAAATTGTATTGCAATTTCTTCCTCTCGGCTACTGTAATGCACTATATCAATTCTTGGAGCAATAGAATAAGTCTCGTGGATGATTTCAACCCTCTCTTATGTTTAGTTGCTTCTTCTTGATCCCTCATTGCAAGCTTGGTCATCTGTGCATGGATATTGTGTCCAATTTTAATGGTTTGTGTTTAAAAGCAATGCAAATGTTCAACATTCCTTTGGTGCATCACCTCTGTTAGATTAGGTTTCATTTCTTGTATTCCCTTAACCCTGTCTCCTTGGCAAGTTAGAGTAGGATTTAGAATGACCCTCTGCAATCTGAACGTGTGCACCTGAACAGAGGAATAGGAGCCGGCCTTCATCCGGAGAGCTCTCTCGACTCGCAAAGTCCCACACTTTGAGAGATGCTCCATGTTGTGCAGTCACACTGAGAATCTCAACCCATCAAGTTACTGATTTCAGGGGTGCTGTGATTTTGCATCAACATTTCCTAAAATACTTATCTATATTTTGGTTGGATTATTTGATGAGTTTCAGTGATTTTGCTTCATTTTTGGACTGCTCTTATAAAAATCAGACTGCTGATTTCTAGTTGTCATAAAATTCAGTTGGTGGTCTAAAATCACAAAATAATAATATTGGGGTTTGTGTGATTTCCTTCTATTTTCGGGATTGAAGTCCCAATAAGGGACATTACAAGCTGGTATCGAGCTTCGATCTTCCCATCCTAGGGTTTTCATGGAAGAGGGCAACAAGGGTTTCCTCTACTATCAAAGGAGAGAAAAGAAAGCGGACCAACCAAGAGAGGAGGATAATATGGCTCACCAGGATCCTCAAGAAGCAAGCTCATTGAAGGGCAAGAGAGATTGGTAGACACCATGGACCTCCTAGCCCTATCACTTCAGAGATTTCATGAACCTAGGGTTCATAATGGAGACGACAACTCATCTGGAGAAAATACTTCACGGTGACCCTTTGGATTAGCTCACGGATCAGCCACTAGGCCTTCTTTCCTTCCAAGGGAAGAAACCCTTCGAAGGTGGGAACAAGGCCCTCTATAGGGCAAAGCATTGCGGCAAGCTATGAGGAATACATGGCACTTCCAAGGGAGATATGGGAGGCAATTTCCCTTGCTGAGTTCATAGGAGTGAACAAAGGTAGAGCTAGGCATGGACCTAGGTCTTAGACACCATAGAAGGATTTTCAACATGCCGGGAGAAAGGAAGAGGAGAAGAACTCCCAAATTGCAATGGCCGAGCCAAAAGAAGAAGTCAAAACACAAGAATAAGAGAAGACCAATATGCAACATGAAGGTAAAGATTCTTTGACAATAAATGATGTTTTTGTGATTTCCAATGATTGCATGTGGTGGCAAGATGGTGAAGGAAAATCAGATCTACAAGAGGTTCTTGAGGCTAAGATTCAGGATGACCCGGTTGAGTGGCATGCATTTCAAAAGGAGGCCTCACCTTATGCTCATGTCGGTTTTCAGTCCACTGGAATTTACATATCAACAACAAATGGTAAGCAAACTAATTTATTGCATCACCCTCACACTATGTATTTGCAAGGTTTTGATCATCATGAGAATTATTCTAACAAAGATGTGAGGATGAAGGAAGAAGAACCACTGAAGTTGTTGGGCATTGAGAGGGCACAACCCATCAAGCCCTGAAGCCCCATTTCCTTCCCAAAGTAAAGCTCTTGACTGATTTTTAGAATAGCACCGTGAAGACATCATGGTTTGATGAAGGTTTGAAGCATGAACCTAGGGAAATCAGGGAGCATGAGTCCCAAGGTAAAAACTCTTTAATATTTAATGATATTTCATTGGTTTTTAATGGGTGCTTGTGGCAAATTGTTGAAAAGAAATCAAATTTGCATAAGGGCACATAGGATGACATTTTGGAAGGGTATGTCCATGGAGGAAAGGCACTTCAGTTTCTCATGATTACTTTTAGTTCGCTGGAAATTTTCAAACAACAGTCAAGGATGAGCAAATTGAGGAAGTCTATCACCTTGGAATGAGTTCTAGAGATGTTCCAAACAAGTACCAACAAAGGAATGGCGGGATCCTTGTTGGCAGCCCAAGGTATGATGAAAAAAATCACATTTTACCTCCTCTTATGCCGCTGCCATACTTGTGTCATTATGGGCAGCTTCTTGTTAAGAAAGATCACATGCCATGTTTGATGTTTGGTGATATAATTGGCAATGATATGAAGAGCTTAAGGAGTAACAAATAGCACATAGATCTTTCCTTGCAAGGCTATGTGGGCATAAAATCTTGGGTTCCGGTTGATCCCTTGCATTGTAAGAAAGAGGAAGTCTTTAATATTGCTACTCCATGCATATGGTTGGAAAGAAATTTGATGGAGGATTGTTTTGAATTTATTATGTATTCTAACAAAGTTGTGAAGGATTCTACTCTCCATGGACAAGGAGTCACGGTTTTGATTAATAATGGAGCTGCTTACAGTTTCATTGTTGAGAGTTTGAGGGCAAAGGTGGATGACTTTAAAGGCTTCATGGTCAAGGTAGTGGATGACTACTCCATGCCATGCACAAGAAGGTGTCCCCAACTCCTTTTCACATTGGGAGAGCATGAGGTATGTTATGATTTTTATATGATTAACATGGCTGGTATCCATCTTGTGCTTTGGGACCAATGGTTGCACACTTTAGGAGAACTCACTTTCAATTCCCAAAACATGGAAATAAGCTTTATGGATATGGGCAAGAAGGAGGCACTTAAAGGTATCTCCATGGAAATCATCACTGGTCTGCCCGTGGTTCAAGGTAAGAGTTGTTTACATATTGTGGCTGATGGATTCACAACACATGCCCCATTTTGAATATTTCCAGCCAAGTATAATATCGTAGTAGTGCAACATAAGCATGGTAGATTTACTTTATGAGTATTCATGCAGGAGAACACCAACAAAGTATGTGGGTGGTTAGTGGTGACAAAAGGAGTACTTTGGAGAACCATAGCTCAAAATTTCAGTCTTGGTACTGCTGTCATTATTCATATCAGCCACCACATGATTTCATTTGCATGCATACAAGTGGGTAGGCAAGTATTTTCAGACAAGAGATGGAGCATTTTTCGATTGATGGATGTTGGGAGAAAATTTTCAGCCCTTAGAGAGGTGTTTTCAGTCATTGCAATGCTCGCATTTCCTAATTTTGCAAAGAGGTTTCAGTTTTGTAATTGTTGCTCCATTTTTAATTTGCTAGTCTTGATAAAGTCAGATTATAAGTTGTTTTCATATTTGAACAATTGCAAGAGTGATCATTTTGAGGACATTGAACCATGGAAGATAGTGGTAGCTGGTTTCAGCTGAGGAAGACAACTACTACAACCCACACAGCTCCAAATTGGGTGAAAAATCAGGTGAATTATGACTGTCATACTTTGTTTCTAGCCACCTACATTCTGATTTTTGAGAGAAAAATACAATACACTGAGTTGTTTTTGGCCAGCATTACAAAGGTATTGGGGATCCATCAATTGGGTGGAAATTATGAGATGATGACAAGAAAAGAAAGGGGCAATAGAAGTATGAGTTTGTTTGGGTTGAGGCTCCTACATTTAACGGGCACATGGTCCAAAGTTATGGAGTACTACAACATGTTCCTTCACGTGGGGGAAGGCCCTCCACTTCTTTCAAGAGTCTGACAAT
Organism: Taxus wallichiana var. yunnanensis; assembly: GCA_018340775.1. Lineage (NCBI taxonomy): Eukaryota > Viridiplantae > Streptophyta > Pinopsida > Cupressales > Taxaceae > Taxus > Taxus wallichiana. Next base: position 42,978,170 of record CM031239.1, read on the forward strand.
GGTCCTTCTATTCAAGTCAGGTTTCAAGGGCTTCTTTCTTCTCCCATCCTAGTTAAAAGAGGTGTAAGGCAGGGATGCCCAGCCTCGCCCACTCTCTTTAACATCTTCATAAATGATATCATGAAGGATCTTGAAGGAATGGGTGTGGCGGTTCTTGGCCTTGTCGAAGTGATTGCTGGGTTGATGTTCGCAGATGATCTGGTGGCGATGGCAGAGTTTGTAGAGGGTATCCAAGAAATGCTGCATAAGATTCAAGTTTGGAGCGATAAGTGGGGTATGGAATGCGGCATTGATAAGTGCAAGGTTATGAAAATATTTGGAGATCAAGAGGAGCTCAAGCAGCACGAGTTCCGCATCGGGGAGCAATAGGTTTGGGTGTGTGAGAGCTACAAGTTCCTTGGAATAGAAACAAACCCACAACCGTCTATGAAAGGGTCATTAAGGAGTGAGTGCGTTGGGAAGTAGAACCCTCCACGGTGTTCACCACTTCCTGGCCTCTTAAAGAGTCCCCACTTGGTCTAAAATTCTTACCTTCAAGGCGTTGGTCTTTCCGGTGCTCACTTTTGGTGTAGAGGTGATAGGTATGTTTGATGTGGCCAAGCAGAATGCCTTGCAAAGGGTGGTTGTGGAGGGGATGAAGTGGATGTTTGGGAAGTCCTCCACTTCAAACCTTGTTGGGCAAGTAGTTATGCACCGTGAGCTCAACATTTGTCCTGTTCCTGTCTTCAATGCGAGCCGAGGGCCCATGCCCTTGAGAAATTTGGTGGTCTTAAGATTGTCATTGCGGATCTCGTAAATCATAATCCGCCGTGCAGAGTGGGGGAAATTTGGACTTGGATTCATAGAACTACTAAGTGGCTCAAGAAGAATGTGCCTAGGGCTAGCAATAGTCAGCTGGTGCGTGAAGAAGCGTGGGTGACTTGGGAGAATAAGTTCGAATCCAGGGTTCCCTCAGGTTCTATAATGAGTCCAATTTTGGAGAGTCTTAGAGCTTCATCAAGAGGGTGCAGAGGTTCGAGAATGTTTTGGCTGAAGTTGTTTGCTGGCTCCTCAATGCTAGGGTAGGTGGGTTGGTACTTAGTGGTCGTGTTGCTAGGAGTGGGCTGTTGTATCCAGCCTTAGGATGTGTGTGGCCGTTGTTTGGGGATGTCGGAGGGGACTCTCTCTTACACCTCTCTTGTTAAGTGTCAGCATGTCAGGCTGCGAGAGGCAAGATCGCAGGCTAATTTTCAAAACGTACTATAGGAGCTTTGTTGCCTTGCCCCGTGGATGCCGGTGAGAAAGGATTGCTCTCGATACTCCTTGGTGGGGAGTGTGGCGGACATCGTCTATCGTATTGGTTAGGCGATCACTCGCATCGGAGGGGAACTGCAAGCTTTGCGCTTGTGGCGAACTTCCTGGCTATGGCATTACCTCTCTATTAGAAAGCCTTGGGGTGGATGATGGGGGAAGTGTCGCAGGGGCATCGAGGATACCGAATCACTAACGAGCCGATGCACAATTGTGTAGGGCAACGCCGCAGAAGAGTTTCTCCTCCACTTGGCCTCCGTTCTCAGGAACAAGAGAACTTGCCGTGAGGCCTCCATATGGTTGAGTGGAGAACAACGGCTTTCACCAGGAGTATTCCCTGGAGACTCTAACCTTAAATGGCGGGGTCGGTATCGCTAGCTACGATCACCAACTAGTTTATGTTGCTCAGTATCTTTCGCGGAGAGGAGCTTCGAAGACCAACTCCCACTGTTGGTCGTACTATCATACTTGAAAGTGAAGTCGAGGGGTGATTCCCGAAGTTTGCGCTTGCCTTTGGCCGTCCTGAACAAGAAGCTCTTCCAGTTGAGGAAAACTAGGAAAAACTTGACACGATGATGCTTGGGCATATGAGTTGCAATTGCTTGAGGACAAGCAACTTCGGGAAGGGAGGACTGTAATGTCCCCATTTTCAACTTGAGAACCTAACAATGGACTTCTTGCCATTCCCTTTCCATGGCAATGAAGCATGAATGAGAAAGGGAAGGAATTACATTCCATTTCATCTTTCTTTTATTTATTTTTAATGTTTTCTTTAATAAGGTAGGTCGGCTGGGTTGGAGGAGTCTTAAAGGCAAGTTAAAAGATAAAAAAGCCCAAGGAGGTTGGTCTAATGTATTTGGCCTTTGACGCTAAACATGGGCTATAAAAGGAGATTTATGACTCCATTTTCATCATCTATCTTGGGGCATTTTCTCTAAATTTGATCTTTGGGCTGATTGCTCATTGTCATTCCACTATTGGGTGACAATCCATTAGTGTGGTTTTTTCCAAGGAAGACGAGAACCTTCTTTTTGGCTGGTTAGAGGATGAAACCCTCCAATTTTGGGTGAAGTGAAGACAACTTTGAAGACCTCTTGCAGATTTGGACATTAGAAGATCAAGGAAGACATCTACAAGGGTTTGCATGCAATTTGGAGCTCTCCCTAGAGGGAGCGACTTGGGTTGAGTGGTTGTTGGGTGCCTTCTAGGACACGAAATTCAGATTTTCTTTCATATTTGGACTCCTCATAATTTATAAGGCTGGAAACAATCATATTTTGTGGAATTTGGGGTTTGGAAACCCTTCATTTCATAATTTCTTTGAGCTGTACTTCTGCTGCATTTAATTAATTTTCCAGTTGTGTTTTCAATCAAGTTTCATATTGGAAAGTGGCTTAAATACTTCCTAAAATACTTATCTATATTTTGGTTGGATTATTTGATGAGTTTCAAGTGATTTTCCTTCATTTTTGGACTGCTGTTATAAAATCAGACTGCTGATTTCCAGCTGTCATAAAATTCAGTTTGCTGGTCTAAAATCAGAATTTAATAATATTGGGGTTTGTGTGATTTCCTTCTTTTTCAGTTGAAGTCCCAATAAGGGACATTACATCTTCACACTAAGAAAAAGATAAGAATAGCAAAAAGTCATGCCTTTTATTGAGCTCCCTTCAGAATTTGTAATATCTTTAATAAGCAAATGCCTCACAGCAACAAATATTTATTTCTATATATTTCAAAATCTTATCTTGCCTCTTTTCAGGAAGAACTATGACAATTTCAAAAAATACAACAAAATAAAACTCTTCGAGGTAAGATCTGTATAAATCTAAACCGGCTCCATTTATTCCTCATTTTGCTTTTCTGTATGTCAGTACAGTGCATAAATAATTTTTTTCTGCATCCAAAAATTCTACACTTTCTTTCTCACAAGCCTCTAATGGATATAGTGGCTCTGATACCATTGATCAGACAAATATAGATATTAAAGTTACATCATTCTAGTACTTTCAAAGAATACCACATCATTGTAAGTATATGGGGATGTTTTCCTATATCTATCTCAAGCTTAAATAAGTATGACATAATTCCAGCTAGCATGCGTATGCTAGGTGCAATGTGATTCTACCCTCAGTAATATTAAATTTAGGACAACTAAGACTTAGGTATGCAAGACTACAAGAGTAAATTAGGCTAATGACTTAGGTGAAATGACTTAAACACTCATTTAAAAAAAAAAGGTGAAAAAGCAATGCAATGTATGTTATTTAATAAGCAAATAACCTGAACAACCTTAAGTAATTTGAAAAGGATGGACCCACCTGACCTAAAAGTGAAATAATCATGTCAAGTACAACAAACCTGAGTATCAACTATCATTTTACCTAAATGAAGTGAAAAACTATGATAAGACAACTAGCAAATATTAAGCACTATTCAAATTTAAACCATATACTATGAAACAATAAAACTTGAAAAGCTTAAATAAGCATGCAACTTCAAATTACATCATACAAGGTTGTGTAATGGGCTGAGATTGATAGTCTTAGACCACATGGGATGTGGGTAAGACGAAGATCTTGGCCAACTAAACTCCATCCCGTCAGCTCATTCCTTATGAATAAAGGATGGTCATCTCTCTAAAGCGTGCTTAAAATCTGTTTTGGATGTGTCTTTGTGTATCTTGTACCATCCTTTCTTATCCTGTGTTGATGCAAGTTTATTACACAGGCTTCAAAGGAAGACATGGAATTAATCCTACTCATTTTAGAACCCCTGCTGGAAATAGGATTCAAGGTATGAATACTCTGGACGTATAGCTTCAGTTGGGAACTATATGACCAAGTGTTAACTTGTAGAGGGACCGGTGTGTTTGGGCAAACCACCTATGAAACCTTGGATTTCTAGATCTAAATTAAGCTCAATTCTAATGATATTTACAATGGTTCTAAGTGATTTGGATCTCATCAAAATAAACTCAAAAGGAGGGAAAGGTAAGGCAGAAAAGGAACTAGACTCTCTCTCTCAACCACTAAGCATAACAAACACCTTGATATCAATCAAACCACACACAAACCAGAGAATACAAGAAATAGCTTTAACTCATTTTTGCATTAACTTCAGGCAATTAGCCATAGGAAATTTAAACACAAAGAATCACAGCCTTGCACAACCCAAGTAAATAACTGTTGTTCATTCACTACAAGCAATTACATTTGCCACTAGTACATAACAAAGGTTAGCATAACAAATTGTTCAATCTACTTACCCTGTAAATTTAATCAAAACCAGAGGTGCAAACTCTACTCAACAACTGAAATAGATTTGTTGTCTAGGCATCAAGACATAAATCAACAATTGAAAACAATTTAGACTCATAAAACCATGTGGAGCTCCAAATTCTTTCTCTGTATTAATTTACTGTTGTCAAGATGTTTTTACAATGAAATTTGGGGGTACTTATAGAAGAATGGGACTTAGCCACCGTCTCTACATGTTTTGGAGCTTCTAGAAAGAACAATTACATTGAAAAGTGGGAAAGGATCAAAGATAACCACCAAGGATCACAATCAAAGCCCCTAAAAGCTTAAAGACACCATGGGAACCCGCTCTCTCAATTCGCAATAATTTCCAAAAGGAATCCCATTTGGCTTTGAGAATCATATCCTCTGATTAAGCACAATTGCCGATTCTCCAACTGCATGAACAAAAAGATGTTTAAAATAACATCCTCTTTATTTTGCATAATTGATTTTTACTCATGAAACCACCGCTCTATTTTACCTCGGTGCCAGCTTGCAAAATGTGATGATTACGAGCTCAATTTAAACCCCAATTAGTTTATTTAACTCTTGTTTATCCTTATCGATTTTCTCTGCTCAAAGATAGCTCAAAATTTCTCTTTGTTCTTCTCTGGTTTGTGGTTCTGACTTTGCTCTGTGTAAAAAACCCAGGCGTTAAAAAATCCTTTTGGACTTAGATCCAATAAAAATCCACGCATTTGTTGACTCTGAATTTGCTTTAAAAACTCCATGTCCTTTCCATGTATGCTTCCACGTAGCTTTACCTCTGGCTTAACTATCCTGTGAAATCTGATTGGTCTAGATCATACCGATCTCCACTATGTGGCGAGCATCGGTCTATCCGCTCTCCGTAGGCCTTTGAGTTTTGTGGCTTGGTCCCCCGTACATGAAAGGTGGCGATGAGAAACACTTGTAGCCAATTGGTACCACTGCTCACCACAGAATCTCAAAGCTTTGGCGTTCGTATCCTCCAATGCATTGATGAGAAACATGTGGCCTCCATCGGTTCTACCACGTCCCATAGGGTCGAAAACCTTGACTTCAACTTCCGTGACATGCAATGTGCCGATCCCTGACATGTGGCAGCCATTGGCAGTACCATGTATCGCAGGGTTTAAAGACTTTGGTTCTCATGTCCTCCAATGCACTGATCTCCATCACATGGCATACATCGGTGCACTTACTTTCCTCAAGTTCTGATTTTCCAACCCCTTAACTCACCGACGAGAGACACGTGTCCTCTGTCAGCATACTTGTGTTTGGCAGGCTTAGAATTCCCATACTCTTGACTTTGCTGATGAGAGACACTTGTCAGCAATCGGTACACGGAACTATTTCATGCCTTTGGATTTTAGCTCTGCGCCCAAAGTTTGTCGCATACCGATGGTTGGTGTGTGTTTGTCTGAGACACATGGCTTAAATTGTACATTTGGGTGTTCCTTAGAGTTTTGATTGCTGAGTTTAATTTGATGGTTTGAAGGCTAAGGCATTTGAATGTCAACTGAACGTGTCAAGGCCATTTTCAATACAAAAATGACAAACTTCTGGATTTTTTGCCTTCTTTTGCCTGCACACATGATAAACACTAAAACAAACTGTGAAAGCACTTTTAAAGATATAAAATTTGATCATTTGAAATCATTTAAACCATGAACAACATGAATTGATCTTTTTGCAAGCACTTAAATCAACAAGTACAACTCTGTGTTTTTATTGATCATACTGCAATCCTCATGACTACCTTTTCCTTATTAAAGTTTTGACCCGAAGCAACTCGGAACTTTTGCAACATGAGATTTAGATGCTTGATTTCCCTAAGAATAGTTGTGGAGAATAGCAAAGTACCATTGACAAACTCATTGAAGGTGTTGAAATCTCCCATAAGAATTAGATTTGAAGGAGTGAAGATGGATATTGATTAAGTGAGCTACTATATTATTGATCTTTTGGCCATGCATCCTCAATCACAAGTCACCCACTTCCTACCATCTTGTTGGAATCTGCTCTACACAGTGGGGACCTCACAGTGGTGGACGGCCAAGCAGCCCATTGATATTAATGGCGACTAAAAGGAGGAAGAACATGAAGGTGTTGCCAGTTTAGAATGCAACTGTATCAAATGTCCTCCCCTTTCCTGTCTGTTAATAACCACAATTTTGTGACTTTTAACTGCGGTTATCTATGTATATAGCAGCTGAAAGCATTATAATGATTATCAAAATGCTTTGCTGCCTTCTATGGATTACGTTTGTAAGGGTTTAGTCTTTACAATATATTTGCCATGTATAATTCTGTACAATATAGGTTTGAGGAAGGTAGTGCTGATAGGACTGAACATCTTCACCAAACTCTGCAGTCACAGCATCTAGGCCTTTTTGGCCCTTTTCCTGCCCCCTCCCTACTCTGCCTTCTTCAGGAGTTGATACTGTTGTGGTACTGTCTTTTTTCAAATACAATATTTTAACTTAATAAAAAAATGAAAAATTTTGTCACCTTTATTTCATGGGAATTTTTTTTGGATATCATCTTCTTTGAATTTGAACTTGATTAATGTAACTTGGGTTCTAACCATTTCTTGTACTTAAGTGGTTAGAGACATCGGAGAGATGTTAAGAGGAATAGTGAAGATAATTTATGACACGTAACCGAGAATTTATCAAAAAAGATTCATAGCCATATATTATTATTGAGGTACATATGGAGAAAGATGAAAAAAAATGTAGGTATTAATTTGGGTATTGGTACACACTTCCACACTTATCATGAGTTTTGAATTTGTAATCATCCCCCGTATATCTATGTGCTTAATATCTAAGCTACTCCTTTTACTTGTATGTGTGCATTTATGTGTAGTTGATCTTTTTATTTCCTGGAAAAAGAATCTTTCTGGTGGTTGGCATTTTTACTTTGCCTTTTGTTTGAACTATCAATTTATTCCTAGATTTAAATGTCATAGACATTTGGAAGGATGCTTGTAGAGAAGAACATGAAGTTAAAAGTATTTCTTACTTTGGATGGTATGGTTGGTTTGACTATAATGATTATACTAGTGGATGCATTTTTAAAGAATTCTTATTCTTGACTGTTATCTTCCTTTCTCAGGTTCGGGAGCTAGTGGAGAAAGAACCCGAAGATGGTGTTTTTCGATTGCTTCGTCAAGATGTTACTCGATTTCTCACAACTATTCTTATTGGCACAACGTACATTGCTGTCTATTTATTCACTGCTTTTGATTCTCATTTCCCTTGTGTTAGATTTGAGTTTGATCATAAATTCTTATCAATCTCATCTCTCTAGTGTGGTAAACATTGCGGCAACTGCACTGGTGACTGAGGCAGCAACAGCACTCTTTGGTGAAGCTGGAATAAGTGCAGCAACAGGAGTCATGACAGTAGGTGTATATTCTTAAGAGTGCACTGTTTCTAGGAAAAATTGATGTTTTGGATCAGCATGCAGAGATTGAGCATGAAAAAAAACTCTCTATAATCTTCTGTATTGATCATACGGGAACATACATGTTTATAGGCTTGCATACTTGTATATTTAAGGAGTGTGCCTCAACAACTTCTCCATGAATCTCTCTCTCACAAAAAACTCCTTTCGAATTTATACGAGTTGTTATAACTCACAATAATACAATATGAATTAACCCATTCACATGAAGCACTATAATTAATTCCTAACATTCCCCCTTAGTGTGAACATGGTAGAAAAACTTTCACACTTTCAACAACAGTATGCCTGATTCTTGTGGCACGCCCATTCTCGTGGCTCGTCATTTTGATACAAAAGAAAGGGACCTCTGTCATCATTCTTCCATGGTTTTCAATAGGTTTACCACAAACTTGGACATGAACAGAACCCATTAATTGTTCACCTCATGTGGTTTTTTGGATTTCCACGAACCTTTTCAAGATCCATGATCTACATCACTAGTGCTTTTGCTCTCTACAACATTTTTACATCAGGAGGTTACATAGGAATAGCTCACACCGGAAAAGTTTTCACATTACATCACATAAGAACAAAATGTTCTCAATTGTAGCCATTGTTGTCGACCATGCCACTCGATCTCGAACAACATAGGAAACTGCCACTGGAAGTTACCCTTGACTTTAGCTGATTTGGTGTAGAATGGAAATGGAATATTGGTATTATATTCCCCCACAATGTGAAATTTTCATTTATTCACACAACAAATATTTTGAAATGAAGCACATTGCACACAATTGAAAAATAAGAACTCTAAAATTGTAATATACCACAACGGAAAGCAAAACACACCAAAAAATTGCCACCAATGTTGCTATGCGGCCCCTTCGTTGGTGGATCGATGAGAGGATGTTGATTGTCCTCCATCCTCCCGTGCCTCCATCCTTTAATACCAAGCTGCTAAATTAGTTGGATTTGAATTTGTAGCTCAAATACTTACCTTAATCAGATGTCAAATTCCACCAAAATGCGTTTGTAAGACAATTTTTATTTTATTTTAGGACACTTTTTCAATGACATGATTTTGACATTAAAAACTCGACTATTGGATTTACTCGACAATCGAATTCACTCAAAACAAATGATAATATTGACCTTGACAACATATAAACTTTTAACGTTTAGAAAATGTGTTCACTAGTAATGCAAAGATTTATCAATTCTTTTGCATCTTGGGCAAGTAAACAAAGACACTATATCGACAATAACATGGACTATTTTATAAAACTAAACAAAACGTGACAAACCTTTAAACTTTGATATTTTAGACACCTTACTCAATAGAAATATTTATTCATTTTCTCTTTATAATTGACTCTCCTTCCTACAAAAACAACACTTTGAGGATTCGACACTTTGGCTTTTGGATTTCCTAGATCTATTTAAAGGATTTCACACAAATCGACCCATGTTTACATTCATATACTCTAATGCAAAATTTAATATGCCTTTTAAAAAAAACCAGCAAAACATTATGTTGGCTAGATTTTCTACATAGCTGAAAACCTAGGCAAGTCATGAGATAAATCTCCTCATTTACCGGTGAGGCTCCCGTGTTAGATTTGTCAATAAAAATATGCTAGTATCTATATGGGGTTTTACTTTAACTATTCAACTCATGAACCATAGTCAGATAGTTCTCAGAAGCAAGTAAGCAATTGTTTAAGAAAGGAAATATTTATAGAGGAAGAAAATAGTAAAACATGGGGAAGATGTGCATCCCAATCAATAGATAACAGAGTTGATTGCATGCACATAGAAGAAACCAATAGATATCAACGCACAAAATTATAAGCAAAGGCACTTCAGATCTAGATCTAAAATAACACAAAGTCTATTAGAAGATCTAAGATAGAAAGCTAGAAACAAATTGCACCGTGACACAAAGTTCTCCTGAAAACCTGCTCCTTTATATTCCTTTGCTTCAAGTGGCTATCAGGGGTTTCAGCACAAAGTCTGGAACACAAGAATGCTGCTTACAAATTCTCGATCCTTTAACCCGTAGGTTCTTCCTCTACTTATAGAATGTAGAGGGGCAATTACAAGTCGGAAGCTTTTAGTTGAACTGACACATGTGGAAGTGGAAAAGGAAACAACTGGCAATTTCCCTCCTAGAATTCCTCTTTGCATGACATGCATGATTTCAGAATCGAAGATAGAACCTTCTATTTTGCACATCTGCCACCTATCTCCAAGTAGTTGACTTCTTCAAGTAATGGTTTTTAAACCAATCACTTAAGTTTTATAATTTAATTGATCGCTCAATTACTTTGTTGCGGAGGAAAGAAGAAGGAAGAGGAAAGTCTGTAGTCTTTTTCTTTTTTCACATTCTGCATGCAGTTGATTCTTTTGCCTTTGATTCTCACCATGCTGGATTTGGAAGCGTTGGATCTGGAATTTTGCTTACGGGTGTTGCCTTCGCCTTGTCTTCCCTTTCTTATCCTTGAAGCTTTTGTAGTTCTTCTCCAATACATGCATCAGTGCAATGTTTGCCGTAAATAACTCATCATTTTTATTTTTAATTGCATATGAGCAATTAAAAATTCTGGAAAGCACTCGGGTGAATGCAACTTCAATGAAGGCTTCAACTGGAAGATTGGAAGCACATGCACAAGATCTTGGAAGGAATTTTCCATGCACTGACTTCTTCACGGGCTGTGTTTGAAACAAGAGGATGAAGCCTTTGTGCCGGAAGCTTTTGCAATTATGAGATCTGGATCTGGATCTGGGCCTATTGACTTTAGCAAATCTAGAAGCTATGCATGATTCCGCTGAGCTTTCTCTTTCATCCCGCTTTGCCATGGCTGGAGCAATCTTTGTCTGAACAATTCTTTTCCTCTTTATTCGGCCAAAATTCTTCACAACCGGTGCAGATCTGGATAATTCTTCAGATTCGGAGGATATGTTCAATGTATTGGACATTGATTTAAGCTCCCTTTCTCTTATAAAAGCACCTGTAATGAATTCCTACAATTAATTCAGACAAAGATGGCAACCGGAACATGAACAAGTGGATTTTAATCATAAAAATCTGCATAATTCAAGCCTGCTGCCCCAAATTTGATGTTTTATTTGCATGCAAAGCAAGCATGAATTTTACCAACTTCACCTGAGCACCTGTATCACTTATGCAAACAATTATCCAGACACAAATCAACCTCCTTCAACCTGTGCACCAATTCTGGAAGCTTTTAGCATTAATTTCACCTTCTTTGAGCAAAAATCCTCTCCAAATGGGGCGCACTTTTTGTCCTGGGCTAAACTTTCTCGCTTGTGTATTAATTAATTCATCCTTATGGCAGCCCCTGCTTATATAATCCTCATGATTCTATAATTAATTAATGCCTTTCCTATTCCTGACAATTAATTAATTAATTAATAAGCTTTACTCTTCAAATGGGGCGCCTATTTTGTGCATGCTCATGGCTGCCATTAAATAAATTAAATTTATTTAATTTTAGACTGCTTCAGTTAATTCAAGTCTCACAAGAGTGTGCTTTGACCTTAGCCACTGAAAATAGAAATTAATTAATTCATTTAATACTTAAAAAAGTATTATTTCTCTCCCAAATGGGGCGCACTTTTTGACATGAAGGGGCTGCATTAAATAAATAATATTTATTTAATTTTAGAATTGTCTATTTCCAACTTCCTTTTGTCCACTTCCCTTTGTTGACTTTTCTACAAGTTTGGGCGCCAAAATTGGGTGAATAAATATTAACAAATATTTATTTAATGCATTATTATTCACCCAAGGTGGGTCGCACTTTTTGGAATAAGAAATTTCTATTTTTAAAAGTTATGACAATGGGATTATTTACCCTGCAAGGCAGCCCGAAAATCCCATGATTCACTTAAGTTGTTTGACTTTCATAATGGGATTATTTACCCTGTTAAAGGCAGGTAATAAAATCCCATTCATGCCTTAAGTGATTTTTCTTTTATTTCATAATGGAAATTTTTACCCTGCAAGGCAGGTAAGAAATTTCCACCTACCGCGCTCTAATTTTCCCATTGTGACTTAAGTGACGTTTGCTGCCATGGGAAAAAGTACCTGCCAGCAAGTACAAAATTCCCACCGCCTCATTGCTTCCAAAATCCCATGATTCACTTCAAACCTTCTTTTTCCAAAAATGCGGCCAACCCAGAAGGAGCTTTTGGTGCACGACTTCGTCTTTTCCAAGAGAACCAGACGTCCGATGGCGAATTCCTTCTGGCACAACGTGCATATGTGATCTCCAGATACTCCAGGCCAAGAATCAGACCAAACCGACAAAGGAATTGATCCAGAGAAATTTCACAGAAAACGAAACGGAAAACACAAAAACACAAAATGTTGCCAGAAGTCACAAATAAAGCCCAGGATTCATTCTTGGTTAAAACCCTACTGGTATATGGGAATAATGATATGTACGATCACAACAGGTTAAACCGGAGCACAAATTACCTCAAAAGGGGCCCAAAGTAATTAAATACAAATTTTCCGCAGGCAAACCCCAGTGATAGAATAAAACAAATTTGGGCATCTGGGTATTTGGTGAAAATGGCTCCTGGGAATATCTTGACACATTACAGGAACTTTCTGGCAATAAAAACACAAAACGACCTATTATTTTAAAAGTACGGAATTTTTTAACATGGGGTAGTCTCAAATTTCGTGGTGAAATCTGGGACACCACATTATATTATATGGAAATCAAAAAATACATATTTGGTTGTGCCAAGCCTAAAAACTATTAGTCCAAGCTTGAGCATTATACAAAAGTAAAGCCGAAGAAATAATCATAACAAAGAATCAAGATTAAGAATATATCGATGTCCTCTTGGAGCTTGTTGGACCACCATGTAGGAGGCAAGCCATAACAAAGAAGATTCTTATTATCCAGGGCCTAGTTAGCCAAGCCATCTGCAACTTTATTCCTTTCACGAGGAATGTGATTGAATTGAACTTCTTGAAATTTCTCCTGCAATGTTTTTATCTTCCAAACCTCTTTAGCAATTCGCCAATTGGGAGAAGAACCAACACTATTTATAGACAACTTCATAATGATTTGAGAGTCTGATTCAATTTATATTTTTTGCCAGTTGATTTTTAAAGCCTCTTGCATGCCTTTATAAACCGCTTTCACCTCCGCAAGATTATTGGTAGTAATACCTAGATTCTCTGCAAAAAGGAACTGCACATCACCTTCCTTGTTTCTACCAATGCCTCCCATAGCCGCTCTTCCTGGATTTCCTCTGGAAGCTCCATCTGTATTCAGTTTTCCATAACCCAAAGTAGGGTCTTTCGATTGACTTTCTCTTACGATTTTCTTATTAATATGAAAACGGGCAAAGAAGCATCCCTAGGATCAAGAGATAATTGATTGCAAATATGCTCCCATTTCGTAGAAAGAGTATGGGGCAAAGATATCTTGTGTTTTAGACTTTCAACTATATTGATTTTAGTTTTCTCCCAAACATAAGATCCATCTTTGCTGATTTGCTGGAAAATTCTACTATTTCTTTCTTTCCAAATATTCCATAGGAGAAGAGAGATACCACTCCATAGCACCGGGAGAAGATTTTGTCCTTTAGGAGAAGTCCCTGCCAATCTTTGAAAACCTGCTCAAGGGAGCCAAAATTATTCTAGTGCAATTTAAACAGAAAGCAGAAAGATGTTTCCAAATTGGAATAACCCAGGGACAAAGGAAAAAAAGATGAGTAGAAGATTCTTCATCTTCTAAGCACAAAGCACATTTGAAAGGGCCTTAAATCCTTTCTTCATAAGATGGTCCCCTGTTAAGACTCTTCTATGAATAAGAAGCCAAACAAAAAAACTAACTTTAGGCCACATACCCGGCTGCCATAAGTGCTTAAAGAGAAACTGAAGAGGATGAGGATTATCTATCATCAAGGAGGCATAGCCAGTGGACATTGTATAATTACAGATGTGTCTTGTCCCCATCCCAACTTGTTTGGAAATGGGGAAGAAGAAAGAGGACAAGCCTTCAACACATTATGCAACAAAATCTGAGGATCATGTTCTATAGCAAGTGGCCATTCGAAACCGGAATCCAATCTTTTTCACTCTCCCAAGGATGAGTAGACGATTAACCCAACCAATATCCTGCATTTGCTTCATAATAGGCTTGAACTAAGGATATTGAAGGATGAGAGGGGGCTGTCCATCCCAAGAATCAGTCCAAAAATTAGCTAATTGCCCATTATTAACAATCCAGAAGAGCTGCCTTTTAATAATTGCCTCTCCCATTCTGATAAACATCAAGGTCGGAGAACCCTTAGTAGGAAGGGATGATCTAATAATTTTCTCCGGGGGGTTATTTTCAGCATACTTTGCTCTGAAAGTGGCAGCCCAAAGATCATTAGGATAAACAAGCAACCTCCAATATAGTTTAGCAGCTAAGGCTTTATTCTGCTTAGGGAAGATCTAAATCCCAAACCACCTTCTTTTTTTTGGCTGGCAAAGAGTTTCCCATTTAACTAAGGACCATTTTTTCTTATCTTGAACTCCGCTCCATAAGAATTTCTAGCAAATAGAGTCCACTTGTTTCAAGATAGTTCTAGGAATATTTAACACAGAGGCAACATATATTGGCATAGCTTGAAGGACAGATTTGATCAACATCATCCTTCCTCCTGAAGAGAGCCATTTATTAGTCCATTTTTGTAATTTTAATTCAAACTTGTTGATTAACCAATGCCAAATATTGTAAAGGAAGCACTCCCTTCTTAAAATGGAAGATATTCAGAATTTGCTCTTCTTGTCTTCTAGAACAATGAAAGAAGAAAATACTGGATTTTCCTTGATTGATCAGCTGACCAGTGGCTACCGAAAAGGTATGAAGAACTTTATGGATTTCTTTATAATTGGCAAACCTTCATATGTATTAAAACTGCGTGCAAATTAAGAGTACAGGAGAGTGTTGGATGATTTGGCTGGTTAGATGTCTGGCTGTATTGTGGTGGGAGGTGCGACTGCGTCCAATGCAAAGCTGTAAAAGCAGATCCAGACTCCATGTAGAAGACAAATAGGCACGTCTGATATGCTGGCACGTTGTATGGTGATTGGTGCTTACAGGGAGAATGAAATGATCAGATCTGATGGTAATGTGGGTGCAGGTCTGCTCTGTTAGTATCTGTGCTTTCAACCTCTGTCAGACTTTTTCCACGGTGCAAGACGTGAAGCTAACAGACCGGGTGCACGAGATGCTCAGTGCTATCAACCAGATGCGCATGGGATAGAAGAAGACACACGCTAATTTCCCAACAATGTGATGGAAGATCGAGGGGCAAGGGTGTGTACTGTCATTGTTAGAGAAGGTAAGAATAACTGCAGTCGAAGAGGCCCGAGCTGACAATGCACACAGAGCCAAAACTTAAAAATTACAAAAACCCTTGATTACAAAATGTTTCATACACTGGCAACTGAAAGCAATCCTAGAGCTGTCCCATTCAATAAAAATCACTGATCCATCACAAGATCCTCCCGCTCTGAGAAATACTCGCTCTGATACCAAATGCTGTTTTGGATTAGCATGCAGGGATTGAACACGAAAATAAACTCACTATAATCTTCTAATGATCATACGGGACCTTACATGTTTATATAGGCTTGCATACTCCTATATTTAAGGAGTGTGCCTCAACAACTTCTCCACGAATCTCTCTCTCACAAACAACTCCTTTCTAATTTATACGAGTTGTTATAACTCACAATACAATCTCACAATAGTACGGTATAAATTAACTCATTGACATGAAGCACTAATAATTAATTCCTAACAAAAATATTCTAAGTGTTTTATCTACTTATACTATGTGAGCTAAACTAAAGATAATAATTTCAGAATTCTGATTTAAATGGGTGTAGTCAGATATTCTATCACTGCCTGATAAGGCTTGTTTGGAATCATTAAAATATGATGAGCATTGCATGGAAGGTATTTCACACGTTACATTTTCCCTCCATTCATACATTGTCACGTCTTCTCCTTTCTCCCATCTTTTCTGCTCTGTCTTAAATGTATGTGGGGAGAACTTGACCATCTACAATTCTTAAATGAGAATATTTTACTGTTGGTTACTATAACCTCATAAACAGCGTAATTGGCTGCTGTAATAAGATGTCTCAATCCTCGGAGTTGTGCTGTATGAGGCAAACTAGGAGTGAACTAACCCAAGGTTGAGGGAATAGGTCAGTCACTCTAACCTTACTGATCTGTGGTGCAATAACCTGCAACATAAATGAATCCCTCGTCTTGAAGAAAATCTTGGAATGAAGAGTCAAATTGAGGGGATAGAGGAGGGAAACTACTCCAGCTCGAGGGCCAGAAAGGGGCTGTTTTCCATTTTCAATATGCCAACTCATATGAGGATATATATTTAGCAATCATGTTAGAAGATGCTTATAAATGGCAGACATTCTTGTGGGTGGTGGATGCTGTTCATATTGCAGATGTGAATTGTATTGACACTCTCAGGAAAGATTAGATGCTGTTGTATTTGATGTAGCCTCCATGCAGCTTTCATGGCTGAGGCCTGACTGTTTGTTTATATTCAGTCCTCCATGTTTTGTTTGCCTTTGTAATGTGACTCCATGCTACTG
Source organism: Taxus wallichiana var. yunnanensis (assembly GCA_018340775.1). NCBI lineage: Eukaryota > Viridiplantae > Streptophyta > Pinopsida > Cupressales > Taxaceae > Taxus > Taxus wallichiana. The sequence continues at coordinate 42,994,862 of CM031239.1, forward strand.
GTAGATACTTGAATTCAGCTTGTTGCCCTTGCCAGAGAAAATTCTGGAAAATGTTTGAGCTGCTGTTCTACTGAGGTAGGAAGGGGTAGAAGGTACATCATATAGATTGGGACTGTTTCGAGTACTGCCTGGAACATTTGAATCCTTCCAACAAAACTAAGCCATCGGTTGGTCCAGTTGGGAATTTGGGATCTGATTTTAGAGTGTTTGATACCATAAGCTCATTACTTATTTGAGATGGAATGGGAAGCCCAAATAAATGGTGGGAAAGTGACTCTTTGGAAAAAGGATAACTCGGAGAATTATTCTTTTTACCTCCTGAATTGTTGATGAATATGTTTGATTTAGCATTATTGATTAGCTGACCTGAAGAAGTTTGGAAGACGGAGAATATGAACAAGCTGTTGCTGTTCTCTGAGCATCCTTTGTATGTTGAAGAGAATAGTTGAGAGTTTCATCCCTAAGGATGAAGAGGTAAGGACTGAGGGGATCTCCTTGCCATGACCCTTTGGAAGAGTGAAAGGGCCTCCCAGCTTCTTCATTAAGTGCCACTGTGAAAGGAGTGGAGATGCAGCTGCTCATCCACTGATTAAAGTGATTGTTGTAATGTCCCCTTTTCCAATCGAAGACCTTTGGCCCATTTTGTCAACCCGACGGCCAAAGGAAAAATATAAGGGTGTCTTAAGTTATAATAAATTATTATAAAGTGCTATAAAAAAATAAAATATAATTATTAAAGCACTTATATTAATTTATTTAGCTTAATAAAAATAAATTGTAATCCCTATGGAAAATACGATTTGCCTTAAGGGGCAAAAGTCATTGTAAAGGGATTTATTATATTTTATTCCTCCTAGAAAGGATAATGGCGACTTGGGCCAAAGGGGAGTAATGAAGCCTAGGGAAGATAAAAACATAATTAATTTATGTATTTTCCCTAGAGAAATGCGACTTGCACTAGGAGGGAAATATTGTTGGGAAAAACATTTAATATGGGAAAATATTAAATGTTTGCATAGGAAAAATCATGTGAGCTCATTGGCTGATTTGGAGGTTGGTTGTTGGCTCTTTTCCTTTAAAAGGGAAGTCGACTTGCCTCTTCTATATGGCAGATTTTTCATATGATAATTTCTCTTGCATTTGAGCTTTGAGCTTTTGCAAATTATATTCTAAGGACGAAAAACCTTAGTTTATACCTCTTGTGGACGAAAACCCCAAGGGATTGAGAGGGGATTTCACTCAGAAATTTCCAGCGTGTTAATCAGATTTTCCAGGTTTATTTCAGCAGTGTTTGTGAAGAGTTTTTGAAGGTATTTTCAGTGGTTTTTGGGCAGCAGTTGGATCGATCTGTTGTGGGCAGTTTGGCAGCATTTTCCAGAGGTATTTCCTTTAAAAATACTTGTCAAATATTCTCCATAATATTATAAACCAAATCGCTGTATTTTCATCATTTTCTGAAGTATATTGTAAGGGTTTCCAGGCAGAATATTAATCAGATTTCAGATCTGATTTCTGGGTTGTTTTGGCTGCAATAAATTCAGTTTTTTGCATGATTCAGTTGCTAAATATTCGAGTAATCATTTGGGAACGAAAATGTAATTTTTGGGTATCATTTGCATTAAGATCTATCTAAAACCCTAGTCGCATTTTCCCAAATAAATTCAGATCTGCATTAAGATTTTTGCCATAATAGTCATAAATCAGCCTTTGGTGTTTTTAATTGATCTAATATTGTTGGAGAACAAGAGAGACCCATTTGGGGATCTTATAATTGTTGAACCAGATTGGGAAATGGTTTGTTTAATGAGATGCCCAGTACATCTGACAAATGCTTTGAATATATCTAACTTTATCATTATCCCTTGGCCTTTTTGAGACTGCAAGGAATGCAGGAGTTCCTGGACTGCAGTAATGTTATCCACAATTTTCCTGCCTTGAACAAATGCTGACTGAGAAGGAGATATAAGGTGGAGGAGAAGGGGCTTGATCCTCTTGGCAATGAGTTTGGAAAGGATCTTATATACCATGTTGCACAGGGCAATGGGACGGAACTGGGCTAGCTGATGTGCCTTGCTGATTTTGGGAAAAAGAATGAGTTCGGTGCCATTCATCTGTTTAAGCATTTTGTTATTATTACACAGTTTCCTCCACTACCTCTAGCAATTTAGATTTTAGAAGATTCCAAAAGGTTTGATAGAAAAAATCTGTGAATCTATTAGGTCCAGGTTTGATAGTGAAGATTGCTGCTTAGATTTTCTTCTCGGTAATAGGTTGCAAGAGAGAGGCATTATCTTCATTATGCAATATTTTTGGGTGCTGACTAAGAACTTGAGTCTTAGCTACCTCTGTTTCAACTTCAGGAGGTGGTTCTTGTAATAAATATTTATAGAAAAAGGTGGCATATGAGAGCTTATCACTCTATGAAGTGATTGATAGCCGATTAGGTTGCTGTAGCCTTTGCACTGTCTTCCTTTGCTTGCAATTTTGTGCTGTTGCATGGAAGTACCTGGTGTTGAAGTCCCCTGCCTTTTTCCATGGAATTTCTTTATATTGAAATCCCCTGCCATTTTCCATGGAAGTACTTTATATTGAAATCCCTTGCCTTTTTCCATGCATACATGGACTGCTAAAACAAGTGGAGTTTTTCTTGCTGATGTAGCTCAGAGAGAGCATGCATGGCATGTTCCTCCATTTCAATTGCAGAGATATACCCTTGTTCTCGAGTTTGGGTCTGGGTAACAACCCACCTATTGTGTAGGTGATCTTTTTTGGGATTTGATCAATCCGAAGAGAACTTTGCCTCATTGTTTGACTTGGGCCTTGGGAAATTTCTGCTTGTCAATGTAGCTGCAGTATATGATCTCTTGAACAAGGGTCCCTCTAATCACGATGTGAAGTGCAACCATATTCGGCATACCATGAATTGGCCTAAAATCCAATCCTTTCTATGGCTGGTTACACACTGGAAAATCCTTACAATGAATGACCTCCAGCATAGAGGGTTTATTGGACCTTCCATCTGCTCAGATTAGCATCAAGCTGCAGAAACCAGTCACCACCTTTTCATCTGATGCCCCTGGCAGCTGCATTATGGGATAGAGTCACTCGTGGTTTCCTCCCAGAGCAAAGCATGGACAACTGTTAATCAATCTCTGCATACCTGGTCCAGCATATTTACAGATATGCCCATGATCGGGCACCTGGCCCATCTCGCACCAGGACACATCTTTTGGCTCTTATGGAATGAATGGAACTCAAGAGTTTTCGACAATGAATCACATTCTATTCCAACCATTCTGCATTGAATAAAAGTGAAGATATGGAGTACTGCTCTATGCCATTTTTACTTCCACAAAGGAAGCCTGCAATCTTCTAGTATGACTGATCCACAGATATCTCAATAATGGAATATTACTGTTCGTTTCTGCATGAGCTGGTTTACAGGGGTTTCTAAAACCCACTGGGACCCACCTCCACTAGGCCGGAATAAATTAAATTTTGACAAAGCTTCCAAATGTAATCCGAGCAAGCTGAGCGATGGGCCATCATCAGGGACGTTAAAGGGCAATATTGTCTAGCATATGCCCACTATATCGGCTCACAAAGCAACAACTCTGCGGAATTGACTGCATGCTAATATGGAGTGGCACAGGCTCACAAACTTAATATTCCATGGCTCATTGTAGAAGGAGACTTCCAATTCATCATTGGCTTTCTCTCTCAGGCGATCTAGCTTCACACTCAGCCACCACATGCTCCTCCAGCTCCATTGCTCTGTAAGATGGTCAACTTCATTCAAAAGTTAGTTCACACCATAGACTTCTCTCAAATCCTCTTCCAGCATAAATCACGTGGATGCAATTCTGTTGCTGATGTCTTGGCTAACTTCCCCATTCGTCCTGAAATACAGTATATTTGTCATGTTTTTGTTCGCCTGGAACTCCTCTCAACCCATCTCCACCACCCTGTGGCCTTCGAGAAAACTACCATTTACCCATCCCACCCATGATCCCACATGTCTTTGCCAATATTGGGATGATCTTCGGTAGCATAGTCTTATGGTTATTATCTTTTCCTCCTGTGTCTTTGTATTCTGCAATTACTGTGTTTTAGTTGAGCTTTCATCGACCTCTATATGGCTTTAGCTGTCTCGTGTTTGTTGTTTGTCTACTCCTCTTTCAGCATTGTATCACTGTCCATTACCCAAATAGGATACAATTTCATTTTTCCACATCGATGGCCAGCTAGGTTGATACACTTGTTTTGTCCCTATGCGGAGTTTTGACCCCTTATGGACTTTTGTCTTTTTGTGGGTCGCATCTTGATCATTGGTGCTCCTCAATTTGCAGGTGCCAACTGGGCATTCAAACCTGTTAACTCTCCATGTCTTCCATTCTCACTACTGCCACCATCCCACTCCATGTCTTCACGTTTGTTGGTTGTAACAGCATACACCTGTCGCCATCCCTTAACACCACTTTGAATGACTGTGCCACATGGCAGAGATGCAATCCCAACCTTGATGAAAGCAGATTTTATTCTTGTTGCAAAGAGAATGTTTTACGATCTTTGGCATTTCTCCAGCCTGTCATTATCATTGCAATTAAAACTCAGTTGTGATCTCTCTGACCTGTCCATCCTTGTAATTAATCTCTGTTTATGAGCTCTTCCCTTGTGAGCTCTCTTTGGTGTATTTTTTCTTAAGTCAATATATATAGTTTACCTTTTTGTCAAAAAAATAACCTCATAAAATTTAAGTCACTAGAATAGGTTGTGGGTGCGGTAGATTTTCAAAATATAGGATCAGGGGAACTGGCAGACTAAAAAGTATGTATAATTCTGTAAATCAGACGTGTAGATTATCTGCTACAATGATATAGGCACAAGAACATATCAATATATAATATGGTAAACACCCTGATTCATTGCATCGCAATGGACAAAATATCTACAAGGAAGGATGTTAAATAATAGTAAGTGAACATTGGAGTTGAGATGAAAATTTGATTGGTCCTTATCAGAGCGTTCTTCCTCAACATACAACTTGACATACGGCAGAGCTAATGTGTGAGCGCAATGTGAAGCAGAAGGAAGATGCAAACTTCATGCAGAAGTGCAGTGAAGTATGGTGCTTGATTTACCTCATGTAACGGATTTGTCATCTTTGGATGTTCCATCAAACAAAATCACAGTTCAGTGGAAGAATTACTAGAACAGTTAATATAATGGTAATAAATTTAAGTATATGTACTTATATTATAAAAATACATTGACATAGTCACTAAATGCACAGTATAAAAATATAACAGTGCTTTACAACAGTTGGTAATAAAGGAGGGTGCATTTAATTGACATTGTAACTAATGGCTAGTTAATTGGTTGGTCATTTCTTGGACTTATGTATTCACATATTTCCTTTTCTGATTGCATGAAGAGCACAACAAGCCTGTCTCTCCATTTTCTGAATTTGTCTCTTATCTTTGTTTGCTTTTCTCTCAAGATTAGCAAGTTGCATATCATAAATATCCATATCTTATTCTTAGAGACACGTTCTATAGGATTGGAGGCCTATTTTTGTATTTCTCCTTTCCATGGGATATAAGGTGGAGTTTGAATGGATGCCAAGATGTTCAACCATATTATTGGCCACAACTTTGATCTCTTTAAAATAAATAATCCATCACTGCTCCAGTTCTTTTGAAATGTTGAACGACCTCTCTTCTTTGAAAGAATGTGAAGGACATTGTATTTCTGCTTAGGAGATTTACCATACTATGTTTACCATGGTTATATTTCTATCCTACCCGAATTAATTAGTACTCGTGTCTCTCCAAATGCACCATTTCTAATTGTAGGCAAATCGATAGTTCGCATACTCGTACTCGGCATACCAAAAAATTTTTGACTAGGCAAAAACTCGGCAATACTCGGGAATACTCGACAACTTAAAAAATACGCAAATTTCTGTAAAAAACATAAATTTTAAGCAACACATAGCTACAAAATGTATCAAATGAGTCCATAAAATGTTGGAGAAGTGTTTTCTATTATATTTGAATACAAATACAATGCAAAATCACATCATCATGCGAATACAACAGCCGGCTGATAAGTAATATGAATTTATGATGATTGACATTGAAAAATGTCATCATAAATTTCATATCTATGCAAGTTATAATATATAATAAGTTACAATTTATATTTTCCTCTTTCCCGTTCTAGAGAAATATTGGGGAGAGGGTCTAGTGCCAATGTTTTAAAAATCGGAACCGGACTCGGAACCGGCCGAGGTCCGGATCGGACCGAACCGAACCGGAACCGGACCGGTTCAAACTTAATGAACCGGTTTACTAAAAAATACATAAAATTTTATATTTTTAATGAAAATAATATATTTGAAAGGTTAAAAACCATAATTCCAACAAGTACACACAGAATATACAAAGTTTTCTCTTATATATATGCAAGAAAGGTGTTTATAGCAAAATGGCACGAACTCCAAGTCCAATACACAATACATATATCATAGATGAGATTTCGAAACAAAATACATAGACAATGAGGCTCTAAATGGTCTCCAATGATCAATCTCCATAGTTCAAGACTCCAAAAAAACAACATGATATGATCATTGATACATTACAAATACTACAAGTTACAAAACTCTAGAATAAACTAGATGACATCAATGATCAATCATCATGATCAAACTCTGCACCGCTGCTGGAAATGGGATCCTCAAGGTCATCCTCATCAATATGATCACCGGCCTCTAGCTCTGACTCGGACTCATCCAAATCCTCAGGTACATCTGCAACAACCGGAGCCGCACGGGGTTGGGAGTAAAGACGAGTGCGACTAGTGCTCCGTGTCTCGTGACGATGGCGGCCGTGCTGCTAATGGCTCATCAGATTCTTGATCCAAACCCATCCACCCCAAGTCATCGGGATCAAACTCTGCTGGCTGACTCTCCTCTACCCATTCTGAAGTTGGATCTATATCATCCAAGACAATGGGATCAGTATCAGGTCTTCGGTTCAACAACTGGTTACGCCTTAACCGAAGGTTGTACTGCACGAAGACAAGATCATTCAACCGTTGTTGTTCCAAACGGTTTCTCTTCTTCGTGTGAATCCGCTCAAAGACAGACCAATTGCGCTCGCACCCCAAAGCACTGCAAGTTTGGCTCAGGATCCTAATTGCAAACTTTTGCAATTGAGGACACTGACTACCAAATGAATCCCACCAATGTGCTGCGATAAAAAATGTAAATGTTTAATTAGTAAACAATGACAACAAAAAGTTAAAAACACAGTTAAAAATTAAAAGTAAAACATAAACTTATAACTTAAAGGTTAAAGCGTAATTCAACAAATTAGAAAAATATTGTCTTATGCTAAAAATTCATGATTATTCATTAAAATTTTTAATCAAATGAACTTCAAAAAACTTAGAATTTCTTACCTGGTTGGTCCACATCCCTTGCAATCTTTGCAAGGTTTTTCCCAAAGGTTCTGTGGCTCTGCTGAAGAAGCTGATCTGTCGGTGAACCTCAAGTTGTTGCATCTCATCAGGGACCATGCGCTCTAGGCACTCGTACAAACCATCTTTTACTTCTCCTGTTTGATCTTCTCCAAGCTGAGCTCTGTAATGATATTTTGGGTTCAAGAAATACCCAGCTGCATGTATAGGTCGATGGAGTTGATTGTTCCATCTATTATCTATGATCTCCCATATAGGCCCATACTTAGTTACCCTGTCTTTGTATGCTGCCCTTATCTGCTCCTTTGCCTGATCCATAGCCTCATAAATATAGCCCATGGCTAATTTTTCCCCATCCACCAACCGCAACACCTTAACAAGAGGCTCAGAACTTTCACAATCTCTGCTGTTTTTTTCCAAAATAAATTATCAAAAAGTTTCTTCTTTGTGTCTTTCCCATCCTGTTTTCGGCTCCACTTTGATGCATTCCATTCATCACTTGAAAACATCCTTTTCAAGTTCTGTTGTTGGGAAATAAGAGATTGCAACGTGAGAAAGTTCGTTGCAAATCTCGTGATGGCTGGCCTAACAAGTTCTCTGCCCTCAGTGTTCTTCCTCATTAGGTTCAATACCCATGAGTGATTATAGATGTATTTGGTGATGCTCTTGCCATGCTCTACAGTGTTCTTGATCCAATCTTTTTTCCCTATATCCTCAAGCATGAGGTCTATGCAATGTGCAACACATGGAGTCCAAAATATTGTTTTGTGTTTAGCCTCTAACATCTTACCAGCAAGAACATAATTAGATGCATTATCTGTTATGATTTGTACAACATTTTCTACCCCCACCTCTAAAACAATCTCATCCAAAAGCTCAAACAATAAATTTGCATCTTTTACCCTATCAGATGCATCTACTGATTTCAAAAACATGGTACCTTGTGGACAAGAGGCAAGAAAATTTATTATTGTGCGGTTCTTGCCATCACTCCACCCATCTGACATGATAGTGCATCCTGTTTTGGCCCATGAAGCTTTGCAACCTTTCAAATATTCATCTATGGATGCAACTTCTTTCTTCAAAAGTGATCCTCTCAAGTCATGCATACTAGGGCCTTTGAAGCCCTTACCAACAACAACAATGGAATCAAACATCGGCTGGTAATAAGGTGAGCGGGCAGCATTGAAAGGGATATCTGCATCATACCACCATCTAGCAATGTACTCAAAAGCTGCTTCTTTGTATTGCTTCTTCCAATGGTTATCCAAGGTAGGCTGATTTTGTGTTGGCATGGAGGCACTAGCAGTGGCAGGTGTGGAAGATGGAAAAAAACTTTGAATGTTCTTTCTTTTTTGAGGCCGGTTTTCTCGACTATGAGTGGATGGGGGAGGTATATATTGAAAGGGGTCTCTAACAGTCACAGAAGGGTCTGAGCAAGATCCTTCAACACTCAAGGCATGTTCCCTCCTTCTCCCTATTTCAGCTTCCATCTCTTTTTGCCTAGCCTTCTCTTCTCTATGTTTTTCAAGCATGTTTTTCATTTCCAACCTAATGTCATCAATACCAGGTGCCTCACATGGGGTAACTTGGCCTCTTTGACCAGCCAAGTGTTGTTTCAACCTATGAATCCCCGCCCTTGATGTGTTTCTTACAATATTTACAAAAAACTTGGTCATCAATTACGTCTGCATGGGCCCATGTAGGGTCTTTTGATTTGGGGGCCATTGCAAATGCAAACAAATCTGAAAATGCAAATAAAAAATAAATAAATTTCCTATTTCTTTTTTAATAAAATTTACAAATAAGAGGCAAGTTTAAAATGTAACATACCTTTCAATGTGCACACAAATGAGGTGAGTAAATGCTCCAAGCTTGTATATAGCACCACAAAGAGCCCACACTCCAAATGTAGATGTAAATGCCACCACAAAGAGCCCACACTTGATACCAAACAACTCCAAATGAACACTATTCAAGGCTGCCCCAATCCTTCAAATCCTTGCAAATAAGAGAGGTGCTCACAAATAGAGGTGAGGTGCTCACAAATGGATGCCAATATCACCACAAAGAGCCCACAAGCAATGCCAAACAAACTCCAAGCCTCCAACTTCCAAGCTCACTACAAAAAATAAACTCTTCAATCTTATGCTCACAAATGCTTTTGCTCACAAATGCTCACAAATGCTTTTGCTCACAAATGCTCACAAATGCTCAATGAGAGAGGTGTGAAATGATAGAGGGGGGTGTATTTATCATACTAAATTAGGGTTTAGAAGCATTAAAAAATAAAAGAAAACATTCAAAAACGCGTTTTTTCCACGCTGGCGCCGCGCACAGGAAAAAAAGTACGAACCGGCCGGTTCCGTACGGAATCGCCGGAGTTTGGGCTAAAACCGGTCGGGCGGTCCGAGTTAGAGGCCGATTCAAATTTTTTTTGGTCGAACCGGTCAAACCGGCCGGTTCCGGTTCCGGTTTGACCGGTTTTTAAACACTTTGTCTAAAGTGCCTCTACTTTTGCCAAAATATCTAAGGCCCCACACTTGGCTGCATCTCCTCTCTCCTTCTAGAAGGCTGGGACTTTGGTTTGAGCCTGGAAGTAGATGGTGGTGGCTCCTTTGCTGCATGTTGGAGATCACCTCCAAAGATGACATCCAATCCAATATCTCCTGCGCACTGCTTAGTGCTTCTCCCTCCATGCTTCCCTCTCAAAAGAAGCAATCTCGTCCTCTCTGTGAACGCAGGATTTCCTCTTCTCACCCACTCCACTCACTTTGTATGGATCTATCTCATCCAAATTAATTAGCTCCTCCGATGTGGCCTCCACTTTTCTTGTGCGGCGGAGATTGTTTTGCACAAAAACCAAGTCGTTGAGTCGTTGAGTCGTTTTTGACTCAAACTGTTTGCTTCTTAGTGTGAATGTCCTCAACAAACTCCGATTGCGTTCACATCCGAGGAAGTCTTTATAAGGTTGAGATAAATTACGAGGGCAAGCTTTTGAAGATGCAGGGTATTTCCTCCCCAATCCTCCCACCAAGAACCTACAAACAAGATAATCAAAAGTTTATAAGTAATTAATAAAATCAAATCTGTAACTAATAAGTAACTTGGTAAACATTCTAATTTTTATTACTTGGTGTTTGTGTGGTTCTCCCTCGGATAGCTAACACCAAAGAAAAGAGCCTCCCTGTAGCACGTTTGTAACTTTGTAGCTCTAAAATGATGAGGTCCCTCGTCTCAACATCTGGTATCATCCTCTCAATACATGTTGAAAGGCCCTCCATAACCTCTCCATTCACATCTGTGAAGTTGTCGGAGAATAAATACTTGGGGTTGAGGTGGTACCCCACTGCATGAATAGGTTGGTGGAGTTGATTGTTCCACCTTCGATCAATAATCTCCCAAAAGGGACCATATCTGATGATATCCCCCCTGTAATAGTTTTGGATAGACTCTTTGGCCCTATCTATGGCCTCATAAATATACTCCATAGGGTTTTGCTCCCCATCAACCAAACGTAAAACCCTCACCAATGACTTTGACACCTACTCACAAATTAAAATGCAAGGTTACAAACTTACAAATAAAGTAAAAAGTAAAAACAATATATTTATAATTCAACATAGTAGGAAAAAACTCGCAAAACCAAAAACTCACCAGACCCCAAAAAAAAACTTGTCAAAAACTCGCTTTGATATTCGGCCAATACTGGGAATACTAACAACTAAAAATACTCAAATTTCTTTAAAAACATAAATTTTAAGCAACACATAGCTTCAAAATGTATCAAATGAGCCCATAAAATGTTGGAGAAGTGTTTTCTATTAGATTTGAATACAAATACAATACAAAATCGCATCATCATGTGAATACGACACAACCGATCGATAAGGAATATGAATTTATGATGATCGACATTGAAAAATATCATCACAGCATAAATTTCATATCTACGCAAGTTACTGATACACAATAAATTACATTTTCCTCTTCCCCAATTTAGAGAAAAATGGGGAGAGGGTCTAGCGCCTCTACTAGTCCCCACACTCGTGGTGCGTCTCCACGCTCCTCACAGAAGGTGCGAATCTAGCTCGATCATAGAACTAGATGGTGGTCTTTGGTGGTTCCTCTGCTTGCGTGTTGGAGATCACCTCCAAAGATGTCATTTAGTCCAATATCTCCTGAGTCCTCGCTTAGTGCTTCTCCCTCCATAGCCTCCTGCAAAAAAAGAAGCAATCTCGATTTGGCTCACGTGAATGTAGGGTTTTCCTCTTCTTGCCCAGTCCACTCACTGTATGGATCTATCTCATCCAAATCAATGAGCTCCTCTGATGTGGCCTCAACTTTTTTTGTGCGAAGCCGGAGATTGTATTGCACAAAAACCAAGTCGTTGAGCCTTTTTGAGTCAACTTGTTGCGCTTTTTCATGTGAACCTCAAACAAACTCCGGTTGTGGTTCACATCCAGGAAGCGCTACTGAGGTTGAGATAGAATTTTGAGGGCTAACTTTTGAAGATTTGGGGTATTCCCTCCCAATCCTCCCACCAAGAACCTACAAACAAGATAATCAAAAATTTATAATTAATTAATAAAATCAAATATGTAACTAATAAGTAACTTGGTAAACATTCTAATTTTTATTACTGGTGATCGTGTGGTTCTCCTCGAATAGCTAGCATCGAAGAAAAGAGTCTCCCCTACCATGTTCAGAATCTCTGTGGCTCTAAAATGACGAGGTCCCTCGTCTCAACATCCGGTATCATCCTCTTAATACATGTTGAAGGCCCTACATAACCTCTCCGTTCACATCTCGTGAAGCTAAATCGTCGAGTAGAAATACTTGGGGTTGAGGTAGTAACCGCCGCATTTGAATAGGTGGTGGAGTTGATTGTTCCACCTCCGATCAATAATCTCCCAAAGGGACCATATCTCGACGATATCCCCCTTGTAATAGTTTTGGATAGACTCTTTGGTCCTATCCATGGCCTCCTCATGTACAAACCCCATGGGGTTTTGCTCCCCATCAACCAAACGCAAAACTCTCACCAATTTATAATTAATTAATAAAATCAAATATGTAACTAATAAGTAACTCGGTAAACATTCTAATTTTTATTACAGTATCGTGTGGTTCTCCTCGAATAGCTAGCACCGAAGAAAAGAGTCTCCCCCTACCATGTTTTCAGAACTCTGCAGCTCTAAAATGACGAGGTCCCTCGTCTCAACATCCGGTATCATCCTCTCAATACATGTTGAAAGGCCCTACATAACCTCTCCGTTCACATCTCGTGAAGTTGTCGAGTAGAAATACTTGGGGTTGAGGTGAAGAACCGGGGTTTTCGCATTGAATAGGTTGGTGGAGTTGATTGTTCCACCTCCGATCAATAATCTCCCAAAAGGGACCATATCGACGATATCCCCCTTGTAATAGTTTTGGATCACATTCGCAAAAGCTCTAGAAGGCGAGATAGAATTCGAGACTGCCAAACTCTTTGGTCCTATCCATGGCCTCATGTACAAACCCCATGGGGTTTTGCTCCCCATCAACCAAACGCAAAACTCTCACCAATTTATAATTAATTAATAAAATCAAATATGTAACTAATAAGTAACTTGGTAAACATTCTAATTTTTATTACCTGGTGACTGTGTGGTTCTCCCTCGAATAGCTAGCATCGAAGAAAAGAGTCTCCCCCTACCATGTTTGTAACTCTGCAGCTCTAAAATGACGAGGTCCCTCGTCTCAACATCCGGTATCATCCTCTCAATACATGTTGAAAGGCCCTACATAACCTCTCCGTTCACATCTGTGAAGTTGTCGGAGTAGAAATACTTGGGGTTGAGGTAGTAACCCGCTGCATGAATAGGTTGGTGGAGTTGATTGTTCCACCTCCGATCAATAATCTCCCAAAAGGGACCATATCTGACGATATCCCCTTGTAATAGTTTTGGATAGACTCTTTGGTCCTATCCATGGCCTCATATACAAATCCCATGGGGTTTTGCTCCCCATCAACCAAACGCAAAACTCTCACCAACGGCTTTGACACCTACACACAAATTAAAATGTAAGATTGCAAACTTACAAGTTACAATACATATTAGAAATGAAATAAAAAAGTGAAAAGTAGAACAATATATTTAATATTTATAATTTAACAAATTAAAATAAAGGAATGAAATATAAATCGAAGTTTGAAATTACCTTGATGATCTCTATAGCTCTCTTTGCAAAGATATCATCAAAAACTATCTTTGCAACCCTCTCTCCGTCAGCTTTCTTTGAATATTGTGAGTCTAGCCATGCTTGACTCACAAACATTTGTTTCAAAGGTGTCAACAAACTAGAAATACTTTGCAATGTCAAGAAGTTAGTTGCAAACCTTGTGACATCGGCTCGAACAAGTTCTTTCCCCTTTGTGTGTACTCTCATCAAGCTCAGAACCCAAGGGTGATTGTATATGTACTTCATTATAGATCTTGCATCTTCTACAACCGGCCTCACCCAATCAATTTTGCCTATGTCCTCCAAAAGAAGGTCAATGCAATGAGTTGCACAAGGAGTCCAAAAGAGTGATGGATGTCTCTCCTGCAGTAGTCTCCCAGCCGCCACACATATGCTTTGCATTGTTTCGTGACAACTTGCACAACATTCTGTACACCAACCTCTAATACAACTGTCTCTAACATAACACTCAAATTCTTTGCATTTTTTATTATGTTAGAGGCATCAATAGATTTTAAAAACACCATCTCACCGTTTGAAGCTGCTAAAAAATTAACAAGGGTGCGGTTCCTTCCATCCGTCCACCCATCTAAAAGAATGGTGCATCCGAATTTTTTCCATTGTTTCTTGTGCTCTTCTAGCATGGTAGTGGCATCTGCAATTGCACCCTCAAGTAATTTCCACTCAAATCTTTTGGAGAGGGTGCCTTGTACACTTTCCCCGCAACTATCAATCAATCTGTCACCAAGTACTCCCAGTATGGGCTCTTTGCCACATTGAATGGCAGGTTGTTGTAGTACCAGAAATTTGCACATGCTTTATCCACTTCCTCGTGCATATCTTTGTTCCAGTGTACCTTCCAATGAAGGTTGTGCTCCAGGTGTGTTCCTTGCCACAAAAAAACTCGGTATGCCTTTGCTCGAACTTGATGAAGATGTGCCTCTTCCGGCTCTTCCTCTTTGTATGCGTGGACCATGAGTAGAGCCCACAATTGTTGCCGCATCATCGTCTAAATTCTCTTCCATTGCAGCCTCTGAGTCTAATAGCTTTGTGCTATATTGCGCCTTCACCTTGCGTTCTCTAGTTTCTTCTCCTCTAACTTTACAACTCTGCTTTAATCTCTCGCGTTGCCTCTTCCGACACGTTGGGGCAAACCGTAACATCTCGGCAAGGAATAGTTGAAAGGTGATATTTCAAACGATTGATGCCTCCATTCATTTTTTTGTTACAGAAAGTGCAAAAAATTTCGCCCGCACAAGTTCCACGTACAACATACTTCCATGCTTATGGAACGGGCATTCGGAGGAACGGTCCTTGCTAGTGATTCAGATGCTGAATCTGATGCCGAACCTGATGCCATTGTTAAGCTCTAATCTGCAACACAATGCACATTTAAAAAATTAGAAAACGTAAACTTAATTTAATTTTAAAAACAAAACGTGCCTGAATAACAAATTTGCGTAAATAAAAAAATACATTACAAGCATTCAATTTTACATTACATGTATTTAGAATTACACAACGAATCGATTACAATACACATACATAAAATTTAACTAATTTACAATGAATTTGCGTTAAAAAAAAATACATACCTCTGGCTGCAAATGAGTATAAAAAAATTACAAGCATTCGATTTTACATTACATGTATTTAGAATTACACAACGAATCGATTACAATACACATACATAAAATTTAACTAATTTACAATGAATTTGTGTTAAAAAATAAAATTACATACCTCTGGTTGCAAATGAGTATAAAAAAAGTACAAGCATTCGATTTTACATTACATGTATTTAGAATCACAATAGGAATCTATAAAACCTAAATAATATACACAAAATTTGGAAAAACTTCAAAGAATTAAAAAAAAAAAACCCTACCTCCAAATGCAAATCTCCAAATTCTCTCCTCGAATTCGCTCCAAAATCCACTCAACACAAGCAATGCAAGCTCAAATGGTTGTGTGAGTGACAATGAGGGAGTAGAGGGCCTTAAAAAGAGCCAAAACCGCGTAAAAACAGTGTTTTTTGCCTTTGAAATCCGTGTTTCCACGTTTTTACGGTAGCATCGACGAGTTTTTGCATGGGCTTGCCGAGTTTTAAGCAGTACAAAACTCGGTGATTTTTTTTTTCCCTGGATTCGGCGAGTTTTTGGCGGTTTAACCGTTTTGGGCGTTTTTGGTGAGTTTTCCATCTATAATTTCAGCAAATTAAAATAAAGGAATGAAATATAAATCGAAGTTTGAAATTACCTTGATGATCTCTATAGCTCTCTTTGCAAAGATATCATCGAAAACCATCTTTTGCAACCCTCTCTCCATTCGCTTTATTTGAATGTTGTGAGTCTAGCCATGCTTGACTCACAAACATTTGCTTCAAAGATGTCAACAAACTAGAAATACTTTGCAACGTCACGAAGTTAGTTGCAAACCTTGTGACATTGGCTCGAACAAGCTCTTTTCCTTTTGTGTGTTCTCTCATCAAGCTCGAATCCAAGGGTGATTGTATATGTACTTTGTTATGTTTCTTGCATCTTCTACAACCGGCCTCACCCGATCAATTTTACCCATGTCCTTCAAAAGAAGGTCAATGTAATGGGTTTCACAAGGAGTCAAAAGAGTGATGGATGTCTCTCCTGCAAGAGTCTCCCGGCCGCCACATATGCCTTTGCATTGTGTTCTCGTGACAACTTGCACAACATTCTGCATACATACAACGACTTCTAATACAACAGCTCTCTAACATAACACTCAAATTATGTACATTTTTTACTATGTTAGAAGCATCAATAGACTTCAAAAACACCATCTCACCATTTGAAGCCGCTAAAAATTAATGAGGGTGAGGTTCCTTCCATTCGTCCACCCATTTGAAAGAATGGTGCATCCGTATTTGTTCCATTGTTTTTTTTGTTCTTCTAGAATTGTAGTGGCATCTGCAATTGCACCCTGTAGCGATTTCCCACTCAAATCTTTTGGAGAGGGTGCCTTGTACCCTTTCCCCGCAATCACAACCTTTATCACCAAGTATTCCCAGTATGGGCTCTTTGCCACATTGAATGGAAGGTTGTTGTACCAAAAATTTGCACATGCTTTATCCGCTTCGTCGCATATCCTTCCTTCCAGCTGTACCTTGCAATGAAGGTTGTGCTTCAAGTGTGTTCCTTGGCACAAAAAAGCTTTGTATGCCTTTTCTCGAACTTAATGAAGATGTGCCTCTCCCGGCTCTTTCGGTTCATATGCGTGGACCACGAGTAGAGCCCACAATTGTTGCCGCATCATCCTCTGAATCCTCTGTCATTGCAACCCCAGGTCTAATAGCTTGTGCTATGGCTGCCTGCACCCTTTCCCTCTCTAGTTGCTCTCCTCTAGATCTGCTAGCTTTGCTATCATCTCTCGCTTTGCCTCTTCTGTAACATTGGGGCAAACCACAACATCCCGACAAACAATAGATGCAAGGTGATACTTCAGACGATTGACGCCTCAGACATTGTTCTGCCATAGAAATTGCAAGTAATTGCTCCTGCAACTGCTCCACGTACACCATACTTCCAAGCTTGGGTACGGGCATTTGCAAGAACGGTTCCTGCTAGTGATGCTGACCCAGATGCCGAACTTGATGCTGAGCCTGATGCCATTGTTAACCTCTAATCTGCAAGACTGCAACACAATGCACATTTAAAAAATTTAAAAAACGTAAGCTTACTTAAATTAAAAAAAAAACGGTATCGAATAACCATATTTCACCATAATTTAATAAAAATGATATACCTACGGTTGCAAATGAGTATTAATTTTTTAAAAATGATTCACAATCACATTGAACGCATTTAAAATTACAAAACATATTCAATGAATCGATTATAATACGCATTCATAAAATTTAAATAGTGTAGAACGAATTTGTGTAAAAAAAAAATACACACCTCACCGCAAATGACTATAAAAAAATTACAAGCATTTGATTTTATATTACATGTATTTAGAATTACAATATGAATCGATTACAATACACATACATAAAATTTAAATAGTTTAGAACGAATTGGCATAAAAAAAATACATACCTCTGCTGTAAATGACTATAAAAAATTACAAGCATTTGATTTTACATTACATGTATTTAGAATTACAATATGAATCTATAAAACATAAATAATATACACAAAATTTGAAAAAACTTGAAAGAATTAAAAAAACTTACCTCCAAATGCAATTCTCCAAATTCTCTCTTCAAATTCGCTCCAAAATCCGTTCAACACAAGCAATGCAAGCTCAAATGGTTGTGTGAATGAAAATGATGTAGTGTAGGGCCTTAAAAGGGAAAAAATCGTGTTTTTTCAGCGTTTTTGAGTGTCGTTGGATGTGTTTCGCGTATGAGCAGCATTGACGAGCTAAAGACACGAGACTTGCTGAGTTTTGGTGAGTACTCGCCAAAACTCGGCGAGTCAAAAATGGCAAGTTAAAGTGGCAGTTACTCATTTGGTTAAACGGTTGGCGAGTACTATCCAACTTGGCAAGTACTCGCCGAGTTTTCTTACCATGGGCAAATCATTCATGAAGTTTCAAGACCCTTACAGGATCAAGATGAAAATGTAGGAAAAGTTTCTTTGGATCCAATAACCATATTCTTGTCTCTCATGGATCTACTCTATTGCTCATAAATTGACTCAGCCTGCAGTGGTCATGGTATCTGGAGTTGAATGCATACAACAAACCATGAAATGAAGAATTAAATTTATTACATCTTGAAATAACTATCTTGTTAAGAGTTCATATAATTGAGCGCACTTTGTTATAACCTGCTAAACACATCCACAAATGAAATATTAGCCCTCATAATCCTCTCCCTAAAAGTACGCCATGCAACAAAATGTCAAAATGTCCATAATTATCTACAAAATGAAGAGAATACTACATCTGTCCTTCTGTCTTACCAATAACAATGTTTGTAATCTTTCTTTTCTAGCTGACTTCTCTCCAATCTTGTACACATCTCTGACTGCAATCGCATTCAATGCTTGCTTCATCCCAATGCTACAATAGACAGTAGCTGGAAAATCATGTTTTTTCAATTCTTAACAATTTTCTACTATATATCTGATGACTGCAAAGTACTTGCCTTTGGGTGATATCATTCGCTTTGGCAACCTGAATGTCTGAATCGGGACCCAGTGGTCACGTACTCATGACAGGACTGTAAAGAGTTTTGTCTTGAGGAGCTTCATTTAGAGCAATTTGGGCTTAATTGATCCTTTTTGCTGATGGGATGCATCTGGTTACTACTTATGAACACACTCTCCAACTTGGCAAGTCCCACTGGCCTTCTTGTTTTCTTATTTTTGGCAATTAAACCTGTCTTCCTCATAGTGGTGTGGATGATGCGGTCAATGATTTTCTGTCAGTACTTATATGATACTGATCAGAGATCGTCTTCGAGAGGTTGATTTAAATCGCTTTGATCTTTTTGCTGATGAGCAGCTTCTGATTACTTCTTATGGGAAGCATCTTCTCCAACTTGGTACATGGCATCAATATTTGTAATGGGATTATTTATCTAGTTGCAACAAATAAGCCTCTTCTAAGGCAGCAACCACTGTGGGTGACAATTCTATATCATTACTGTTATGATTCTGATCTCTCATATCTTAGATTCCTATGCCTACAGTCCATTTCCAATTGTTGATCATGCCTGTCTAGCCCTCTCTTTCTCTATCTCTCTGGCCACTTTACTATCCCATTGGTTTTCTCAGCATCTCTAGGCACTTACCATACTACTATTCTATTCCTATCTATTTTCTGGACATCTCGTTGGACTCAGTTGATCCCAACCTTAACTTGTACCTTGGTGCCAGGAAAAGGCTCACTCCCCCTTACATTCTATGAGAGGTTACCTAATAATTCCTGTCATCATATCATTCACACACCTTAAACCAAGGCACCCTTCAAATTCCTGTCATCATATCATCCACACACTTTAAACCAATAACATTTCTGGATCTAGTTATCTGAGTTGTTGCTGTGATTCAGATGAATTTCTGACCATCCCATCATGATTGTGGCGTGTCCTATGCTTCTAATATTTATCTTAATAAAATAACACATTCATATTCATGTGACCATGTCATTTTTGATATGTTTGTCTTAAGTGAATATTTTTTTAGGTGAATGCTTAACTTTAAACACGAACAAGAAGGAAAAAAACTACATTAATTTCCATTACTAACAAAAATAGGGAAATGTGACTCAAAAAGTATAATAAATCATAAGGAGAAGTGCTAGGGTAAAACAATCCCTAGTCATAAAAAATAACTAAACACGAAGTACAAACGAAAGGCGAACAAAACAAGAATGGGTAAACCTAAAGTGGTTAAACCTCGAGCCATAACACATGGTACATGTATAAATAGCCCTGCAAGGGAAGGACTCAAAGAAAAATGGAGCTGATGAGATTAAGGATACCTTGAAAAGAGACTAATGTTGTCACATGTTTGCAGTATGGATCGAATTATAAGAACCAACATCATGGTCGTCTATCACTATGAAAGGGCCCAAGGACGATATGAGATTGCTCATACAAGAATGTTCATGGCCGAGGAGCCTAGGCTGGACAATTCGATGAGGAAGCTGAGTACTTCCCACTGAGCTTCTCCAAATATTGAAGGCTGATAAAATCTTTGGCAGAAAAGAAAATACTAGTGATGTGCATTTGTTTCTGTGACCTGGTCCACAGACAAGGAGAATGACGTTGAAATGAAGCAGCACTCTTCAAATTATACTTATGGGGCTATGGTGCTCTGGTAGAAATATGCAAAGAGGAATGCTGTGTCACTCATCTATGTCCCTCTGGGCACAGGGTACTTAATCCCTGCAATGTCTTAACTTCTTGTCGGAGAAAGTGGAGGACTGGTAAAATGAGTTACTTTAATTACATTGAGACCTGATCACTATGGTGGGCAAGAGGTAGGTTTAGGATGAGGAAAAATTTGGTAGAGCTAGTGGCTTAACAAATACTTGCAACAATGTTTAGCATTATTGCAGGAAAACAAATACCACTTCTTGCTTCTGTTCGAGTCCTCCCTCAGCAGTAGGAAACTGTGTCCAAGTGTGTTTGGCTTGTGGATAATTTTTGGTTAAAATTGGTCAAAATTTACAGTGAGGAAATAAGAGAGCTACAACATTTTTGAGTTTTGGTTTTATGTTGAGATGCTCTACATTTATCCTCCACGAGATTTGTCTATGCAATGTCCTCTTTTTCAAATTAATGCTAAATGAAGTCTTCTTGCCATTCTCTTCCCATGGCCAAGAAGAATAAGTGAACAAGGGAAGTAAGTGAGCTTCGTTTCTGTTTTCTTTTATTATTTTTAATATTTTTCTTTGGTGTTTATCTCCTTAGGCAGGTCGGTTGGGATTATGAGTTTCCCAACAAAGAATTAAAAGATAAAGTGAGCTTGGAGGTTGGTCCTCATCTATTTGGCCTTTGGCGCCAAGCAAGGGGTATAAAAGAGGTTGTATGACCTCATTTGGAGATCATCTTTTGGTGCATTTACACTTACACTTGGTTTGTTGGGCTGATTGCTCAATACCATTCCACTTGAGGACGAAAACCCTCTTGTGTGGCATCCAAGGAGGACGAAACCCTTCCTTGTGGCTTGGTGGAGAATGAAAACTCTCCATGTTGGTGAATTGAAGATCTCTATTGAAGACTCTCTTGCAGATTTGGATCTAGGGCATCAAGAAGAAGACCTACAAGAGATTTTACATATTTTTGGAGCCCTCTCCTAGGGGAGTGACTAGGGTAGAGGCAATTCTAAGTGCCTTCTAGGGCACGACACTCATTCATTTATTGATATTTATATTTGATATAATTTATAAGGCTGGAATCACTCATATTTGGGCATTGTTGGGGTTGGAAACCCTCATTTTGATTATTTCTCTTCGTTGTACTTCTGCTGTTATTAAATAATTTTCCAGCTGAGTATTAGCTTGATTTTTGTGGTGGAAATTGTTCTAAAATATTCCAAAAGGGTCTATAAATATTGTGGATGAATTGTAGGGTGATATTTGGGTGAAATCTTGTGTTTTTCAAATTGCTGTTATAAAAATCAGTTCGCTGTTCCATATTGATTTAATTTTCAGTTTGCTGGTCCAAAAATCAGATAAAAATCAGATTGGGGTTTGTGCTAATTCCTTGTTTTTCAGTTTCAGCCCTAGAAAGGGACATTGCAGTCTAAATCATTTTATGCATTGGGTCTCTAGTTACAACCAAAATAGAAGATTATAGATGAATGTTGTGCATTAAGGAGACGATCACAAAATTTACTACTCAAACAACTGAAGTACAAATGATTGAAGGTCCAAGACACAAGCAATCAGGGTGGTAGGGACTGGATGATATATTTTGCTTGGTTAGATAGTAGTGTGTTATTGACCAGAAAATTGTCTTTTCATGTATTAGACGAGCTGCATGTTATGGTAAGATGACAAACATGCTATGGATCGGATTATTAAAAACATGCTTGGATAAAACACCAAAAAGGCCAGTGAAACAGGTTAGATCAAGTATAAGGTCAAGAAAGAACGTGATTCTTTAGCAGCTTTGGGTTTGTGAGTTCTTGAAGAAGGAACACATATAAAACAACTATCTACCATGCATATGCATATTGACAAAAATCAGCAAGAACAAGCATGAAAATAGGAATGGGATTATATTCAAATAAGGAGTTCATACCTATACAAGCCAAAATTGTGCCACTAAGGGCAACATAGCTAGAAACAGTAAAACCCCTTGGTGGTGTCTATCCAAAACTATTAATAAGTATTTGAGTCTAAACAAACCTTAAACCTTGTTTGTGATTGAGAATAATTTGATTGCCAAATTATTCCTTCCCAATTGTATATTCTACTTAAACATAGAAAGAAATTATATTAATGTCTAGAGATGTCCAAGAGTAGGTCAATGAGACTCAAGGATACAATAATTAACAATAGAAAGTTCTAGCAAGAGAGAATCCTAGAAGCAAAATAATAAAACTAAAAAGACAAAGTAAAGCAACGGGCCACTAGTCCAAGTGGTAATAAAATCATCTACAAAGAGCAATAAAGGAGGAACAAAAGCCCCAAAAGCACGTGCCAATGAAGACTTGAAGAAAATCTCATCAAACATCTTTGTTTGTGTTTGAAGTGGAGTCGTTTGAGTCATCATTTATCATTGTGAAAGATCGAGAGAATGCTTGCACATGATTATCCATAGGTTGGAGAGGCTACGTTGGGAGATCCTAAGAGGAAACAAAGCACTTCCTCAAGAAACTCCGCTAACATTTGAGGCCAGTGTAGCTCCCATAATAGATAAGAAACTCATACTATGAGTCTTCCCCGTGGTCCGGGAGGCAGCTAGTGAGTTGTAGATCCATCTCGCATTTGGGAAGGCACTTTGAGTCATGCTAATGGGAAGAAGTAGAGCCATTATGCCGAGGGAGAACAAGGTGGTGTCTTTGAGACAAGTGTTGTCTAATTGATCTATCGGCTTTGATATGCGAAGTGTCGATATCCAAAGGCTGTTTAGTGTTGCCTATCGCTTTGAGTGGGCAAGAAAAAGGAGGTGATCAACATGGGGGCTCTAGCCTCTAGATCCCTCTTGTAGAGGATTTGCAAAGTGGAGGGTGACAAACTCATGGAGATAAAGAGCCGACACCATTGGTTTGGATATCTGAAGAAAGTAGATAGATTGTTGCTCGAGTCCTTGTAGAGAGATGATACCTTCACGAGATCTCATAGTAAATGGGGCATTCGAAAATGAAGTGTTCCTTGGTCTCCATCTCCTAGAGGGAGCAAATTTGTTAGATTTGGTCTTTGAGAGGATGTGATGATTAATTTCATTTGGTCGCAATTTGTGGGACTAGTGTCGAGCCCATGATTTTACAACCCAAAATTATCCAATTAAATCCTCCACCAAACTTGTAAAATTTGGGGCAATTTTTTTTTGTTAAGTACGTTTACATTGACTAACATTCGTAAGGATATATATATTTATTAATTAGTTATCTTACTAGTTTCCCGCAACTCCTAACTCACTCAAAACATACTTATTACTCTACAAAAGTGGTTTAAGTGTTGCTTGGTTTATGCCTAGTGCTCCATCACGGGTCTTGATAGGTCAATTACAAGCTAAGGGTTATAACCCATTCGAAAAGATGCTAATCATTTTTGCAGTTCCGATTTCAAATAGAGGAAGTATTTAAATTCGTGGTATTAGCCATGTACTTGGCGCCAATTCATTTTATTGAGAGCCAATGTAATACCCACCGAGGGGATAATCTAATCATTAGAGTAATTAACTCAGTTCATTGAAAACCTTTTCTAGGCTACATTCATATCAAAATCTTGGTTTTATAAGGAAAGGTATATCCTCTACAAGAGAGGTTATTCATTTAGGGTCTAAACTAATCCATTAGGCCAAACATTAAGATACAAGGATCCTACAACACAATATAAATTAAATTAAATTATAATTAATTTATTTCCACTAAAGCAAGAGGAAAGGGGGAATAAAAATTATACCCACTTACAAAATTTTGAATGGGCAAGTCAACTTGGGACAACTAGACAACCGGAAAGTCTAGGTTAAATGAGGGCCTTATGAACCCTAGATATCTTTATGGAATTCTATTAATCTTTATTTTCATATATCTCATTCTTTTCTTTTCCATTTGTTCTTGTTTTTGTATAGGTTTCATGGGAGCTTCAAGGAAGAGAATGGAGTTGTAATGGAGGATTTTCTACCACTATCTTACCCATATTTAGGAATTGGGAATTTATAATAGTGATATATGTGTTTATTCTCTTAAATTCATATTTTTTCAAGTTCTCAAGTCGTATACATTGTATATGAACCATATTTGTCGTGTAAGAGTATTTGTTCCTATAAATATATATATATATATATATATATATATATATATATATACATACATACATACATATATATATATATATATATATATACATACATACATATATATGTATGTATGTATATTTATATCTTTTTGTTTGACAAGGTTTAGATTTATTTTGAAGCCCCAATTTGGGCGGCCGCGATTCGAGTTTTAGGCCTTACACACACACACATATATTTATATGAGTGTTTGAGGCGTCAAATAGGGGTGGGAATGACCATTGCAGCAGCTGCGCGAATAAGGAAGAGTGGTCGCGCTTACACAACGTGCCCAAGACTATGTCCTATACCCAGGGCAGAGCCCTAGCCAAGTCATGGATTGGGGTCGCGCTGCCAATTGTGACCCCCTGGTCTTCGCTCTAAAATATATATATATATATTAAATGGAAACTTGCGTTTGAGAATTTTAAGTATATCTATCTATCTATGTATCTATCTCTATGAGGTTAAAAGTGTATTCAATTTTACACTTACATAATTCATAACCGGTATTATGATTTGCATCTCGAGGACCAAAATTCCACTAAACCTGTGGCAAATTGCTTGTAATGAATACAAGGGAGGAATTTGCTTGGGGAGAGGTGAAGGGGAGATAAGAATATATAGAGAGAGGGTTAAGGTAGTGAGTAGGCACTTGCAAACTTCACTGACATTAACCAGAGTAGGTCCACATCCAATAGGAAGAAAACAACTGTGTAAGCAATAGTAAGATTAACAAATCAAAGACACAAAGTTCAATTGATTTATTCCTCAAATATACAAAGTTCGATTGACTTATTCACGATACAAAGTTTTTCTTTGGTTCAAGATTACAATGCTTGCAAAGTTGAAAATAAGAAATAGAAGAACACAGACAAGAAAATAGAAGAAATAGCTTCTTGCTTGTAGTAGGAGAACAAAAGCTATCAACCCCTTAGAATGGAGAAGCCATCCCAATATATAGCCTTACAATATGTCTCTTCATCTATTTCCCCCACATGACTTTTCACATTCCTACCACTTGTGACCTTTCATATTCCTATAAGAATAAAGATGAGTCTTTTTCTTATTAATGAAAAAGAACTCTTACAATGTAAAATTAAAAGGTCACTTAAGTGAATAAGATGAAAAGCCAAAAAGTACATTCCCAACGAAGAATTAGAATGTAGAGAGAGAGGGAAGAAGAGAGTGATCAATCCGAGGATGAAGAAGCTTCCGATGATGAAGAGCTTGCTCTTGGTGAACTTTGAGGAAATGCTCTTGGAATGAACTCGTTGAAATGAGTTCTTTGCGAGTGCCACCTTCTTTGCCTGTGGAATGCAAACATAACCCAAAGCACTGATCCAAGTCTTAGGAATGCCACCAATGGTCTTGCATTGTGTGAACCAAACTTTGTGATCTCTTGCGATATTAGAGATTGAGCCTCTAATTTCCACGAGGGATTCTAAAGTATCTTCATTGAAAGAGAAAGGATCTCCTACCTCTTTCTGGACTAATTCTTGGAAAGACTTTAGGAGATCTTCCAAGGATGACTGTTCATTGAGCGGAGGTGATCCGAGCTTCTACACACTGTTGCTGACATCTTCCAAGATTTTAGATGCATGTTCTCCACAAGACTCAAGTTCGAGATAACATCATTTATCATATAACACTTAGTACTCATTGTGTGTGACCACACGGGAGACGAATTATCCTGGGATAGATGTGAATGCATTATTTCCCACTAAGGAGTGAGAATCAAGACAACTCATCTCGGACACCAATGGGAACACACTATCCCAATGGGCCTTTTCTTTCTCAATCTCTTCCTTGGTCATCTTCACTTTAGAAACAATGGCAAGGTAAATTTGAATAAAGAGAGAACCTCAGGCAATAATACCTTTCCTTTTTCAAAATCTTCTCCACCCATTTGTCATTGGCTCTCCCCGCATGGTGTACCCTTGAGCTCTCTTGATCACTTGAGGATCAAAGCGCCGATGGGAGAGATGGCCTTTCGCCGAAGGAAGTGGTGTTGTATTGGGTTCTAGGAATGATTGTACATAGGCGGTGAGGGTTCTCACATGCTCTTCCACTTGCTCCATAGTCTGTTTATTTTCTTCGTTTTTTTGTAAGCAATCTGATCATGACCTCTTTGAATAAGTGCACATCTCCCTCGTGTGTGGCTTGTCCCAAGGAAATCATCGTCAACTCAAAATCATCCTGTGTCATTTCTCCCATAGGTTTAACAATTTTCAGACGTTCAACTTCCACATACTGAGATCCAGAAGCCTCAGTGAAGAAACGAGAAGTTGTCTGTGCTTTCTTTGTACGCTTGGTTTTGATGTACTTTGAGATGGCCTCAAAGTTAGGTGTGTCGTGGCTTGTTTCACCGCTCTTGATTCTCCTCCAAGCAACTCTTGAACCCATGGGAAGGTCTCAGCTAGTGTAGACACAAAGTCAGACATAGAAGAACTCTCAGGTGCTTGACAAGGAACTAGAGCTTGCCCAAGATGAGATGACTCAGTTGCCGATGAGGAAACACTTGGATTGTGGGGATGATTAGGAGATTGTGATGGATCAATTTCCCCCAATTCAAGTGGCTCAACGGGATCTTCTTTGACCTTTGCCTTCTTGTGAAGCCTCCTCCTAGTAGGTGAAACTTCAATGCACTCGGCCCACAAGTCAGTAATGTCCCCAATAGACATATTTTTGCCCCTCGATGGCTTTTAGGCAATCCCCAATCCTCATATCACAACTTATAACACAAAGATTAAATTTACTTTTGCAGATCTGAATTTATAAAGGAAATTGTGACTAGGGTAGGATTAAATACCACCACAAACGAGCCCGTAAATCTATATCATTCCACTGAAATCTAGTACCACTAATTTATAAAGCCCAAATATGTATAAAATTGCAGATTTCAGATGTAAACAAGGCTGCAATAAATTATTTAAAAACCTTGTCTGCAACATAACTTCAAAAATTCATATCTTTTGCTAGAGAAGTCCAAATGACTTGAAACTTCGGATCTTGAGCCACAAAAATATGAAGAATAATATTCCAAAATTAGTTTTCACACAGTAAACACAAAACCCTAATTTTTCCCTAAAAAGTAGGTCGCCCAACACATTTAGGGCATCAAATCAGCTCCAAAAATTAAGAAAACAAGCTACTTTGATTCCCAACATTCACCTCAAGATATAACAATACAAATCAGATTTTTAAGTACCTCCAAAGCACACAAATCAGCCAACAAGTGGGTCGCTCCACTAGAGATTAATAGAAGAACAACCGTTGCAATATTTCTTTAAATCCTTGCTACAAAAATCTGCCAAAAACTCCTCTGAAATTAATCTCTACAAATCAGCCTGAATCAACTCCAATAATGACAAACTAGGGTGGATCTTTCACCACCGAAGAGTGCCCTACTAGCTAGGAATGGATCTCTCACCACCGAAGCTAGGGTCCTGTGGGATCTTACTCCACAAGCTAAAGAAAATCCAAGTGTGTATGCAAAAGTTATAAGCTTAAGACACAAATTAGAAAATATCAAATGGTTATGGAATCCCTTCCCCTCAAGTCGACTTCTCTTTATAAAGGAAGAGACCCAAAACAACCTCTCAATATTCAATTAGTTCACAAGGATTTTCCCCATGCAAACATTTAATATTTTCGATAGTTACTCGGTAATTTGGGAATGACGGGATGGCAAAAAATTTCTAATTTTTGGGGACGGCGGGGACGATTGATTAAAAATATATAAATATTTAAAATAAAAAGATATAGTGACTAAATTATATAAATAAGCTGAAATAAAACCATTTGAGATTTAAATAAGGTGAAACTTGAACTCATAAACATCATGATCAAATACATTCCTTAATACTATAATATCAACTTCAAGTATATTATAAAATAGAAAAGTAAAACCATTCTAAATTACGATTGATCAAGTGACAATAGCTGATATTCATATCATTAATCTCATAGCCAAATACACCAACAATTGTCTATTGTCAATATTACAAAAAAAGAGGACAACTACAAGTATCAAACTAAAAATCAGAATCAGCATCTGAAGCAATATCCATGAACTCATCCTTCGCTGGTACTAGCATCCTCGTCCTCAAAGGTAAGCTCAATCAATCCTGCCGCATGCAGTATTGTCCTCTTCAACTGCCTCGGCTCCTCGGGATCTACATCCCACCGTAATGCTGGAGTCTGTTTGTACTCGGGAGTGTCTTTGCGATCTATAAGACTTGAAGCATTGTGTCTGTTCTACAAGCTTCTCCTCTCTCGCAGAGGTAAGCCTATTCCTCTTAATAGAGTGTATCCAACCATACGTAGACCGGTTCCTCTCGGAGGCGGAGGAGGAGAAACCTAGGAAAGGAGCGAATGGCAAGTGGTCGCAGAGTTACGGAAGCCCATACAGTCGCCACCAACTCACCTTGGCTTCTCTCTGTGCTATTGTTACCCTATCTCGCCTCACTTTGATGTTTTGTACCCATCAAGTTCAGTGAAGTCGAGCCACTCCATTCTGATCTGTGAAGCCTCTTGTGGAGTGTACATTTTTTTAAAGGCCTTCATAAGGCCCCTCTTCACCTCATTATCATCCAATGGGATAACTTTGCTTGGCCTCTCCACATACCATTTGGGATTCAGTGCATACGCAGCCATATGAAGAGGAGTGTTCAACTTCTCCCATCTTTGTTGAATAATGAGCTGTATATGTTCATTATAGAACTCCAAAGTGGGGTCCCTCACTCGAATAATTGCCTTCATTTGCCCAAGCATGCTGTCAATGCACTCGTAGATCTCACCAAGATTGGGGTTGTTAGAATCCCCATATTTGATGACACTAAAAACTGGAGCTATGATTGATATGATGTATTTCATATCAACCCAAAATGTTTCCTGCAACACCACTTCCTTCACTCTTTTCCCTTGATCTGTCTTGGACTCACGCCAACTAGTCCAATCCTGTGTCATAATCATAATTTGCAGGGGCTCCTGCAACTCAGACATCCTCTCCAACAAAATAAAATAGGATGCAAAGCGAGTGTCAACTGGTTTCAAAAATTCCTTCTTTGAAAAATTTCGAAAAAGTGCCAATGATGTGTGGTGATTACATATGAACTTCTGCACATCTCTGGCCTCGGTCATTATTTGGTTAACCCACTGAATCTTCCCTATGTTTTTCAGTGCATTGTTCATGGCATGCACACAACATGGAGTCCAATAAATATGCCTATATTCCCGCTCCACTAGCTTGCCTGCTGCTCCGCACACAAGCCGCATCTATGACAACCTGTAGAACGTTTGAAGGTCCAACCTTCTCAATGGCATCCTTCAAAATCTGATAGTGAAACTCAACATCTTTTCGCTTCCCAGAACAATCAATTGCTCTCAAGAAGTACGGTCCATCTTTACAAGAGACAATGATATTGATGAGAGGACGGTGTCTAATATCCGTCCACCCATCCATGATAATGCTACATCCATGTGACACCCATGTCACCTTCATCTCCTCCAATAGATTAACATTAGAATAATTTCTATCCAAGATTGTTGTCCTGAGTTTTGTGTCTCCAGGAGGCACATAACTTGTACCTGCTTTTGCAACCTTAGCCATAGCCTCCTTGTAATAAGGAGAGCGAGCGACATTAAATGGAATCCCAACAACATAGAAAAATTTCCCAATAGCATCATTTGCCTCTTCCCTTGCCTTTGAATCAAACATGTCAACAATTGAATTTGGGGCTGCCCCCACAACCTTTCTCTTCCCTCTTCTTTCCACTTCTGACACTCCAAAACTAGAACCAGCCAGAGTATTACCATGTTTGCCAGTCCTATGAGTGCTCAATGGAGTATTAGCGTAGAACCACGAACTTCTGGCACTTTTTCTGTGGTATTTCCATTGAAGATTCTCACCATCTCAGTTCTCACTCTAGTGAAAGGCCCTTACAAGTGCCAACCCCCTTCCTGTAAGATGCAACAAGTGTGCATTGGTCCTAGTGATATTGCCATGCCAAGTCAGTGCACATATGTTGCACTTCCATACTTTGCTCCCCCTCCCAGGACTGGGGTTATCAATTATTTGGGCAAATTGTTAATGGCTTCTTCTTATCAAATGGTCCAATGGCAAATTTGGACAACATTTGAGAGGGGCAATTGATAGCACTACCAACTGAACTACCATTGTTGCTTTGCCACTACATTTTGTGTCCCTTCTTCACTCTCCCCCATTGTGGCATCACCAACTCTTCCATGGCCACCTATCTCAACTTCCCATTCAACCCTCTCCTGCTTTGATTCATGCTCTGATTCATACTCATACTCGTAAGAATAACTCATGGTGATGATTCTTCAATGAATTAAAAACAACCATAACTATATGATTGATTGAAATTTGATTATGTAATGATTCATGAATTAATTTTTTAAAAAACGTAGCCAATATGCATTTTTTAAATCGTACAAACTATATGCGTGATTATATTGTGAATGTACATGCAAATGTTAAAAAAGTAAAACCCCTAAAAAATGCAAAATATACTATAAATTTTAAACTAGAAATAAAATGTAATTAAAAAAAAAAAAAAAAAACGTAACCATTTAAATTTTAAATTTTACAACCAAACCCTATGCAAGATGCATTTTTTAAAATCCCACAAACTATATGCATGATTGCATTATGAATGTAGATGCAAATGCTAAAAAACAACCCCTAAAAAATGCAAATATAATATAAATTTTAAACTAGAAATAAAAATGTAATAAAAAAATATAACCATTTACATTGTAGTTTGTACAACCAAACCCTATGCAATATGCATTTTTTAAAATCCTACAAACTATATGCATGATTACATTGTGAATGTAGATGCAAATGCTAAAAAACAGCCCCTAACAAATGCAAATATAATCTAAATAAAAAAACTTTAACAAGTATTGTAAGCAAATAAAATTATAAAATTATAAATACCTCTTGCTAATGCTCCCTCTCGCTCTTGCTCTTGCTCTTGCTCTTGCTCTCACTCTTGCTCTTGCTTGGTGTGAATATGAAATGAACCCATAATGTAAATTTATAACATAAAATAGCACTTTTAGGGTTAGGGTTAGGTTAGGAATGTTACTTTTATGCTATAAGTGTTATGCAATTAAAAAAATTATTTTTAGAGTGTAAAAGTATGTTTTTTTTTAAAAACATGCCAAAACGCGTGGGGGACGGCGGGACGTCTAGATGTGCCTGCCGTCCCCACGCCCCACGTCCCGGGACGTTTCCTCCCGCTCCAGCCTCGGCCGTCCCGAGGCGTTTCCTGCCACTTCTGCACAAAAGGAAACGTGGGGGAAACGTTTCCCCACGTCCCCGCGTCCCCGGGACGTCCCGGACGTGTCAAATATGGGGACGCGTCCCCATGTAACATTTAATATTTTCCCATATTAAATGCTTTTCCCAACAACTTTTTCCCTCCTAATGCAAGTTGCATTTTTCTAGGGGAAATACATAGTAAAATGGGCATTTATCCTTTCTATGTTCCCATTCCCCCTTCTAAGGCAAGTCGCCTTTTCACCTAGGATGGATAACAATTTATATTTGGGCCTTTTCCATCCTAGATTTAATAATTATTAAGTCATATAAATTATTATAAGTGCTCTATATATATTTTTCTTTTATTAATGGCACTTTATAATAATTAAATATAACGTAAGTCACCCTTATATTTTTCCTTTGTTTGTCGGGTTGACAAAATAGATCAAAGATCTTTGAAT
Organism: Taxus wallichiana var. yunnanensis; assembly: GCA_018340775.1. Lineage (NCBI taxonomy): Eukaryota > Viridiplantae > Streptophyta > Pinopsida > Cupressales > Taxaceae > Taxus > Taxus wallichiana. The sequence continues at coordinate 43,027,266 of CM031239.1, forward strand.
GGGAAGGGGATATTACACAAGCTTCCTCTTGGAAGATTCCTCTGAATAGAGACACTTGCCTCGAACGGAGACAATAGAACACTAGATTAAGGAAAGAGGCCCTCTTCCTCTTGAACCAATCTTTTGATCTCGAATCACTGCCATGGTTCTTTCTTTGATGTCACTAGACTCTCAAATGTTCCATGGGGTGGGCGGAAGAGGATAAGATTGCATTGCTTGATATTTAGGATCAAATAGGTTTGATCCATCATCCTTCATTCCTTCTACAAACCAGTCAAACTTGAAGTTCCTCATCTGATCTATTGTCATTCTCATGTAGTCCCGCTTCCTGGCCTCAAAGTCATCAGTGCAATTAGCCCAATAGTCCTCAATTTGTGGAATGTGATGTAAACTTGGCAAGTAGAAAAGTCTCATGATCCTTCCTATTGTCAAAGTCGTGTGAGATACATAAAAATACAAATTGAAAGCTGCGAAGGGGGTTTGATATTGTTACATCTGTGATACTTTTGAAAGAGTAGATTCTCGAGGAAATAGGAAAGGACACACCTTTCTTCTTTGCACTCTTGCACTTGGTGTGAACATGGGATAACTGTCTACACAACTCAATTACGATAATCTTGTCACTTGGGTACCTTGGTAACCTACGAGGTGCATGATCAAACCCTCGACCCGATGTAGATGAAGGTGGAAAATTGAGTGAAGTGACTTCTATATTTCTTGATCAATCCAACTACTTGGGATAAAATTCTTTGCTCAGGATTTCCTTCGAGTAATCTTATGATATGCATGGTGAATGCATCATTCACCCTAGAGTAGTGAGAATTACTCTCCCAATATGTGAGCTATGGGTATTTTTCATAGGCTGGTGACTTCGTGGTACATTAGGTGCAGTGGAGAGACCTCGGAAAGGCCTTGTGTATGTGAGGGCATACATGAGATAAGAAGTCATGGTGAACTTCTTGGAGGTATGCAATTGCAACAATAACTATATGATCTGCCCCCAATCAATCATTTGATCTCCTTCTTGTGACCACCAAAATGAATTGAGCCATCTAGTCTTGGAAGTCCTTTGTGGTTTCTTCCCCATCACCCTATTTAGTAGGACAATTGCATCAAAGTATGCTTCGTGAAATTCACTTCGGGACCAAGTCTTAGGGATCCAAGAAGGCTTCCTCCCCTGTTTAAGCCATGAACCAACTGCCAATCCCTACAAGTATGAGTCTGTTCTTGCCCATTCCTGTGAGGCAAACTCCCGAGTGATGATTACCATGTCATTGGTAGGAATTTGCAGGATTAAGAAATACCTTTTAGTGTGAGGATTGCAAGAATGGAATTGTCATCTGTCAGATTGTCCTGAAACTGGATCATAGTGTTGTGCACAAGCTAGGACTAGCTCGGTGCTTTGAACAGACAAAGGATGACCACCTACTTTGAATAGCCCACTCCAGAAGATCTTTTCCTCCACAGTTCACGAGGTTCACTTAGCATCCTTGCTTTCAGATCTTCTAGGTCCATGTGTGTTACATCATTGTCACTCACATTTGGATATTCAAAGTGCTCAATGTGGAAATTGGCTCCAGACTTGAGGATTTTACCTTCATGATGACTAGAGGTGGTGAAACAGGTGGGGAATGAGTGGATATGAATGACTTGACCCTAATCTCAACACTTTCTATTTTTAATAGGTCCTATCTCGAATGGCTATTTTAAGTAAGTTTCTCAATTTGTCATTTTTAGTGTTTTTGACTTGAAAGGAGTGACGGTGATACTGAAAGTTTTCCATTTATGAGGCTTCCTATTTTTAAATTGTGAGGACTTGACACAAGTTACTATTTTTAAAAGGTGGACCTTTGGATGTCGGAATGAAATGAAATCAGTCTCAAAAGTTTAGGTTTTCCTCCGGATGCTCTGTGCCAATTTGCAGAGGTTTTCAATCGCTGAATTTTTGCAGATCTAAAAAGGCAAGTGTGAAGACTAAAAACTTCATCTGGCTGTAGCAAATTATTCAGAGCATCAATGGATACGAGATTATACTCAATGCAAAGGCATTTTCAAGAGGAGATTGGTGAAGTTTCATGTAAAACAGATGCATGGTTTTGCAGTTATGAGTAAAAGTTAGTTTTCAGGCATGGGGTTTCCTAGAAATTTCAGCAGCATGTCTGTACAAAAATGGAGTTGGAGGGAAGAACAAAGCATTCAAAAATATGAAAAATGACTAAGTGTTAAGCTTTAAATCTCTTTCACTCCATTTGCACATTTTAACTCACGAGGCTTAGCCTGAGGCCAGTTGGAGGTTAAAGGGTGAGTCAGAAAAAAAAATAGGGGATAGAAGATGAGAGGGGCAGATAGGACACCCAAGTGCACTTTGCACCAAATTATGTTGAGTGTCACTTTGTGTGGTAACATGTGAGAAAGATGGAAGGGCTGAAAACAAGCTTTTGGGAGCCAAACTAAAGTTTTGCATGTGACCGGGGCTAACTCCATGAAGGGGGCACATTTTTGTGTCCCTGCTGTCCCCTTGGATGTTGGGACAAGGGACAATGAGCATGGAAAAATGCGCCATGGGTCAAGTCATCATGAGGAGGGGCTTAAGGTTGATCAAAACACTCATTTGCAACTTTCCTAGCAACCCAGGTTGTCACTTAAGTGACGAAACACACTCATGCATGGGGAGCGCACTTTAGTGTCCCTGTTGTCCCCTTGCACCAAGGGACAAGGGACAAGGAGAAACAACCTCAAAAAGTGCGCCAAGGGTGAAGGGGCCATGTTTTCAGTTGTGCACGCAATCCTAGGACACAAATTGAGACGTTTAAGTGATGAAACATAACTCACCAATAGGGGGGCACACTTTAGTGTTCGTATTGTCCCCTCGCATCAAGGGACAAGGCATAGTTGATGGTGAAAAGTACGGTCAAGCTTATTAACTATGCTGATGTCATCTTGCCAATGCGAGAATAGAACACGAAGAGTGCTTTTTCGGCCCGGGAGCAAGACATGGAGTTTGGAGGTCAAACCTTGTATAATTTGACTCCAAAACACATGTTGAGTTCATTCCAACCATTTTCAAGAGCCAATTCTACTTACAATTTGATTTTCTGGCCCAGCCACTCTTTTGGCACAAAGGGGCAACTACAGTAACTCAGATTATCACTTAAGATTGTGAAGACTTGGCCCAAAACTGATGTGTCTACCATGTGGTGCATTCTAAGAGCTTTCCATTACCTATTTGTTTACCTTCCAACTCCTAGATATCTCGAGAATCTCCGGAATAAGTCCACTTTCTCCGTTGAAGCTATCATTCCTTGAACTCGCAATGACCTTGTTTTGCTTGAATGACTCCCGACACCATAGGACCCCATAGAATGTAATGCCCCTTTCTAAGGCTGAACTGAAAAGCAGCGAAAATAACACAAATCCAAACTGAAATATATTTTGATTTTTATATCAGCCAACTGAAAAAAATAAAGCGGTGAACAACAATATGATTTTAGAACAAGGAAAAAGTACTAATTCATCAAAATATCACCATTCACAATATTTGAAGTATAGAGAGGCACTTTAGGAATATTTTAGAAAATTATCAACCAAGAAATCAGCCTCTAAACACAACTGGAAATTAAATAAATGACAACAAAGTATGCCCTTATGAAATGGCTGGAAATGAATGATTCCAAGCCCTAAAAATGAAGTACAAAGTAGATTCCGGCTGCCAAAAATATGGAGAATGCAATGATGGCTGAGTTGAGCGGTGCCGTGCCTAGAAACCACCAATCTCTTCCCCAAGGTGGGTCGCTCCCCTAGGAGAGACGCTGAATTTCACCTTAGGACCAAACCCTCGCTGAAAATAGGTCTTATCCACCTCTTTGAAGCACTTGGAACAATTAATTGAAGAGTTTTCGTTCTCCAATTATCAAGGAAGGGTTTCGTCTTCCTTGTGAAGCCACACCAAAGGATTTCGCCCTCTAGTGGAATGGAAATAGAGTAATCAGCCCCAAAACCAAGCAATGTAAAATTATAATAAAAATGCTTGCCCAAAATGAGCCCAAACAACTCCTTATATATCCTTTTGGTGTTGCCAAACCCTATGAGGAGTTTCCCCCATGATCGACCTCATAATGAAGGTTTTTTTTTGTCTTTTCCTTTTACTCCTACCTAGTCGAACAATTACTAAAAACCATGAACAATTACTTCCCTTGTTCACCTTCTTGGCCCACGGGAAGTGGAATGAGCTAGAAGTCTTTTAAATGGATCAATTTGAAAAAGAGGACATTACACATAATTCTTCAAACTGCCTTGGATCTCTTCAATACTCCTTTGCACAAACCCCATATGGGTTGAGCCCTTGTAATCATCCTCCGAAGGGTATTCCTTTGTTGCAAAATGGCTAAAAATAGCCCTTTTATGCCTTCGGGAACAACTACACCTTGGATCTCAGCAACTTCACGAGTCAAACTAGGTATACTTCCCTGCACATGAAACACACTTGAAAACCATGTTAGCACATTCTTCTTAGCTAGAATGAGGATGACACAATTGATAGGCTGGCCGGAAGAAGGGTTTACAATGACCGGGGAGGAGGTTTTCAAGTGGGGGTTGGTTGTCATGGCTAAAATTTTAAATTTGCATGCTAGACATTTAACATGACACCATGTATATATTGCAAATGAATATATAACTGTATGAACTGTATATATTGATAAATGAAATAACCAGATTTCATGTGAATATTAAAAGAGTGAGCAACTTATAATGAGGCCAATATAAAATTCTTATCAAAGTTATAATGAGCAACTTATAATGGATCTGATCCTGTGGATGTAGAAAGTAAGCCTAAAGATCATCCCAAGGTGTAGTGATTGAACGGAAATTCAGCTTGGACAATGCACCGATGAATTGGCCACTTGCAACAAATCATGCACGCAGTAGCATGAGAGTTTGGACCCTCTCAATATGGGCCCAATCAACGAACCCCAAACTAGGTCCCCAAACCTTTGAACCATATAAAATTGTAGGCTTGATGATTGTATCAAAAGGCATAACTTGGAGGGGATGTCCTGGAAGTGGATCTGAAAACACTGACTTTCCAAGATGGAAAGAGAGGCACTCCCCTTGTAAAGGTGCAAGTGATAGGTAGACGTCATTCTAAAGGATGGACCAAAAATTGGACTCCCAAGTATGTGTAGGCTGATGTGATGCGGGAGCATCAAGCATGTAAATAACAAATGTTGATTTCTAGCAAATTTTTGGTTTGAAATAGGTCTAGGAAGTTATTTTGGTGTTTTAGCTTGGATTCCCACTTCATGGGATCCTCTTGAGCATGTAATAAGGCAAATGTGGATTTTCCCTCCAAAATTGCCATTTCAAATATTTGAATTTCTAATTTGTTGATAGGTGGTCTAAGTCTTAGGTGGTCTAAGTCTTAAGTGTGGAATCTCAAGTGATGTAAAGGACCTAAATGGTCATGTGAAATGTAAATGAGGTGTTCTCACTTAACTTAATGAAGGTAACCATATGTTAGTAAGCTTTACCATATGATTGGAGGGCAAGTTAGTTGAAACTTCCCTCTTTCAAGCATAAAAAGGAGCCTTCATTCGAATGGTGAGAGAGTAGTAGAGTGATAGGAAGGTAAAGCGTTGGTTAGAAGGAAGAGACCAAGATGTTGAAGAGCCTTGCAGGCTCAAGAGTTAAAAAGATGTATCAATGAAGTTGTTAGTCTGCAGGACTTCTCAATATAGGCCTTGTAAGGTTGAAGACAATGTATATATTCTACAAATAAAGAAGTGGAGTCATGTTGTGTTGAGTACTATGTGATGATTGCAGGGTTGTTTTGATGTGAATAAGTAATGGACCTCAGGATGAATGCTTTTAAGCCATAAAACAAGTGAAACACAGGCTAATGAAAGCTTTTAGGTAAGTATCTCCTAAGTGGTTTCTTGTGTGATAAATGATTAGGCATGTTTGATATAATTTCTTGGTGAATGGATGAAGGGAACATGTGTAGTTTCATGCTTGGGAAGATTATATAACGCTCCTTGTTGGCAGAAAGGTCAAAAACTCAGTTTTTCAGAAAATTCAGTTTGGTCATGACTGATACAGTGATGTTTGGGAGGTTTAAACCAAGTGCAAGGTGATTTATCCTTGAATGACCTTATGTGGGAATGTACAGGGTTCTAAACAATAGGTTTGAGCTTTGGAGAAGTTTTAAAACTCATGAAAATAAAGATAAGCCTAAAGGAGAGCTCCCGGGCCTGCACAACCCAGAGCTAGGGTTATGGCAACAAAAAAGGACATAACTCCATTTGCCCCCGTTGGAAAATCTTAAAGCTTTGAGAACATTTAGTTTGGGATAAGAAGAAAGTGATCCTTGAGTTAAATGAAGAAGATTTGGGGGTTGAAAACACTAAAACTCTGTTTCTTGCTAGTCTATGAAGTAAAGAGGCGAGTTTTAATCTTGAAAGCAAAATTTGTAAAGAGAAACTTGTGTAGAAGGTGTAAGTGCCTTCTTGGCAATATTAAAGGTCATGGAAAGGTCAAAGGAGGTTTCAAGAAATTAGGAGTGAGATATTTATTGGAGTGTACAGTCAAGAAGTTAGTCTTGAAGGTTAGAGCATTAATGTCTTGTTGAAGAGGTGTAACAGCAGGAGTTACAAGGAGTTTTATAACACCAGGGAGTACAGTTGAAGAAGTGGTTCTTAACAGTGGAAGAAGAAATTGTAAGATAAAATGCATTCTTGTCATGACAGTCTTAATTAACTGTGTTATTCTTAGTCTTGGGCATCTTGGCATACGTAGAGTATTTGGAGCTAATATTAGGTTTGAAACAACCTGAAGTGAGGTTGAAGTGAATATATCCAAGTAAGAGTGAGGAGGTAACTAGAATACACGCCATTCATGTCAGTAAAGCATGAAGCCCAACCAAAGAAAAATCAGAACAGTATGTAACTAGTTCACTCATTTGATTGATCTACATGAATGTGTGAAGTCAGATGTTATGAGTGAAAGAGTATCTTGTGGAGTTATATAAATGGTCCATGATGTCATGCAGGTATGAGTAAGGTGGAGTGAAGGTAAGAAGAGTTGGAGGACTTGAACAAGCTAATACAGTCCATATACAAGAACTAGTTAAGGTGTGGACACGGCCAAGAGATAAATACAATGTTGTAATGCAAAAGGTTTTGAAAACACATTCCATTACCCTGTGAGCTGCAGTCAAAGAACTAATTTGAAGAGTATTGGTTTAAGTATCTTAAATCATTATGGAGGACCTGTTGTAAATGAAGCATCAAGTTGGGAGGCAGGTGTAGAATGTCAGAGCATGGCTTTTAAGAGCTGCTAAAAGAAATCTTGTATAACAGTGCTTCAAGGCAGGATACTAGTGAACAGTACAGGGATGAATGAGAAGGTTGTAGAATGGGGTATGTGATGTTTAAGCATGGTTACAAAGTGAGAAGGATTTTGTAAGGAAGTGATCAATTCTAAGAGAAGGTTTGGAGCTTCACAGTATTAGTTAGAAGGATTAAAGGGAGGATACTTGGTGTCAGTCTTAGTTGCCAGTCCAGACAGAGCAGAGTAAGGGAGATAGCTTGAAAGTCATTCTCAGTTTCTTGTAATTGATACAGCACAGAGACAAAGGAAAGTGTGCATTGGATGTAAGGTGATAGTATGGTGGAAGAAGGAATTCAAGAAGTAAAGGAAAAACAGTCTTGGGAAGAACAGAGTGAGCAGGGTAGTGTGTTAGACTCTTAAGTAAAGTGAAACAGGTCTCTTAGGAGTTTGGAACGACGTTTCAAGATAAGAAAGGTTGTATTTGAGGGTTGTCAAGTCAAAGAAAGGAGTTTGGAGCTTTATAGGATCCTTAGAAGTTGACGGTCTTACTCTATCTGTTTAGGGGCAGAGTACCGAGATCTTTCATTATCTTGGTGATGAGGGGTTCTTAAGAGGATTGAATCTTAATTGAGAATGTGAATAACCAGTTAAGAGGTTATACTGTTAAGTCGTGTATTTAGATTTAGACCAACGATCATTGTAGGGCGATTTATTGCAAAAAGGGTAATTTATTGCAAAGCTTGAGAACAGACTTGAAACATTGGTATCCGTAACTTCAATGAGAGAATGAAATGAGGTAGAAAGTTATGGTGGATGCAAGTGGTTTAGAAAAGTACTTAGAGAGTAAGAAGAGAGGGGAGAACATTGGAGCCAAGGGCAGAGCTAGTAAGAGTTGAGAACAGTCGTAGAAGTAATGAAGGCTACTAAGAGGATAGAGTTATAAAGGACTCAAACAAGAAGATGAGTGGCAAGAATTGAGTTTCAAACATGAGAGTGCAGGGATGTAGGTTGGAAACATCAACCAAAGGTGACACAAGTGATCATTGTCCTTAGAGATTTAATCAAGATACTTGAAGTGTTTTGGCTGTATTTGATTCTAACTTGTGACTTCATGGTTCTAACTGGTTTCTAACCTGTTGATTGTCAAGATTTGTTATGGTGTGTGTGTAGCTCTGCATCACGATGTGATCTCTAGAGTATCCCCTTGGATAAGAGTGTGATGGTTGGACAACATCATTGACAAAATGAAGGATAGCGATGCCGATAACCATTTCATGTAAAATACACCTGTCATCCAAATGGGTCTGCTGCCAAAGAAACTCCTCTAACCCATCAATGTAAATATTGAATAGGGTCGGTGAGAGAGGACACCCTTGTTTGACCCCAAGGATACTCTTTGCAAAGCAGAGAAACTGTGAGAAGTATGAAACTGCCCAATAAATGTCTCATAAAGCTTCTAAGCAGTGGTAATCATAGAGTCTGGGATGCCAATATCTCTCAACTTCTGGAAAAACAGGTGTCTTGGAAACGAGTTAAAGGCCTTTCTTAAGTCAACAAAACAACAAAAGACTTTAGAAGACCTGTGACGAGCCTCCTCAATAATAGCCCAGAGTGTAAAGATGTGGTCAATAGTTTGGTAGTCCCTCCTGAAGCCATTCCAAGTATCCTGACAGCTGCATGTGAATATGTGAAAAGGAATTAAAACCTGGATAAGAGCAAAACTCAAGAATTGGCTGCACACTGGATTTCGGTGAGGGGGATTCAGTATCTAACCATTTCTCTCAATTGGTTAAAAGAAATGTTGGTTAATTTCTTGCATTGTGTTTGATAAATATTTAGTTCATATGTCTTATCTTCTTTTTACAATTAGTTTATGTGCCGTATACTGTAGATCATTGGAAATTTTGACCTTGGTTGCTTCAGTAATTTACCAGTGAGTCTACTTTGGTTTTCTTTGAATGGAATGATAGGAGTGATTAGGTCAGGGCAGTTTTTTATTTTTCGGGAAAATCTCCAAACTTTCTCAAATGTTTTGTCTCTTGCATTTACCGGTGGCAGCCACAGTCCAAATACATTGGGTGACAGCATGGAACTGTGGCACACTTTATACTGACGGGTAAACTTGGCACCACACATTTAATGTAGATATTTGAAAATGAAATTGTCTTTTACATATTACACTGAATACAGCATCCTGCACGGGTCTTTAAGACACTCACAAGTGGCCTATAGCATCATTACACTGCAAGTAAAATTTGGGTTTTTACTAAGGTGACATTAGTGGGCCAAGAATAAATTTTCCATTTTGCTAAAGACATCCCGAATCCTTAGTATTCTTGAATATTAGTGTTGCAAACTGCAATTGACTGCATGGGGGACATTGCTTCAGACCCATTCCATTAGGTAAAGCTGCAAGCTCAGTAATTCCTCCATAATATGCAGTCTTGCCAATTTTCTTTGGATTGGGCTCGAAAAGTTTGAACACTCATACATATATAGAAAATTTGTCATCTATATTGCTCTACTCTATTGTTTAATCACTTTGTAGAACCTAGAGGTCTTTTTAAATTTTACCCCAATACTTTTATATTGTAGCTGACATACTTTGAGTACACCTGATCTACTTTGGTCATTTGTGAATCACTGAACATTGATATATTTCTTTTTTCTTAATACATGTCAAATCATCAAGAGTGTTATGTCTAAACTCTAAAGTATCGATGCTATTAACTGTGGTCACAAGTTTTCCCTGCAAGATCCAGTATGTCAAAATTCTCATGCCAGCTATTTCTCAGAGCAACCTTCAGAAAGATTTTGAAATTGAATGCGAACAGATTATTGCATGCCTTTTGTGGCCCCTTTAAATTGGAAATAGCTGTACTAGGTTACACTTGGGTGATGAGAGGTCACCAGGAATTTAGAAATCTATAAAGACTTAAGTAATTAGGTCTCCTTTCTTTGAAAAGAGAGATGTAAACAGTAAAACATTCTTTCAGGTTGCAAACTCTCAACCTTAATTAGGAGATCTCGATTCTACTAGGACAATATTAGTAGAACATATTATGCCTATAATAGATGCTTGTAGAAAAAATAAAATTATTTTATAGGCTGGTGCTAAAGTGGATCTACTAACCCTTCTTTCATTTCTCGGGAGAGGGTGTTAAAAGATGCAATCCTGATAATTTTTGTCTGTTATCTATTAAGTGATGTAAGATGCTCAATTACAAAAAATGTCCATATAAATATTGAAATATAATTTCTAGCCAGTTCTTGCAATCATTATTGTGTTTTGTGGCTAACATTAATTAAATTTTCAATTAAATTGGAGGTTGAGTATGATCAATATATTCGGCCTCAATTTTTGAATATCCTGACTGAAAGCATTTGGCAGGTTGTTATTTTATTGCTTACTGAAATTACTCCGAAGAGCATAGCTGTTCATAATGCAACAGAAGTGGCACGTTTTGTGGTAAGGCTAGATCCTTGTTAAATTTTTAATTCTTCAGCTACAAAAGCAGGGGTATTGTTAAAGAGTTAAGACTTACATGGTCTTAGGTTATAAATACTTGCTACAAGCTTTCTATATTTACCATGGTACTTAATTTGAGTTCCTACCAAATGCACAAAGTGGATGTCTCTGATAATAATTGCATTCTGTTTCTTAGAAAGAACTGATTCCATGGTAGTTCTCATGAGAACACTTCTGTTCAAAATTTGCTGCAGGTGAGGCCTGTGGCTTGGATTTCGTTGGTGTTGTATCCAGTAGGTAGGATTTTCACAGCTTTGTCTATGGCCATGCTAAAGATCTTGGGACTCAAGAGTATAAGGTACTGATTACTGTACAGTATATGCCATTAATACTTATCCCCTCCAAATCTGTTCTATTTTCTGATTCCTTGTTACTATGTTATTGATGTGCACAAGATAATGCACAACTGAAATATCAGTATATTTAAAATGATTTTTTTGGATCCCTTTGAATTTGTCCACGTGAGCATGAAACTAGTAGAATTAATTTCTATTCCCTTTTCCTCCTGGAAAGCGGCAAATGAGCGATTTGCAATCTCTTGGCAAGCCCGTACATGCAGGCTAAAGAATCGGATGGGATAAATGTTTTCAATTTAGAACTATGAAATTTCAAGTTTGCACTTTCCCTTTGGGAGCTCTATCCGTATGAATTTATGTGAGATATATTTACAGTCATCATATTGTAAGAAAATGATCTATTCAGCATGTACCCTAGATTTATCCAGTTGTTGAATAGATTTATCCAGTTGTTGAAACCCTAGTCATCTTCCTTAGCAACTGACCTATTCTTGAAGCCTTAAAATTCTTAGTTTCTCCAAAAATCTCTCAACTATCCATGTTATTGTAACCTATTCTGTTATTGATAATTGGTCTCTGCTTTGCATAATAAGATATGGAATTACGAAGAAATGGGTCAAAACTACAATATTGAAAAGTGTAGAAATATTTGTGCTTGATATTTTTGATTGTTTATCATTTACTATTCTGATGTCTTTCTTTGTAGTGAACCCCTTGTCACTGAAGAAGAGCTCAAGCTCATGTTGAGAGGTGCAGAGTTAAGTGGGGCAATTGAAGAAGAAGAACAGGTGTGTGATTTTTCTGTCTTGATTTTATAATTAGAGGGTGCAAATGCATGCAAAGATGACATGACAGAATTGTTTTTCATCTACTTTATGTTCATTTTAGGCAGATTAACTGTGCGAATTGTAGGGCGGTGATTGATTTCTTTTCATGATCTAATTGCATATAATTGTGTAAATAATTTTACACCATATTTCATTAGTTTGCATTGAAAAGATATTCAGTTAGAGTTTCATGTTTGAATTTTCGAGATGTTTTTTTAGTTGTGCCTTCTAGTTTTAAAGCTCAAAAGTTGAAACCGTAGAAGGAAAACTTGCCAAGAATATTGTCATGTCCCTTTTTGGAGACTAGCGGATTTGAAGACCTTAACCCATTTTTCCTCCCGTGGGTTTAAGGAAGGAAGCAAAGGGAAAACTTGGATGACATTTTAAAAGTAGAATCTTTCATTATTATCATGTATTCCTATTGGTAAGTCAAGAGCTCCAATAGAAGAACTTATTTAATTAGAATATAAAATATTTTGAGCATGTAGGCTCTAAAAACAAATTAGATAATTAAAAGGTACTTATTATAAGGCATGCCATAAGTTATGATGTAGCACCCCTTATGTTATAAAAGGAGGATGCTTGGCCATTATGTCATATGTTGAATCTTATTATTTCTTTTGGGTAAAGGTTGTACCTTTCTTTTCTCTCTCTTCAAGGACGAAAACCCTTGTTTGAGACCACTTCACGGACGAAAGCCCTTGATAGTGGAACTTGTCTTGGGGACGAAAACCCTCAAACAAGGATATTTGGAACTATTCAATATCTCAAGGAATTTGGAGCTGATATCTTTCTATCTAGCCCTAAGCGACTTGCATCATGAGCATTTTGGATGTGTTTTGATGGATGTATGGTATGATTCTTGCATGGATGGACTTGTACTAATTTCAATTTTTAAAAGGTGAAAGCAATCATTTCCTTGCATGTTTGAGCCACTAATTCATTATTTCCAAGAGGGGCAAATTGCTTGTAAGTCAAGTTTGTGATGTTTGGGTGGATGTTTGGGCAAGCTGATTTGATATTTGCATTCTTCATATTTTTAAACCCCAAGATCCCAAGTTTCGTGAATTTTGGAGCTTCCTAGGTAAAGTTATGAATTTTTAAAGTAATGTATAAATTCTGCAGACAGAGGGTTTATAGAAAATTCATATCTTCATTTCGGGGCACTAAAAATTAGTTTTCCTTCATATTTTGATTGTTGGTAATTAATCAGATTTTTTGAGCTTGATTGGGCATATTTTCAACGAGTTTAGGGCATCCAAAAGTGAGTGGGAGTTCCCAAAACAGGTCGCTGCCCTAGGAAGGGAAAAATTGCAGGTTTCAATGTGCATTTTCAGTCATATCCAGCCCTTGGAAGTCTGATTACAACCATCTAAAAATTAATTTCAGTCATCTCTCATTCAACCATGGCTATTTTCCGGAAGTCCCCAAAAAGAGACATTACAGTGGTATCAGAGCATCATCCTCCCAGCCTGTGAAACATGGAAAATGAGTTAGAAAAATCATGAGAACATAAGGAATGATAGTGGATGCACTAGACAGGGTTTCCCTAGCCATCTAAAATATGTAGGGTAATGGTTCAATCAAGGGAGAAGAGGATTCCTGCAACCCTCATGATGCAAGAAACAAATGGGTTTCATTTTCAAAGCCTTATAAACCCAAGTTTGTGCCAAAAGAGGTGGTTGCTCCACATGGGAGCCCTAGACAAGCCAATGACTATGTGAGGTTTGAAGAATACCAGGCCTTACCGGAGGAATTTCGTGAAGCCATGTCTCTCATGGATTTCATTAGATTAAGTAGGGAAGGAATGCAAAATGGGCAAAGAACCCTAGCGCCAAAGGAAGAAGTACAACATGCCAAGAAGAATAATGTTTCAACACTAGGGAGAAGAGGTCCTTCCATCGGGATGAAGGAGATTAAGGAGCATGCAACCCAAGGTATATATCCTTTTGTGTTTAATGATGAATTGTTGACATCTAATGGTTGTATAAAACTAACAGTAGTCAATGAAGAACCCTTGATAGAAAAGGCTATACTTTTGAAGGAACCAAATGTTGAAATTAGATTGGAGAGGGAATTCATATATGCAAGTGCGGAGGATGTGATGGAAACTTAAAATAATTGTGAGGAGTGGCGAAGAAGAGCTAGGCCTGCTAGATTGATAGCCGCTCAAGGGAAACAACACTTACAAGAGTATAAGGCAAAGAACTCTTCATTATTGATATAGAAAAAGGAAGTAACCATGAAGCATGAGGCAAGGGAAAATGAAGGGTCTGTTGATGAAAATGAGAGTTGAATTCAAATTTCAAGGTGAAATTGAGACTTGAATCCAAATTTCAAGGTGAAATTAATAATAGTCAACTTTTTGGACTGTCCCAAACAACTGTCACCAAAGAACCAATCAATGGGGATATCAACAAAGAACAATCCCAATTTTGCCATCATCCAAAGAAAGGTAAAAGTCCTTTGATGTTCTATGATAATTTATTGGATTCTAATGGTTACACAGGACAATCACATAATGGAGTCAAATCAGATTTACTAAGGGCCTATGAGGATGATATTATGCATGAGATAAGGGCACCATTAGATTATTTTCTGAGTACTGTTCCTAACTCAGAAATTCTAAGTCAAAAGAGGGTTATAGGCAGCTCATGGTATAAGGATATTTCAGTTTTGTTGTTTGCCAATATGTCGTTTCAGATTTGTTGTCACTGTGGACAACTGGTTTCATGCATGTTGTGTCCTCCTATGTCACTGCTGATTGGATATTGTCATACACATCATACTTCACAGGATGATGAGGTAAGGAGTACTTATAATAAAGAGCATATGGATACTTGGGCTCAATCTCAAGATTGTTTCCGCATGTGGAATATGGAAGAGTTAGAAAGAATATGGGGAAGGGCAACACTCTTACTATAATGTGTGGCACCCATACTTATCACCCATTCTAGGGTCTTCTTCGTGAGGAAAGGGTTACCATGCTTGTAGGAGTGGTGATATACATCAATTTATTGAAGAAGGATTGGCAAGAAGGATGGGGCCAAGTAAGGTTGGTTTCAAAGGCTACACGGTCACCATAGCCTATGAAATATCTCTCCTTTGCACGTGAAAGAGACCCCAACTCACCATCTCCACGGGAAGGTATGAACTTTGTATTGACTTCTTTGTTTTAAGTTCAGCTGAAAGTGAGATTCCAATGGTTAGGATGGTAGACACTCAGCCCCACTTTCCTAAAGAGGTATGCCCAGCTCTCTTGAAATTTATTTCAGTCATCATTAGTTCAATTATGAGGGGGAAATACATAGCTACAATTGTGTTTGGGTTATTGTTGGAATCCTCCACCAAAGTGGGAGGTATGAAGATGTAATTATGAGGATGGGAAGATTTGTGGTGCTTGACTCTCTTGAACAAGGAGACTACTCTTTCCTTGGGGCCATTTGGGGTCCATCTTGTATTAAGAGAAAATTTACTTGCTTGATTTGGCACAAAGTCCCCATCCTCCATAAGACTATCATGGACATATCCAGACCTTATGTGGCAGTCGGTTCTACTTGGCACCCATTGTTGAGTTTCTCTTCATCCCCCACATGGCCTACACCATTGCAAACAATGATAAGAAATCAGAATTGTCCCTGTCAAGTTCTTCTCAAAGTGTTGGTCCACTTACTAGCACTTATACGCAATTGCAAGAGAATTAAATGCTGGGTGATGTTTGGGATCGAGGAAGAAGAAAAAAAATCTCAGTAAAGGTTTATTTCTAATTCCAATAGTCATTGCATTTTTTCAGTGCTCACACTTTCCGGAAGGAAGCAACTCATCATCATGATTAATAATTTGATACCAATGAAGCTCAAGCTATGGAGGTAGCTGTTGGGACTTTTTGGGATGGTTTAGCTGCTGATTACTTAACTCAGAGTGACATTCCAGCAGTGCTGTGGAGGGACATTCAGTCCCTTTGGATAGTGACTTGTCCTCAGCTCCTATTGGGAGGATTTCAGTCATCATTTGTCTCTTCTTGAAGAGGAAAATTTCTAGTTTCAGTTATCTTGATAACATGGACACATACCAACCGAGCAAGGGGCAGAAAAGAGAAATGGGAATGAGAAGGAGCTATCCAACATGCTAATATGGTATGAAGAAGGGTGGATGGAAGGTCATGTTTGCTATAACCCATGTGTTCCATGTACAGGGACAGGTATAAAGAAAGAACTGTTGAGACTTATTTGGGATCTTGGTTCACCCTTGCTTGAGGACAAGCAATCTTGGGAAGGGGGAACTGTCATGTCCCTTTTTGGAGATTAGTGGATTTGAAGACCTTAACCCATTTTTCCTCCCCATGGGTTTAAGGAAGGAAGTAAAGGAAAGACTTGGATGACATTTTCTAAGTAGATATTTTTATTATTATCATGTATTCCTATTGGGAAGCCAAGTGCTCCAATAGAAGAACTTATTTAATTAGAATATAAAGTATTTTGAGCATGTAGGCTATAAAAAAATTAGATAATTAAAAGGTGCTTATTATAAGATCGGCCATAAGTTATGATGTAACACCCCTTATGTCATACGATTCTTGGCCATTATGTCATATGATGAATCTTATTATTTATTTTGGGTAAAGGTTGTACCTTTCCTTTCTCACTCTTCAAGGACGAAAACCCTTGTTTGAGACCACTTGAGACAAAAACCCTTGATAGCGGAACTTGTCTTGGGGACGAAAACCCTCAAACAAAGATATTTGGAACTATTGAATATCTCAAGGAATTTGGAGCTGATATCTTTCTATTTAGCCCCCAGCGACTTGCATTACTGAGCATTTTGGATGTGTTTTGATGTATGTATGGTATTATTCTTGCATGGATGGACTTGTACTAATTTTTAAAGGCGAAATAAATCATTTCCTTGCATATTTGACCCACTAATTCATTATTTCCAAGAGGGGCGAATTGATTGTAAGTCGAGTTTGGCATGTTTGGGCAAGCGGATTTGATATTTGCGTTCTTCATATTTTGAAACCCCAAGATCCAAAGTGAATTTTGGAGCTTCTTAGGTAAAGTTATGAATTTTGAAAGTAATGTATAAATTATGCAGACAGAGGGTTTATAGAAAATTCATATCTTCCTTTCGGGGCACTAAAAATCAGTTTTCCTTCATATTTTGATTGCTTGTAATAAATCGGAATTTTTGAGCTTGATTGGGCATATTTTCAACAAGTTTAGGGCATCCAAAAGTGAGTGGGTGTGATGCCCCGAAATTTTACTCACAAAACAACTAAGTTAGAGGTAAAAATTATGGAATATTATTTTTTGTCTGGTTTTGAAAGAATTATTGGGAACAAGTTTTAAGTTTACGTTGTTAGTTGTGAACTAAGCGTCATTCTGTGCGACGCCACTAGGTTTCTGCACTTGCGAGCTATTCGTATGGTGCATTTTGAGCGATTGACGGTTAAATTGGCAAAAGCCACTAACTATGCGAAAGTAGTAGTTCACAAGGTAGACTTAAAAGCGATTCTGAAGGTAGTTTTCACAATGACACTTCTATAAGTTGCATTCATACTACTATATTTTCTTATAAGGATATTTGCTTTTAGTCTTAATTAAGGCACTTGATCTCTCTTGGTGGTCCCTTAACGATCAATACTTTACTTTAGTTATCTTGAGACAACTTTACTATTTATTTGCCAACATGGACATTCATGTGACTAACCCATTATCTTATTAAAGCGGGATGTCCTAGAGGATTTATTAGCTTGAAGGAACCATTTATCCTTTACGGATTGCCCTACTAAGATATTATGGAAGATGCTAAGATAGCCTATATTTAAATTTAGCACTAGGGTTAACACTTAAATCTTAGTCTTGATTGAGTTGGGTTTCCTTTATAGGTTTCAAGTACAACTTACTCAAATACTTGGTATAATGGTACTTATATATTACATTTTAAATCCTTAGAATTATATGAATACTTATAATCCTGTTATATACAAGACAACATTTATATTTTATAAGGGTCATTTATCTCAAAGGAAAATAAATAAAACTTCCCGAAACAATTAGTTATATTACACTTTACTTAATTTTTTTAAGTGGGGGAAGGGGCTATTTCAAAATTAGAACCTTAGTTATAACCAAATTGATAAAAACCTAAAAAAGAAGACACCTATCAAATCACTTTGTCAAATTGACACAAGTAGAGGAGGAAATATCATCCCTTGGATTTGACCAATCCCCACCCTAGGATCTAGGGCAAGAGAAAAACCCTAAGTTTCTAAAACAACCTCCTTATCTATCCTCATTTTCATTTTTATTTCGTATTGTTTCATTTCACTCTCTCTTTCCTTTTTGTAGGGTTCATGGAGGACTACAAAAATAATGTATCAGTAGGGTGAAGGTCTTATATATATATATATAAAATAGATATATTTATTTTTATTGTATATTTTATTATATATATTTTGTGTGGCTTAATGGTGTGTGTGTGTGTGTGTGTATTTAGGTATTTATAAACGTGAGGGTTTGAGGGTGGGCGGTCATGGCCGACCCACCCCTAATGTATATATATATATGTTGGGGTGGGTCAGCCATGGCCGCCCACCCCTCCTTACCAATAAACATCGGGTCACTGATTTGTGCAGTCGTGGCCCCAATACTTTTATTTATTTAATGTATTCTATTTAATAACTTTTTTTTTTATAAAGTTTATTTCTTAAAATAAATATGTCTATTTATAAT
This sequence comes from Taxus wallichiana var. yunnanensis, assembly GCA_018340775.1. Lineage (NCBI taxonomy): Eukaryota > Viridiplantae > Streptophyta > Pinopsida > Cupressales > Taxaceae > Taxus > Taxus wallichiana. The sequence continues at coordinate 43,045,978 of CM031239.1, forward strand.
ATTTCTTAATTGTAATTAAATAAAATTATTTTAGTTGCACTAAGAGGTTTTAGCAAATTGTGAATTCATTCAACTACCTTTTTACTCATTTCCACCAACTTTGTTTTAACTTACGAGAAAAGTAAAACAACTCCCAAAAGCACTCCATTGAGCAAGCCAAACGAAAACCATTCTTATATTAATAAATAACCCACAATGTTAGCATTTAGAAGGAGAGTGAAGGATCAAAAGGAGACTTTCATTTCATTTCTTTAACCACTTTCGATTTCAACTTTCAACATCAAAATGCAAACAATAAAATTTTTATTTTCCTTGATGCAATGTTATATAATTGTGTAAGTAGTCATTTTAGGGGAAAAGAGGTAGAGTTAGGAGAAATTTCATTTCGTTTATTAACCATTTACAATACAACTATCAATACAAATTTGTTCACATATAAATTTCAAATGCAACATTACAAAACATACTTTTCCACTTGCTTTACAATGCTCACAAACATTCACAATAACAAACTTGGACAACACTTTACAAGGTTTCCAAATGGCTCAAGGGCGTAAGTTACACGAAAACCAATATCAACTTCTATTCACAACTTCATTCCACTTCATCACACTTCATCAAGAAACTCCAATGTCAAACAAAAGGAGGAATCCGGCGACACTTACCTCCCAACCATGCAATGAGGGAATGATCCCATCCCACAAGTTCCCTAACGCACATAGGGCTCAAGAATCGACAATCGGGCTTCGGAAGGACCTCAACACCCATATCACACACAACCATACAAACAAAGTTCACAATAACCAAGTAAACAAAGGGACAAACAACAAGGTATGCCAACCACGAAAGGAAAACAATACACACGATCAAACCAACTATGGTTTGAAATGGGGAAGGAAGTACCACCCTATACCACTTATCGCTCCACTAGAAGAGGACTTATACCTCCATTGGTTCCTTCGTAAGAAATAAAAAACAAGATTTGAATCCACACTTATACTTCCCATGCCCACAACCACTTATAGCTCCACTAGGACTAGCTGCCCCTCCCCTTGGTTCCTCCAAAACAATACCTAAAGAGGGAATATATCCCTCACTTGAACACTACTTATCCCTCCAGTGATAAAACACATTCCCCTACACACAACACCACTTGCATGCCCATAGTGGAATCATGCAAGCTTCAACACAACACTTAACCAAAATAAGCACATACCCAAGTGGGTAATTAAAATCACAATTTGAAATTAGTTCAAGGGATAGAATTTACATTACAAATAGGAAATCAAATGGGTAAGGCATACCTAATAATTACTTGTCCCAAAATATTCTTCAAGCAAACATTCCAAGCACTTGAACAATAATTCCAAGCAATTCTCAAATTGGTAGCACTTCCCTAAGACCAAGTGAACTCCCCCAAAACAAGGCACAAGACTCCAATTTATAGAAAAAACTCAAAGTAGAGGGCTCTTAGGATCATGCCATGTGGCATGCTCCATCCCCAAAATAACTCCAATCCCCAAGCATGACAAGAAGTCCCTTACACATTCACATGGGTCCTCCTTACAAAACCATCACTTCAAATCTAACATGACTTGACTCATACTCAACCCATTTCCCAAAATCCTCACACAAAAATAAATAAAGAAATTGAAAATAAAATAAATGGCTCACATCCACAAAATTGATTTTCAAGCAACCCAAAATGTCAATTCATCAAATCATAATAAAAATCCAAGTTTCCTAAAAAGTCAAAAGTAAGAGAAGTACTTACAAAATCTCATTTAGAAAAGAGAGAAAGATCACAAGCAATAAATGATGTACAAAAGAGCCCTCAAGTGGCCAAAGTGCCTTAAAAAGGTACACCTACCCTATGGGTAGGTGTATGAGAAGTTTTGGAGTGTGGGACAAGGTTTACTTGTCCCACACACCTTCCAAAATTGCCCATAAAGGCCAAATTCGAGTTTTCCATAAATAGAAAACTTTCCAACCATAAAACATGAGCCCAAACATCCCAAAAATAGAAAGGGGATTAATTTAACAACCCAACTTACAATTTAATTAAATTAAATTATCAAAGATAAACAAACTAGTCAATCTAAAGGTTAAAATGAAAAGAAAATAAATTTAAATCAAGGAAGACAACATTGAAACTAAGGTCACTTTACACAATTACATTTCCCAAATCAAATTCCGAGCCCGAGTGACCCATTGTTGGCCAATGAGCCCTGTGTGAGTTAGTCCCCCTTCATCCTCTTTTGTTTGTTTTATTTTTGTTTATTTTGTGGTTCTAATCTCCCAAACACATGTTCGTCATCTGCACACTCAACAAACACATCATACCTGCTTGAAATGATATGAAAATCAATTCTAACTATTGCACAAACACACACACACACTCAAACAATTTTCACACAATATATATATATATAATTTTCAAGATCAATTTCTCAACATCAAATAAGTTCACCAGAATTTCCATGATTATACATTTTCAATAGAACACGAAAACTAACTTACTTGCATCAATTATCCATCTACTTGTTATTCGCCATGCATCATTCAAACCAATAAAAACACGCACACATACCAAATTCTAACAATTAAGTTTTGTCAATAAGTTTCCATAATATAATAACTACTAATCTAATTCGTGCTTGCAATCCAAATCAGAATATATGCAAATCACAATCATGCAACATCAACCATGTATATCTATCAAAACAACACTATATCAATATGTCATGCCGTATCCAAGCTAGTTGGATCATAAGGTTAGCACTCCGTGCCAACTCAATGTCTCAAAAGAACATAGTCCATGTAACTGCAAGTCTAGGCACCCCGTGCCGATACTATAAATATAATGAGCCATATGATGCAAACTATACTATGAAGGGAGAAAAGTCTATCTAAACAGTGTTAGAGGGAAGTGACTCTATAGTGGGGATTCCCAAAATAGGTCGCTGCCTAGGAAGGGAAAAATTGCAGGTTTCAGTGTGCATTTTCAGTCATATCCAGCCCTCGGAAGTCTGATTACAGCCATCTAAAAATTAATTTCAGTCATCTTTCATTCAGCCCTAGCTATTTTCTGGAAGTCTCCGAAAAAGGGACATAACAAATATTGTTGATATGATTTTACTTATAAACACTCTTTAGCCTCATATTTGAAAGTGGATAACTAGAGTGATATATAGTTCTTTACTGGCATTCTTATATGTCAAAATAAAAATTCTCATATGATTGCCATAAATTATGCAAGTTAAAGGTTGTACTTGTCTGCATAGTTGCATGTATACATTATAACTATATATTATGAGCACATTTTGTGACACTCATGGTTTAGAAGTCAATCATGGTAAAGCTAAAATCATGATTGTAAACCGTATCTGGAAAGAAGTTCCAGGCAGCAAATCTCACCCTCAAAGAAAAAGTATGAAGTGGTAATCCCCTACACCCACCCAAGACTTCTCTTTACTGAAATTTCTTTTCAGTATGCTTTTGGCATTGGAGATGAAACTATTAGTGACTAAGGGCTATGCTGCTCTAGGTTTTGTAAGAGAACTAGTGAGGTAGCAAGTTTGAATTTACTGTTTTAAATGTGAACTCATCAGTCCTTGTTGAGTGGCTAGGGTAAGGGAAGGCCTCCACCCCCTTCTTATTTTTATTAATGTTATTGGAGGTGAATTGGTAGTCCCTAAGAAGAAAACAGTGTGAAGTAGTAATCCCCTACACCTGTCTAGATGTTCTCTTTACTGCATTTGCCTATTGCATGCTTTTGGTGTCGGAGATGAAACAATTACTAAGGGTTATGATGCTCTAGGGTTTGTTTGGGAATATGTGAGATAAAAAGTTAGGGTTTACTGTTTTAGAAGTGAATTCATCAGTCCTCATGGAGTGGCTGGGGTAAGGAAGGTGTCCACCCCTTCTTTCATCAATGTTATTGCAGGTGAATTGGGGGATGACTGATGGGATGAATTGATAAATTTTATTTGTCTTGTAGTTTGGAAGAGATCTCTTGCCCTTGGCCAACTGCTAAACATAATAATGGTTCGTCAGAAATATGAAATTGTTGCTGAGATTACTCTTGCTATTGAAGCAGTATAATGCAAGTTGAAGAGGATTTAAATTTGTTTGTTCTATCGGTTTTATGGACCTCAACGAAAGAGATGCAGCAGTTATTAGCAAGGCATTGAACAATTACTAGAGCCATTGGAATTATGTCCAAGGATCTTGGGTTTTCTACATCAAGCTTTTACTATAAATTATTAGAGTGTGAATTTCAACCTGACCAAAGAACTGCCATTGGTTGTCCCTGTACGAGTACTTGTATTCTTTCCTACGGTAGAGTTCTGTAATGAGTATTCTGTTAGGACTGCTGGATAGACTTTGGGTGATTATGTCAGAGGGCCTCAGGCGTTACAAACAGTTAGGTGAATGTCACATATATATTTCACAGTTTTGAAGAAACCTTTGCTAGAAGATTTTGCTTTGTCTAGTAGCATCTGCTCCAGAATAGAGCATTGGTTATGAATGTATTTCTTTCATTGTTATACTTATCATTGTCATATTTATGGCATTATGCCCATTTGGCTCATCTTTGTACTGAAGCATTTGACTCTACGTTCAACAGGTTCAAAAGACACTACTGCTAAGTTATTTCCTGGCCCTGGCCTACGTGCTCACCAAAAGATGTTCAAGATAAAGCTGAATATACTGTTTTTTATCACGTTCCTTAGTCTTATTCCCACTATAAGACAACTGATTCTGTGAAGAAGGCGGAGGTCCACAATTATTTTCATATTCTTTGAAGAGAGGATGAAATGGATTTACATGTCTAACTGGAATCTGGATTTTCAGAAGAGGTGTTCCTTCTTGCAATTCTTGGTCTTTATGCCAATAACCTACTAGCATCTTTTTCACACTGAGGAAACACCTACAATTCCCGGTATTTCACTGCTTCTGTATGATTATTATTGGCCTCTTTAAATCAGGGTTTTTGTCTGTTGATCATCACATTTCTAAATTGCACGAAAATCACATGGATTTGGGTCCAGTATTGTTGATTCAAATAAAGACAATATGGATATATCTTCTTAGGATGTCTCTTGGGAAAAAGGTACCTTAATGTTCCATACATTTTAGGACCAATTCATCAAACTAATGACCAAGGAAGTTCCTCAAACGAGTTCTGAAAAAGAGAATAAAAATAACTGCATCTACCTACTCTTTGGGACAATTGTCCTCTTCACCAATATCTTGAGCACAGTAGATCCCAGAATTTTTAACTATGCTTTTGATTTTGTTGAATGTCACCAGGCTTAGTGTTGTCCCAAAGAGAAAATTTGTGAAGAGACAATTTTTAAGGATTGTCTATATATATTGCCTAAATAACCAAAACCGTTAGCCTCTAATAAGTTTCCTCTCCTTTCTCTTGTAACATACTCATGTTGATGATGGATGCATATTACATCATGCTCTTACTATACTACATTTTGTTGATGATATTGTCTTCTTCACTCACTCTGCTGATGGTTTATATTGAAAACTTGACTCTGTTACTCTTTTTGCCAGCTTTTCTAGCTTGCGGCTAACCTTAGTAACACCAAGGTCATGGTGTTCAACAACTCTAGGGAGGCTCTTTCCAAGTGTCAATTTTTCTCGGTGTTCCACGAGGACGTGTTCCCCCTTAAAGTATGGCCTTTCGGGGATGGGGACGTCTCAAAGACTTGGGGGCGCTTGGGAAACACCCCCTGCTGTATCACCACCGCTGCCACCTGACAAGGGACGTCCTTAGGATGTTTTCCTCGGGAGGGGACCTTTGGGGGAGGTCGGGGCATCTCCGAAATTTTGAAGAAACTTGTCCAAGCCCCTCCATAGTCCCGGAAACCTGCGGTTGTCCTCTGCTCTAAACATACCAAAGAAGCTGTCTTTAAAAATAAAAAAAGTATTTTTTTGATGTTTGAGCCCCCAACCTTGATCCTAATAGTTTATGGGCCCTACCCACACTAAGCACTCAGAAATACTATAAATCAACCTCACACCCTCACTCCAAATCGCTATCAAAGCTTGAAAACATTGAGCAAGGCTGCAAGTGCAAGAGTGAGAGCAAGCAAGGCTGCAAGAGTGAGAGGCTGAGAGCATTAACAAGAGGGAGAGCAACAACAAGAGGAAGAGCAAGTGCCAAGTCTTCATTGATCAACATTCAAGTTTCAACACATTCATCAAGCCAGAAGCCCTCAAGCCTTCAAGGTAAGCCATGGCCCATGGCCCTTCATCTTTTGGCATTTTGCTATTTTCAATTTTTGGATTTGCATTTTAATATTTTTTTATTTTAAATTTATAAATCATTAAAAATAAATTGTTCATAGAATTGTATGTGGTTATAAATTTATAAAATGCTGTTTTTACTGTTTTAGGGTTGTTAAACAGCACAACGCCTAAATAGCCGATTAAAAATTTAAAATCATTGTTTGACGAAGGTTGAAGATTCAAGAACAAGGATTCCTATTTTTGTGTATCCTTTACTTTTGCACTTTGCGCGGACCTGAAGTAAGAAAAACAAAATCAAAATCCTTATGTCTTGGACTCTTGAGCCCTTGCATAATGTATTATTATTAATGACATATGTATGGTTTAAAAAATTAAAATTTGAACTGTAAATTTCATTTCTTGCAGTGTCACTATGAGTTCATACAACATGATTGACGAATAGGGTCAGCAAGAGCTTATGGGGGTTGAATCTGAGACCTCGAGTACAGATGTGGGGGTGATGTAAGTAGTTCCATTGGGAGTGCAGCTGCACATTTTAGTTGCCCTTCCAAGTTATTGGAAGATTTTGCCAAGGGTCCCTTTGACAAGAAGTCCCCTTTAAGACAATTTGCAACCAAACTACAACTTCAAGCAAACCTTGGGACAACAAGGGGCACTAGGCTGTGGAAGTATCATTTTTGTCAACTTGAATTTCAAGGCAGCATTACAAGATTTAATACACACCTAGTTCACATCTGAGACAAATGTGTGGAGGTATGTGGCAAATCGCCACTCAAACAAAGCGCTGAAATAAACAGTGTTCCATGGGGACGCACCCCCTCCCCACCTCCCCCAAATCTGGTGTTTCTGGGGGACAGGGATGTCCCGGAGACTTGGGGATGCCTGGGAAATGTCCCCCTCCATACCACCGCCGCCACCACGAGACAAGGACGTCCCAGGACATTTTGCTGAAGAGGGGATGTTTCACTTAGAGAGGGGACCTTTGGGAGATGTAGAACTGTCATGCAGGCGTGGGTAAGCATTGGGGGTGGGCTTTGACACCCCTACAAGTTTTCCCAGAATGCAGATTTCTTTGGCATCAAAATGGGCTGTCTATTTCTGTGGTTAAGCTCTTCCACTGCTCGTATAATATGATTAGTAGGTGGTATCAGGTGAGAGCAACTGGTGCCAGCTTATAGCCATGTCTTTTCTCTAACCCCCTGATGGAGGACCTGGTGAATGAGGAAGGATTGTGGCTAGCAGCTGAGGTTGGCTGCCATTCTACTTTCGAGTTCTGGAATAGAAAATGGCTGAGGTGTTGTGCCAGCAGTGCCTCCATGTCATTATGTTTTTAATTCCGTTTTTATTTTTGTCTGCTTAGTGTTTTGATAAGGTGGACGATGAGAAGGTATACCTCTGATGATCAATATTTTATTTCTGTTTGGACTGAAATTTAACTCGCTTGGGCTGGTCAAATAGTTAGGCGTATATTGTAGTTATAGGGTTTACGATTTCAAGAAATTTTGATTTAACTGTGTTAATGTTTGTTGGATAGGTATTATCCCTTCAAGGACTCCCTAGTATTATCGAGTCGATAAACTTTGTTATGTGACTGCTAGTTGGAAAGCAGATAAGATGATGTTAATCTTTCTTTGATATTTTAATATAATCTTTTTGCTTGTCTTCCAATAAAATGTTTTTGCAATTTGTTGAACAGTAATTACTTCTAAAGATACCGATCACCATGCGGGCTTAAAATTATTGTGAGAAGCATCATGAGCATCTAGAATTTATTTTATATAATGAAATCTGCAATGGGCATTACCGAAGGATAGCTATAATTGTTTTTTATAGTTTTTTAGTGTTGAGAGTATACCGATGATATGATGTTGCTGTTTTTATTTTTGCAGGATATGATTGAGAATGTTCTGGATTTCAAGGGCACGGATGTAAGAAAGGTGATGACTCCTCTAGTAGATGTAGTTGCTATTGATGCTGGAGCCACCCTAATGGATTTTCGTAACCTTTGGTTAATGCACCAGTATTCCAGGTACTGGTTTTTACGTGGTAATCAGGATGCAATCTATCCCTTTATCATGTACTGTCAAAGCTTATTTTCTATTATGAAATTGCACTCACAATCAGGTTCAACCTTAATTTCTAGGGTGCCTGTTTTTGAGCGGCGTGTTGATAACATTGTTGGGATTGCATATGCAATGGATATGCTGGATTATGTTGAACAGGTATGTACTAGTAGATGATGCCTAATAACTTTGGGACATATTGGTGCAAAATAACCACTTTGGTCAAGCTTTTAAGTCTTTAGTAATCCTGCAAAGTTTTATAGGATGCTTTGATAGGTTTCTATTTTGATACGAGACTTTGAGAGGCATTCAAAATTTGATATTACATGCCAAATAAGGTATACTTGCTGTGAATTTGTATGCTAAGTGTACACAGAGAACTATGATGATGACATTACCAATGGCTTCTGTTGTCTTTAGGCAGAGCTGTTGGAAAGGTTAACAGTTGGCCGTCTTGCACATAAGCCTGCTTTTTTTGTTCCTGGTAATGACCTTGGTTATGCATTGTAGAGTTTTGTATGGGATTTCCTGTTCAATACAAGGGTATAGAAAGAGGAAGGCGATTTAATTTTGTATTGCACTTTCTGGTGTTAATTTAGTTTCTCCATTAACAAAATAAATTAGCCTGTTTCAAGTGCTGAGCCACAGCAGTTGGAATTTCCTTATACTTCTGGTTTAATATCCATATTGCTTTCAGGTCTTGAGCGCAGAGGGCTGTTTGTTTGTTGTGTGGAAAGGTTGCAGATGGCTTTTGACTTGACGAATGTGTTTTCTTTTTCAGATTCCATGTCAATTTGGAGGCTGCTGAGGGAGTTCAGGATAAGGAAGGTTCACATGGCAATTGTTCTCAATGAATATGGTGGAACAATAGGAGTAAGATGTTCACAATTCTTTTGTGTTTTCCTAAAAGCTCTCTAGATGATTATTTTCCGTAGTCAGTTAGTTGTTATGCATGGAAAGCTCAGCTGTTATAAGTGCACTGTATTTCCATAGATTAATGAGGAATTTGGTGCACTTTCTCAAATGTAATTTCTTGTTGCTGTCATACCAGTTTTTTTCTTTTGAATATATACTTCATATATTTACAGAAAATATTTACAACAAGGGCCTGTACAAAAGAATTAGAAGATGTACAGGGAAAATACAAAACAGATTACATTTTTCTTAAGCAAATCAGCAGGGCAGCCAAATCAGAATAATCTTTGGGGTCAAACTGCTTAGCCTCTTTAAGCAACAGATGTCCTTTCGCAAGCAATTGCATTCTAACTTCACTTTGTCAAGCCTGCCAAAAAATCTCCAACGTACTCCACTTTGTCTTTAATTGTGTGAGTTTCAAAAGGATAAAAAGGGCCGATACCCGCATGCAATGCCATATGGTTTTGAAAGGACCACGAATCAGCCTGCTTGAATCTCCCAATAAAGCTGCTCTCCAGTGAAGATTTCCCTGGAAAAGTACTGCCATTTTGGTCTACATTGCTCCCAAGTAGGCTTTGGCGAATGGGCAATCCCATAGTAGGTGTTTTACGGTTTCCAATTTAGCACAATAGGGGCATAACCCATTTGTAAGGCCACTTTTTGATAACTGGGCTTTAGTAGGTAGCCCCTGATAAATGACAAGCCATGCAAACACCCTTAGTTTATAGGCTACTTTTATTGCCCAAACATTGTGCAATCTATGTATCCATAAAGATTCAACATCAAAAGCAAGCCACCTAGGATTAAGGATAGGTGCCAAGAGACATTTTTGTGCAAAAACTGATAGAGTTGATGTGCATCATATTGATAAATGGGATGACCATAAATCCATCGCCAGTCTCTCCAGATGGGGCCTTTCAGTTCTAAGTTTAACTTAAAGACATCTTTAGGAGGAGAAGGCTCTAAATATCCTTGATGACTAGCCGATCTACAATGGATAATGCAAATTCTCTAGCTAGTGTCTTCCACCCTTTCAATCATGTGCTTTGGCATCCCTTTTTGCTCAGATTGTGAGCCTGAAAATGGGGGATAGAAGCAATGGACGTGTCTTGAAGTTTCCAAGACCAAATGGACTTGTTGGCCAGGTCCCATCCTGTTCGAGCCCCTGCTACTCTCCACGTGAGCAATCCTGCAACTTTTTTCTAGGAATTCCAAATATTATGGAGAACAAATGAACCATGGGGCTAGAAATTTTAGGATCCACAATAATATCACACAGTTCAAATTTACCTCTCACCTTGCCTAAATGATGTGCTGAAAGGATTCTATGTCTCATTAGAATTTGCCAAGCTGAAGCTCCTTCCAGACAACGAGTTATCCATTTTGCTGACAAAATATACCCTTGAGTAATAATATCTCTCAACCCCAACCCTCCTTTCTCCTTAGGCATTATGCAAATAGACCATGGTACCATAGGGAGGCCTCTAGCACCACCATACTTGCAAAGAAAGGTTCGTAACATCTTATCAAGACCAATTAATTGAGTTCTAGAAGGCAGCCAACATGAGACATAATAAATATGGGATGCTTGTAGAACCATAATTACCAAGTTTGAAAATCTGGATCCGTTTGTGAGGGAAAAGAATCCGAAAATTTGTAATTCTTGAAAAGGTTCGGAAAAATCCGGTCCGAAATATATATGAGTTGAATTTTACAAATATGAAAAATTGATAAATACAATGAAAAACTTTAATAATGTAATGTAAAATGTTATATTTTTAATATATAAGGTTGATAGTTGACTGTTTTTTGCCAGAAAGCTACAAAATTTGTAAAAAAATTAAAAATAATTTTTTCCCTAAATTAGGGCCGACCCGGACCAAATTTATTCGGTTTGGCTGAAAAATTCGAATCCAGCCAGATTCGTCCGGATTTGGTAACTATGTGTAGAACACAAGTCAAAACAGTGAACTTACCCATGAAAAAGAGATCCCTATGCTGCCAGAAGAAGAGGTTAGCTTGAAACTTCTACAAGACCCAATCCCACATACTGGAGAAAGGTCTGGCCCAAACAATATGCCTAAGTACTTGACTATATCTTTGGGCGGGACAAAAGTCCATTCTAACGGAATCCCCTGAGGATGTTTCTCCAACCCAACAAGTTAAAATTCTGTCTTATGGTGTCTGACACTAGCACCAGACACTTTGCAAAATGTATCCAAACACTTCCTTCCATCTGTTATGGAACTTGGTGTTGCTTGGATAGAGAGGAGTGAATCATCAGCAAAATGGTTATTGAGCATCTGGGAACCATCTGGCAAGTATATACCATTAACCTTGTTCTGTGAGCAGGCATGTGCCAATAAATATCCCAGGGCATCAACAGTGAGGACATAGAGAAAACAAGCGAGTAGGCAACTTTGTCTCATTGATTGATGGAGTGTAATCTTTGTGCGTGCACATTGTTGATATCAACAAAGGATGAGGCACATGAAAATAAAATATTTACCATTTTCACAAATTTCATCCCAAAGCCAAGACTTTGAAGCATTTCAGTGATGAAGGTCCAATCTATTATGTCGTATGCTTTATCAAAGTCAATTTTGAGAAAGAGAATTTCTTGGCCCATCTCTCTTGCCCAATCCATTGCTTCACAAGCAAATAAGATAGTGTCAAGGATAAATTGACCCTGCACAAAACCTGTTTGCTCTTTACGAACAATCCTGTTAACAATGTTTCTTATTCGTAGGGATAAGAACTTAACCAAAATATTATATGCCACACTTAATAAAGTAATAGGTTGCCAACCTCCTATAGTAACTTTGTTAGAGGATTTGGGGATGATTTTGATGAGACCTTGATTGAGAAATTTAGAGAGGAAGCTTGTAGAGAAAACCTCAATTGCCAAATGGCTGGAGTCATCACCAACCATGTTCCATAGTTCTTTGTAAAATTCACAAGGCAATCCATCAATACCTGGAGGTTTGCCATTCAACATTGAGGAAAGAGCAGCATACAACTCCTTGCAAAAATCTGCCCCAAGTTTGGCATGGTCACCAGCAGTCACCTTTGCCGGAATCACTCTAAGACAAGAATTCCTTGCCTCTACAATATCTGGCGATGTAGAATAAGGAGAGAAGATTTTCTGAAAATGTTGTTGAAAAAGCATTCTAATCCTTGCAGGCTCCTCTTCAAGAGAGCCATCTGGTCTTCGTATACCAAGAATTTTGTCAACACTTTTTTTAAAATGGTGGAAGAAAAATTTAGATCCTTCATCACCTTCTTGTATCCACTATATCCGAGCTCGAATATGAGCTCCTCAGGCTGCAAACTCTTCATTCTGATGAATTATATTCTCCAATCAAGCTGCTTCCGCTTGTAGGTCGTCTTCTAATGAAATATGTGTTGTTATTACATTTGCTTTCCTGTAGAGAATGCCTACGTTTGCGAGCTATCATACACCCCCACTTACAAATAAATTTGTCAGTTATTTGTATAGCAGATTCCCACCACAACACCCATCCTGTCACTCCTTGAGGGAGAGGTACCAAATTCGAGATATGATGAACCCGTTCTCTGAAGTCTATAGATTGAATATGGGAAACATTCAATTTAAATAACAAGGAATGAGGTTCCTCCTCAAAGCTGCCCATAGAGATGAATGTCTGAATAGGAAGATGATTTGATCTAGTTTCTCCTATGAGAACTTCAACTTGCCGTGAAGTACCAAGAAAAAAATATTCCCAGGGGACCACAAAACCTATCCAATTTGGCTTGAATCCTGTTGCTTCCTCGGTGAAAATTGCTCCAAGTGTACCAACTAGCTTGTGCTAGACTATTTTTCACCTAGTTTGGATCAAAGAGCTGGAGAGAAGCCTTGCACCTAGTCCAAGCTTGTTTTTCCGTCCCTGAGATGACTGATCCAACACCACCAATCCGGTCTCCTTCCCATTCTACCATATTGAAATCTCCCCCAATGACCCATTCAAGATCTGGCTAAAGAGGAGCGTAGCCAGTTCCACAACTGAGCATGATTGATACCCAGGTTGGGAGCATACACTGCATAGAAATTGCAGATCCTATTCTGAATCAAGAGAGTAATCCACACACATCTACCCTCTGGATCCATACCATGACTCACGAAAAACTGCTGCAAGGAAGGGGCAATTGCCAAAACCACTCCACCGCTGCCATGAGAGTGGTTTGATGAACAAAATTGTCCATTCCAGAAATAATTCATTCTATTCCTTAATTCAAAACCGGCTGACTTTACCTCTTGCAGGAAAACTATATATGGCCTAACTTTTTGGAGAACACAATGAACAAACTGTTTATGGCTAGGCTATGTTGCTAGGATATGGATACGGGTACGGGTTTGATACGGATACGTCGATTGAAAAAAACCCTTGGGTACGATACGCCTTGGATACATCTCGTATGTTAAAATACGATGCTTATATAGCATGTTGAACAGTTATTCGGTTGTTTAACTATGCAACCAATTGTAACTACCTCCTATAATAAATACACTCTCCTGTTCGTCATTTAGGCAAAGCGCAGTTTTGTGCCTTCTGTCTTCTTTCTTCTTTTTGCATACTCTAACATTGGTATCAGAGCGTTAAGGGTTGTAGTTCGAGGAAGCCGTCAAGAGGCACGAACAACAAACTCGAGGAAACCCTAACAAGGCACGAGTTTGAAAAAACGCCAAGGAAATCGTGGTCGCAGATCGACGCCAAGGAAATCGTGGTCTGGCGCAAAAAATCGTGGGTTTTTTCACCAAAAATTGTAGACGAGGGCAAGCGGGACGGACGAGGCAAAATTGTGAAAACGAGGCGGGATCGTAAAAAATGTTGATCTGTGAAATGCGGGTCACAAAATACGATTTCGAATCCATTGAATCCGCAGACATTCATTTCGCAACAATCGTGGACGTTTGTGGAAGGAAAGCAAACAGCAACAATCTTGGACGTTTGGGCAGAATAATATTATTTCCAGCAACAAAGGTATTCATTCTATTTGCTGAAGAAATTAAAATAAATATATTTGCTTGAAAAAAAAAAAAAAGGTATTAAGTGTGAGGCAAACTTATTATTTTATTATTTTCCGTTACTTTGGAATAATAAAATGTCAAACATTGCAAATTTGATTTTGCCGGATACACAAAAATTAACGGGCACGAATTTTAATGTGTGGAGCCATAAGATCTTGACACTGGCAGAATTTCGTGGTTTTGAGAAAATAATCACGGGTGTCGAGAGTAGACCTACAACAAATTTCGATGATTATGACAAACGTCATCGGGAGGCTCTTCTGCTATTAAAATTGTCGGTATCGGATGAATTGATACCTGAGGTCCGGAATGCCACTGAGGTGAGTAAATTGTGGGTCAGTCTGAAGGACAAATATCAGACGTCGGAGAAGAGTCGGGTTCTATACCTCAAAAATATGCTTTTTTCCGTAAAATTACAAGGTGGATCGCTGTCTGAGCACCTACTTCGGATGAAAGATCTCCGAGATCAGCTTGCTTCCATCAACAAGCCGGTTGATGATGATGATATGGTGGCTCTCATTTTAAACAGTTTGCCCTTCTCGTATGACTCGTTCGTGGAGGCTCTTCATTTAATGGGCGAGAGTCAAACTCTTACGTTTGACAAGGTGTGTTCCTACCTATTGCAGAAGGAACGGAGACAGACACAAGTTCAAGAGTCCAGTTCTGGACAATCTGAGAGTGCATTTGCTGCACAGTCCAAAGGAAAGTGGAAGCGACAGGCTGATGCATCGCCTTCCTCTCCTAAATTTCCGGTAAAGTGTTACTATTGTCACAAACTTGGTCATGTGAAGAGGGATTGTCATAAGCGACTAAGTGCCCTGAAGAAGCGGAAGGGGCAAGCACATGTGGCAACAGTTGAGCAACACGAGTCAGAAGATGAGTATGCCCTCATGGCATCTTGCTCGGATGGTGGCAGCCCTACACGGTGCTGGTTTTTTGATTCCGGCGCATCACGACACTTCACGTGTCAACGAGATTGGTATGTTACTTTTCATGCTAATTCATGTTCTTCTGATTCAGTTACTTTAGGGGATGGGAGATCACATGCTGTGGAAGGGATTGGGGATGTTCGTATCATGTTAAATAATAACACTAAATTGCTTGTGAAGAGTGTTAGATATGTGCCTAACATGAATAAGAACCTGTTATCCATCAGTCAATTAACTGATAATCCTCATATCTCTGTAAACTTTTCTGGTAAACAATGTATTGTGTCTGATGTCAAACATAATAAGGTGGTTGCCCTGGGAATTGGGCATGGAGGTTTGTACAGACTCGTTGATCCTGCCACGGTCAACTTGCATGCCTTAGTTGTGGTAGAAAATACCAGTGTTTTGTGGCATGAAAGATATGGGCATCTCAATCTTCCGTATTTGGCCCGTCTTCATAAAGACAACATGGTTGTTGGTTTGCCTCCTATCCAGGAAAAGCAGGATATGTGTGTTGGATGTTTTGCAGGCAAACAAAAGCGGAAACCTTTTCCTCATGAAGGTGTTTGGCGTGCAAAGGGGCTCTTAGATCTTGTCCATGCAGATCTATGTGAGCCATCGTGGAAGACTCCCACAGTCCTTGGTGCACGTTATTTTCTCTTATTGGTGGATGATCACTCTCGGCGGATGTGGATCTATCTCTTGAAAAAGAAGTCTGATTGCTTTGCTTCTTTTGTCAAGTTCAAGGCATTGGTGGAGAACCAGACCAGCCGGCGGATAAAGACTTTAAGATCCGATAATGGGGGTGAATTCACTTCTAAACAGTTCGCTGTTTTTTGTGAGAAAGAAGGGATTCAGCGTCAGTTGACAGCACCATATACTCCCCAACAGAATGGGGTGGTTGAGAGGCGGAATAGAACCATCATGGAGATGGCCCGGTGTATGATGCACAGTCGTGGAGTGCCATACACATACTGGGGAGAAGCTGTTAATACAACGGTCTATATCCTCAATCGCAGTCCTTGCAAAGCCTTGCAGGAGATCACACCAGAGGAGGCATGGTCCAAAATCAAACCAGAGGTATCAGCTTTTCGTATTTTTGGTTCAGCTGCTTATACTTTGGTTCCTGATCGTAAGAGGAGTAAACTAGATTCCAAAAGTTCTAGATATTTCTTTGCTGGTTATAGTGATCATTCTAAAGCATATAGATTGATTGATACTTCCACTAATAAAATCATTATTAGTCGTGATGTTGATGTAAAAGAAACAGAGTCTTTCTTTGGCTGTAATCAGCAAATAGACCAGCAACATAGCAGCGATCAGCAAGGGGTGGTCACAGAGATTGGTTCTCTTTCCTTGCCTGATGATGAGTCTGGTCATTCTCATACTCCTCCACAGACTCCAGTACAGTCTATGCTCTCTCCTACTGAGTCTTTTCCATCTCCTGGAAATCAACTTGCATTGGTTTCACCTCCGGAAGTCCCACTAGCTTCCGAATCCTCAGTTCAGCGACGGCCCAAGTGGTATTATTCCACTATTCAGGATCTGACACGAGACGATTTGTCTCCACTCTTAGATGGCCGGTCTCGCAGACCTGGCAAGAGGATTGATTACTCTGAGCAAGCTCAATTTGCTCTTGCTTCTGATCTTCTCCATATTCGCGAGCCACAAAAATACTCTGATGCACGAGGCATACCAGAATGGGAAACTGCCATGCAAATCGAGTATGATGCCTTGATTAAGAATGATACCTGGAAGTTGGTGCCATTACCTCCAGGTAAACGCCCTATTGGTTGTAAATGGGTGTACAAAATCAAGTGTAAAGCAGATGGTACTTTGGATAAGTACAAGGCTCGACTTGTTGCAAAAGGTTTTTCGCAACAGGAGGGGATAGATTATGAGGAGACTTTTGCTCCTACTGCAAAGATGGTCACTTTTCGGTTACTTCTTGCCTTTGCCGCTCAATTTGGTTGGAAAATATATCAGATGGATGTGAAAAGTGCATTCTTGAATGGCGATTTGGAGGAAGAAGTGTATATGACTCAACCTGAGGGTTTTCAGGCATGTGGTCGTGAGCATCTGGTATGCAGGTTGATTAAGTCCTTGTATGGGCTTAAGCAGGCTCCTCGAGCCTGGTATATTAAGATCGATACACATCTCAGAGATTCGGGCTTCAAACGAAGTCATTCTGATCCGAATCTCTATGTCAAAAGCACAAATGATGACATTGTGATTCTTATTGTTTATGTTGATGACCTTGCCATCACAGGCAGTGGAGATGCTGCGATTCATAAGGTAAAATCAGATTTGTGCACTGCTTTTGACATGACTGATTTAGGCCTCCTTCATTATTGTCTTGGTGTAGAATTCTGGCAACAAGATCACTTGATTTTCATTTCTCAAGTTAAATATGCCACGAATCTTTTGCAAAAATTTAAGATGTATGATTGTAATTCATCATCTACACCTATGGAGGTCGGGCTGAAACTTTCAGCTCATGATGATTCACCACCGGTCGATGAAACATTGTACAGACAGTTGGTAGGTAGTTTGATTTATCTCACCACTACACGACCGGATTTGTGTTTTGTTGTGAGTTATCTTTCTCGGTTTTTGTCTAAACCGAAACTCATTCACTGGGGAGCAACAAAACGTGTGTTAAGGTATGTCAAAGGAACTCTTGACTTTGGCATCTTGTATCAGAGAGTTGCAGATTTCACGTTGATTGGCTACACAGACTCTGATTGGGGAGGTTCAGTGGATACTCGGAGATCTACCACTGGATATATCTTCTCTCTTGGTTCAGGAGTTATTTCTTGGCAGAGTAAGCTTCAGCCCACTGTGGCTATCTCTTCCACAGAAGCAGAATACAAGGCTGCTGTTAGTGCTGGTTGCGAAGCGGTATGGCTTCGTCAGATTTTGGTTGATTTTCAGTTTTCACAGGTCACTGCTACACCTCTTTCACTTTTTTGTGATAATCAAGGTGTGTTGAAGATGGTCAAAAATCCTATCTATCATGCCCGCACTAAACATATTGAGATTCATCATCACTATATTCGTCAATTGGTTGACTCAGGTGAAATCTCTCTTCATTTCTGTCCTTCTCAGGAGCAGTCTGCTGATGTAATGACTAAACCTCTTGGTGCTTTCTTGTTTGTCAAGTTTCGGGATAAACTTGGTATAGTTTCTAGGTTAGTCATTAAGAGGGGGTGTTAAAATACGATGCTTATATAGCATGTTGAACAGTTATACGGTTGTTTAACTATGCAACCAATTGTAACTACCTCCTACAATAAATACACTCTGCCTGTTCGTCATTTAGACAGCGCAGTTTTTGCCTTCTGTATTCTTTCTTCTTTTTGCATATTCTAACACTTTGTACATATATATATAATTCATATACTCATTTTACTCATTTTTAGTCTAGAAGAAATACAAATTTTGAAAAATATAGTACGATCAATGTTCAAAACATTCACTATAAGATTTTACATTTTCTATGATATATGAATATTATATTCCTTTGTGTTTCATCCATTTCCTTTGAGATTAATTTTTTTGTTGTGATGGTGGCCATAAAAGATGTATATAGGGAGCTCCTGAAGGACCTATTTAATTAGGTTGACTCTAACTTGCCAATGATAACTAAAGAGGTCAGTCCAATGGTTGGTTCTTGCATTCATATTATCCAAAATCACCTTCTAATCCTCCTTAAGGATGTGGGAAGGAGTCAATGCTGTGCCTTAATAGTTTCTGGGAAAGGATGCTCTTTGAAACTTTAAGCTATGCAATTTGTAGTTCCAATTTTTCTATTAGTATTAAAGATCACCTGAGATTTGATCTCATAAATAACTTGTATCGAGACTCAGATATATGTCCAAATTTCTATGAATAGCTTCTTTCCTTGGCCAATTGTGATGATCCCAAATAATTACCTCAAACATTCTTGATACCCTTCAAATATTTTCTCTTCAATAAACTAGAGGGATTTTAAACAATCTCCAGGTTTCCTTGTGGTTGCCATGCCCTCCTAGTCTAGTCCTCAATAAAACTGAAGCTTCTTTGAGTCAAAATAAAATAAGATTAAATTTAGAGCCCTCCACCGCCCAACCCTGTTGGTATGTCCTGGTACGTCCCGGATATGTCAAAACATATCCGGGATGTGCCTGACGCACCCGGGATGTATCATGCGGGCACGTATTCGGTGGGTACGGGACGACGGGGGGCAAACCCAATAACAAGTGGCTAGGGATAGTGATCCCTCAAACATTCTAGGATAAGAGAGAAATCTTAATTCCAATGGAAGAAGGTTGCCCAACGAGCTGAACTTATTACTGACCACCAAGGTTGAAACAATATTCTTTGGCGAGTGAGAAATTGCATCCTTGAAAGATTTTATATGCGGTGATGGATGGTCTGAGGTCTACTGATTGTATGTCCTCTTTGGTGATGAAACCTCTTTACGTTTATGAGTTTTAATTATCCATCCCTGTTCTGAATCTGTTGCTACTGGGCAGCCAGCTGATACGTACATGGCTGCCTTGCCTCCGGAAACTAGCGAGATAGAAGAATTCTCACCCTTATGCCTATTCATTAAGGTCTGCTTTCCTTTAGATGAATGCATTGGCTCCTGGGAAGGGGAAGTATTATTTTTAAGGGGCTTTATTTTAGGCTTGTGCTCGGCCGCATTAGATTCTTCAACAGGGGTTTTCTCTAGTTTTTCGTTAGGAGCACAGCGGAAAGAACAATCATGGATATAATGATCTTGAGCCTGACATGCAAAACAAGCATTTGGAAGGTTCAAATAACACACCTTTTATTGAAGGATTCCATCGATTGTCATAACAGTTATGGAGGCAAGAAGCTTTTTTTTCTAGGTCTACCTCAAGGTTTGGACAGAATGAATTACGCTTACCATCCGGGATGAGAATCTTACCAAATTGTGGAGCGAATAAATCCACAAAGGGTCTTAATTCTGCCGGTATGGCCAGGAATTCTAGCCAGAGAGGGTAATGAGCCTGTGCATTATCTTCCGGATTAAATTTTGCCTGCCATGATTGGGCATACGCTAGGAACCAGCAACGTTCCATGTGCCATATTACAGGACTCTCTGAGCAGCCATATCTGTGTTGAATGGCAGGCACACATATTTGTAACCTAAGCCCTAGTATGAGTGCAAATAAATGCCCTTCGCTTCTCAGTTAAGCACACACCATTTGGCAAACGAATCCTCATCAGGCATACAGCGAAGGAACTATAGAATGACTGGCAATCAGGAGTATACAGAAGGTAATACCAGTTTCTTGTGAGCTGCATGTATTTGAGTTGATGCAATACACAGGACCATCCGAGAATATTTAAGGGTATGTTGTCTATAGCAGGTTGAATGAGAATGGGCAGCTGCCCATTCTATTCACTCTCATACAATCATCTTTGTCATTCCTTCTCATTCATTCTATATTTAACCTGAATGTGAATGGAAAGTTGCCCATTCTATTCTTTCTCATACAACCATCTTTCTCATTCCTTCAGGCTGAATGAGAATGGGCAGCTACCCATTCTATTCACTCTCATACAATCATCTTCGTCATTCCTTCTCATTCAATCATCTTTCTCATTCATTCTATATTTAACCTGAATGTGAATGGACAGCAATCCATTCTATTCTTTCTCATACAACCATCTTTCTCATTCCTTCAGGCTGAATGATAATGGGCTTTAGTTAAAGATAAGTGGGACCTGGCTGCGCCATTACTATTTTGGCTTGTTTTCAACGTCATATTGTTAATAATTTGAAAAGCCACATAGGATAAAGAAAGGACATTTTTAGTTTAATTCTAGTCCAAATTTTATTTCTATTGTTAGCATTTGATAAAAAATGAAAAACAAATTTCATTCACATTTAGAGTATAATGATTTTTCAAACAGAAATAAGATGTATTGACATAAAAACATTTACAAAGTTTGTGCTGCCGCCCAAGGCAACAGTTAATAATTGACAAACACTGGCCAAACAATGTGCAAAAGAAATTTGACTTTTGTATTGGTATGAAATTTAGCTCAATTATTCTAATGACATTTGATGATTTTAAAATATTATTAACATGCCATGTTTTTCCCAACTATTTTTGTAACTGGTTTGATATCTTGAACTCTTGAAAATTGCAACTAATACACACTGGAAAGAGAGTGTTGGATTTAGAGTGATGTGAATTTGACATCTGTTGAGCACTTATGTCGGTAATGTTTGTAATTGCTTAATGAGGTCAAATCCCGAGAAATAAATCTAATTCTGCTGTTCGTTAGGCAGTGCATCTGCTTCTGAAACTCAGACCAACTATGTTGATGTTGTCCACTTCTTTGATAGGGTTCTATTGTCTGGCCCTTCGTGTAAAATGGCTCAAGAGTGATTTTTGGCACACGAAGATTAGTTTTTTGGGATTTTGTTTCTTAACATTTAATTAACCCATCTTATTTGGTCTGTATTGGTAGTCAATGCACCTCCTTTTGACATTTTTCTGAAACTCAGTCCAATTATGTTGATGTTGTCCGCTTCTTTGATAGGGCTCTATTGTCTGGCCCTTTGTGTAAAATGGCTCAAATGTGATTTTTGGCACACAAAGGTTAGTTTTTTGGGTTTTTGTTTATTAACATTTAATTAACCCATCCTCTTTGGTCCATAATGGTTGTCAATTAATGTCACTTTTTCAAGGTGGTGGAACTTTTGTTGGTCACTATCAGCCTTGGCCTTTCACTTCAATGCACCAATAGATGCTTTCATAGCCTTTGTAATTTAAATTTATGTATTTCATAGTCCAGATAAATGTTGATTTGTGTGCATTATGTTACAGATCCATTCTTTGGTCTCTAGAGATCTTTCACAAATTAATACTAAAATACTCATGCAAATTATAGGTTTTATACTAACATTTCAATATTTCCAGATAGTGACGTTGGAGGATGTTGTTGAAGAAATCTTTGATGAAAGTGATTCAAAGGTTCGTATAGAGTCAATTTCCACCATCTCATTATGATAGCTTTGGATTGAAAGCTGGATAATTTGTTCTCGTTCGCCTTTTGTAGCCATGGAAATTGTTTACACCTAGATACCTTATTTTTGCTGATAATTTTTGTTCTGACCAAAAATGTATCATCTAGAATCATTTATGCTTTATCTGGTACATTCAAATCAACAAGTTATGGAATAAATGTCAGTTACCATTTTTTTATGGTTGTTGAAGGATTTGCTATAATAATAGAAGTTTATGTGCCCAGATCATTCTTTGGATGCCTATTGAATTATTGAAACCTGAGTATGACTAGCTGGTCATGAGATCCATGCCTTGCAAAATAAATCTTATTTGGAGAGTTTTGTTTGTTAGTATGAAATACACTCTTCTTCATTCCAAATGTCATGCTCGTGCGGAAAAAACACTTACCGATTTACAAATTTTTTAACAGCCACAATATGAAAGGTGAATTTGTTAGCAATTCAATGTAATACTTATATTAACTACATATTTTTCTTCTAAAATGGATTTTATTGCCTCTTCAAGTAATTGCATTTTAATGGAAAAAGTTTATTTACATTGAAATATGTACGACTCTTATCCAGAACTATCAGCTTAGTAATAAGTGGTCCATGTTGGACAACAAAGCACTGAGGGAAAACCTTAATACCAGGGATGTCCAAAACAAATAAGGCGATAAAAGAAATACATAATTATTTCAAATACTGCATCAAACTGCCTGATCTTACATAAGAATTTCTACCGTCAACCACTAAGCATGAACTTTCATGTCACAGAATGCCCTAGTGCTACGCACATTTCCATTGAACAGTATACTCTGTTGAAACCCTTGTGAGACAATGACCTTCATAGGTATAAATTGGTTGATTGTTTCCTCAAAAATCAACTTGCACAGTTGTATTCTTTAGTAACGATACTGGGTAACAATGAATAGAAACATGTTACATTAGAGTAAATTGAGAAATACACTTCTGCTTCTCAACATCCTCTGGAAGTAAATCACAGTTGCAGATTTTTGCTGGCAAGAACAGTTTGAAATACGAACCTAAGACACAATATTGAAATCTTGTACATGCAATATAAGATGAAACATGAAACTAAAACAAAAAAATGCAAGCTGGTGCACTCTACACTGTCAACATCTAAAGAGAAAAGCTATACAAGCCGCCCTTGTAAGACATTGGCCTTTTCATTTTGGCCACTAAACCTCAATGTCTTTACAAAGGCTGGAGTGAAGTTTAAAGTGTACAGCCAGGTTTAAGTCAAAGGAATGGGACTACAAGATGGAGGTTGGGCACCGTCCCCATCAAAACAAACTACCATACTTGCCTCCCTGTAATGTCCCCTTTTTCAAATTAATTCATTTGAAGACTTCTTGCCCATTCCACTTCCCGTGGGCAAGAAGTAGGTGAACAAGGGAAGTCTTTGATTGATGTTTTTAGTCTTTATTTACATTTTCTTTAGTGTTTTCCTTTATGAAGTAGGTCGGTTGGGTTGGAGGAACTCAAAGGCAAATTAAAAGATAAAGCAAGCTTCTTATTGAGGTCGGTCATGGGGAATTCCCTCCATGGGGTTTTGGCGCCACCTTATGGATATAAAAGGGGTCGCTTAGGCTCATTTTGGGCATGCTTCCTATTATAATTTTATTCTACTTGGTTTTGGGGCTGATTGCTCTATTCCATTCCACTAGAGGGCAAAAATCCTTTGGTGTGGCAAGCAAGGAAGACGAAACCCTTCCTTGTTCAAGGTTGGAGAATGAAAACTCTCCAATTGGTGGTTCCAAGGGCTTCAAAGAAGGTTATCTTGCTGGTTGGCAGCTAGGGCTTGAAGAAGAAAGAGATATCAAGGTCTTCTACATCAATTTGGCACCCTCTCCTAGGGTGGTGACTTGGGTGGAGAAGGGTTTGAGTGCCTTCTAGGGCACCAATTGACATTTTGTGTTGATATTCAGATTCCTCCTAATTTATAAGGCTGATTTCTCACTTCATTGGTATTTGTTGGGGTATAGAAACCTCAATTTCCAATTGTGTTTAAAGGTTGATTTCTTGGGTGATAATTGTCTTAAAATATTCCTAAAGTGCCTCTACATGTTTTAGATGATGTGAATGGTGATATTTTGATGAATTATTGTTTTTTCCTTGCTGCTGTCCTAAAATCAGACTGCTGTTCATTGCTGTTATATTTTTCAGTTGGCTGGTATAAAAATCAGAATACTTCAGTTTGGGGTTTGTGTTATTTCATTGTTTTTCAGTTCAGCCCTAGAAAGGGACATTACACTCCCTAAAATACCTTATCATCATTTATATTTGGAATTATTAAGGGCTAACCACTATATGAGAGGATAAAGTTTTGGCGTCGTCCTTCTTGTGGAGACAAAATTTGAAGGTAAGGGAAGGCATCGTAAGGAGATAGAGAGAAATCATATTAATGTCCATGGATGACATCAAGTAGTTCCGTGGGACTCGAGAATACATCCAATTACAATAGAAAGTGCTAGGGTAAAAGGACCTAGGATCAAGGACTAATTAAAAATAAGAACAAAAGCACTAAAAGTAAATGATGGGTAAACCTAGTGTAGTAAAAGCCCAAACCTATGTGGTTAGTGCTATTAGAATGTAAGGCTTATTTATAAGGATGTCATTAGTTATTTAACTAAAAGATGGTTGTAACCAGTTGTAACTATATCAACCGCTTTGTAACTACTTCATTCATAATATAATGACGGACACACTATCTTTATTGTGTGCAATCTGCCTTCTCTTTATTTCTTCCTTGTGTACGTCTTCTAACATTGGTATCAGAGGGAACCACAATGAGGTTTTTGAGAAGAGAAAATACAAAGATTGTAAAATCGCGAGTTTCAAATAGCCACGATTATATACTAATTCGAGGTATTACAAGTCATGGAATATACTAGTTGACATTACAATCACAACAGTAAGGTTTTTCACAACATTTTCAATTCATTTTCGTGGGCTTCCTGAAGTATGCTGAAGATTTTGTGCTAGGGCATGAACAATATAACCATGAAAATACAGTCCTTTTGAGCATGAAATAGCCACAAAAACAGATGCAAATATAGTCGTGAATTGCAAATAAATACAGTCGTGGCCTGAAAAGAAATCGTGAGGGCTAAAAAAATGAGGTCGAAGAGCAAGGAAAAATCAAGAGCACCATCATACAATTTATACAGTCGTGAATAACAGTTGCAGTCATAAATTTACAGTCGTGTTTTTCAGGAGAAAAACAAAGTTTCAAGTGAATACGAACTAGGGCACGTTTTTAGTTTGGACAGTTCTATTCTTCCAATATCTAGGGAATGAACAGTGCACATCACAGTTGCAACAAAGGACTGGTATTTTTCTCTATTTACTCATTTCGGTAATACACAGTCATATTTATTTTATTAAATGGAAATTCCCATAGAAAAATATTTTGGTCTAAATTTTTATACATGACAAGTAAAAATACAAATGCAACTTACGAATAAAAATTTGTGGGGCATGGTAAACGGGAAAGAGAAAGTACCGAATAGATGCAAAAGGTAGTGAGGATAGTGATGAATACAGAATACATAATATAAAGATGCTCTAAACTTTGAAGGCATGAAAGGATACAAGGTAGATGAATCTTGGTATGGATGGTTGCTCAGATAGTTCGGGAGACCGTGGATCTTGGGAATTATACCCTCTTCGAGGGTTATGAGACAACTTGATGGAGCTTGTGGATGGCTGTCCAATAATTCGGGAGATCTGTGATTTGGGAGTTCGGGAGGTGGAATCCGGGAACTCGGGAATTCAGCTTGGGAGCTACACCTTTACGAATGTCACGAAACAGCTTGATGGAGCCCTACCTAGTCAAAGCATCGCTTTCAAAGTGAAAGCCTCTAAAGATTATGCGGTTTCTGTTTGGTTTTAACTTTGTTAAAATGTCCGTTTTTGCTTTACGTAGGATAAGCCTTAAGAGGGGGTATTAGAATGTAAGTCTTATTTATAAGGATGTCATTAGTTATTTAACTAAAAGATGGTTGTAACGATTGTAACTATATCAACTGTTTTGTAACTACATTCATAATATAATGACGGACACACTATCTCCATAGTGTGCAATTTGCCTTCTCTTTATTTCTTCCTGTGTACATCTTCTAACAAGTGTGCCAATATGAATAGCTGTTTTGAAAGATCACGGGCCGATGAAAGTTGGAGAGACTAGATGGTAGCCTCATCGGACATCTCTAACATTGTTTGTGATAGAGGAATCAATTTTGTCATCATCTATTACTATGAAGGATCAACGGAGGATCTGAGAATGCTCATCGGAAAGTGTTTAGGGCTAAGGGGGTCAAGCTGGGTAATCCTATAAGTAAGCAAAACAATCCCCTTGAATCTCTCCTAACATCCCGGGCCGAAGAAACTTGTAGTTTGTGCTTGTCCTCATGGCCAATCAGGTGGCCACAAAGGAGCAGATCCATGACTTTGAGGAGAAAACCATGCTGCTGAGTAGGGGTGGATCCCTGTCACCGAAAACTAGTGTGTTGGGGCACCTTATTAATAGCGATGTGCCGAGATGAGTGGCGCCTCACTAGCCTACTCTCCCCAGTTTGTGAAGAACAATATCAAAAGGGTACGTAATGCTGCCAATCTCTATGGAGGACTCAAAGAAAGAGGCGATCAGCCTAGGGGCTCCCTATAAATAGAGTGCAAAACTGTTAGAGAAATTAATATCTAGGAAATAGGGGAAGTACATTCTTGATGGTCTAAAGCTAGGGTATCTAAGATATGAGGTCATAACTCTAATATCCCATATACAGGGATAAGATATTTTTATGGAAATTTGTTAGTCTCATAATATGGGAGATAAGATTTGGGAAAAAATGAAAACTCATTTTTACAATCTTCTCATGCTTTATAGTGGTAGAGAATGGTGGGAGTATATTTTTTCTGGTTTTCCCCACTAATTTTGTATTGCTTAATATGAGATAAAACCAGTATGCTTTGAAAAAATATGGAGATCATCTTAATATTGATTCAAATTATTGGATAGCATGCATGGCAGTTATGCAATAGTCATTCATTTGTTTTGGAACTCCCACTTGCCATTTGGCTGCCACAAACACTGAGAATAATTAGTAGATCCTCGAGAATGCGGGGCATGATCATCTTAACCTTTTGTGAAGTTTACCCCTTTTGGCTTCTATGGATTTATCATCCGAGTATAATTCTCATTCTGAGATAGATGATGCAATTATATTGTCAATTTTGAGCAATGATATGTGTGTATATATTGCATATGCTTCTTCACTTTAAAGTACAATGTTTGAAATTATTAAGGTTGGTCAACTTGGCGATTATCCTTTTTAAAGTACAATGTTTGAGATAATGAACTCACCTAACAAGCTAACACCTTATTCTTAAGTACAAAACAATATTGTTGAGAATAATTAGTAGATCCTCGAGAATGCGGGGGGCATGATCATCTTAACCTTTTGTGAAGTTTACTCCTTTTGGCTTCTATGGATTTATCATCCGAGTATAATTCTCATTCTGAGATAGATGATGCAATTATATTGTCAATTTTGAGCAATGATATGTGTGTATATATTGCATATATTTCTTCACTTCAAAGTACAATGTTTGAAATTATTAAGGTTGGTCAACTTGGCGATTATCCCCTTTTAAAGTACAATGTTTGAGATAATGAACTCACCTAACAAGCTAACATCTTATTCTTAAGTACAAAACAATATTGTTGCCTGTTCAGCTTTTATGCGGGCACTGCCAAGCCATGAATCAAGACATTGTTCGTGTTGTGGTAGCTTCGGTATGGGAAGATATTGAACTTTGTTATGGATGGTATATAGAGATGATGTGGAAGTAGGAAGATGTTTAGAAAAGCTGAAAATATTTTTGAAGAAATGAAAATGCTTAGAAAAATGAAAACATTTGTGAAGATAATCCATATACGGAAGATGACCTTGTGAAGCGATTTGGAGAAGGTGAAGATGTCCATTATCTAGAAAATATGAACATGCCCACGAGGATTGATTGCGAGAATGCTGTTTGAAGAGATGATAGTACTTGGAAAGAGATTGTTTGCAATGTGAAATGTGAGGATTCAAATGATATTTATTTTGTCTGCAATACACCATGTCTTCGTTGTTTAGTGAGCAATTAAATCACCTCCTTCTTCTGACTAACTTCCTTTGTGCTGAGTTTCTCATTCCTAACTGTCTTATTCTTTTCATTGCATTGTTAATTACACACACCATGAAAGGTGAGAAATAGATGGATAAGCAATGGAAAAGAGAAGTTGATAGTACTCAATACTTGGATCTATGACCTATACCTTTTATTAGTAGATCCAACTTTGTATATGTCACAAGTCGAACACAAAATATAACGAATTCTATCAATCCCCCAAAATATATACGTGCATGCATAAGCTTGGGGTAGATACAAAATTTAATGCTCAAACCTTCCAGGAAAGAATATTCTTTTCTAATCAGACTTCTAATCCTATGCAAATTTTGAACCCTATATTCCCTTCATCTAGGAAGCAAAGTGATAAAAGCATTAGATTCCATTTAATCCTTGAAATTAGAATATTAAATGAAATATAAAATTATATTTTTGTTCTACATCAGCTTCCATGTCAGCCTCCTTGGAAATTTTTCTGTATGTATATGCTGTCCAGTTCTTTTTCTTGCTCATAAAAGTCTCCCAACTGTGTACTGAGTTTCACACTTTCCACTACCTTGTCTTCGATGAGAAATGATGGTCTGCACCTTTTTCTTATCTCTAGACTTCTTTTTCTGATTTTTGTTCCACCCAATTAAAACTACGAATCTGTGCAGGAACCATATCCACCTTCAAAACCTATCATGCCTTGGCCTTTGATCATTGGGAGTAAAGACTCAGTATGATGGCAAGAATATATATGCAATAATAACCTTTTCATGGTCTTGGGCTCTATGGGGTATACACATCCATGGTCAGATGATATGACTGATGTGATCGTTTGCTATATATCCATGGATGAAGTGTGTATGTGCCTGCATTGGTGGCTTCATATGAAGGTTTCTCTTGGGAAACAAATACTTTCCTCCAAGGTCTGTAAATGAGGTGTATATACCTTAAATTAAGATATCATAACAAGTAGGGCACCTGAATGTTATTTGTTATATTTAAATTGATCAATAGGACAAAGTTATGAATATTGTGCTCTCCAGCAATATGGTGCTCCTTCGTATTAGTGACAATATCTTGAACAATATTAGTGAGGATTAATCTAGAATTCAGGATAGGAAAGTTTAGAAATGAAGACAAGGGTGACAAATTACATAAACAGTTAGTAATCAAACATGTTGAATGGTAAGTCAAATGTGTGCGTTATAAACATTAAACAAAATGTTGTCGGTATAGGCTCAACAGCTCAGAATGCTCACTGATAGACTACCTAGGTCAACATTCTTCAGGAGTTAAAAAGGAGCATGTAAACTGCACCATATATAGTCATATACAATGTATATGAGCTTATATGGCACTATAGCTTAAAGGCTATCTTGGGAAGGTGAATCTATTTGACAAGAAGTGCCACGTAGTGTTTTATTTCTGCTGAATATATTGTAGTTTAAATTAAACATGTTTAATTGTATTCAGTTGATGTTATACTAGCAATTTCCATAAAGTGTAAAGTATGTTGTAGGGAATTTGATTTTTATTTTTATTTTTAGATGTGAAGTATTTTTATGGAAGAAGGATTTTTTTTAATATAGAGTATTATTATATTTATTTGCATTCAATAGATACTGTACTAGTTCCTTAAAAAGGGCTGGCAGAATGAATAGGGACAGTGTGTTGAATGATTGGCACCCTCTTCATGGAGAAATTGTCAAGTTGAACTTCGACGGTGCTGCCAAAGGTAACCTGGCATGGGCGGGAGCTGGAGGCATATTCCGTGCTTCCAAAGGTGCCCCCATTCTTTTTATAGTGAAGCTTTGGGAAGAGACACTAATAACTCTGTGGAAGCAAAGGCTCTTTGGAGGGGTTTATCTATAGCCTCAAACATCAATTGGATAAATTTAGATGTTGAAGGCGATTCACAACTGACTGTGGAGTCTATGAAGAAAGGAAGCATCAATAATTGGAATCTCTCAAATATAATTGAAGACTGCAGGACTCTCTGTGACAACTTTAATCATTTTGCTCTTTCACATTCGTTGCGAAGTTAACCAGGTTGCTGATCATTTTTGCAAATTTAGGTGTGAATCTTAACTAACAGGGGCACTCTTTGAACTTAGTTTCGCCTTCCAATCTGCACGGAAAGGCTTAGGCCTTGATAGAGAGAAACATTACCTCAGCAACAAATAAATAATGGAATTCATTATGGCTTGGCATGGAAATCGAGCTAATCTCATTTCAAATCTCATTTGGCATTACATTCGGCGGCTAAAGGAAATGATGGTTTGGACTGTTCTCAAAATGAGGAGACAGGTGGCTGTATTACCACCTTCTGGTGATGACCTTCTTTCCTATACACCTGATTACATCAGGGTTTTTGTTTATTTTATAAATAGACGGGCATGGCCCTTTTTTTAATCCATTAAAAAAGAAGATATACTAGTAATTTCTGTAAGGGTAATTGTTTATGGCTAAAGATTTATTGACACAAGTTAATTTTATTATTTCATACACTTGTGATTGTGGAATGACATGCTAAACTTAGCAGACACAAATATATGGGTATCAACTTTTGTCAATCCAATCAAACTAAATTTAATGGGAGTACTTATACATTTGTCACGCAAAAATAACTCATTGACTACATGCTAGTGATATAGTGGTTATAGATAAGTTATGCTCCACTTTGTGATTGCCAATATTTTCACTAACCAAAGGTTTTGTAACTTCAAGAAAAGGTGTTTAATTTGATGTCATACTTGTCACCTAGGTTTTGTAAATAGGAACAAGATTATGTACTTGATGTACACAGATAAATATAACATGACATTCTTCTCTATGCAAAAATAACCTAGCGGTTGTTTTGGAAGCGTCTTCAGAAAATAAATATGGTCAAATATTTTGTTTAGTCCATAGACACTTAATATTGGTACAGAACTAGTTAATTGCTATGGTATTAATGTATTTTTGGGTTTATTAATTAATGGCATGAGATTAGTTAATTGCTATCATATTAGTGTTTATTAATTATTGGTATGGTACTAGTTAATTAGTATGGCATTAGTTTATTTGCGTTTTTATATTAGAAAGTTTCGACATGATAAATGAAATATTTATAATAAAGATAAATATGTTGGTTGATGTGATGGAATCTAACATATAATCAACCATGGTATTACTTTATTTGTGTGTTTATATTATAAAGTTTTGACACGATAAATGGAATATTCCACAATAACACCCTCAAGGAATATTCCATTTTTTTAACGTCAAACTTTGGAATTACTAAGACATATGGAAAGACTAATAAATGACTGCATAATAACTTGAAATTATTGCATCCAGTTGATGTTATATATACCTGCCTTCGGCAGGAATATATGTTTCAAATTATTATTCTCAAAGTTATTAATTAAACCACAAAAATTAGACCTCCGTGTATTTGAATATGTGTTTGTTAGATCTTTATGTAGACATAGATTATTAAAAGGAATATAATGTACAGATGAAGAGTCCGTCAGAAAGTCTCTGTTATCTATCATGAGTATTGTGTGGTTCAGCTGAATAAAGTTGCTTGTCTCTATCACGTATCATATCTTGTCTGGCTAAATTGGATGATGGTGCTTCACCCGTGATGTTTAGAAAAATGCTGGCCTCTACATAAGTTCACTTTAGCAGACAACCTTTTCAATGTATTGAAGACAGCAATTTTGCACATGTACATCTAGGTGTTAAATGCTTGTTTCAGGTTAACAATTTCATTGCTGCATGAGTTACCTGGGCTTTGTTAGAATAAATTAGTATATAACTTTAAAATGTCAATATGAAGTCTGGTGATGCATCAGACATGAATAGCTGCTCCTCAAGTTGCAGTCTTCCAACTGTATTAAAGATGATCCGAAGAATATGATTATAATTAATGTTTTGCATTGTCACAAGAGTATGCACTTGCTTTCTGGCCTATCAGTAGTATGGGATTTTTCACTTGTGTAACTTATCATTGTATCTATGTAATGTTTTAAAATCTTATGGGAAGATTTTGTATCTTACAAGCCAGTAGTAGCGCGGAAGCAAAATTTAGATTTGAATTTCTGTGTCTATGACATTCTAGTCTGAAAAATTAGAAAGGTTTAATTTTACAGAACGAGTAATGCAATATTGTACTGTTGATTCAGGAAGAAATTCAAAGTAAAGCAGGTTATGTAGTGCGACGAGCTGACGGGGTATATGACGTGGATGCAAATACATCTATTGAGGAACTTGAAGAGGCATTGGAGGTGAAAGTATCCGAGGTGTGTTATTTTCTGTAACAAGTTTTATTCCCAGTAAAAAGGAGTTCTGAATGACACAATACAAAATGGATGCAATGATCTTGTGTAGGGCATTGAGTTCCAAGAGGAGAGGCGAAAAGTTAAACATTCAAACTCGGAATGGGCAAGGAAAGAATGAAATATACTTTCTTATCCATGTCTTTTCCTTTATCTCAATAGGCTTTCCTCTTTCATGGGTGGGATCTGTTGTGTGCCTTATATTCTTATATCCTCAAAAATCCTATCTTCATATTCATCCCAATCTTCTTGCAGCTGGCTTTAATCCCAAAGAGATATCTTTTCTTGTTTTGTCTTTGAAGGTTAAATTTTTGCTTTGCCGCTGCACTTTTGTTACTTGTCAACCAAGGTTAGATGTTTTATCTGTATCCTCTATATTTTAAGTGCAAAAGTTTGGGGAATCCCTCTTAGAATAGCTGCCCAGCGGACCTTCCTTGTGGACTTATTTAATCACACTGCCTGACCCCTAATTTATGATTTTGGGCCCGTTGGAGCCTTTCTGTTGATTTTTCCAAATCTGTAGATGGAATTTGAAAATGCCTTGATTTGATGTTATTTATATTCGGAGTGGAAGGATGTAGCTGGGATATAACATGTAAAACAGTAAAGGGAGAAAAGAAAAACAGTAAAGGGAGAAAAGAAATAAAAGTATACCTGATGATATATATGAAATAGGGTATCAAATGCAAGAGAGGTTGACTAAACCATAGATGGAAAACTCGCACTTGAAAACACGCCGGTTTTGAAAAACTCGCCAAAAAACCTAAACCGGTTAAATCACCATAAAACTCGCTCAAAAACAGGGCTCGCGAGTTTTGGCGAGTACTCGCCGAGTTAACTCGGCGAGTACTCGCCAAAACTCGGCGAGCCCGTGCTAAATACTCGCCAGACGCGGCCTGTACACGGATACACGCTTTTCACACGCAAAAAACATTCTTTTTACACGGTTTTGGCTCTTTTTAAGGCCCTCAACTCCCTCATTGTCACTCACACAACCATTTGAGCTTGCATTGCTTGTGTTGAGTGGATTTTGGAGCGAATTCGAGGAGAGAATTTGGAGATTTGCATTTGGAGGTAGGTTTTTTTTTTTTTTTTTAATTCTTTGAAGTTTTTCCAAATTTTGAATATATTATTTAGGTTTTATAGATTCCTATTGTGATTCTAAATCAATGCAATGTAAAATCGAATGCTTGTACTTTTTTTATACTCATTTGCAGCCAGAGGTATGTAATTTTATTTTATTTTAACGCAAATTCATTGTAAATTAGTTAAATTTTATGTATGTGTATTGTAATCGATTCGTTGTGTAATTCTAAATACATGTAATGTAAAATTGAATACTTGTAAATTTTTAATACTCATTTGCAGCTAGAGGTACGTATTTTTTTTTTAATTAACGCAAATTCATTGTAAATTAGTTAAATTTTATGTATGTGTATTGTAATCGATTCGTTGTGTAATTCTAAATACATGTAATGTAAAATTGAATGCTTGTAATGTATTTTTTTTACTTACGCAAATTTGTTATTCAGGCATGTTTTGTTTTTAAAATTAAATTAAGTTTACGTTTTCTAATTTTTTAAATGTGCATTGTGTTACAGATTAGAGTTTAACAATGGCATCAGGCTCAGCATCAGGTTCGGCATCTGGATCACTAGCAGGGACCGTTCCTCCGAATGCCCGTTCCATAGCATGGAAGTATGCTGTACGTGGAAGTTGTGCGGGCGAAATTCTTTGCACTTTCTGTAACAAGAAAATGAATGGAGGCATCAATCGTTTGAAATATCACCTTTCAACTATTCCTTGCCGAGATGTTACAGTTTGCCCCAACGTGTCAGAAGAGGCAACGCGAGAGATTAAAGCAGAGCTGGCAGAGTTAGAGGAGAAAAAACTAGAGAACGCAAGGTTGAAGGCAGCCATAGCACAAGCTATTAGACCTGGGGCTGCAATGGAAGAGAATTTAGACGATGATGCAGCAACAATTGTGGGCTCTACTCGTGGTCCACGCATACGATCAGGAAGAGCCGGAAGAGGCTCATCTTCATCGAGTTCGAGCAAAGGCATACCGAGTTATTTTGTGGCAAGGAACACACCTGGAGCACAACCTTCATTGGATGGTGCATTCTGGAACAAAGATATGCACGAGGAAGTGGATAAAGCTTGTGCAAATTTTTGGTACTACAACAACCTGCCATTCAATGTGGCAAAGAGCCCATACTGGGAGTACTTGGTGACAGCGTTGACAGTTGTAGGGAAAGGGTACAAGGCACCCTCTCCAAAAGATTTGAGCGGAAATTACTTGAGGGTGCGATTGCAGATGCCACTACCATGCTAGAAGAGCACAAGAAACAATGGAAAAAATTCGGATGCACCATTCTTTCAGATGGGTGGACGGATGGAAGGAACCGCACCCTTGTTAATTTTTTAGCAGCTTCAAACGGTGAGATGGTGTTTTTAAAATCTATTGATGCCTCTGACATAATAAAAAATGCAGAAAATTTGAGTGTTATGTTAGAGACAGTTGTATTAGAGGTTGGTGTACAGAATGTTGTGCAAGTTGTTACAGACAATGCAGCAGCATATGTGGCAGCTGGGAGACTATTGCAGGAGAGACATCCATCACTCTTTTGGACTCCTTGTGCAGCTCATTGCATTGACCTTCTTTTGGAGGACATAGGCAAAATTGATTGGGTGAGGCCGGTTGTAGAAGATGCAAGATCTATAACGAAGTACATATACAATCACCCTTGGGTTGAGGCTTTGATGAGAGCACACAAAGGGGAAAGAACTTGTTCGAGCCGGTGTCACAAGGTTTGCAACTAACTTCTTGACGTTGCAAAGTATTTCTAGTTTGTTGACATCTTTGAAACAAATGTTTGTGAGTCAAGCATGGCTAGACTCACAATATTCAAAGAAAGCTGATGGAGAGAGGGTTGCAAAGATAGTTTTTGATGATATCTTTGCAAAGAGAGCTATAGAGATCATCAAGGTAATTTCAAACTTCGATTTATATTTCATTCCTTTATTTTAATTTGTTAAATTATAAATATTAAATACATTGTTCTACTTTTCACTTTTTTATTTCATTTCTAATATGTATTGTAACTTGTAAGTTTGCAATCTTACATTTTAATTTGTGTGTAGGTGTCAGAGCCGTTGGTGAGAGTTTTGCGTTTGGTTGATGGGGAGCAAAACCCCATGGGGTTTGTATATGAGGCCATGGATAGGACCAAAGAGTCTATCCAAAACTATTACAGGGGGGATATCGTCAGATATGGTCCCTTTTGGGAGATTATTGATCGGAGGTGGAACAATCAACTCCACCAACCTATTCATGCAGCGGGGTACTACCTCAACCCCAAGTATTTCTACTCTGACAGCTTCACAGATGTGAATGGAGAGGTTATGGAGGGCCTTTCGACATGTATTGAGAGGATGATACCGGATGTTGAGACGAGGGACCTCGTTATTTTAGAGCTGCAGAGTTACAAACATGGTAGGGGGAGACTCTTTTCATCAGCGCTAGCTATTCGAGGGAGAACCACACAGTCACCAGGTAATACCAAGTTACTTAGAATGTTTACCAAGTTACTTATTAGTTACATATTTGATTTTATTAATTAATTATAAATTTTTGATTATCTTGTTAAATGTTTGTAGGTTCTTGGTGGGAGGATTGGGGAAGGAATACCCCAAATCTTCAAAAGTTAGCCCTCAAAATTCTATCTCAACCTTGTAGCGCTTCTGGATGTGAACGCAACTGGAGTTTGTTTGAGGCCATTCACACGAAGAAGCGCAACAAGTTGACTCAAAAAGACTCAACGACTTGGTTTTGTGCAATCTGATCTCGGCCGCAAAAAAAAGTTGAGGCGACATCAGAGGAGCTCATTGATTTGGATGAGATAGATCCATACAGTGAGTGGACTAGGCAAGAAGAGGAAAACCTGCATTCACAGCGGACGAGATTGCTTCTTTTGAGAGGGAGGCTATGGAGGGAGAAGCACTAGCAGGACTCGAGGAGATATTGGACTGGATGACATCTTTGGAGGTGATCTCAACATGCGGCGAGAGGAGCCACCGGCACCACCATCTAGTTCCGAGGATCGAGCAGTTCGCGGCCTTCAGGAGGAGCGTGGAGACGCAGCCGAGTGTGGGGACTAGTGGAGCCAGAGGCACTAGACCCTCTCCCCAATATTTCTCTAGATTGGGGAAGAGGAAAATGTAATTTATTGTATATTGTAACTTGCATAGATATGAAATTTATGATGATATTTTCAATGTCAATCATCATAAATTCATATTACTTATCGACCGGTTTGTCGTATTCGCATGATGATGCGATTTTGTATTGTATTTGTATTCAAATCTAATAGAAAACACTTCTCCAACATTTTATGGGCTCATTTGATACATTTTGTAGCTATGTGTTGCTTAAAATTTATGTTTTTTAAAAAAAATTGAGTATTTTTAAGTTGTCGAATATTCCTGAGTATTGGCGAGAAGTTTTTTTTTTTGGAGTTGCAGCGAGTTTTGGTTTTTTGGCGAGTTTTCCTACTATGGACTAAACATCTGAATGGGAAATAGACGAGGAAAGGATGAAATATGGTTTTTATACATGTTTTCCCTGATTTTAATAGCCTTTCCTCCATAGGGGAAAGCGCTTGTGTCCGTTAAAGTCTATTATCCTAAAAACTCCTATCTACGTTTTCATCCTAATCTTGATCTTCTTGCTTGCGGCTTTAATCGAGGAGAGTTATCTTTGCTTGTTTTATCTTTGAGGGTTAGATGTTTGTTTTGGTAGTACATGTGTTACTTTTCAACCAAGGCTAGATGTTTTCTTGCACTTGATTATTATTTCGTCCATCCAAGAGGTATTATCTCGTATCTCCTAGATTTTGAGTACAAAAAATTAGGGAAGTCTTATTAGAATAACTTCCCAATGGACCGACCTTGTGGACTTTTTAAAACCACTGCTTGGCTAATGCCTAGTTTATGATTTTTTTTGACACGGAGAAACTTTTCTATTGATTTTTAGCGAGAAATATGAAATAATATTTTGCTTTGATGTAGCTATATTTACTGTTGAAGGATATAGCCGGAATATGACATTTCGAAAACAATAAAGGAAGAAAAGAAATAACAATATACTTGATATACATGAAATATTACATATGATGTGTGAAATACCAAAGAAACCACTATGCTTAATTAGATTGTTATGACATGTACAAAATGTACATGAATTTAAGTCATACTACATTTTTTATTTTTTTGATAATCAAAAAATAATATACTACTCGAAAAATATTTACATGGTTGGGATCTATTGATAGATTAAGAAATGTTACATGGTGACGCGTGCCCCACATCCCCAAGCTGTCTGGACGCCCGAGACGTTCCCCACGTCTGGTAAATGCAAAAATGAAGGGGACGTCCACGAGTTCAAGGGACACACCTGGGATGTCTTGGGTGCTTTATGAATCAAGGGATGCCGTGACGTCCCCGAGACGCTGAGGACGTCGCAACTTCCCTTACTTGCCCAACATCTATTTTTTAATCTAATTTTTGTCTTGTTTCCCTTCTTTTACAATCACGTTGATTAATGAAGACTTGTTTTTCATTGTCATATTGATATTATTGATGTATCATTGTATCTCTATCTAGTATGAAGTATCAATGTATCTTGGATTCTCGGTTCCAATTTCTATGTTAATGTCGATGACTTGACATGGAACATTGAATATAAAATATAGCATTTTGGGCTTTGGATTATGTGATGAATAACTAGATTAATGGTTTCAATCTTCAAACTTTCAGTTATAAGTCTTAGTTTATTGATGTATTCATGTTATATTAGTAATATATATAAATTTTATATATTTTTGTTACCGCCCCGCTGTCCCCAAAATTTGATTTTTTTTTGCCGTCTTGGAAGCCTCGTTCGCCGTCTGTAGTATTAGGTAACTATGAGATTAATTCACCCTTTATTTAAGTAGCTATGAAATGCAAACAAAATTTACTAATTGTAATGATGCCCATAATTCTAATACCCTCCTTTAATGGCCATTGTATTAATTTGAACATCTAGCATGTTTCTAAACTTTTAAAACCTATCTTTCCTTAGTCTTTGGTGAGGATGTCAACAACTTGATGCACTATAAAATTAATTGCTCTGTGCAAATTATCGAAATGGTAGTAAATATCTTCATGATTAGTGCGGGCATGTGATATCTTGGGTTCAAGGCTAATTTAACCATACATTTGATTGTTGCGAGACTAAGCGAGTTGGATGATTTTATTGAAAATTAAGACTTCCAAAAATCCATTTGAGCTACATTGTATTGCATGCTTTAGACTGATTGCACCCTTTTTTAGATTTAGTGGATGACGAAGCAACTATTGGTTCTTTGTCATTGTTCCATTAAATGGGTCCTTACCAAAGCCTAAAACTAACTCTTGAAGCTTGATGAGAGAAACACTTAAATTATCAACTTAGAGAGGCCTATCTACGAGGCATAGGTGAAATTTACACAAATTCAACCTAAAAATACAGAAACTAATTACATGGAAAGCTAAGAGCTAGGCTGTTTCGAGTGCAGTACGAGTGCGGATACGGGTATTGGTACAGATGCAGTGATACGGATTTTTTTAAAACTTCGGTGTATGGTACGCTTTTGGGTACGTTATATATATATATATATATATATATAAAAGCGTGTATAAAATTATAAATTTAAAGAAGCATCTGCATACTTAATGAAATTTAATACTCATACAACTTACAATCATTAATAGAACATGAAATTTTTTTCCAATACTTTGAGAATTGAGACTTGAGTTTGTATTGATTCATAATGTTCAAAACATAATAGTTAATAACATAATACATTCAAGTTCTCAACTTCTAGAGCATATCATCTAGATGATCCTCAAAATCATCTTCATGGATGGCACTTGCAGCTCCACTCCCACTAGCTCCACTTTCGAACCCTTGTGAAGGGCTCCTGGAAGTTTTTCATCAACGCCAAGTAGTGAAACATTGGACAAACAAGTAGCAAAAGCTTCAAAGTCCGTGGTTTCAGGTTGGATGTCCCAAAGCTTGTTAGGACCACTAGTATACTCTTCCATCTTATGCGTTAAGAGGTGCAAGTTGGAATGAACGTATACTAGATCCTCCGCCTTCTTCGATGCCAACATGGTGCATTTGGTTGAGTGGATGAAGCCATAAGTACTCCAGTTGCGCTTTGCAAAAGAATTACTAGCCACTTATCACAAAAACAAAGTATTATTAATATAAAAAAGAGTGATATCATTTTGAATTTTAATTCTTAATTGGTAATTAAAATATCAAATAACAAGTTACAAACTTTATACCTGTGAGAGCAATTTGATCGCAACAGGTCATAGGTACTTGGCATCATGGCCATGTACAATCCACCACATGATTGGATCCAAGGTGGCTTTGTCACAAAGAGCCTCTATCTCTCCCATGCTACCTCCTCCAGATACAAACATCGCCATCTCATGGCGGACTACACTAGATATAGCTGGATCAGAAACAACCTCCTGAATGCTGCCCTCGTCCCATTTGCAACCTCTTGGTCATCATATGGTCGTTGCCTACTAGGTAACCCAACTATTTCACTGCGTTGTAATATTTGGGATTTAAGGCATAAGCAAGGAGATGCAATGAGGTGGTCATTTTGTTCCACCTTTTCATGACCACACTTTTAACTTCATTGTAAAAGTTTTTGTAATATCCCTTTCCCTATTCCGAGATGATTTTCCAACCTTCGATCTAAAAACGGCCAACTAAAAACCCTCCAAAATAGGGCTGCAATTTCCTAAACAAGTCGCCCTCTTTGGTATGGCCAAAACCCTTGTGAAAACCTTTGAAAATGATGCCAAATCCTTCCTTTATTGCTGCCGTAAGTCTGATCCGAAAACCAGCTGAGTATCTCCACCAAAACTCACCAAAACCCTCAAAACCCTATCTCTCGAAAACCCTGAAAAATCTCTCGTGAATCAGCCACAAAAACAGCTCTAAATGACAAGCTAGGGTAGATCTTTCACTACCGAAGAATGTCCTGCTAGCTAGGGATGGATCTCTCACCATCGAAGCTAGGGTTCCCGTGGGATCTTACTCCACAAGCTAAATAGTTGCAAACAACAGTTGCACATGAAAAGAAATATAAGTGTATGCATGAATGAATTTCCTTTCACCCCTCTTCTCCTTTTATAACTTTTCCCACGCCAAGGAAACCCTAAAACCCCCAAGTCGCACTTTCTCCTAGAGAAGACCCAAATAATAAAGTAACTTAAAGTTACTTTTTCCCCTTCAAGTCGCCATGGCCCAAAAAGGTGACCCCAACACAAAATTAGAACATTAGGAGTTAAGTGGCCCCTCCCAACGATAAAACATAACATCTAGTCCCTTCGAAAGCACTTTATAACCCTGTCAATGGAAAATAATAACAATTGGACTAGATATTCATACCCAATAGCTCATAGCGTCCGTAACCCCTTGGGCATGACTAGGGTTAGGACCCGCACTAGCCCTTAGGCCTTGGGGAGGGAAAGGGGACATTACAGTCCTCCCTTCCCAAAATTTGCTTGTCCCTAAGCAAATGCAAACCAGAGGATCTTTGTAGAATGCATTCGCTTCCCAAGTAGCATCCTCAAGAGGCAAACCCTTCCATCATACCAAGTATTCTGTAATATCTCTCGCTTCCGAGCTTCCTCCTGTCTGACCTCAATAATAGAGTCGGTTCTAAAACCAACTTCCCCTCCTCATCTAATGGTGGCAACTCGTAGAAGGTATAATGTGCTGTCTAGGGCCTTCTTAAGGCATGACACATGGAAGACATTATGTATCTTCTTGCATGACTGTGGAAGATCCAACTCATATGTTGCAACCGCACCCACTCTACGGACTACCTGTATGGACCATAAAACCATGGTTTCAGCTTTTCTCGCCCCTTCGCTTGAGTGACGAATGTCCGTCTATTGCTGAGGACGTTAGAACACCAAGTCTCCTACCTCGAAGGACCTCTCTATCCTGTGTTGATCCGCATAAACCTTCTTGATTCCGCACCTTCTAGAGATTCTCCTTAAGAGCTCGCAGGATATCCCTGGTTCT
Organism: Taxus wallichiana var. yunnanensis; assembly: GCA_018340775.1. Taxonomy (NCBI): domain Eukaryota; kingdom Viridiplantae; phylum Streptophyta; class Pinopsida; order Cupressales; family Taxaceae; genus Taxus; species Taxus wallichiana. The sequence continues at coordinate 43,087,882 of CM031239.1, forward strand.
CCTCAGTAACAATCCGAGCTTTGGGAGCTCGACTATCCGATAATACCAAATCAACAAATGACATGGCATCGTATCCATACAAAGCTCAAAGGAGTCATGCCGATACTCATCGATATTTGGTATCAGAAGCAATACTCACCCATACGCAACCATCCGATCCATGCCTGCCGATGTCCAGTCCACATAACTCCATGAAATAGCCCTCTATCCATTTGTTGACAATCTCCGTTGCCGTGCCGTCGATCGAGGGTGGTAGCTCGTCTTAGGAGTCAACTCTGCCGCAAGTCGAAAATCTCTCTGCCAAAAGGTGCTCATGAAGATCTTATCCTCACATCGATAATATTTTTAGAAAGCAACCCAGAAGCCTAAAAATCCCTATATAAAATACCTGAGCCACGTCACCGCCTCATGTTTCTTAGGTAGAGAAAAGAAGTGCGCGTACTTGGTCAATCGATCAACTACCACATAAATGCAATTGTGCCCATGCACCATAGGGAGTCCTGTGATGAAGTCCATCGATATGCTCTCCCACTTCTGCTCAGGGATGGGAAGAGGCTGAAGTAACCCTGCAGGAAAAGAATGCTCGATTTGGTTTGCTGGCAAACCATACACTCTCTGACATGATTAAGGACATCGTCCTTCATCCCCTTCCAAGTGAATCTCTCCCTGATGTACCTGTATGTTTTGAAATATCCGGGGTGTCTAGCTAGTGGTGTGTCATGTACTGCACGAAGGATCTTGTCCTTCATCTTAGACCCCGGTACAAGGAAAATCCGATCCTTGTAGAAAATGAGATCATCTACCACCCTGTATCGGTCATCCTTGATAATACCATCCATGATCTCACATGCAAATTGATTCTTGGAGTACTCAACAAGTATGTGAGCCTTCCAATTTGCTGAAATTTCGGACATAGAACTCAAAGCATAGTAGTAAGGTAAGGCCTCCTAGATAAAGCATCAGCAACAACATTATTCTTACCTCTAGTGTATTCTATGTCAAAGTCATACGTTTGTACCTTGTTCACCCATCTCTGCTGGCGGTCGTTGAGATCCTTCTGCCCCAAAAAGAAACTCAAACTATTGTGATCGTACGTATTACACGAACCTCGCGCCCACAAGGTATTATGCGAATTTGGCCAAAGCATGCATGATGGCCAACATCTCCTTGTCGTAAATTGAATACCCTCTCTCCATTGGGCTCAATTTCCGACTCTCATAAGCAATGGGATGCCTATCCTACATAAGCACCGATCCAACCCCCTCACCTGATGCATCACACTCTAGAACAAATGGCCGAGAAAAATCTGGTAATGCGAGGACGGGCACAAACTCATCACCTCCGAGATGATCAAAACTCGTTTGTGCCGCTTCCGACCAAGCGAAAACTCCTTCTTGGTCAAATGCATGCGGTGGGGCGATCAACCGTGAGAAATTCTTCACGAACCTCCTGTAATAGGTGCACAGTCCCAAGAATCCCCTCAGATGTGTCAATGTCCTGGGTGGTGGCCAATCCAAAATTGCCTGTATTTTCTCTCTATCCACCTTTACTCCCCCTCCACCAATCACATATCCCAAATATAACAACTCTGTCATGCCAAACTCACATTTAGAAGCTTTTGCATATAGCAAATTAGCTTCTAATATTCCCAATATCTCATCAAGGTGGTGGATATGGCTCTCCCAAGTCCTGTTGTAGACCAATATATCATCAAAGAAAACCAATACAAACTTCCGCAAATGGCGGTTGAACACGTGGTTCATGCAAGACTGGAATGTAGCTGGTGCATTAGACAGTCCGAATGGCATCACTAGAAACTCAAAATGTCCATAATGGCATCTGAAAGCGGTCTTATGCACATCTTGCTCCCTAACCTTGATCTGGTGATATGCCATGGCGACTTGAAGGGGAAAAAGTAACTTTAAGTTATTTTATTATTTGGGTCTTCTCTAGGAGAAAGTGCAACTTGGGGGTTTTAGGGTTTCCTTGGCATGGGAAAAGTTATAAAAGGAGAAGAGGGGTGAAAGGAAATTCATTCATGCATACACTTATATTTCTTTTTATGTGCAACTGCTGTTTGCAACTATTTAGCTTGTGGAGTAAGATCCCACGGGAACCCTAGTTTCGGTGGTGAGAGATCCATCCCTAGCTAGCAGGACATTTTTCGGTAGTGAAAGATCTACCCTAGCTTGTCATTTGGAGCTGTTTTCAGGGCTGATTCACGAGAGATATTTTCACAGTTTTGAGAGATAGGCTTTTGAGGGTTTTGGTGAGTTTTTGGTGGAGATACTCAGCTGGTTTTGGATCAGACCTATGGCAGCAATAAAGGAAGGATTTGGCATCATTTTCAGAGGTTTTCACAAGGGTTTTGGCCATCTACCAAAGAGGGCGACTTGTTTGGGAGATTGCAGCCCTATTTTGGAGGGTTTCCAGTTGGCCGTTTTCAGATCTGAAGGTTGGAAAATCATCTTCTATATTTGTATATGTTATTTCCCAAGTTTCATAATTTTTGCACTTGTATTCGGGAAGATATGAATTTTAGAAGTTTTCCAGCTGTTTAGGGCACGCTGTAATTTTCTGGCAGCGTTATATTGACTGAAAAATTCCAAAAATATTTTCCTTGTGTTCTTTATATTATTATCTAGTTCTCTTTAAATTTTCAAGTGATTTGAGCGGATATTTTGGGAGTTATTCATATTTTACTGTTCGCTGCCCTAGCTGTAATTTTCTGCAAAAAACCAGATTTCTGTTTGGCTGCGTTTTGTCTATCTTTTGCATATTTTACAGTGGTATCCTATAAGGGATATTTCAGTGGTATCAGAGTTGTTGTTCCTCCAGCCTGTGTGGGTTAAATATGGTAGTTTGGAAAGATCTCAATGTGGGTTTTATGAAAGAAATGTTCACCAACATGGTGAAACAACAGGAAGCCACTAACCTTTATTTGAGCCAACTCACTCAGAATTTGAATCAAAGCAGATCTGGGGACAATAAGGAAAATGGTGTGAACAGTGATAAAGGGCGGCCAATAGAGGTGATTGATGAGGATTCTTGTTGGAGGAAATACCAATCTTTGAGTAAGGGTTTCAGAGATAATATGCCATTTCAGATTATTGCATGATGAAGATTGGTAGCAAGCCCAAGCGAGGTCATCATATGCCGGTACCTGAATTACAAAAGAACTCATTTGAAGAAGAAGCTTCTAGAGAAAAATGTATGATTTCCATTGAGAAAAATAATTGCATTAGTGAAACTTTGCTTGTTAGAGAAATTATTCCATCTCAAGAGAAGAAATTCGTATATGCAAGCAAGGAGGATGTAATGGAAACTCTTAAACAGTGTGAGGAATGGAATAACAGAGCTAGAGCTGCTAGATTGATAGCCACTCAAGCAAGACAACACTTACAAGAGTTCAAGGAAAAGATGTGGGCAAATGATGCAAGGAAGTCTACACCCATGAAAAAAGTCTTTATAGAGCAACTTGCACATGAGGAGGAGCCTCACATGGACACTTGTGTGAAATTGTAGCCTGCTGTAATTTCCAAACCAGCAACTTTTGATCAACTTTTAGATACTTTCAATGGGCACTCAGGCAACAATGTTGGGGGCAGCTCAACATATGTCTATCTTGAACACATAGAGGACATTGATGGCATTGAAAGGTATGAAGAGCATAATAATGTGTCTTATTTATTGTTGCTTATTCCAATTTATTTCTATCATGAGATACATGGTATGGTAGATGATGAAGTCTTCATTATGGAGTTTGTTGAACCATTGCTCCAACTATGTGTACATGAGCATCTTGTGGATGATATATGGTATCAAGTTTTAACTCACTTAACAGGTACAAGGGCTCGGATGGTAGAACACTTCAGTATGTTTGGTCTCTTGTGCATGGCTCTTGGACAAAACAAAGATGCAATTGCTTGAGGGCAAGCAATTTTGGGAAGGGAAGATTGTAATATCCCTTTCCCATTCAAAGACCTTTAGCCTATTTTCTCAAGCCGATGGCTAAAGGAAAAATATAAGGGTGACTAAGTTATATTTAATTATTATAAAGTGCCATTAATAAAAGAAAAAAATATATAGAGCACTTGTAATAATTTATATGACTTAATAATTATTAAATCTATGATGGAAAAGGCTCAAATATAAATTGTTATCCATCCTAGGTGAAAATGCGACTTGCCTTAGAAAGGGGAATGGGAACATAGAAAGGATAAATGCCCATTTTACTATGTATTTCCTCTAGGAAAATGCGATTTGCATTAGGAGGGAAAAGTTGTTGGGAAAAACATTTAATATGAGAAAATATTAAATGCTTGCATAGGAAAATCCTTGTGAACTAATTGGATATTGTAGAGGTTGTTTTGGGTCTCTTCTTCTTTTATAAGGAGAAGTCGATTTGAGGGGAAGATATTGCATAGCCATTTGATATTTTCTGATTTGTGTCTTAAGCTTGTAGCTTTTGCATATACGCTTGGATTTTCTTTAGCTTGTGGAGTAAGATCCCACAGGGACCCTAGCTTCGGTGGTGAGAGATCCATTCCTAGCTACTAGGGCACTCTTTGGTGGTGAAAGATCCACCCTGGTTTGTCATTATTGGAGTTGATTCAGGGCTGATTTGTTTGGGAATTAAAGTAGCGTGTTTTCTTAATTTTTGGAGCTGATTTGATGCCCTAAATGTGTTGGGCGACCTACTTTTTAGGGCAAAATTAGGGTTTTGTGTTTGCTGTGCAAAACTAATTTTGGAATATTATTTTTCATATTTTTGTGGCCCAAGATCCAAAGTTTCAGCTCATTTGGACTTCTCTAACAAAAGCTATGAATTTTTGAAGTTATGTTGCAGACAGGGTTTTTAAATAATTTATTGCAGCCTTGTTTACATATGAAATCTGCAATTTTATACATATTTGGGCTTTATAAATTAGTGGTACTAGATTTGAGTGGAAAGATATAAATTTAGAGGTTGATTGGTGTGGGTTTTCCACTTAACCCAAGTCGCAATTTCCTTATTTAATTCAGATCTGCATGATACTTGTTTGGTATTTTGTCTACAAGTTGCATTTAAAGTTGGGATTGCCTAAAATCCGTTCAGGGGTAAAATAATGTCCATTGGGGACATTACGGTTTTCTCGTGGTCCTGCTCTTTGGCTTGTATGATATCCTTGATTTTCTTAAGCATGAAGTCAATGCCATCATATATTTCTCCAATGCAATCATTATCTTTGTCTACAAATATGATCATAGTTAGAATAGGCTCTGTGAAATTCAACAAATATTCAACTTTTGCTCACTATCATCATGAGGATCCATGTCTTTATCCTTTGCACTCTCTGTGTGTTAGATTACCTCCAGATGGTCCAAACATTATCAATTACCATGTTACTCAAAGCATGTCTCACCTTCACAAGTCGTCTCAAGACGAGTGTGTGAGAGGCAAACCTAGTCTCAACAACCTATTAAAAAGGAATGGAAACAATTCAATAACAACACAAATTGAAATTGATTTAAAATCAAATATTAAAATGAAAAACTTAAAAACTTAAAAAGTAAAACTTATAAGTTATGGCTCATGAGTTGTTCCCTTACCTTCAACAACTCCAACTTTGAGAATCTTCTGAATATGGCTTGAGACATGTGATGGTTGGTGACAAACATCGAATCTCGTTTGCCTCCGTGTAGATTTTCTCAATCCATGTAATTTTCCCAATCTTCTGCAGCATTAGATTCAGGGAGTGTATTGCACATGGTGTCCAAAATATGTGCTCATACCTACCCTCTACTATCAACCCTGCTACCTTGCAATTTTTGGCATTGTCGTGATGACTTGGACAACCCTGCAGCCCACCTTGACTCAATAAGCTTCAATGTAGAATATTTGCAATGAATTGGACTTCTTTTACTTCCCCTCACAATCAATAGCCTTTAAAAACATTGGCCCTTGAGGGAAAACTGCAATAATGTTGATGAGAGGTTTGTTTGGAGTCTTTCCATCCATCTGAGATAATAGAGACTCTTGAATCATTCCAAGAATCTCTAATTGGTTGTAGAGATGTTTGTATGTGTTGCACTTCTTTTGCCAAAAGAGAAGTGCAAACCTTATTATAGTTGGGGCTTGTATACCCCTGTGGTGCCTCATTAATGCCTCTCACCATCTGCTGCAATAAGGTGACCTTAAGACATTGAATGGTAGCCCACATGCATATATACACCGAGCCACCAATTCATCTGTAGTTTCTCTCTTCTCGAAGCGTTAAATGCTTTTTTTAAAGGTCCTTTTGTTTTCTTGCTTTATGGGATATCTTCATCAAAAGGGAATCAACTGGAACAATTTCAGCATTACTCTCAATGAAATGATGGTGTTGGTGTTGGTGGTTTTCCCATAGTCCTCTGTTGTAAAGAAATGGTTCTAGAGCGAGCTCTTGTTATTTCAAAGTTTGCATCCTCTTGCTCTTTTAGGTACATGGCTATTGTTTTCTTTTCCACCTTCTTACACGCTCTAATGCCCGTCCCGATACCCCAGTTAGATGAGCTCTCAAACGGGTATATGAGGATTTAAATGTGGTGGCACAATGGGGGCACGTCCAAACACGGACACCACCACCGACAACGAGCTCTAACACTTCCACATGCCTCCATAAAGGAGAATGAGGATCCATTTTCATTGTCGGGCCACTCGGAACATTTCCTCCCTCATGCCCCACTGAAGCTGAACTGGATGCCATGATTGTAGGTTTAATTTGTTTTAACCTACAATAAGATATTTTTTTAAAACATTGCTAAATAATTTAATTAAAAACAACAAATACAAATTAGACAATTAATTTGTTAACCCATACACGTCAATCTCTCGATTTTGATCACCAAGTTGCCATAAATGATGCGAGGTGAGAGCATACACAGAAGGTAGACGTTTAAATTTGTAATGAATTCAATTTAAAACTTCAAAATACAAAAACTATAAATGAACACATTAAAATCTAGTTAAACCCTAGGGCCTACACGTCAATCTTTGATTTTGATCACCAAGTTTGCCATAAATAGTGTGAGATGATAGCATACACAGAGGGTAAATGTTTAAATTTATAACAAATTCAATTTAAAATTTTAAAATAAAAAATAAAAATACATAACTAATTAAAAAAATTAAACAGTTAGCCCTACATGTCAATATTTGATTCTGATCACCAAGTTCGCCATAAATGGTGTGAGGTGAGAGCATACACAAAGGGTAGACATTTAATTAAATAGAACTTCAATATTAAACTTTAAATACGAAAAAATTAATTAATATTTTAAAAAATGTAAAATAAATAAATATTAAAAACAAATTTAGATCATGAATCATGAATGATGTGTTTGAAACACATCATTCATGATCATTGATCATATACAAAACATTGATCAAAAGATTTAAATTAAAAGAGAATGTTTGAATGCATGAAAAATACCTAAAAAAATCCTCCTTGTTTGTAGACTTGTAGCTGATCCTTCTCCTTCTCTCTTTCTCTTTCAAGCTCTCTCCCTCTTTCCTTCAAGCTCTCTTTCTCTCCTCCAAGCTCTCTCTTTCTCCTTCAACCTCTCTTTCTCTCCTTCAAGCTCAAAATTAGCAAAATAGCAAACAATGAGTGTGTGAATAAAGTAGAGGGATTGGGTGTATAAATAGGTGTTTGGGGGGTCTTTTAGGGTTAGTTTGAGTTAGGTTGCTTTATTTTAAAGTAAAAATGTTTAATTTTTATTTTTTTAAGTTACATGTCAAAAAAGCCGTATTTGGTTGTGGGACTGGGTACGCTGCAGGTAGGTACCCACAGGCCCTGGGTACAGTTCGGGTATGGTTTTCAGTACCTGAAGTGTACCTTGGACTTGTGGGTAGGTATCCAAAATGTACCCACAGTGTTTCCATACCCATACCGGAAATGTTTCCATCTGCAGTACGAAGGGGGAATGTTTCGGTGCAGTCTAGCTAAGAGAAGTAATGAAAAGAACTTGCATAAAGATACAAACCAAACCTGGGAAATATGAATACTAAACTAATAATACAAAAATAACGCATGCAAACATGCAATTCTAATCTGTATGCAAAATGACAAAATAAAACCTACACTAACAGAGATTGGAGGCAGCTTGTGCTGGCAAGAGAGTGCCCATACTTTCAACCATCTTTTGGGATGTCTTCTAGGCAGGATCCTCAACACTTTTCACAATTTGCAAGCAGGAAGAACTGCAGCTCTTATTTATTGCTTGTGGTAAACCAATTAATACAATTTGAAGATCAGATTTCTTCACAACCACCCAACATTTTCTTTCCTCGAGATTCCACTTATGTTATGTGTTTTCCAAAGGAGAAGGTCGCGGGGAAGCAACTACATTTGCTTATTAATGACTAGACTCCTTGTGAAACTTCCATCTTTTATTATACTATACTTGTGCACCTTTTATATTCTTAAATTACATTTCATGTGAAAATGAGATTTTGAACAATCATAATATCAAAAAGAGAGAAGTGGTGTAAACTGGATCAGAAAAGGGAGGTCTGATTCTTCTCTCCTCTTTAGATAAGCATCAGGATCATGGTAAAAACATTTTGTATCAATTCCTCATATCTTCCCCTTTGATATCTTTGTTCAGGTACATGCCCAACAAGCTACAGGCTTGCCAGGTAGTCGGAAGACTAATGATACAAACTATAATTCATATCTTCACTGTACTACATACTAGATCTTTTGAAAATATAGCGATTCCTAAGATGTATCAGGCCAGAGGCAGGCGATGGAGTTGTCTCCTATACACAAAAATCTATCTAATTCCTCAGAAATCATTTGAAAGAGTATGGAAATGAGTCAGATTATCATATAGAAGGATGTTAAACGTGAATCATAGCAATGGATTAGGTAGACATGTTGGTAGGCAAAATGCTCCATCTTTTCAATTATAATACATGCATTCCTGAGGAGATATTTTGTTCTCAAGAGTCAAATAAGCTGGATTGCTTGGCTAAAATGGAGTTTCCACTTTACTTGGAACCCAGTAAAACTGATGTAAACTAGATAAGTTGATATTATTATGCGAGAAAAACATAATAAGCAATGATGAATTTTTGGTGTGAGTTACCCATCAAAGTGGATATCACGTCTTTTTTCGAAACCATCCCAATCTGAGTAAAAATCCAATTGGCTAGAAATACTCGTTTCATTTAGATCGCATTCCATATTCCAATGCCCCTTTCACGTACTCTAGTATCCATTTTGTAACTTCCTTTGTTTAAATTTCAGTGAAGTCATAGAACACGAAACAAAGAATTGCAAAATAGAGACATGGTATTGTTTTAGTTAACTGCTGACTAATTGCCTTTTTCATATCTCATGTACATGCTGTAGACAGTGAAAAGGCTAATTATAAATAAATGCAGCTGACATATTTTGATTAGTGTTTTGTTGGCATTTTGGTTAGAATTTAATAAGACTTTTTGTTTAACGGTTGTAATGTCTGTGTGAATTGTCAATTGCTGGGCCTTTCCCTTTAATAGCACAAGTCATGTAGGGGTAAGGGTGCTTGTATTAGGTCCTCTCTGAACTATGAAGGTTGTAGGAGAACTTGTGACTCGTGAGGAACACAAAGCTGGTGTTTTTCATAACTTATTATGTTATGTACTTACATTTACTATTCTGTGCATGTTGTTATTGCCACTCTAGTATTCCTGCAGACTATATCTAAACTACATTTTGGTGCTGTTCCTTAATAAGAACTTGGATCACATTGTGCATGGGAGTGAGTTGGCTGCCAATCCTCTCGACAATCATTCTTAATAACAATGACATAGAAAACTAATGGGGCAACCAGTCCAAGAAAGGATTGAAATAAATCAGCAAGAGGAAGAAAAACTTACAAAAGACTTCCGGCACCGTGGGATTTCTCCAAATGGGAGAACATTCAAGAAGAAGCTACTAGAACCCAAGTACCGTCAGATTCTATCTAGGGCAATGTGGCGGTTACCAAGGATGCCGATATACTTCTTGGGCACCTACGATTCCTTGTCAGACATTATATAATATTGGAAAATCTTAGAGCCAACTATGACCAAGAGATTTGAAGGCAACAAATATTGCAACGATACGAGGAAAGGAAAAGTTGGGAAGAGGAGGAGAGATCGAAAAAATGCTGATGCCATTAACACCGAACAAAGGGTGACAAAGAAGACAGATTTGTGAAACAGAGGAAGTTGAAACCCAAAGATCATTCCGACTCTTGGAACAACAAGAGAGATGATTTAGCGAATACAAGAAGCAACCACTTCAAGAAACAAAAGATGAGAAAGCAGAAGCCCAAGGCCAAGCCAAAGTGTAAGAAGGAGCCAAAGCTGGAAACAAGTGAGGGTTTAGTCAGCACCAACACAAGTAATTGAGCACTCTACACCACTCTCTATGACACAGTGGAAGGAGATTGTTAGATCTGAGGGATATGATTGGGGAGTCCCATAGTAGGTCCAACGGAATCCGATTGGAAGGACAAAACTTAAATCCCCATTCGGAGAGAAGTGTTCATTCAGATAAAGAGATTGAAGATGACTTCCTCATAGAGGAAGGACGGGTTGTGTTGAGTCAAGCATGCATGATATTGAAGAACTGTTGATTGAAAATCCTTTGCCAAATATGCTTAAGTAGCCAGAACAACTGCAGTGACAATACAAGGGTTATAACATTGAGAGGAATTTGAAGGTAAACAAGACAAAATACAGATAACTTGCAAAGGACAAATTGGTACAGACATGTCGGAAAGTGCAAAGAAGCGTTTGAAACAGATTGCCCCAATGAGGAAGATAGTATTTGGAGCACCACTTCAGTAGAACCACAACCCACATCCCACAACCATGGGCACCCCATCACTCGAAAAACAGAAGTTGCGCAAATTCAATGGAGATAGATCTGAAGACTTGGTGCAACATTGTGGAATGTACATCACTATATAGATTGCCAATGCGAAAATAGACGAATGTACATGGATATGACACTTTTCCACCACCTTGTGAGGGGTAGTCAAATGCACCAACCACTAACAAAGCTACATGGAGGACTCTCAAGCTTGCCTTTAACAAAGAATTAAAACTCCATAGGGACGACTACGAGATTTCTATCAGGATTTACAACATCCATCAAGGTAAGCATGAGATAGTATGAGCTTACAATTGAAGATTCAAGGAGCTGTTTGACAAAATTGAGGAGGAGGTGGCCCATGGGCTGAAGAAAAGATGGTATATTAAAGGATTGGTCCCATCACTTAGGAAAAAATGAAGGTGTTCCCACCCTTATTGTATGAGGATGCCTATGGCGAGTAATGGACATTGAGAGTGAGAACAAAGGATGAATGAAGGTGAAGACCTTGATTCTATTGATAGCGAGCTAGGGTCTGCACGAGTTTTTTGGAGAGACATGCTTTAGGAGATGAGAGAATTGAAGATGAGAGACAAGGAAGAAGGGAAGGACCTTTAGAGCACTGATTGCAACACAAAAGGGCACACGATGACCAATTGCTTGAGAAGACTATTTTGTCAAATCTATCAAGTCAATGGCCATGATGTGAAAAGCTTCCCCTTCAATTTAAAAATAGGAGTGCCCAAGTCCTCCTCACCTAAGGAAAACCTTCAACACTTCCTACCACCTTGAAAAACCCCAAGGCAATACGGGAGCATCACTAGGGCCATCACCTCGGGGATACTGAAAACCAATAAAATAAGGTAAGATGTTAGAACAACACAATGGGGGTGGTGGTAGTTGCATCTAGTATGATGAAAATGATCGAAAAACGATTTCAATGTTGTAAGTGTAATTGATGGGATCACTTTGCAAGAGATTGTCCCATTGATCAAGTAAACATTGGACTTACTTTTTTTTACATGGCGTGGCCTAGGGGATCATAAGGATGCCGGTTGTTCGAAACTAGAAAGCATCAACATGATCAACATAAGAAACAAAGAGGTGTTGGAAATTAGTGGAGCCAAGAAAAACAAATAAATTATCCGGACCCATGTACAAAGGAAGCTGAGCATGACTTTGAAGAAAGGGTGGAGGTAGAATGAGTAATGAAGAAAGAGTAGAGACCTTCCCAAGAAAGTACAAACACATCGACTTGTTGGTTTGGGTCGACAAAGAAATTGTGAGGCAAGTGTCAAAAATCACCATTTCTATCAAAGTAGCTGACCTATTATAGAACTTCACGAAGCTCATGAATTGCTTAACCAATGTTATACAAGGAAAAAATCACAATGCCGAGCATGCGGCACTTCTCGTATTGAAGCAATAACAACAAAGAGGATGGAAGGGGGAGAGATTGTGTCATGTCCCTTTTTTCAAGCTAATGCCAATTGAAGACCTTGGTCTATTTCCCTTCCTTATGGGTCCAAGCGAACAAGCTAGAGGAAGCTAACAATGTCATCATGTGCTTCATTTCATGTTCATCTCTTAATTGGCATTGTAATTGTTGGTGAGCCTAGTGCCCAACAATAAATTAGAAATAAAAAAGCTATTGGTGAGCATGTAGGCTCCAAAAATACCAATTAGAAATTAGAAATGTACTTTTCTTAAGAGGTCGGCCATCATTTACATTATAAGCCCCCTTATGGTTATAAAAGGGAAGTCACTTGGCCATTAGAGGATTATGTTATGTAGATTTCTCATTTTTGGTAAAGGATTGCTTGTTAAGCATCTTTTTCCTCTCTCTCAAGGACACAAACCCTTGATTGAGGCATTGACGAAAACCCTTGTGGAGAAGTAGCGTGGATGAAACCCCACACTACCCTTTGGTGGATTTCTCTCTATTGCTGGCTATAACAGATTTCTGCCCCAAGAGACTTGCTTGGAGGTGTGTTTTCAAGGATATTGCTGGTTTTTATGTGATATCTTTGCATGGTTGGGCTCCCTTTGATTTATAAAGGTGAAATCTACCATTTTATCAATTGTTTAGTGCAACTTATATTTTATTTCAAGTAGGCGACCTATATTGAGGTGTTGTTTTGGTATGTGCGGTGACATTGTGGCAAATCGGAAATTATCATCTTATTTTCTATATTTCATAAGGCCAATATCTAGAAGTTTCATGATTTTTGGTGCTTTCTAAGTTGAGTTATGAATTTTTAAAAATAACACTGCAGACAAGGGTTTTGTGAAATTCATATCTCCATATCTAGGGCATTAAAAATCAGATTTCTTGCACTACATGATTGTTGAGGTTATATCATAATTTTAGAAATTCAAGTGAAGCTAATTTGAAGGGTTTTGAAGGCTCAAAAGTGGGGTTGAAACCCCAAATCAGGTCGCTGCCCTAGAACAAGGTTTAATTTGCAGATTTGTAGGGTTATAACAGCAGCTCATTAAATCTGATTTGAGAGCTTTTGGCCATTTCCTTAGGTCCCCCAAAGGGGACATTACGAGATGGAGCCCATTGTCGAACCCCTTGGCTAGGAGACCATGTAATCCACCCAATGTTTCTAACAATGAACTTATCTCGCAGGCCAATTGTGGTCCACATGGAGATCTTGGGCTTGAACCTAACCAATGCTATAATTTATGGCAGTTCAAGAGTGAACATACTTCCAGAAGAAACTTGGAAGCACCTCATAGAACCCACCATTTGGCTACCAACTTTCTAGTTAGTAGGAGCTGACCAAAACATGATACAAGGGTTGGGAGTCTTCCTGGCACAAAAGGTAATCATCGGCACTCAACCATTCATACTAGTATTTGTAGTTGTCTCCTTAAAGAAGAAATCCTATGATGCTTTACTATTGTGAGGTTGGTGACAATTGTCGTTAATACCTCACTTTAATACAATACTTTGTTGAAATCTGGGCGGTGTCCAAGGCTGTATGCAGCAGGACAGATGTAAATATCATTTAACAACACCCGTCTAATAATGGAAATAACTTGAAGGGAAATCTGATAGCTAATCTCATCTAGATTTACGGATTACAAAAGACAACTAAACAACTGAAATCAAACAACAAATCTAAACATAAGATGCTTTATACTGAAAGTATGCAGAAATCTAAAGCAATAATCTCAACAATAATCTAAATACCAGTGTGACAAAAATCTATTCAAAGAAAATACCAATTGTCCTTCTCCTTAGGCAAGAGTGGGCCCTTGCTCCTCCCTTGGACTTGGAATTAACACTTCAAACACAAGTTGCTCCACAAATATTCTAAGATTCTATTGATTGAAAAATTGCTATTATAGAGTAGTCCTTTATGGACGTATGATGTTACATTTATAATTATCTATCCAAACCGATGAGTCACCCAATCTCAACAATAATCTAAATACCAGTGTGACAAAAATCTATTCTAAGAAAATACCAATTGTCCTCCTCCTTGGGCAAGAGTGGGCCCTTGCTCCTCCCTTGGACTTGGAATTAACACTTCAAACACAAGTTGCTCCGCAAATATTCTAAGATTCTATTGATTGAAAAATTGCTATTACAGAGTAGTCCTTTATGGACGTATGATGTTACATTTATAATTATCTATCCAAACTGATGAGTCACCCAAAGAAAATGGAACTAACTAGAACCTTGGGCGGTTTTATTAACATAAAGTAAAACATAAAGAGAATGTGGTGTATTAAACAACACCTCCTACTCCTACTATAACTCGTCCAAACAAAAAGGGAGAGTGTTTATTTATAACAACCTATTACATTTCTCTCCTCTTAATGATAATTGATTGGAGAAAACATAGGAGAGAGAAGATATAGGAAAAAATAGTTATAGTGGAAGACTAGATTTCCGGCCTTGACTAATTCTTGTCCCTGTGGAGTCAAAGTGCTAAAAAGATGTAGCAGTTTAACCGAATGCCACTTCACCCCTGTTCGGCTCCTAGTTGTTCGCGTCTGCATCCTCCGATTTGCTTGTGAGATGGTTAGAACCATCGGTCGAGTTCTGGAGCAAGATCTTCATCAAAACGTTTAGCGCTAGAATAGTCGTAGTTTTCTGCATACAAAATGGTAGGTAGGAATAGTTTGTAGTTCCGTTGTATGTTGGATCATGAAATTAAGGCGATGTCGAGTGCGATATGGCACATCTCAAAACCATTGAAATGCTTTAGCAACACCCCAACTAATGCTTCAACTTGCTATTTTGACAAGCAATACACCTTTTTAACGGGAAACATTAGTTTTAAATGGATAAAATGACATTCAAAGAACAAATCAATATATACCTTCTCCTTTTCCTAAAACAGGTAAAAGACCTTTTAATCGCACTAAATCCATCTAAAACTTAACCAAAAGAGAAGAAAAAGTGTTCCTTTTTATGTAACTGATGAGGCATATAATGGCCTCATCACTTCCTCAAACTTAAAACTTTTTGCAAGACCTCCCTCCTCTCCGTCCGATTCAAAGCTTCCAAAATTATGCTATAGTCATACACTTGAGTGAAGGAATTCCATGCTTCCTCATTTGATTCGATGTGTCCTTTATATTCCCAATGTTGATTCCCACCGATTAAAGAAAAACCGAGGTTGTTTCTTCCTCGATTGCCATAAGGGAACAAGTGCCAATAAAAGAGGTGGTCTATATCTCATGCCTACCCATTCATGTTGGAAATGATTAATCATCCTATCCGAGCTTCGCCCTTCTCAAAGCTTAGTTCAAATTGTTTGGAGAAATAACCTCCCTTTTCTTGAGCTCATTAGGGAGTAATGCCCACCGTCTCTTACAAGCTTGCAATGATCTCTGAAAAGAGGTAGCGATATATCTATTGAAATCTCCCAGAGATTCTTGTAATTGAGCAATGTAATTTTCTGAAGTTCAGGAACATATACCTGTGCCTTGAATGATGTTACAAACTTTTCTGGATCTGGAAATTCATGTCTCATTACCAACCCTACACTCATTTGTTCATTGTCATATTCTTGCACTCTATATCTCCAAACCTGCTGATTTTGTAGGACAAAAATATAGGCCCTGATTTGGGTTTCTCTAGTAAAAAGATTAATCATAAAATTAGTGATGTGCCCAAGAATAAATTTGTGTAGAAAGAACTCACATAGCAAGTTCCTAAGTTGGTTATTACTAACTCGTATGTATGTTTGCATAAATGACTTCTCATCCTCAAAATCATGAGGTTCCTTGTTAGGACAATCGAAAAGTTTCCATATGAGGAATTGTTCTCTAAGGAAGAGAGCATAATAGTTGCCATGTCTCCTGCATGTCAAGATAACATCTACAATTTGATAGGTTGCAGACAAGCTCCTTTCCAACATTGCATTCTCCTCCAATTTTTCATTTTCCTCCTTGAGTTCCTCATTTTGAGCTCAACTTTTCTTAACTCACAACATTTTCTCATCCACTTAAGCATTCCTCTTGCTACATCAATTTGAACGAGGGGCATGCGAGTTTGGGTTTCTTTGCATTCTTGTTCTCGTTCTTTGCACCTGGCTTTGTAATGTTGCAATTGGCTTTGTAATGTTGCAATTTGAGATTGGGCCTTAAGACTTTCCTCATAGAAGGTAAAATTGTAGTTTTTAAAGTTTTGTGCCATCAAGGCTGCGGAATGCTCCTTTTCTTTTAGAGTGTTTTCCAAAACTATGATTTGAATTTCCTTGTCTTGGGATGTGTCTGCCTCCTCTAGTTCCCTGACCCAGTTTTCCAGTTGCAAAGTTTTTTATTTGTCTACCTGCAATTCTTGTTGTAAGGTTTGAATGGCATGAGTTTTTTAATGAGAGCAACTGACTTCAGGTTTCCCAATTCTTGTTCCAGTAATCTCATAGAAAATTCTGCTTTGGATCTTTTTCACTTATAGGACTATTGA
Source organism: Taxus wallichiana var. yunnanensis (assembly GCA_018340775.1). Taxonomy (NCBI): domain Eukaryota; kingdom Viridiplantae; phylum Streptophyta; class Pinopsida; order Cupressales; family Taxaceae; genus Taxus; species Taxus wallichiana. The sequence goes on from CM031239.1 coordinate 43,104,685, forward strand.
CTTTTCCTTCCAATCGATGGGTTCTTTCCCCTTTTCATTGACCGTAGGCTCAACTAGGAATGTTTCAAAGATCCGGTTCTTCATCAAGCAATGGTGCAGGTCTTTATTGGGGCTGCCATGGTGGCTCATTCTCTTGCGTGATCTTTGCTATATAGCGGTCCTCTTCTCGAATCACTCTCTGGAGTGATGATCAACCTCTTTTCTTTACTTTTCCTTAGATGGGGAGCATCGATGTGGGGGTTGTTACGCCTCCTTTGATGTTTGCTTAGATTCGGAACTCGACCATTAAAATTTCTTGTCCCTATCTCTCGAACCGTGCTTTGAGGAGGTTTTCTTCCTCTGTGATTCTTTGCTTCCCCTTTTTTAAGGACTGGGTCTTGTGTATGATGTTTTCATGCCCTTTTCTTTTGAATAGGCTCTCAAGACGGGGAAGGTTTGTGAGCGAATCCGCTTAATTGGTTTGTTTCTTAAAAACCCAGTCCATTTCCTTATTCCTTTTTCTACTTAAGAAAATGGTGTTTACATATCATTTGAATTAATCCATGGTGTTTCAAAGGTCCGCACCTTGCTTAGACTTGCTGGTCATAACTTGCAGAGAAAACAATTTTTTTGGCAAGTTAACCCTAAACTCAACATTCTCTGCACCATATCTAAGATGAATCAACATTTTCATTGTAGCCCCAAGGAAAATATTATGTTGTCATCACAAGTGAAATATTTCATCAACTAGGCGGCTATGGACTTCCAAGGCTTAGTCAAACTATCCCTCATTATCCCCTTGATCTTCCCAGTTTTATCTTGCAATGTTGTTATTTTTGGTTCTTTTTTCTTATGGAAGATTTTAATCAATTCACTATAAGGGGTTCTAGTATTTGCAAATTCTTTCCCTTCATCTAGGAGGCCTGAAATTTCATAGAGGATTGGAGTACTTACTTGGATTATTACCCCACAGATCAAGAATGATGCTCTTCTAGGTTTATTGCAAATTCTTCCACGATATCCTCATCAAATCCCTTGAATATTTCAAGAAAGCAGATCCATCATGCATCCTTGAAGATTTTGGCGGTGGGCTCATCCTTGAGCAACTTGCGAATCAAGTAGGCTTCGATGCTTCGGACTCCCATTGCTACGGATTGTGAAAGGAGAATGTCTTAGCGCTAAATATCACGAGAGAAGGGCTCGTAATGGTAGGGATAGTTTAGTGTTTAGAAAGGGGTTTAACAGTCACATCTCCAGATGTACATTAAATCTGCAATCAATGACCCGATCTTTGTACTGTGTGAGTTAGATTCGCATGCATCATGAAATCTTAAGTTTTCACCCTCACCTCTCTTATTCGTGTGGAAGTGATGTATTGTCCCTTCCATAATGACTTTTCTCCTCTTTTGGAAGTTGTTAAGAATGGACTTAAATGTGATAAAAGAAGAGATAAACCATTATAGAAATAAGAATAAGGTACATACCTAAGTGTTCTTCTCCTGCCATGTGTCCATTCGCAACTTCCTTTTGTCATGTCCCTTTTTGGAAGTTGATTTATGAAGACCTTAACCCATTATTTTCCCCGCGGGTCTAAGGAAGAAAGTAAAGGGAAGATTTGGATTATATTTTTATTGTTGTTTAGGCAGTTATTTCATTTATTATCATGTATCTTATTGGGAAGCCTAGTGCTCCAATAGAGGAACTTAAGTAGTTAGGAAATAAAGGTATTATGAGCATGTAGGCTCCAAATACCATTTGAATATTTAAAAGCACTTACCTTAAGGGCTCGGCCATCATTTCTATGTTGTAAAGCACTCCTTGTGGCTATTAAGGAGGTCGCTTGGGCATTATTGGATTATGTTTTTGGTGATTATTCATATTTTGGTGAAAGTTGGCTAGTGTAGCCCTTTTACTCTCTCTCAAGGACGAAACCTCTTGAGTTGAGGACCTCATCCAAGGACGAAAACCCTTGGTTGGGAACTTGTGGAGGACGAAAACCCTTCATGAGGTTTTGTGTGTGCAAGCTGATTTGAAAAGCAATAAAGTATCATTTTCTTGCATGATTGGTCTCTTTGGTGCAATAATATAATTATTTGGAGTGGAGCGACACCACTTGGAGTGATAATTTGGTATGTGTGATGTTAATTTGGCAAATATGAAATTACTCTCTTGTTCTCTATATTTTCTAAGGCCAAGATCTTGAATTTGGTGAATTTTGGAGGTGTTCTACTATTTTTTCCAAGCTCGATGATGTTCACTTGGTTAGGGTTCCGCAATTAATTATTTTCACACTCAATTCTGATTTTTAACAATTGAATGTGTTTGCTAAGGGTTTACTACTAATTTTGGCATAAGATTTGAAGGATTTTGTAAGGTTTGACCCATCTTTGAAGGGTTTAACTCCTCTAGGGAAGTCGCTGCCCTAGGAAGGGTTTGAATTACAGTTTTTGCAAGGTTATAACAACAACTCTATAATCTGATTTGTGAGCTTTTGGCCATTTCCCGAGTCCCCCTAAAAGGGACATTACAGTGGTATCAGAGCATCATCCTCCTAGCCTGTGAAGCATGGAAAGGTTCGAGAAGATGCAAGGGAAGTTAGCAAGGTCATTAGAAACCCTCGCCCTAACTGTGGAGAAACTCGTTGAAGTTAGAACAATCAAAGAAGAAGCCACTCCAAAGTCTTCCAAGGCTAGATTTGATGTTTCTCTATAGAGCTCTTCCAGAGAAGGTCTAGGATGCCCTCCCTTTTGCAGTGTTTGTGGAGTTGGAAACAAAAAGAGTTGGAATTGGCACAAGATCAAATACCCTAGAACAAAGGAAGAGGTTAGCGCTCCATAAGGACACCACATGCAAGGGTTTTGACACTACACATGAAGAAGGGTTTGGTGAAATCGTGGAGCATAAACCAAGAAAAGAGAAGGAGATCAATGAGCATACAAATTGGAGGTAAAGATTTTTTGGTATTTGATGTTGACATGTTGGTATCTAAGGGTTGCATAGAGCTGGAAAATAAAAAAGGAAAATCAGGACTGCACTTAGAAGGAGAAGAAAAAGCCAAACTTCAGCCTTGTGAAAGGAAATTGGTGGATGTAACCAAACCTCCTGCTGGAATGTTCCTAATGGCACAGTCATAGAGAGAAGTAAAGCCATAGAAGAAGCTTCATTAATTGAGGCCAAGACTGATTTTCAGATCAGCAACATGGTAGAACCCTTGAAAGGGGTAGTGAGGGCAATTGATCCTCTGAAATTGCAAGAAACCAACAAGCAGCCTGTTGATATCAAAGTTACAGTCCCTAGGACAAGTCTACAAGCAAAGGATGCCTTGAGAAAGGAATTGAACATACAAGTCATCAATGAGCCACACAAGGCACCAATAATTCAATCCAAAACCACCGTTTGGGGACCCACAAAGAAGATAGTCCAACAAGAATTGCAAAGGGCCTATGAGGATGACATTATGAAGGAGCAAATCCATGGAAGGTACCTTTGGAATACTTTTTGAGTGCTGATTCTAACTCAGAAATTCTGAGTCCTAAGAAGGTCACGGGCAGCTCATGGTACAAAGGTATCTCAGATTCATTGCCTACCAGTATGTCAATTCAGGTATGTTGTCATCATGCACAACCGGTTGGGAATGATAACCATGTTTCAGTTTCATTTCTCTTTCCCATGTCGCTGCCATGTTTATGTCCTCATGATCAGCATATTTCAAGAAATAAGGAGATAAGAAGTACCTCTTGTGGTAAAAACGTTTGGATGATTGGGTTCAATTTCAAGGTTGTTTCCACATGTGGAATATAGGTGCTATGTTGAGATTTACAAAAGGAGGAATATCTGATTTCAAAATCATTATGAAGGGAAATTCTATCATGATGTGTTTGGGACATGATGGTGGTTCTAATTTTCCATTTCATATGTGGTTAACCCATGGTTCCATGAAAATGGAAGAGCTAGAAAGAATGGGGTGGAAGGGCAGCGTTCTTACTATAATATGTGGCACACATCACCCATCCCAGGTGAAGGGTCTTCTTCATGACCAAAGGGTCACCATGCTTGTAGAGAATGGCGATATGCATCAATTTATTGAAGAAGAATTGGCAAGAAGGATGGGGCCAAACAAGGCTGGTTTCAAAGGCTACACGGTCACCATAACCTATGGAACATCTCCCCTTTGCACAAGAAAGATACCCCAGCTCACTATTCCCATGGAAAGGTATGAATTTTGTATCGACTTCTTTGTTTTAAGTTCAGCTGAGGCACATATTGTTCTTGGGGGTCAAGGGCTCCAAACTTTAGGGAATTTACCCTCAAAATTCACAAGAGGGGGTTGAAGTTCCACTTACAAAATGAAGAGGTCAGAATTCATGGAATCAGGAATGGGAAAGGTAGGCATGTTGAGCAAGGAAAGACTGATTTTATTTCCTTACCAACAGTTGGGAAAGGACTGATCATAGCTAAGAATGCAAGGAAGAATTTGGCAAACAACATCATGAGGAGGTATAAAATGGAAATTAAAATATGCAGGGCTGTTATGAGAGTTTTCTCAGTTAATATATGTTTACTCACAAGCAATAGAAGGCTGCCATTGTAATGTCCCCATTTTGAAGACCCTTAGCCTATCTTTCCCGTGGGCTTTGGGATGTCAGTAAGGAAATTATATTAGATAATTAAATATTATGGCATGGAGAGGATTTTTATCGTTTGACATTATAAAACAATAATTATTTAATTATGTAATTTATTTAATTTAATTCTCACAATGCAAAATTAAAAGGGAATTAATTAAATAATTTTTGGGTGGCTTTTAATATTAAAATCACCCTTAGAAAGGGGACGCCACACCTATGGAGGATAAACTATTTTTATTTAATGATTTCCCTCTCCTAGGGATTTCAAATTTTGTGCCTCCTTGTTTATAAAAGGAGAGCTTGGGATCATTGTGAGGGTTATGTTGATGAATTATTGATTTCACTCCATGCTTGGAGTAATGGGATGTATGCCCTAGCTTTCTCTCTTTTCATTTGTAAGCTTCATTTGAAGTCTTTGTTGAAGATATTGAAGACTCTCTTGTTCCATTCATTGAGTTCTCTAGTGTTGATGTGTTTTGTGCATTATTTCTCCATTAGAAGATTGGCGCATTTATTTAGAATGAAATATGCATGTTGTTGATGAATGTTAAAGAGTTTTAGAGTGTTCTATGATCTGATTTTTAATGCTGCAATTAATTCCAGCTATGGCGACTTGTGTTGGGTCATGTTTTGGCATGTTTTGAGGGTGAACAAGTTAAAATATAATCTGATCTATGTTGGCATAATTTTCCAAGTGTAGGACTCATTATTTGGAGGGTTTTTGAAGCATAGAAAGAGCTGATAATAATTTATGCCATTCACTCTAACCCTAGCGACTGGTTTGGGGATTTTGGGGGCTGTTTTGGAGGGTTTTCGGTGGTCTAAAAATTCAGATTAATATCTCTTTTGAAAGCTCTTGAATTATAGATTAATCTGCACTTTATTTCATGGCAAAAGACGAAGTATTGAGCAAGTTATGAATTTTCAAAGTTTCAGTTGTCTGTGAGCAATATTTAATTATTATGTGCCAGGGTTTCATCTACACAGTTTCAGATTTCGTGGGTTGATTTGCATGCCTTCTACTTATCCAAAAATTGTGTTCTATAGCTTGTTGGAAAGCTAAAAATATGAAGAATCTTTTGGCATTGGTTTGATAGAAAAATATTGGGTGGTGAAGGAGTTATTAATTTTTGAAGTTTTCAGCAGTCTAGTGCATTTATTAATTAATTACTGCTGTAATTAATTTCAGATTTGAAGAGATTAATTTCCTAATTGGTTCTCCCATCTAATCCACCACCTTGGCTCACTCCAACCCCATTTGGGTTGTATTGAAGCTAACATTGGATTATTTGAGGTCGAACTAGGAGGGTTTAGTCCTTCTAGAGTCGATTCAATAAATTAAATTGCATATTTGGATAATATCCCAAAAGGGGATATTACAGTGGTATCAGAGCAAACGTTCTTCCATCCTTGTGGGTTTGTTTGCAGAGTAAAACATGGAGCTTGCTAGTGACGGGGGTTTGAGGACCAAGCTCTATAAACTTGGGAAAAGGCTCAAGAGGCCTTCATTTGAGAAGAGTGTGTTGCTCAATATTCTGGAAGAAGCAACAAGTTGCTTAGCAAAAATGGAACAAGATGATTATGGATCCATGCTTCTTGCAAGGGATTCCTTGGTGATGCAGTTGGCTAGGCACGAACTTTTGGATCATGAAGATGGGGAAGTAAGAATCATGGTCGTCATCTGCATTAGTGAGGTTATGCGGATTACAACCCCAAAATTGCCATATAGTGATGCCATCATGGAGGATATTTTCGAGGTCATGGTGGGAAGTTTCCAAGGCCTTTGGGACCTCACTAGCCCTTGCTTTGGTAAGAGGGTTAGCATTTTGAACACTATGGCAAAAGTAAGATCTTGTGTGATAATGATGGATCTAGAATGTAATGATCTTATTTCTCACATGTTTGAAGTGTTCTTTGATGTTATACATAATGATCATACTCAAGAGGTAATGGTTCCCATGCAAACCATTATGTCTTTGGTGTTAAATGAATATGAGAGTCCCCCACCACAATTGCTATCACTTCTTGAGGAAGGATTGAGTCAAGAGGCATCATGTGTTGCTCATACACTTGCCAAAGGTGTTCTAGAGCAATGTTCAAGCAAGGTGAAGGCAAATATGGCGGCCAAGTCTATGATTCTTCAAGGTATGAGTTCTTTGGTGTTTAATGATAAAGATTTGGTATCTAATACTTGCATGAGAGTTGGTACTTGCACAGAAAAATCAAATTTAGTTCAAAGGGAAGAGAAGGAAGAAGAGCCCCTAGATGCAAATAAGCAAGGTAAAGATTCATTATTGATTGAAGAGGTTTCTTTGCTTTTGTATGATTGCATGCATAATGATAAAATGATCATGGGAGATGAATCCAAAAGGAAAGAGAAATCTGATTTGCAAGTTTGCATGGACAAGCAAAATGAGGGCAGCCAAGAGGTAACCAATGGTCATTATTTAGTTGTTACTAATGCTACTTGGGTTGAGAATGAATGCAAGGAAAAATCAGATTTGGTTGATGGGCATAAAGAAGACATTGGCAACAAGCATATGCATGATGAAGAAGAAATGATGGCTAAAGAACTCATGAGGGACAAATTAGATTTGAAGGACATCATTCACCTTCACCGTGAGCCATTTGAGAAACAAGAAGGGAGCATGAGTCTCATAGTTGCTCCAAGTCATCTCCCACCTAGCATGAGCATTGGTAAGGAAGAAAAAGGGGTTTGGATGAAGTAAATGATGAAGAAAAGAGCGCTGTCCTAAACTCAGAAATTCTGAGTTTTGTAGATGTTGGGGGCAGCCCAAGGTATGATCTTTCTTATTTTATTTCTCCTCATATGTTGAGCTTTGATGGGTATGTTTATGAGCATGATAGAGAGGTGGATATGAGGTACATAGATCATACTCTTGTTGGTACTTTTTCCCTTAATACTTGGGTGCATAAGGAACATGATGGAAGAAAAGAAAGAGTGATTATCACTCTTCCCAATAAAGGAAGCCATAATAGTAAGCTTGCTGGTCCGTATGAAGAAATCATCATTAGAGGACACAAAGGTATGATGGATTCCTATGTTTTTCTTTCTCTCATAAGGGAAAGTCATTGGCACAAAGAAAGGTACAAGGTTCCTTGGTCTCTCTATGATAATATTCATACATACATGCACTATATTTCAGTTTTCTCTCTTCTTATGAGCATAGAAAAAGAGGAAATTTGGGGTGTCATCTTGCACATATTGCTTCATGTGGTATGGGGATAAAAGGATTTGGGTTTTGCAAGTTTGGTTTGGATACAAGGATATCATTTCATTTCCTTTGTCAAATGATGCTAACTCCTATCTCTTTGGAAGCCTTGAAAGAAGGATGGATCACATGGACTACACTTTGCATGGTAAGAAGTTCATTTTCAGATTTTGAGCTACAATTATGTCTTCCATTTGAGTGTTTGATTGATATGCTTCCAAGGGTAAAATCAACCAAGGATAGGTATTGGGAATGTTTGGTTGATGTTGCTTGCATGGCCACCATCTTTTGGGCTTCAATGAAAAGTATGAGAAGTTTGAAGGAACATGGTATGAACTTTTCTCAAGGCATTTCATTTTCAGCTGTGCATGTGGATAATTTTCAGTTTGTTATAATTGAGGATGAAATTTCAGCTATATGGGAGCCATTTTTATTCACTAGGTTGATGTTCATTCATGTTGGGAGAAAAATTCTGAATTATGCTAGTTGTTGTCCTCTCATCTTTATGGATGATATCACCTCCATAATTCAGATTTTTTACATGCATTCGATGACATGGGTGATGGTACTTGGTTTTGGCTCATGGGTGACTGTTTGGGGGTGGAAACCAACCACTCCAATTCTGATTTTTGAAGGCTACAACAGTATTTTGGGCCACATGATAGAGTTTGGGGGCAGCCCATATATAGAGGAGACTTGCACACCATGGAGGCACCTTGAAAGGGTGTTCTTCAACCCTTATTTTTCTAATTTGTTTGCTTCTTGTGCAGATTTGAAAGAAAAATTACAGCGGAAGACACTCCTAATTTTTAGGAGAAAGAAGCATCCTAAGTTATTACAAATGCTACACCATTTGAGTGGCATGGGAGCTCGGTTTTTGGAGTGCTTCACTTTTGGACCTGGATGCATGAGCTTGTTATTGCTTGAGGGCAAACAATCTTGGGAAGGGAGGACTGTAATGTCCCCATTTTTGAAGACCCTTAGCCTATCTTTCCCCGTGGGCTTTGGGATGTTGCAAGGGGAAAATTATATTAAATAATTAAATATTATTGCCTGGAGAGTGATTTTTATCATTTGACATTATAAAACAATAATTATTTAATTATGTAATTTATTTAATTTAATTCCCACAATGCAAAATTAAAAGGGAATTAATTAAATAATTTTTGGGTGACTTTTAATATTAAAATCACCCTTAGAAAGGGATGCCACACCTAGGGAGGATAAACTATTTTTATTTAATGATTTCCCTCTCCTAGGGATTTCGAATTTTGTGCCTCCTTGTTTATAAAAGGAGAGCTTGGGATCATTGTGAGGTTATGTTGATGAATTATTGATTTCACTCCATGCTTGGAGTAATGGGATGTATGCCCTAGCTTTCTCTCTCTTTCATTTGTAAGCTTCATTTGAAGACTTTGTTAAAGATATTGAAGACTCTCTTGTTCCATTCATTGAGTTCTCTAGTGTTGATGTGTTTTGTGCATTATTTCTCCATTAGAAGATTGGCGCATTTATTTAGAATGAAATATGCATGTTGTTGATGAATGTTGAAGAGTTTTAGAGTGTTCTATGATCTGATTTTTAATGCTGGAATTAATTCCAGCTATGGCGACTTGTGTTGGGTCATGTTTGGCATGTTTTGAGGGTGAAAAAGTTAAAATATAATCTGATCTATGTTGGCATAATTTTTCAAGTGTATAACTGTTGCCATTTGGAGGGTTTTGAAGCGTAGAAAGAGCTAATAATAATTTATGCCATTCACTCTAACCATAGCCGACTGGTTTGGGATTTTGGGGGCTGTTTTGGAGGGTTTTCGGTGGTCTAAAAATTTAGATTAATATCTCTTTTGAAAGCTCTTGAATTATAGATTAATCTGCACTTTATTTCATGGCAAAAGACGAAGTATTGAGCAACTTATGAATTTTCAAAGTTTCAGTTGTCTGTGAGCAATATTTAATTATATGTGTCCAGGGTTTCATCTACATAGTTTCAGATTTCATGTGTTGATTTGCATGCCTTCTACTTATCCAAAAATTGTGTTCTATAGGTTGTTGGAAAGCTAAAAATATGAGGAATCTTTTGGTATTGGTTTGATAGAAAAATATTGGGTGGTGAAGGGGTTATTAATTTTTGAAGTTTTCAGTAGTCTAGTGTATTTATTAATTAATTAGTGCTGTAATTAATTTCAGATTTGAAGAGATTAATTTCCTAACTGGTTCTCCCATCTAATCCACCACCTTGGCTCACTCCAACCCTATTTGAGTTGTATTGAAGCTAACATTGGATTATTTGAGGTTGAACTAGGAGGGTTTAGTCCTTCTAGTGTCGATTCAATAAATTAAATTGCATATTTGGATAATATCCCAAAAGGGGATATTACAGTCACTCAAGAAGAACTCCCAAAAAGAAAGCAACTACAACATTTATGTGTCTATTGCATACTACTCTTTCAGCCTTCCTTTCATTTTGCAACAATTGAAAGTGAGATTCCAATGGTCAGGATGGCGGACACTCATCCCCACCCTCCTAAAGAGGTATGCCCAGCTCCTAAAATTCATTTTAGTCATCATTGGTTCAATTATAAGGGGGGAATACATAGCTACAATTGTGTTTGGGTTATTGTTGGAATCCTCCACCAAAGTGGGTGGTATGAAGATGTAATTGTGAGGATGGGAAGAATTCTGGTGCTTTACTCTTTTGAACAAGGAGACTCTTTTGTTTCCTTGGGGCCATTTGGGGTCCATCTTTTATTAAGAAAAAATTCACTTGCTTGATTTGGCACAAAGTCCTCATCTTCCATAAGACTATCATGGACATATTCAGACATTATGTGGCAGCTGGTTCCACTTGGCACCCATTGTTGAGCCTCTCTTCATCCCCCACATGGCCTACACCATTGCAAACAATGATAAGAAATCAGAATTGTCCTTGTCAAGTTCTTCTCAAAGTGTTGGTCCACTTACTAGCACTTATACGCAGCTGCAAGAGAATTAATTGTTGAGAGATGTTTGGGATAGAGGAAAAAGATAAAAGATCTCAGCAAAAGGTTGTTTCCAATTCCAATAGTCATGGCATTTTTTCAGTTCTTCTCACACTTTCCGGAAGGAGGCAACTCACCACCATGATTGATACCAATGAAGCTCAAGCTACGAGAGGTAGCTGTTGGGACTTTTTGGATGGTTGAGTTGCTGATTACTTAATTCAAAGGGACATTCCAATAGTGTGGTGGAGGGACATTTAGTCCACTTTGGATAGTGACTTGTTCTCAACTCCTACAGGGAGGATTTGAGTCATCATTCGTCTCGTCTTGAAGAGGAAAAGGTCTAGTTACAGCTGTCATCTTGATAGGATGTACATAAATCAGTAGAACATGGGGAGAAAAGAGAAAAGGGGAGTGCGAAGGAGCTAGCCAACATGCTAATATGGCATGAAGGAGGATGGACAAAAGATCATTTTTCTTGAATAAGTTTGTTTCTTGTGTAGGTACAACGAAGGAGCAGCTGAGATGTATTTGGGATTCGAGGACTTGCAATTGCTTAGCAGTGCAAGCAATCTCGAGAGGGGAGGACTGCATCATGCCCCTTTTTGGGTAAGGACAAGCAGCCTCACCCAATCAATTTTGCCTATGTCCTCCAAAAGAAGGTCAAGGCAATGAGCCGCACAAGGAGTCCAAAAGAGTGATGGATGTCTCTCTGTGGTAGTCTCTCAACCACCACATATGTTGTTGCATTGTCTGTGACAACTTGCACAACATTTTGTATGTCCACCTCTAATACAACCTTCTCCAACATAAGACTCAAATTCTCTACATTTTTAACTATGTTAGAGGCATCAATAGACTTCAAAATCACGATCTCACCATGTGAAGCCACTAAAATATTAATGAGGTGCGGCTCCTTCCATCCGCCCACCCATCGAAAGAATGGTGCATCCGTATTTATGCCATTGTTTTTTTTGTTCTAGAATTGTAGTTGCATCTACAACTGCACCCTTGAGGAATTTCCCACTTAAGTCTTTTGAAGAGGGTGCCTTGTACTTTTTCCTTACAATCACACTTTGCAAGTACTCCCAATATGGGCTCTTTGCCACATTGAATGGAAGGTTGTTGTAGTACTAAAAACTCACACATGCTTTATTCGCTTCCTCGTGCATATCCTTGTTTCGGGCGTACCTTGCAACGAAGGTTGTGCTCTAGGTATGTTCCTTGGTACAAAAAAACTATGTATGCCTTTGCTCGAACTCAATGAAGCAAATGTTCCTCTTCCTGTTCGTATGCGTGGACCACGGGTAGAGTCCACAATTGTTGTCGTTTCATCCTCTAAATCCTTTGTCATTCCATTTCTAGGTGTAATAGCTTTTCTTATGGTGTATGCACCCTTTCCTCTCTAGTTTCTTCACCACTAGCTTTGCGGCTCTTCTTTCATCTCTCGATTTGCCTCTTCCACAACGGCCTGGAAAACAATACATGCAAGGTGATACTTTAGACAATTAATGCCTCCAGAAAATGTTTTGCTGCAGAAATTGCAAATCACTGTTCCCGAAATTGCCCCATGTACACCATACTTCCAAGCGATGGTACGAGCGTCAGAAAACGTTTCCTACTAGTGATGTTGACCCAAATGTCGAACCTGATGCCGAGCCTGATGCCATTGTTAAGCTCTAATCTGCAACACAATGCACATTTAAAAAATTAAAAAAACGTAAGCTTAATTAAATTAAAAAAAATGTGTCTGAATAACCATATTTCACCGTAATTTAATAAAAATAACATACCTCCGGTTCCAAATGAGTATTAAAAATTTAAAATGATTCGCAATTAAATTGAATGCATTTAAAATTACAAAACATATTTGATGAATCGATTACAATACAAATATATAAAATTTAAATAATTTAGAATGAATTTGCGTAAAAAAACATACCTCCATCTCGCAAATGACTATTAAAAATTTAAAATCATTTGCTTTTACATTAGATGTATTTAGAATTACAATATGAATATATAAAACTTAAATAATATAGACCGAAATTTAAAAACTTGAAAGAATTTAAAAAAAAAAACTTACCTCCAAATGCAATTCTCCAAATTTCCTCTTCGAATTTGCTCAAAAATCCGTTCAACACATGCAATGCAAGCTCAAATGGTTGTGTGAATGAAAATGAAGTGCTTTGGTGCCTTATAAAGGAAAAAAACCATGTTTTTGAGTGTTTTAGACGTGTTTTGCGTACAGTCCATGTTTTCATGAGTTTTTAGCTTAGACTCGTTGAGTATTAGTGAATATTCACCAATACTCGACGAGCCCGAGTGGCGAGTTTAAATGGCGAATATTCGTTTCCTTTTTTTTGGCGAGTACTCGCCAACTCAGTGAGTACTCACCGAGTATGCTAACTATGTTTGATCCATATCTTGCCATAAGAAGTCCAAGGGGAACAATACTAGAAATGGCAATAAAAAGAAACACTTATACTAAGATCAAGTAGAACAATGTGGTGGCCAAAGGAATCACTAAATAACTTGAAAAAAGCAGGTATGACCACTATCGTTGGTCCAATATTAAATAACCAAATATCTCCCTAGATGGAAGATTATCCTCTTTCGAAATAGCTTGACCCCATTTCACAAAGCTTGAATAATTCCCAAAGGACCAATGTATTTAGGTCCAGTACATATTCTTGTAGATATTTTTCTTTTGAGCGATATGATAACTAATGATCGTGTTGTAACTCCCAATAAAAGAGTAATTATGTCAATTATATTCCATATAAGATGAGATTTCTTTTGGTAATCCCAATAAATTGATAGCTTGTTCTTTTATATCCGCTATATTAATCACTATTTTAATGATGAACCTCTCTCAAAATGATATCTATACTACCCAAAATCGTCATGATATCGGCCAATTTCATTTTTGAACTAGTTGAAGAATCTACAAATTAATTAGACCAAGTGATCTTATGTTCTATTTCTAGGAAAAATAATATCATTTCCTATTAAAAAATGCTTAATCTTCCTTTGGGAGCTTCTACTCTCTGTAACACCCATGTTATGATTCATCCAAACTAAGGGAATTTTTTTAAACATACCCCTTAAGTTCAATTAATGCTTTTAATGTTTAACATTATTAATTAGCTTGCTTGCTAAATAATCCAACATTATTAAATTGTTCATAATCCATCTAATAACATACAATAACCATGTGCAATTGTAAGGGTCTATTTAGATCACCCCAATCTCCCTTGAGTCACTCTATACGAGTGTGTATACTATGTATACTTGGTTAAACCTTTTATAAGTTATGAGAACATGTGCATCTCCTTAGTGCCCACCTAGAAGATATTTATGCAACTTCCATCCGGTATCCGACATTGTTGATTTAGGGGAATGGTGAATAGACAATGTAGTCAGAATTACATTACTTTGGCCAAAGTTTTCAAGCATTGCTTTGCAAGCTTAGTTTCAAGACTGCACACTAGCCTACAAAACTTGTCTTCCGTCACCACACAACCATCTCAATATAGTTATCTAGATTCATTGTTATTTAAGAAGGTGAATTAGTTTAAAAGAGAGAGTCTATTGACTCATTACACTAAGCGAAAGGATCATATCCGTACCATCTTAGGATCCCTATGGGAAAGATAATGATCATGTAATGAATTTCATCATTATGTCCTCTTTACCCTTCCCGTAGCCATCCTAAATTGGCACAAACAGAATACTAACGAGAAGACGAAGGGACATAACACCTAACGTTTCCTATATTCTTCAAGTTACCTTTGTTAGATAAAGTAACTAAGTCTTTTTTTACGACACATTTAAAATGTATTGATACACGATATTAGATTCTCATAAGAGGGTTATAATAACTCAACGAGTTACTAACTTTCATTAGTTCCTCTTATCGTACTTTTACAACGTAGTATACATCGTTAAGTATAGGTTTACTAATCATTTCTGTATCAAGTTGTTTCATTACATTCACTCTCTTTAGAATAGTCTTTATTCCATTGTTTTTGTAATTAGTCTATTTAATTCCATAAGCTATAACAATAACTTTTTTTCATTTACGTTGTTATCCCTTTTCATTTTGTTGGCTAGATTTTCTAGCATAAAGATCAAACCTAGGCGGTCATGAGATAAATCTCCTCATTTAACCGGTGAGGTGTCATGTCGATTTGTCAATAAAAATGTGTTGTTATCTATCAAGGGTTTTACTTTAACCACTTAGTTCATGAACCATAACTAAGAAGCTCTGCGTGCAAGTAAGCAATCTGTTTAAGAAAGGAAGTTTTTATAGCGAGAAGGAAGTAAAGGAAATACGAGAGAAGAAATGGGGAAGATGTGCATCCCAATTAGTAGATAGCAGAGCTAATTGCATGCACATAAAAAAACTTAATAGATATGAACACACAAAATTATAAAACAAAGGCAGCTCTAGATCCAAATCTAAAATAACACAAAGTCTATTAAGAGATCTAAGATTAAAAGCAAGAAAAAGCAGACACCGTGACACAAAGTTCTCCAGGAAACCCGCTCATTTGTATTCCTTTGCTCCAAGTTGCTCTCGAGGTTCAAAGACAAAGTTTAGAACACAAGATTGCTACTTACAAAGTCGATCGATTAACCCGAAGGTTCTTCCTCTACTTATAGAATGTAGAGGGGCAATTACAAGTTGAAAGCTTTAGTTGGTGACACACGTGAAAGTCGGAAAGAAACAATCGACAATCTTCCTTCTCGGAATTCCTCTTTGCGTGACATGTATGATTTGCAGAACTGAAAATAGAACTTTCTACTTTGCATGTACCACCTATCTCCAAGTAGTTAACTTCAAGTAATGGCTTTTAAATCAATCACTTAAGTTGTATAATTTAATTGATCGCTCAATTACTTTGTCGGAGGAAAAGAAGAAGGAAGAGAAAGGCTGACTTCGTCCTTTTTCATGTCTCGCACGCATTGATTCAAATGGATCTCGGAAGCATTTGGATCTGCGGAAACAAGTTGGAATTGCTGCAAGTAGCGATTGGAATTGGAAGCAAGCTGAAATTTTGCCTTCGCATTGTCTTCTCTTTTATCTTTGAAGCTTTTGCGCAGTTCTTCATTGTGTACATGCATCGTCTGCAAGGTTGGCCGTAGATAACTCATCATCCTTATTTTTAATTGCATATGAGCAATTAAAAATTCTGGAAAGCACTCAGGGTGAATGAAAATTCAATGAAGGCTTCAACTGGAAGATGAGAGCACATGCACAGGATCTTGGAAGGAATTTTCCACGCACTGACTTCTTCACGGGCTGCATTCAAAACAAGAGGATGAAGCCTTTGTGCCGGAAGCTTTTGCAACTATGAGATCTGGATCTGGATCTGCATATGGATTTGCATCTGCATCTGCATCTGGATCTGCACCTGCATAACAAACTTTGGCAACTGGGCTATGGATGGAAAAGTTGCAACTCGAATAATTCCATTGCTTTTAATCTGCACGCATGAGTGAAGTCTTTCCTGCTCTGGATTTGTCTATCAATTCAACAAGAGGTTTTGAGCCTAGATCCGTGTCTCCAGTATCTGCAAATTTAGAAGTGATGCATGACTCCGTTGTGCTTTCTTTTTCATCTTTCTTCGCCATAGCTTTGTCTATCTTTGTCTGAACAATTCTTTTTCTTCTTATTTGACTGGAATTCTTCAAAACTGGTGCAGATCTGGATAATCCTTCAGATTTGGAGGAAATATTCAATGTATTGGACATTGATATAAGTTCCTTTTCTTTTGAAAAACACCTGTAATGAATTCCTTAGCACCTGTAACACTTATGCAAACAATTATGTAGACAAAGATCACCCTCCTTCAAAGCATGCGCCAAATTTGGAAGCTTTTAGCCTTGTTGCCACCTTGCCTGAGCAAAATCCTTCTTCAAATGCCTTGTTTCCACCTTGCCTGAGCAAAATCCTTCTTCAAATGGGGCGCACTTTTCCTCTTGGCTGCAATTCTTTACCTGTGAATTAAATAATTCACCCATATGGCTGCCCATGCTTATATAACCCTCACAATTCTATAATTAATAATTGCCCTAACAATTAAAGGCAATTAATTAATTAAAAATCATGCTCTTCTCTTTAAAAATAGCATGTTTAAGGACATCGATCCAATAAATTAAATTAATCCAATTTAATCTTTCACACTTCACTTCACTTAAGCTTCACAGTGTGCTTTGACCATAGCCACTGAAAATAGAAATTAATATAATCATTTAATATTTTAAAAATTATTAATTCCTTCTTAAAAGGGGCTGCATTAAATAAATTAAATTTATTTAATTTTGTAATTCTATTTTTAAATTCCTTATGTCCACTTCCCTTTGTTGACTTTTCCCAAGCCCTGGGTGCAAAATTGGGTGAATAAATATTAATAAATATTTATTTAATGCATTATTATTCACCCAAGGTGGGTCGCACTTTTGCATAATAGAATTCTATTTTTAAGAATTTTTCACAATGGGATTCTTTACTCTACAAGGCAGCCTGGAAATCCCATGATCCACTTAAGTGATTTGACTTTGACAATGGAATTATTTACCTGCAAGGCGAGCGATAAAATCCCGTGATTTCACTTAAGTCACTTTTCTTTTATTTCACCATGGGAATTTTACCTGCAAGTGCAGTAATAAATTTCCTTTGCGCAACTGACCTCTAACTTTCCCACCTTTGTAGTTTAAGTGAATTTTATATCACGGGAAAAAGTACCATGCTAAGCAGGTACAAAATTCCCACCTTGCCTGCTGCTTCCATTTTTCCCATTGCAGCTTGAATCCTTTGTTTTCCAAAAATGCGCCCAACCTCACAGGGGCTTTTCCGTGTACGACTTCGCTTTTCCCGGTGATCCGGACCTCCGATGGTGACTTCCTCCGGGCATAATGTGTGTATATGTTCTCCAGTGCTCCGGGCCAAAAATCGGGCTTACTAGCAAATGAATTGTTTACAGAAATTTCATAGGAAGCGAAGCAGGACAACACAAAAGCAAGAAAAATTGCCAAAGGGCACAAATAAAGCCCAAAACTTATTCCAAGTTAAAACCCTTACGGCACATAGGAAGAATGGCATGTTTGATCATAACAGAGTTAAAACAGAGCGCAAATAGCCTCATATGGGGCTCAAAATAATTAAATACAAATTTACATGAGACAAATCCCGTGATGAGAATGTAACAATTTTGGGCATATGAGTATTTGGCGAAAAAAAGACTAATATGGCTCTTGGGAATATCTTGACGCAATACAAGAACTTTCAGGCAATAAAAACACAAAACGACCCATTATTTTAAAAGTACGAAATTTTTTCAGATAGGGTAGTCACAGATTTCAGGATGAAATCTGGGGACACCACCTTTAAGTGTCATTATTCGGTTGCTTTAATCATTACTATGGGATTAATGAAATAAAAAATTAACATATAACTTAAGAATAATCAGCTTTATTAATAACTAGTTGTATAAACAACATATCCTTATTTCTATTTCCAAACAAGATAAGTCATAAATCAGCTAAGTCAATATATTTTGATTCAAATAAGGATAAATCTTAACTTCATTAATAATGATATACAAAATCACCAAGAACAATGCCCTTTATAAGATGTGATGGCATTCCATTCGCATTTATCAAATGATTACAATAATCCCTTTCGGATTTATATCAAAATAAACTTAAGACGTGATACAATCACAAATCAAATCCAAACAATCACTTTAAGCATGATGGCCTTTCTTGCAATTTGTAGGAGAGAGATGGATATGGGTCAGTTCATAAGAACTGACATGAGTCCACAAACTCATATTCCATGTTGTAATCATAATGAAATAACTGAATAAGTTATGGCTAAGTTTATTCATAATCAGTAAGATATAATTATAAACTTCCTAGTTTATAATAAGATATCTATCTCATGCACTTATAGTAATGAATCTTTGCATATATACATTTATACCCACTTGTCCCTATTTTATTTGACTTAATAAAACTTAGACATTTAAACAATATAATACTCATATACTACAATTCCAACAGCCACTTTAGAAATGTAACTATTCACAAAACAATCATACTTGGCATCTACAAAATCAAAACATCATGCTTGTACATTTTACAGTGATAGTCCAAGTTTGTTTTATATTTCCAAATAACCCAAGAATTGAAACATCCAACAACTTTACAAGAAGACAATTCTTGTTTAATAAATCCTTCATTCTTTTCATGTTTCTGATCAATCAATACTCCATACCTTCCTTCTATAATCTATCATACAGAGGTGAAAACAACTTGTAAAAGTAACTATCCTAACTAATCTAGCTCAACTCTGTTTCCTCCAATTCCATTTTTCATGTTTAAAAACAATTTATATTCCGTAAGAGAATTATAACAACAATATATCAAAAAGATATCTTCAATCAATTAATAATTGGTATGCTCAAGAAGAAGATCAATTAAACTGACTCAACGAAGTGCTCAAGGAAGAGCTTATGAGAATATAAGACTTATTTATAAGGTGCCTAACTACAAGTTGGTTGTAACTAGTTGAACTACATCAACCATTTTGTAACTATTTCATTTACAATAAATAGAGCGAACACACAATCTCAAATGTGTGCAATCCACCTTATCTTCATTTCTTCCTTGTATACATCTTCTAACAGTGGTATCAAAGCGAGACCAAGCGAGGAAAGAGAGTGGGTAGAAAATCCGCCACATTAGGGCATGAAATCTGAAGCATAAGGAGAAAAATGAACACATTTTCGTTTTTTATTTTCAACAGAGATCTAGGGCATCTCGAAGGCACAAAAGGGTTTTATAAATTTTGTTGAAGTCCCGTAGAAAAGAACACAATCGCAGTCACGTTTTCTACAAAGTCACAAATCTGGAGTAAAGACTAAGCCACGAAAAGTTGCGATTTTAGATTGTTTTACCGCAACGCCATTACTATATAGTCCGTGAGCACCATTATACAGATTATACAATCGTTTTTTTAAAAGGAAATTAACAGATGCAAATTTTGCGATTGTGAATATACAATCACATATATAGTCTCATTTTTCAAAGAAAAAAACCAATTGCGAGTTTTAGAGAAAAACAAAGTTTACAATTGAGGGTTTCAGGTGAATACGAAATCCAGGACTCCAGTTGGTGAGTTTTGGAAGGGCATGAAAATCCTGTCTTCTGTTAACAACGTAGGGCACGTTTTCAGTTTAGAAAGTTGTATTCTTTCAATATCTAGGAAACAAAACAATGCACTTCACATTTGCAGAAAAGGACACTCTTGGAAACTGGTATTTTATTCTTTTTTATTCATTTCCAAAAATATGTAGTTGTATTTATTCTATTTTATTAAAATGGAAATTCTGTAGAAAAATATTCTGGTCTAAATTTTCATACATGGAGAGTGAAAATACAAATGCAACTTATGAATAAAAACTTGTGGGGCATTGTAACGGAAAGAGACAACACCTACCGATGCATCAAAATTGTTAGAATGGCAAAGCGAGAGATGATAGAGCGAAAGCTATTATTGGTCTTGCTCTCTCTCCGACTACGAACTTCATCATGTAGAGACAAATCATCAAAGGAAATTTGGGATACTCTAAATAAATTATTTGGAGCGAAAGCAGTCAGTGCCAAATTTTCCCTAAAACTTCAGTTATATAGGTTCAAAATGGATGGAGTCTCTATGTCAAGTCACATCAATAATCTGAGGTCCCTAATCAGAAAACTAGCAGAAGTCAAAGCTGCGATTGAGGATGAGAATTCCAAAACTATTCTATTAAAGAGTCTGTCTTCAAAATACAACAATGTAGTTTTTACCCTCAATCAAATTCAATCTCAATCTCTAGATGATATGATAACAACTCTTCTAGCTGAGGAAAAACGAACTACAGAGGATGCAAAAGGTCATTCTCAGCAAGAAAGTGCATTCTATTCCAGAACCAGAAAATCTCGTAGAAGATCAGATAAAGATAAGTCGGAGATTGAATGTCATTATTGTAAGAAAAGAGGTCACACAACATGGGATTGTCGTGTTCGAGCCAATGATGTGCTCAAGGGTAAAGTCATATCAAATACAACCAATATAGCCATGGTTGAAGACCCACCGGATGCAGAAGGTAGTGAGGACAATGACGAATACGTAATATAAAGATGCTCTAAACTTTGAAGGCAAGTAAGGATACAGGGTAGATGAAGCTTGGTATGGATGGTTTTGAGATAGTTTGGGGGATTGTGGATCTTGGGAATTATACCCCCACGAGGGTCATGAGACAACTTCATGGAGCTTGTGAATGGCTCAAGTATGGATGGTTGTCCAATAATTTGGGAAATGTAATTCGGGAGTTCGGGAGGTGGAATCCAGGAACTCGGGAATTTTTCTCGGGAGCTACACCTTTATGAAGGTCATGAAGCAGCTTAATGGAGCCCTACCTTATCATAGCATTGCTTTCAAAGTGAAAGTGTCTGAAGATTGCGTAGTTCTGTTTTGTTCTAGTCTTGTTAGATTGTTTTTTTGCTTTATGTAGAAAAAGTCTTAAGAGGGGGTATGAGAATATAAGACTTATTTATAAGGTGCCTAACTACAAGTTGGTTGTAACTAGTTGTAACTACATCAACCGTTTTGTAACTATTTCATTTATAATAAATAGACGAACACAATCTCAAATGTGTGCAATCCGTATTCTCTTCATTTCTTCCTTGTATTCGTCTTCTAATGAGTTTTTAACTTAAAAGCAGAGACCATTTCCAATTTCCTACCATTTCCAAAATCATAATAACCAAGATCCAACAATGTATGTAGTGAAATAATGATAACATTTGTGCTCTAATAAGAGCTATAAACTTATCGCCGATGGGGTGGGAGTGGTGCGGTCAAGTCACATGGTTGTGTGCTTGCCCACCCGTGTTCAAATCCCCTCGAGGCACGATCCTCCTTGGAGGTGGTTTCGCCACTAGATGCGGCATCTCTACTCGTGTTGACGTTGGTGGTTGCTCCTCGCCGCCGATGTTGGTGGTTTCTCCTCTCGTTGTTGTCGTTGGTGGTTGCTCCTCTTGTTGCTGACACTAGTGGCTGCTCCGCGCACCTGCTTGTGACAGTGGTGCTCAAGCTCCTCTCTTGTGACGCCGGTGGCTGCTGCTCTCTCGCTGCCGACGCTTTGTTGGTTGGTTCTGCTGCTCTCTCTCGCCGCCATCTTTGGTAGTTGCTCTTCTCGCTGCGGTCACTTGCATCGTTGGTCACTTGCATCTTCACTATGGCTTCATGGTTGCTTCAATTGGGTTCCTAATGGTGGTCCCCTTCATTGTAACCTAGGTTGTGGATCCTCTCAAAAAAAAAAAAATCCTCAATTGTACAAGGATGTGGGTCCTTTCAACACCCTCGTTTACCCTAATTCCAAAAAAAGCTATAAACCGATCCTTTATTTCCTTTTGCAATCATGCAAAATAAACCAAAATACCCACAATGTGTTGGGTAGAATGATAACAACATTCTTCAAGAAAGGGTTGCATCTAACACTTTTCCCGTTTTCCAAATTTCTCACATCTACACCCAAAACGTATGCAATTTCAAGGCCTCAAATAAAATCAAACCCAAAAACACTACATTTCTAGGCCCTTCACATTATCCCAAACCTTACACATTATTTTCCATATCTAACTTAGTAATTCAAAACAAGGTCATGATTCCTAAGTGAATAACCAGATCCAAAAATACATTTAGAAAAAACGTATTCCCTTAAGGTTTTTTTTTTTCGTAATGATTAGAACAAAAGGTGTCTACAAAACTATTACAAACAGCCATACTCTTCAAGAGCAATGAAACAAATGATATTTTCCATTCAAGAAGAAACATAACCAAATGATAAACGTAGTGGGTCTTTAAAACAATGAGATCAACGAATTTCCCACGGCGAGCTGAACTCAATCAAATACAACAAAGCTCTATATGAGTTGTAACCAATTTTTAACATTGAATAGACCCCAATAATCCAAACACACGCAGGTTTCCATATCTCACAATATTAATAAAACCCAAAATGAAAATAGTTCGTTTCATCTTCTTTAACTAGGTATCAAAATAAGATCAACCCAAACCTATTTTCTACTCACAAATGAAGGACCAAAACTAGAAAAACACGATAGAATAATCTCATGCCCACATACTGAATTTTTCACAAGAATGTTTCCATTCAAGAAGAAATGTAACCAAATGATAAACGCAGAGGGTTTTTAAAACAATGAGATCAACGAATTTCCCAAGGCAAGCTGAACCCAATCATATACAACAAAGCTCTATATGAGCTGTAACAAATTTTAACATTGAACATACCCCAATAATCGAAACGCACATAGGTTTCCAGATCTCACAATATCAATAAAACCCAAAATGAAAATGGTTCGTTTCATCTTGTTTAACTAGGTATCAAAATAAGAACAACCCAAACCTATTTTCTACTAACAAATGAAGGATCAAAACTAGAAAAACACGATAGAATAATCTCGTGTCCACATATAAATTTTCACAATAATGTTTCGAAGGAGATATTCATCTTTCCTTAATTATTATTTTGATATTACAAACTAAAACCAAAGGAAAATGTTTACAGATTTTAACACAATGATCTCTCCACCGAATCCACTTATTTTTCTAGATTTCAAACAAAAATCACAAAACTTAAAACAACCATTTCCAGTTTTAAATCAAATAGATGAAACCAAAAACGTATTCAGGAATTTCACAATAATAACAAAGAGTAAGAGATGGGAACCCATGCTGTGTTTTCCTCAATCTTCTTTGCAATCTTTCCACACCGAATGCTCAAAAAACACAACTGAATCCTTCCATAAGTTTTAAATAACAAAAATGCCATAACCGGAGGAACAACAACAAATTTGCCATGCACAAACCTAAAACAAACTCCCTCGAAAATCTTCTTGCCCAACTCCATGTAGAGCTCAAACCAAACAAATGAAAAACACAAACAAAGCGTAAACCTTTGCATGTTTAGCTTCTTGGTGAAGCTTACGGTTCCCAAAGAACCTGACTGCCATTAACTCCTCATTCGATGCTCATGCCACGTCGTGGCCACCCAAACTACTGCCAAAACCTTAAACCCGTAAGCATCCATCTATATCGCTTAAGTAACTTAAGCTAAACTTAAGTTTATTAAAATCTTTCAAACTTAACTTGTATGGTGGGACGACGAACCCCCTTACCCATTTGCCACGAATGCCAAACTTAGCGTCATAAGCAAAGCTTATGTCGAGTGGTCGATGACCAACATCAACCAAAACAGAACCGATACATATAATCAAGCTTGAATGGTCCGTGACCATACTTAACAATATTAACCAATCGGTGGTCATATGACCCATTTAAAACAAACATAGATATCAATATCCATATATATATATTTATATAAATATTTATCATTAGTTACTTAGATCTTCGTTAACATATACTTATGTATATATGTGTATATATATTTGTATTTTTATATATATTTATTATTAGTTAACTAGATCATCATGACCATATATCCACGTATATGTATTTAATACATCATTAACTGCCTTAATTAAATGACAAGTCATAATGCATTCAAATCAACATCCAATAATTTAGACAAGTATTATCGATTTCGCTACAACAATGTATATACTAAGTCGGGATGTTTCACTCTCACATAATGTTCTTGTTTTGATAATTCAAACGTAGGGAAGGTTTTTGCTAATCAATTGAGATTAAAAATCGTTACATTGCGAATCTTTCCCTTATTTAGACATCGGACCTCAACATTCTCATAGGGCCCTCCCAAAATTACATCTAGGGCTTGTCTAATTATTCTTATAGATTCTTTCATTTCCCTTATTTGAAGCAAATAAAGAGCTAAGTTGCTAACAAATCTCCTTTTTGCCATTGGATTTCCCAATCCAATTTATCATAACATTCATAATGATTGACTTTACAAAGATCCAATTGGATTCGGAAGCTTGTAGCATGTGTTATGATAAAGTCCAATCTATTGCTTCTTCTCTACCCATAATGCCTACTCCCTCAACTCATTTCAAAAATATAGGATTGTGTGTAATAAGCCTTTCATAGTCTGTCACTTTTGAGAAGAGGTAATGACAAAAATCTAAGCATTTATCTAATTGTAGGGTAAATCCACAACTACTCCTCAAATGCGGAAATAATTATTCATCATTTGCATTCTCATGGCAGCTTCAAATAAATCATATATCATTTCCCTCCCTTAAAATATAAAAGAAAGGAGTTTGTGCACCTATATGAGCCATGAAAGGTCCAAACCATAACAAATGAGAAGCTATACGACTCAACTCTAGCATAATCGATCGATATAGCTAGCCCTTCTATGTACTTGAATATTTTCCAATCTTTCAGGTGCATCAACCATTATTGCCTTTGTGAACATAGTAGCTAAATAATCCCATCGTGTTACATAGGGTAGATATTGGATAATTGTTTGTTTCTTAGCAATTTTTACCATTCCTCTATGTAGATAACCTAATATAGGTTCATAGTCAATAAATTCTTCACCATCTAGAGTAATAATAAGTCAAAGAACACCATGCATTGATGGATGATGAGAATCCATACGTACGATCATGGGGCCTTTCTCTTTAGCAACCATAATCATTACTCTTCTCCATTTTAAAATCAATTAAGACAAACGACTCTTTGGAATTTAGTAAACCATAATTGGATTTGAAAACTTTGTTCGAAATTAAAGTAGCCCACGAATATCTAATTGTAATATCCCTTTCTAGGGCTTAAACCAAAAAATAAGGGTTTGGCCACAAACCCCAAGAATCAGATCTGAAAATACCCCAACACCAAACTGAAAATAATCTGATTTTATGACAGCAGATCCAACAATAATAGAAACCCTAGCAGCGAACTATAGAGGGACTTAAATGCACCATAAAACCATGCACAATAGCTGAAAACACTTCTAAATAATTATTTCATGTACGGCAACACTTATCCATTCAATTTGCATCAAAGAAATGGAGAAAACTAGAGATAACACACTGCTGTAATTAAATTTGGAACAGCAGCAGGACAGCCACATGCAAGGGCTGAAAACACTAGATGAACTCCTCCAAAAATAGCCAAACTATGGATTCCAGCCTTATAAATTATGCCGAATCTGAATATGAAAGAATAAATGAGTTATGTGCCCTAGAAGGCACCAAATCACACTCTAACCCAAGTCGCTCCCCTAGGGAAGAGCTCCAAAAATCATGCAAAGCCTTTGTAGGTCTTCTTCTTGATCCAAATCTGCAAAGAGTCTTCAATGGAGATCTTCAAGTCACCAAAAGGGAGGGTTTTCATCCTCCACCAAGCCACAAGGAAGGTTTCTATCCTCCTTGGATGCCACACAAGAGGGTTTTCGTCCTCAAGTGGAATGGTATTGAGCAACTAGCCCAACAAACCAAGTGTAAATGTAAATGTGCCCATCGGATCGTTCCCTACCGGTCGCTTGATTTGTACGCCCCCTACACATAGTTCTA
The DNA here is from genome assembly GCA_018340775.1 of Taxus wallichiana var. yunnanensis. Classification (NCBI taxonomy): domain Eukaryota; kingdom Viridiplantae; phylum Streptophyta; class Pinopsida; order Cupressales; family Taxaceae; genus Taxus; species Taxus wallichiana. The sequence goes on from CM031239.1 coordinate 43,131,084, forward strand.
GTTCTATCTGGGGCTCATAACCATAGATTAGATCGAGGCCCCTCTATCTATAGATGGTCACGAGCAAGTCCATAGAAATGGTGTGGTAACTCTAGAGTCGAAGTACAAACACCGACAACGACCGAATACAAGTTTGTTTCTCTTGCTCTGGATGGTAGATTGACTTGGACAACTTACTCCTTTCTAGGTTGAGTACTCCTACTGAACATGCCCACTCTTGGACGGTAGACGGGTTGATCAATCCCGGATGGTAGATGACTTACTCCTCTCTTCTCCAACTTGAACACTCCTGGTCCTTGGACAAGCACTCTCTGGACGGTAGATAGTAGACGCCTTACTCACAGTGCAACTCTATTTGGCCTGTATGTGCAAATATCTATATGGTTTGTGGGGTGAATCCTTGCACTGTATTGCCAGTTCAAATTTTGATCCCGGGCCTCCCATATAGTTATAGGGTGCCCCTGGCAAGAAAAATTTGTATGGGGTGAATCAATAGTTATGCCCCGATAGATCTTCAACCTAGAGACAGGTTGGGGTTGGGGTGGAGATCCTAAGACTCCTTTTATATCCCTTGCTTGGCACCAAAGGCCAATTAGATGATGGCCGACCTCTTTAAGCTTCACTTTATCTTTTAATTTGCCTTTATAACTCCTCCAACCCAACCAACCTGCCTTATAAAGGAAAACACTAAAAGAAAACATTAAAATTAATAAAAGAAAACTGAAATGAAGTGCAATTCCTTCCCTTGTTCACTTATTCTTCATTGCCATGGAAAGGGAATGGCAAGAAGTCTTCGTTTGGCCTCAATTCAAAAAAAAGGGACGTTATAGTAATTCAATGATTAAATTATTGTAGAATTTAATTCGATCTATCTTGAATAGATAAATCAGAAGTTGCTTACGGTTACCCACAATTTTCCACGAATCTCTTTCGGACTTATAGTCTCTTTTGTGCAGGTCCAAATGCTCCATAAGTTTTTACTCGATTGGTTACATAACATACTTGAGATTCAAATAAATCGCCTATGTTCTTAAGTACCAAAGAGGGATAAACGAACAAATTCTTGATCATAATTTTTTATGAAGTCAAATACGATTTATTGTTTTGTTTTATTTAATAGTAAGAAAAGAAATGAGATACATTTATTTTTGTTTGTGGTCTTTATATTATGATTAATTCTCGAAGGTTTGTTTTCCAAGAGATTAATTATTTGTCTCTTCTTGTAGAAACATGATTGCTTGAAGATGAGGAAAGAGGAACCTAAAGAGGAAAAGACAAACAACATCAACTTCGCATATACTGAAGTTATTTTTAATCCATAATAATCTAAGAATTGTGAAAAGCGATCCCAACAGGATATTCCCACTTTTGAGAATTGGTATAGACATTGTAATAATGTCTCGTAAGAAGGTTATCCTCTCCCTATTCTACCCCTGATAAAGTTATAGTTTTTTTCGTTGTAGCCCAAGAATATTTTCATTATACCATTTATGGGCCACATTTTTAATCCCAGTCTCGGAATAATTCTGGATTCATTTTGTGGTGTGTTTCCACACTTTGGAGGCCCTACCCAATAATCATTATATTTTATGATATCGGTCTCATAACACCACCTCTTTGGAAGAATAAGAGTAATAGTTTTGAGATCTCTTCTAAATCTGTCTCGACCAAAAATTTCGATATTTTTCATACAAGCCTTTTGGAAGCTGCATTATTAAAAAATCTCAAAGTCTTTTTGGAAGCCACTTTATTCTCAATAAAATAATGTTGTCGCATTTTCTTTTCAACTTCGTCGAAAATTGATTCATATAATGAAAGCATTTGCTTTAATAAAAACAATTTTTTTCTTTATATGAAACATAAACACATCTACTTTATTAAGTAAGAAGTTACCTAATTCATATAACTTCCTACTAAATAAGTTTCTCAAATCATAACTTACTACTAAGTATATGAGTTTATTCATGTTATGTTTGCTTCTTGTTTCTATAAGAAGAAAATATTTATAGAATGTTTTTGAAAAAAAAATCCATTTTTTATGGAATGCTTTTTGAAGAACATAGCATTTTTATGGAATGCTTTCTGAAAAAATCCATTTTTTGTGGATTACTTTTTGAAGAACATTCCATTTTTTATGGAATGCTTTTTGAAAAACATTCCATGTTTTACGCATATGAGACGTAAATCTCGTTAATAAGGTATCTTTCTTATTTAGGAGTTGAGAATTCTAATGCAATAATTTAGAAATTTATCAATCCCCCTAAGAGCTGGGTTAGATATTCAACCAAAAGGAAGGGGTGTCACCACGATGATAAAAGAGGTCATTTCGCATCCTTTACCCCATTAGAAACATTTCTCACCCGACATTTACAAAACCCATAATTTTTTTGAGATGAGTTAACATATCTAGAAGAATCTCTCTTATTGATAATTTTGATAGGTTTGACCCAAACTATTTCATATATGTCTATTTTGGGGTACATACGTACCCTCAACATAAAAGATCAACTCCCATCATTTGTATTCCACCAATATTTATTCATGCAAATAATATCCTTGAATTGATAACGAGGTCAAAGAAAATGCCTTATATTTTTTTCTTCTATCTATGTAAGATGTTCGTCTTTTCGACTTGTCCCCTGGCCATTTTTATGTCTTTACTATTGGACAATCTGTACTTTCTCCTAAATTGTACAAGATTTAGGTGAAAGTACATGATTTGAACTAGGAAGATTGAGCACTTGATACAAATTTATTTGTGTGGACTTCATGTTAACATTGAAATGTGATATGAGAATGGAAGTTTGTTTATTGGCATATCAATTTTATTTTTGTTGCAATAGTGTTTTCCCTTTGTTCAAACTCTTAACTTCATCAAGAGTATGATTATGGTTATGAAGATGTAAAATGTAAATATCTTGTTCGAGTAAGTTTTTATGTATAATGTGTGATTTTTCTCCATTAGTTGTTGGATCCAATCTTTGTGTATTCAATTTCCTCTTTAACAAATCAATTTCTTGACCTTCATTCAAATGTTTTTAGAACTTAAGAATATTTTTTCAAGTTTATTATCTTCATTCAAATGTTTTTATACTATAGTTTTGAGAATATTTCTTCAAGTTTATCAAGTGAAATTTGTTGTAAGCTCGGTGTGAAGTCTAATACACCACATATAGACCTTACTTATAAAAAACAACATATCACCCAACCTGGTGATCCGGATCCTAGGAGAGGGTAAGCATAAGCTCAAAATGATTCAATTCAATAACATAGTACACATATTTATTCTCCTAGAACCACTCTCTTAGAATATAGGTGAGCTGTTCTAACAACTCACAATCCTAGAATCTCTCCACAATCTCTTACATGAGTTATATTAACAAACTCACTTACAAATATATTAATATATTTCTCACACACACTAACAAACTTATGTGATACAATTGTGCATGACAAATGGTTGCATTAACCTAGGATTTTTCTAACATTCCCCCTTAGTGCAAACATGGTGAGAGGAACTTCGAAGTTATATCGATGGTTGGCCTTGTTTCACAATTGCATGGATTGTTGCTGACATTTGAGGTTCAATTGGTTTATATTTCCCCCTCAAACTCAAATCTCTTGGATGTTGGTTACAACCGAGAATGCATCCATTTACAAATGATAATGACTCTTTACGATTTTTAAAAATATTCCTCTATAGGAAAATATCCCCCCGAAAATTTCACCCCCTTGAAATTTATCGTTTGTAATTTTTTTACCTCCTATAAATTTTTTCATTATTGGAAAATATACTCATTTGCTTTAAAAACATATTGATCCTTTTACAAAATCCACCCTGGTAAAAATCACCCCTCAATTATAACATACCCCCTTTTACAATTTTTTTTAAGTATACACCCTAATATGCTCCCCCAAATAGACTTTCACCTCCTTAAGGGGTTGACCCCTTAACATATGATGTCGATTGGAAGTTTGATAATAAAAGTGAAGCCACTTGTGCTGTGTGGGAGGTTGATGATGATAGTGCAAAAGGTGCCAATTAACTTTTAAACAAAGCAATATTTGTAGTAAGAAAATAGATCACACCTTTGGTTGTGAACGCCGTGGGCTCTGCGATTGGAATCCACATCTCTTTTCCTAGATGGTGGGCTTTGATACTTTTCAAGAAATGCTTGTTGAATTTAGGGATAGGGATTTGTGTAGAAGGCCGAATCATTGGGAGGCCAAACCAAGCTATTTTTGCCAAACAAAGGTGCTCACGAGTTGGGGTCGTGTGTAGGGAAGCGCTGTTGAGAGAAATCAAAGAGGGTTGGAGCTGAGATCTATGCCATGTGAGATGCACGAGTATGTTGCATGCGCAGTGGTGGATCAATGAAGCACCAAATTGATCACTCAAGGAACCAACTTATTGATCAAATTTGTAAATGAACTCGTAGGAATCTATCAAGCAAAGAGCCATTTATTTCGTTGGGAGCCATCGTGTAGGCATTCATAGGGAGCTAAGGGATCCTTGGAGCCAATTCTATCGAGTTGAGCAAAGATCTAAGACGGCTTTGAAAGTGATGAGCGCACGACCAATTTGCAATGAATGATATAGCTTTAGTTGAAAGTGGTCTGGATAAAACAAAATCTATAGAGCCTAAGCTAATAGGAAACAATGTTTCCTCTATTCTTAGATGATGCAATCGGAGCTTGGAGTCACGGGGAGCTTTGCAGATCTGCCCAATACGGGATCCAAATTTGAGCTTGATTTGCCAAACTTGGTATGGAAAGAGTTACTAAAGATCGTGTCGAGTCAAAAACAGAGTGCAGTCGATCCAAAGTTAGGATGCGATGTAATGTCCCCTTTTCCAAGCATGAAGAAAGTCGAAGACCTTCAACCCATTCCATTCCCCGTGGGTTCAAGGATAAAGCTAGGGGACCTTTTGGAGATGTCTGTTGCACACTTTGCTTACTTTGTAACCCCTTGGCATGCCTAGCGCTACAAGTGGGAGTCATTATTAAATTAGATAGTCATAAAGTACACATAGGATTAGTGTTTTTATATTTTTATTATGTTTTCTTATGTTTCCCTCCAAAAGGGTTTAGGTCGGCCATTGCTTGTATTGCACCCCTTAGCTTATAAAAGGAGGATGCATGGCCTTAGAATGATATGCTGAATATTTTGATAAATTGAATTCTTCATGCTTGAAGAAAAGGGATGTATGCCCTAGATTGTTATTGTTGTTCCTTCATTGTATATTGATTTGGAGCTGGATTAAAGATCTAATTGGAGGTTTATTTCTGCGAATTAATTCTGTGTTCTCATTGTGGGTGTATGCCCTAGCTGAAGTGAATTTCCTTGGTGAAGTTTCTTATGCATGTTCAGCCCTTTTCTAACCCTACCGAATTCCTTGAGGGGGTCTTTGCTGTATTACCAGCCCTCTCCTAGGGCAGCGATTTGCATGTGGGGATTGTGCAATTAATTGGTATTAATTTCCCAAGCCAAGCGACTGGACTTGGAGGAGATTTGGGAAGGGTTTGATGGTCATTATTGCCCTAGTTTTGCATTCAATGATTGTTGTTATTTCTATGGCTATTTACATGATGTTGGAAGGTGATTTGGGGTATTTTATATTGACATATCAGATCTGAATATATCTATATGTTTTTGCTGTAATTTCCAGCCCAAAACCCTAAGGGTGAATTGGTGTTTTGGCTGTTTAGGGAACTTGTGGTGGTCATTTGTATGAATGGGTAACATCATTGCATTCTCCCTATTTTTGTGAGTCCGTGCATAGTTTATTTGTGTGGATCGGAGCATTTTTGAGTGAGTTATGAATTTTTGAAGTTGCCATAATTTTCTGCAGATTGGGGTTTCAAAATAAATTCATTTCAGCTGTATATGGGCTCTAAAAATTCAGATCTTTGCACGAATATATTGAGGGTGAAATATTATAATTTTTGGGTCACTAACATATCAATTCAGAGCTGTTTTGCATGGTGAAAAGGAGGGCTAAAACCCTAGATCCAATCGCTACCCTTTGAAGGAAAGATTTTGTTGCGTTGTTTGTATTTTGTGGTGTCTTTCCGATTTGTTCCCTTTACCTCAGCTAGTTCTAACCCCACTCCGGGTTGGAAATAGTAGATATTGGAACACTTCAGGATAGTTGTCAAAATCTTCAAGTATAATTACAAGTTCAAGAGTACTTTCAGCTGAGATTGCATAAGAGTTTGATTAATCCTTGTTGAATATTGGGTCGCCCAAGTTGGGGACATTTCATTCAAGTTGAGGTAGGGACGAATGGTTGCAATCGAGGGAAGATGCCGTTGCGAGGTTGAAGTAGAGTCAAAGGCCTAGACCGGACTTGGAAGGTTAGTCAAGGAGCTAAGAAGCCACTAGTGCAACGTAGGATTCACAATGAACCGAGGTCGATCAAATAAGGGAGTGCCCAAGGTGAGTGGTGGGTTGGTGACCATGAAAATCCAAAGGACCTCAATGCTGATCCAATTGCTGGGTGCAAACACACTGTCTGCAGTGCAAATCGTATACATGCAATGCAAATCTGTGTTGTTAAACACATATGTAGATGCACGGTCACGTAAAAAAAGAATTTACAATTTTCAATGTAATGTAATATTTTGTACTGCAAATTTTGAAACACAATTTTTCAGAATTTGGAAATGTATATCTGCTCCAAAAAAGCTCAAACCGAACAAATTATGCTCTAAAATGAGGATTTAGATGTGTTATATGCTTTGATTTAAAAATCGCGATTAATCGCCCGATAATCGCAATTTATCTTTTTGAACATGCAAAACGATTAATCTTTCAATAAATCGCGATTTTTTCAACGCGATAAATCGCAATTTCCCGACGATAAATACCCTAGCAAATCGTGGAAAATCGTTTAGTTTAGGTATAAATGTGAAAACGCCCAAATCGACTCTTCGTTTTCCTCTGCGACTCGTTTCGTGCGGTTTGTGGCCCTAGCCCTACTCCAAGTACACATATATTTCTTTTTCATTTTTTTTAAGATTTTAAAAAGTATACATTTAATAAAACGAATTTTCAGATTCATTCGTTTTGTATACATTTAATATATTCGTTGTTATACCAGTAATATATTAAATGTATACAAAACGAAAATAAAATAACAATAAATTCGTAATATTAATAATTTAATATATTTAGTTATAACTTATAATAGTAAAACCGTAAACTGTTATAATTAATTACTATATATTACCTTTATAATTATAATAATGTTATAATTAAATTATTGTTATAATTATAATAGACTAATAGTAATATAATTATATAACATGATAATATAATAGTGAAATGAATTATAACAATAATATTAATATATTTAGTTATATATTAAACGTTTACTCTGTAATATTAATATATGCAGTTATATATTAATTATGTTAAACTCTATATTTTTAATTCGTTTTATGAATGTATACTATTATATTATTGTTTTTACATTTAATTTAAGTTTATTTTATGAATTTAAATGTTTTTAAAAGTAGTGATAAAGTTGCCGATTAATGTCGATAAATTGCCGATTCCTGATTTCCGAGTCAAAATTTGGCCTGCCGATTAATCGCCGATAACGATTTTTTGAACTATGGTTATATGCATATGCGGAAGCAATATAAACAAGATTCAGAGATAGAGAAAATAAGATAACTCGAACATAAATTTATATTAATCTATTTGTTCATGGCATACTCTTGAGGCAGATGTATGTCTGCTTATTCTCTACTATATGTTTTCTATCTAATGCTACAAATATGTATACATCTATTAAAAACTGCAAAGGCTAAAAGAACCGTTATGGAAGTTGAACTATTTGGGCTTCCATGTGCGAGTCTTCACCTTTTGATAGTTATGTGGCTTGACTGCCAGGTGTGTGGTATCACTGAAAAATCATTGGCATAATGTGAGACTTGGAAGTGCAATTTGACATGGTGCGACATAGCTCCAAGTTTCCATGTGGCTGATGCGTAATCTAAGTGTTCAGCATAGGAACTAAGTTGCATGGTATGTCTGCAAGTGCTGCAATGTGGTGCAAGATGCTACACAAAATGTGGAGTTGTGCTGGATGATGGTGAGATTGAATCTCAAAAAAATGTTGCACGACATTAGCATGGGAAAGGGTCTTAGCCCCTCAACCTTGCAAGGGCTTTAGCTCTTGACACTTATGCACTCTGTGCCTATTGGCTGAAATGCACAATATGGTCTTATGAGCCGTGTGACATGTTTCTTGGTGCAAAATGCACATGATGATGGGAGTTACGTGGAGGTGCTTGACGTGTAAAGTTGTGTGGAGTTGCACAAGTGACTAAAGCACTCAAGGTAAGAGTGTGGACTTTCTTGGATGCGCGTGGATCACCAAGAGTGTGGGTGCCCATTTTATATCAATGCCACCAATTTTTGCATATTCGATGCTAGAAAAAGTTGGGATTGGATTTTGTTTTCTTATAATTCGACATTGTTAGTGTTGCTTGGTTTAATAATTTTGAAAAATACAACATATGTGATCTCTCCCTTCTTATTTACGTGATATGCTAAATATATTCCTTTTCAAATGTATAAGTAATCACCCAATGAATCATAGACATTTTTGTTAAATGGGTCACATGGTTTTAAAAATTGTATGAACATTATCCATTATTATTTTGGATGGTTAAAAATATATTTGTTGTGAAACGACTTCCTAATGGAATTAGGCATTCGAATAATTATTTTAATCCTATTTGAAAGTTGGGTGACAATATAACATGTAAAAGAGAGGCCTTTCACATTTTGGCCTTCATAAAAGATTGGCCTTTTGCATCAACTTATTACTATTTTTTCCTTTTACCAAGCAATATCAATATTATTAAGAATTTTGGTAATCAAAGGGCGTTAATTGTTTTAAATATAGTTTACTTGGGTTGAAGTAAAGTGTAATGTCCCCTTAGGCAAAAATAAGAGTAATTTGGATTCTCCAGAAACTCTTATGATAAAAAGACAACAATCTGATTTTCCCTCAATAAACCCTTATTAGAAAATGACATCGGTTTGATTTCTTTAATACATAGTAGGAAAACTCGCCAAAACCAAAAACTCGCCAGACCCCCAAAAAAAAAACTCGCCAAAAACTCGCCAATATTCGGCCAATACTCGGGAATACTCGGCAACTTAAAAAATACTCAATTTTTTTTTAAAAACATAAATTTTAAGCAACACATAGCTACAAAATGTATCAAATGAGCCCATAAAATGTTGGAGAAGTGTTTTCTATTAGATTTGAATACAAATACAATACAAAATCGCATCATCATGCGAATACGACAACCGGCTGATAAGTAATATGAATTTATGATGATTGACATTGAAAAATATCATCATAAATTTCATATCTATGCAAGTTACAATATACAATAAATTACATTTTCCTCTTCCCCAATCTAGAGAAATATTGGGGAGAGGGTCTAGTGCCTCTGGCTCCACTAGTCCCCACACTCGGCTGCGTCTCCACGCTCCTCCTAGAAGGCTGCGAATCTGGCTCGATCCTGGAACTAGATGGTGGTGCTGGTGGCTCCTCTGCTGCATGTTGGAGATCACCTCCAAAGATGTCATCCACTCCAATATCTCCTCGGAGTCCTGCTAGTGCTTCTCCCTCCATAGCCTCCCTCTCAAAAGAAGCAATCTCGTCCGCCTGTGAATGCGGGGTTTTCCTCTTTCGCCGGTACCACTCACCGTATGGATCTATCTCATCCAAATCAATGAGCTCTCTCGATGTCGCCTCAACTTTTTTTGTGCGAAGCCGGAGATTGTATTGCACAAAAACCAAGTCGTTGAGTCTTTTTTGAGTCAACTTGTTGCGCTTCTTCGTGTGAATGGCCTCAAACAAACTCCAGTTGCGTTCACATCCAGAAGCGCTACAAGGTTGAGATAGAATTCTGAGGGCTAACTTTTGAAGATTTGGGGTATTCCCTCCCCAATCCTCCCACCAAGAACCTACAAACATTTAACAAGATAATCAAAAATTTATAATTAATTAATAAAATCAAATATGTAACTAATAAGTAACTTGGTAAACATTCTAAGTAACTTGGTATTACCTGGTGACTGTGTGGTTCTCCCTCGAATAGCTAGCGCTGATGAAAAGAGTCTCCCCCTACCATGTTTGTAACTCTGCAGCTCTAAAATAACGAGGTCCCTCGTCTCAACATCCGGTATCATCCTCTCAATACATGTCGAAAGGCCCTCCATAACCTCTCCATTCACATCTGTGAAGCTGTCAGAGTAGAAATACTTGGGGTTGAGGTAGTACCATTGCGCATTGAATAGGTTGGTGGAGTTGATTGTTCCACCTCCGATCAATAATCTCCCAAAAGGGACCATATCTGACGATATCCCCCCTGTAATAGTTTTGGATAGACTCTTTGGTCCTATCCATGGCCTCATATACAAACCCCATGGGGTTTTGCTCCCCATCAACCAAACGCAAAACTCTCACCAACGGCTCTGACACCTACACACAAATTAAAATGTAAGATCGCAAACTTACAAGTTACTGATACATATTAGAAATGAAATAAAAAAGTGAAAAGTAGAACAATGTATTTAATATTTATAATTTAACAAATTAAAATAAAGGAATGAAATATAAATCGAAGTTTGAAATTACCTTGATGATCTCTATAGCTCTCTTTGCAAAGATATCATCAAAAACTATCTTTGCAACCCTCTCTCCATCAACTTTCTTTGAATATTGTGAGTCTAGCCATGCTTGACTCACAAACATTTGTTTCAAAGATGTCAACAAACTAGAAATACTTTGCAACGTCAAGAAGTTAGTTGCAAACCTTGTGACACCGGCTCGAACAAGTTCTTTCCCCTTTGTGTGTACTCTCATCAAGCTCAGAACCCAAGGGTGATTGTATATGTACTTCGTTATAGATCTTGCATCTTCTACAACCGGCCTCACCCAATCAATTTTGCCTATGTCCTCCAAAAGAAGGTCAATGCAATGAGCTGCACAAGGAGTCCAAAAGAGTGATGGATGTCTCTCCCTATGATAGTCTCCCACTGCCACATATCGCTTTGCGTTATCGTAATAACTTGCACAACATTCTGTACACCAACCTCTAATACAATTGTCTCTAACATAACACTCAAATTTTCTGCATTTTTTATTATGTTAGAGGCATCAATAGATTTTAAAAACACCATCTCACCGTTTGAATTTCTTTAAAAATTAACAAGGGTGCGGTTCCTTCCATCCGTCCACCCATCTGAAAGAATGGTGCATCCGAATTTTTTCCATTGTTTCTTGTGCTCTTCTAGCATGGTAGTGGCATCTGCAATCGCACCCTCAAGTAATTTTCCGCTCAAATCTTTTGGAGAGGGTGCCTTGTACCCTTTCCCTACAACTGTCAACGCTGTCACCAAGTACTCCCAGTATGGGCTCTTTGCCACATTGAATGGCAGGTTGTTGTAGTACCAAAAATTTGCACAAGCTTTATCCACTTCCTCGTGCATATCTTTGTTCCAGAATGCACCATCCAATGAAGGTTGTGCTCCAGGTGTGTTCCTTGCCACAAAATAACTCGGTATGCCTTTGCTCGAACTCGATGAAGATGAGCCTCTTCCGGCTCTTCCTGATCGTATGCGTGGACCACGAGTAGAGCCCCCACATTCTTTGCATCATCATCGTCTAAATTCTCTTCCACGCAGCCCCAGTCTAATAGCTTGTGCTATGGCTGCCTTCAACCTTGCGTTCTCTAGTTTTTTCTCCTCTAACTCTGCCAGCTCTGCTTTAATCTCTCGCGTTGCCTCTTCTGACACGTTGGGGCAAACTGTAACATCTCGGCAAGGAATAGTTGAAAGGTGATATTTCAAACGATTGATGCCTCCATTCATTTTCTTGTTACAGAAAGTGCAAAGAATTTCGCCCGCACAACTTCCACGTACAGCATACTTCCATGCTATGGAACGGGCATTCGGAGGAACGGTCCCTGCTAGTGATCCAGATGCCGAACCTGATGCCGAGCCTGATGCCATTGTTAAACTCTAATCTGTAACACAATGCACATTTAAAAAATTAGAAAACGTAAACTTAATTTAATTTTAAAAACAAAACATGCCTGAATAACAAATTTGCGTAAGTAAAAAAAATACATTACAAGCATTCAATTTTACATTACATGTATTTAGAATTACACAACGAATCGATTACAATACACATACATAAAATTTAACTAATTTACAATGAATTTGCGTTAATTAAAAAAAAAATACGTACCTCTAGCTGCAAATGAGTATTAAAAATTTACAAGTATTCAATTTTACATTACATGTATTTAGAATTACACAACGAATCGATTCAATACACATACATAAAATTTAACTAATTTACAATGAATTTGCGTTAAAATAAAATAAAATTACATACCTCTGGCTGCAAATGAGTATAAAAAAAGTACAAGCATTCGATTTTACATTGCATTGATTTAGAATCACAATAGGAATCTATAAAACCTAAATAATATATTCAAAATTTGGAAAAACTTCAAAGAATTAAAAAAAAAAAAACCTACCTCCAAATGCAAATCTCCAAATTCTCTCCTCGAATTCGCTCCAAAATCCACTCAACACAAGCAATGCAAGCTCAAATGGTTGTGTGAGTGACAATGAGGGAGTTGAGGGCCTTAAAAAGAGCCAAAACCGTGTAAAAAGAATGTTTTTTGCGTGTGAAAAGCGTGTATCCGTGTACAGGCCGCGTCTGGCGAGTATTTAGCACGGGCTCGCCGAGTTTTGGCGAGTACTCGCCAAAACTCGGCGAGCCCTGTTTTGGCGAGTTTTATGGCGATTTAACCGGGTTTAGGTTTTTTTGGCGAGTTTTTCAAAAACCGGCGAGTTTTCGGCGAGTTTTCCATCTATGCTTTAATATATTAATGCAAAATCATTAAAATAAAAACACCCACATGTTGGGAAACATAGATAAAGCCTCTAATGACATGGATTTGATTGAAAAATCGGATTTACATCAAAAACTGATTTTTTCTCTTTTTATTTCAAACTGAAATTAAATAAAAGTACAACTGACCGTTATTGGTAAAATCTTGCAAATGAATGGCTCCAGCTGACTGAAAATGGTGCTCTAGGGCAGAATCTAGCTATGTGCAAACCCTAGCACCCAACCCACTTCAAATCACAGCTGCAACAGTCTTCATAGGGGGTTGGCTAGCCCTAAAATCTGCCCAAAATAAGGGTAAAAACCCCAAAACTCGCTGTCCCAACTGGTGTCTTTGATGCCCTAGTTGTATAATCTTAGAGACTGATCTAAAACTTCCTAGCCGATGCCCTAGTTGCTGAATTAAATCTGAAATTGCAAAAATCTGAATGGATGCCCAAATGCAACTCTTGTATGGAGTCACCCTTGAAGATTCGAGGGTTTTCGTCCTCAGATGTAGATTGCAAAGGAGGGTTTTTGTCCTCAAATGCAAAAGTAGGAGCAGCAGCTCAAACCTTCAATGTCAAAATAGATGAGAGTAAAAGATATCTCCAAATGACCCCTCAATGCTCTTTTATAACTTTTCATGGCTCATTTCCCAAGGAAAGGTCCCCAAATGGGACATCCACCTTCTATTATGTTGTTGTGACTTTGCTTTATTTTAAAAGTCACATTTTAACAATAAAACATAAGTTGCCTTTTTATTAATGTAACTTAAAGTTACTTTTTCAACAACTTAAGTCACTTTATGAATATAACATAAAGTTACTTTTTCGACAACTTAAGTTACTATTAAATTATTTCCCTCACCACAGCCGTATGTCTATGGGAAATAAAAAATAGGCTAAAGGTCTTCCTTGGATTAATTTTGAGAAGGGAACATTACACAAAGGATGCAACCGTTGTATGGAGGAATTGGGACTCTTCCAATGGTATGCGGGAGTGGAACGATCCTCTAAAAGAAATTGAAGAGAGGGAGTAAGTGTGAGGAAGGGTGGCTTTTGTTTTATTTTAATTTGAATCTTTTACTTTTCTATCAATGTTTGGAGTTGCTAATTTTAAAAAATGCTGTAAGAGTTCATAAATGAGTGTGACGGACCCATATATGTCCGGCTAAGATTGAATAAATGTTAAATATAGTTTTTTCCAACTACATTTTCTTAATCAGAAATTAGTTTGTTTGGACACAAGCGAGGTTAACATTTTTGGTCACAAGGTTTAGAAGAATGTATGAAAACTTTATATTGTATTATTTTGGAGGGTTTCAATAAGACTTCTTATAATAATACTTGGCACGAAGGAGGGACGGTTGTAAATGTTGCGGATTATGACAAACACCATAAGGAGGTGTTGTCGCTGCTAAAGTTGTCATTATTCGGTGATTTGATACGAGAGGTTTGGAATTCCACAATGGCAAGTGACCTATGGACTAGTTTGAAGGACAAATGCATGACTTCAAAGAAGAGTCGGGTGTTATACGTGAAGAATTTGCTGTTTTCAACAAGGATGTTAGAGGGTGGGTCATTGTCAGGACACCTACTTTGGATGATAGATCTTCGAGACCAGCTTTCCTCCATCAACAAAAAGGTATATGATGACAATTTGGCGGCATTGGATGTTGAACCGTTTTTTGTCCATGTATGATTTATTTGTGGAAGCCCTACATTTGATGGCTGAAAGGCACACTTTGACTTTTGGTAAAGTCGGTTCCTATTTGTTACAAAAGGAACAGAGACAAGTTCAGACATTTGAGTCTAGTTTTGGACAAACTGAGTGCTTTTGCCACTCAATCAAAAGGGAAGTGGAAACATCAATCTAAAGGATCGTCTCCTAAATACCGTGTTACTACTGTTATAAAATTGGACACATTAAGAAGGATTTTCGAGAGAGACAATATGCCCTTGCTAATAATAAAAAGTAGAAGAGATGAGAAAATGTGGCAGCAACAGCACAAGAGTATGAAGAAAAGTATGCCTTTATGGCATCGTGCTCGGATGACAACCCTATGAGTTGCTGGTTCTTTGATTCTAGAGCATCAATATACTTTATGTGTCAAAAAAATTGGCATGTAAACTTTCATGCAAATTCAAGTTCTTCTAATTCAATTTCGTTAGGGGATGGAAGATCTCATGTAATAGAAGGGATAGGGGATATTGAATGATAATGCCAAATTCATAGTCATGGTCAACTTACATGCCTTAGTTGTGGAGGATAATACCAATTCTTTGTGGCGTGAGAGATTGGGACATCTCAACTTTCAATATCTTGCCAAACTTAGTAGATACCACATGGTTCTTGGTTTGCCTAGTACTCAAGAGAAGTAGGATGTGTGCAGGATGTTTGGTTGGGAAGTAGACGAGGAAGTCTTTTTCAACTGAAGGTGTTTGACGTGCAATGGATCTCTTAAATCTTGTTCATGCAGATCTCTATGAGCCATCGTGGAAGTCTTCCATAGTTCTTGGTGCACGATACTTTTTCTTATTGGTGGATGACTATTCTAGAAAGAGGTTGGTCTACATCTTCTAAAAGAAGTCTGATTGTTTTGCCTCTTTTAACAAGTTCAAAGCATTGGTGGAAAACCAGGCCAACACATGGATCAAGACTTTAAAATATGATAATGTGGGGGGATTCACTTCCAAGTTGTTCAAAGATTATTGCAGAAAGGAGGGAATTCATCACCAATTGACAACCCCACACACCTCACAATAGAATGGGGTGGTTGAGAGACGAAATAGGACCATCGTGGAGATGGCTCGATGCATGATGCATAGTCGAGGTGTTTTGTTCAAATATAAGGGAGACGTAGTAAACACAAACAAACTTGAGGTATCAACTTTTCATATTTTTGGTTTAGATGGATATACTTTGGTTCGAATAGAAAGAAGAGTAAGTTAGACTCTAAATTTTCAAGATATTTCTTTGTTGGTTATAGTGGTTAGTCCAAAGCTTATAAGCTGATTGATATTTCCACTAATAAGATGATTGTTCATCGAGATGCTGATGTGAAAGAAATAGAATCATTCTTTGTCCGTAATCAACAAGTTGTAATAGAGAGTGTTGTGAATCCTTTGCACAATGAAGAGTCTAGTTCATCTCATACTCCTCCATGGACTCTGCCCATAGTTGATACACTGGTCTATAGAAGATGCCAACTTGACTTGGTTCCTCATCCGATAGAGCCTTAACAAGAACATAATTCTTGATCCAACACAATCGTAAGTGGTTTTACTCCACTTTACAGGATGTTTTGGAGGATGGAATGCATCAATTAGATGCATGAGCTCAGAGGACTCGTAAGAATGTTTTTGATTTAGAGCATGTTCATCTCTCTCTTTTGATCTTCTCAACATACTTGAACCACAAAGATACATCAAAGGAAAAGGCACATTTGAGTGGGAAACTTTCACACAAACAAAGTATGATGCCTTGATGAAGAACAATACCTAGACATTGGTGGAGTTACCTCTAGGAAACAACCCATTGGATGCAAATGGGTATACAAGGTCAAGTGCAAAGTTGATGGTACTTTGGATAAGTACAAAGCTCATCTTGTTGTGAAAAGCTTCTCGATAGGAGGGAGTAGATTACAAGACCTTTTTTTCCCATTGCAAAGATGGTCCATTTTTGGTTGCTTCTTTCAATTGCAACTTAGTTGGATGGAAGGTTTTTCAAATGGATGTAAAGAGCACCTTCTTGAATGGAGATCTGGAGGAATAAGTCTATATGGAACAACTGGAAGGTTTTCAGGCAAGTGGTCGTGAACATATGGCATGCACATTGATTAAGTCCTTGTATGGACTAAATAGGATTCTTGAGCTCGTGATATCAAAATGGATCAACATCTACAAGCTTTTGGATTTAGAAGGAGCCTTTGTGATCCGGATTTGTATGTCAAAAGCAACGGTGATGACATTTTGATTCTTATTGTTTATGTTGATGATCTTGCCATCACAGGGAGTGGGGCCATTGCTATTCAAAGAGTAAAATCAGATTTATGTGCTGCTTTTGACATGACTGATTTAGGCCTCCTACACTATTGTCTTGGTGTAGAATCTGACGACATGACCATATGATTTTCATAGCCCAAGTCAAGTATGCTACAAATCTATTGCAAAAGTTTTAGATGTCTGATTGCAATTCTTGATCTACACCTATGGAGGCCGGACTGAATTTAACAACTCATGATAATTCATCACCGATTGATGAATCACTCCATAAATAGTGGGCATCTTGATATACCTTACATCTACATGAAAGGACTTATGTTTTGCTGTTAGCTACCTTTCTCGATTTTTTTCTAAACGAAGCTCATTCACTGGGCAGCAATGAAATGAGTTCTGAGATATAACAAAGGTACTCTTGACTTTGTCATTCTATATCAATGAGTCACCGATTGCAGATTGGTTGGTTATACAAACTTTGGTTGCGAAGGATCAGTAGATACTCAGAGATCTACCACCGGGTACATCTTTTCTTTTGGTTTAGGAGTTGTTTCATGGTAGAGTAAGCTTTAGCCCACTGTAACTATATCTTCCATTGAAGTAGAATACAAGGTCGCTGTCAGTGCCAGTTGTGAAGCAGTTTGGCTATGTCAGATTTTGATTGATCTTCAACTTTCCCAAGCCACAACTACTCTTTCTATTTTTTTGACCATTCTGGTCTATTGAAGATGGTAAAGTATCCAGTATATAGCCCGCATCAAGCACATTGAGATTCATCATCACTATATTCGACAGTTGGTTGATTCTGGTGATATCTCTCCTCTTCTGTCCTTCTAAGGAGCAGCCTGCAGATCTAATGACTAAACCTCTTGGTCCTATCTTGTTTGTAAAATTTCAGGACAAACTTGGAGTTGTTTCCGGTTTAGTCATTAAGGGGGTATTGAATATATTTATATACGCATGTTAGTTGGTAGTTCTCTAACTGATCTCAACTGTTCCAACTACATTGTAACCACTCCCAACATAATAAAATGACAGAGACACATTCATTACAGTTAGCATTCCGATTCCTCTTCCTTATTTCTCTGTTCACATCTTCTAGCAGTACATAGATTAACATTTTCAATTGACTTCTGAATAAATTCATTTGAAATATCTTTGAAATTAATCAGGATATAGCAAATATCCTTGATGGCTCCAAATGCATGTTTAATTATTATTTTCAGCTTTCAGATTATTTGTGTTCGTCTGCATATGATTCGCAACCGTAGAATCTTGGGTCTCATTTCAAGAATTTGAATCATTCATGTCTGAAATACTGTTCATAATAATTGAGATGAGCATTCCTTCATTGTCTGACTTATTACTGAAAATTCCTCAAAACTAGTGATGTTGCTTTATTAAGTGATGTTGCTTTATTAAATAATAAAAATTAAAAATCAACAGTGTGGCTGATCTGCTGCTGATACAGTCTGATAAACGTCTGCCATTGTTTGAGATATCACAAATTTTGAAATATGTTCAGATATATGACTGGCTAGGGCTTCTAATAGAATATCTTTGAGGGCTTGAATCTCTGCATGGACTCTGATAAGTATACTGTATCCTATAATAAATGTTCTTGTATTTCCATTTGGACAATTGTACTATTTCCAAACAGATAAAACAAACAAACTGGAACTTTGATTTAACTCAATCTGACCTCTGTTTCATATTTTAAGTATCCCTTCATAAAAGAACTTTGCAAATTATTTATTTCTCAGTTGATTGATTCTGTATTATATACAAATCCCTCTGTATTCGAGTTTTCTTTTGAATGCGCACTGAAAATATAAACAACTCACTAATATTCACCATCATTAATTGCTTGACCTTGACTCACCTGATTTCACATTGATTTCCCTTGGCCTTCATGTTCATGTGTTGTTCTTGCTAAGTATCATTGTTACTCAGTTCTCAATCGAACTCCTTTGTCTTTCATATGGGTGCATTTGACCAGTATTTTGAGATACTGGCCTTGGATTTTCCATCTTTAAAACACTCTGATACAATGTTAAGTGATACATACAAATTGTAACACCTACTTAACATGTATGGAAGGGAAAAAATCATTGCATTGCTTGATGGCATATACTAATAATTAAAAATCCCTCCTTATCTATGTCAGGTGTTGGATCAAACAATTCACTTAACTACATCATTATGATTTATACATGACAATAAGCTGCACTTTATTAAGCTAGCAAGTACTTTTCCTAGTGCTAACCATGAACATTAATTCTAATACATGATACTGGGATATGTCCATAAGAATGAACAGTATTACATATAAGAAGCTCATTTGAATAATTCAGCTGCGGGTTCTAAAATTTACTATGCTTCCAGAACGTGATCCATTGGAAGGATGTTACTCATGTCCACTCTCTACTTCTTGTTCATTTGTGGTCATCTTTGAAATCAGTGTCATATTGATCGTGGTTAAGACATGTTTAAGGTGTTTGTACTTTGTATTTACTGAGTTAAATGATGTCTGTTTTTTTGGTTTGTTTGCAGGGTCCACATCAGTATGAGACAGTTTCTGGTTTTGTTTGTAGGGCTTTTGGATATATTCCGCGGACAGGACAGAGTATTGATATAGTTCTTGAGAAAAAGAATGTTGAAGAGACTGCAGATTTTGGAGAGAATGGTGTGGACCATCATGAAGACCAACGAGAAAAGTATCAAAAATATAAACTCGAGGTTTGCTTTTTCTTAGAGTTTTTGTAGAAATATGTGACACGTGTCATAAATAATCACCAACTAGTATTTGATTTTTGGTAGTATGAAAGTTAAGCTAGGTTGAGCTATTTGGCAATTTGATGAATGACACTTGTGTATGAATTTCTAAGGCTGTAAAACTATATGCTCTAGAAGTAGATTGCTGGATTGTGCACTAAAATACTAAGAAGCTTTGAGAATCCCTTTAACTAATTGAGAGTCACAAAATATAAGATAGGTTATTTAGCCAAACAGTTTCTGCCCCCTGAACCGCCACGCCCTAAAACTAATAGAAGTTAGAAAAATTGTCCATTGGAGAATTTGCAATTGATTACTTAATTAAACATTCAAAACATAATATTTAGGCATAATATATATTTTGGATATACAAGTGGTTAATTTTATGAATTGGGAACACGTCAAATGGGAGTATAGTTTTCCCAATCTTTGTTCTGTGTTGCTGCCTTCATACTAGCCCCAGCATGGATAAATGGTCATTCAAAGGCTAAAGTACTCGTGCTATTCTCATACTCCACATAACCGCACTGATCCATGCAGGAGACGATCCAAGCAAGAGATACCATGGTTGTCATCCATAAGGTTGTGTTGCTGATCTATCGTGAATTTCTAGGAGTTCAAACATGCAAAACATTGTATTTATACTCAAAATTTGTTTTGGATGTGTAATTGTTTTCTTTAAATTTTGGAATGCGTCAAAAAGATGGCTTGACCCATCTATGTTCCAAGTTGATGCCTCCGCATTACCCGACTACATGGACATGGGAGAAATTGTGTGAAAGATGCATCACATAAAAACTTGACTAAATATGCTGTATGGTAAAATATATTTTGAATAAAATTGTGGATGAATATGGATCCTGTAAGTAATGACAAATTTGATAAACACAATAGAAGTGTGCATGTCACAATGCTTCATTCTTTGAGCAATCACTAATTTCAGATCCAAATTAAATTTTCCTTCGTCTAAATCTGGAAGCTCCGTTTAAATTGGAATCTTGTTGCTAACAATATTATTTAAGCACAAAACATGGAAAACAAGGTGGATGCAAGATGATGGAGGGAATTCCAACTTCAAAGCTACACTGCTGATCTTATGAATCACCTTGTAGGGCCAGTAGAATTTAGGTGCTAGCTTGTTGCCTTTTTGTTCCTTGAGATTCAACTGCCTATGTGGCTGAAGTCTGAGGAAGATCAAGATTTTTACCTCATAAGTGCCTCTCTCCTGTATTTGTCTGTTTTTTCATTGTGTTTTGTGCTATTTTCATGTTTTCTTTGAAGATGTATTTGACATTTTTTCGGTGTTGTATATTATCTTCTGCTTGCAATCTTGAGTGTCCCAGAAAATAGGAAGCGAATGATGGTGGTGGGTACCCATAGAGTAACCCAAATGGCACAATCTTGGTGGAAGTGTGAAAAGTAGTGGGGTACCAGCATTCTGGTATTTGGACCATCGAGTTTGTTTGTTTCCTATAAAGTAACAAAGGTATTCTTCCAAACTTTTGTTGTTCATCACCTCTGTTGTTCCATCAGATTAGGGATGATATGAGGAGTTGCGTGCTAATTGAGTACCAAAATTTGCAAACAGATATGTCCAAAAATCACCAGTGAACACAACATCCCTGTCACAATGGTTTCGGGATTGCCTTGAAGTTTTCAAACATTTTCCATGAATATCTCTGCAACTGTACAAGTTGAGAATGGGTAGGTTAGGCCAAAAAATGTTCATATTTCATCATGGCATTAACTACCACCATGATGGTACCAAGGCCTTCTGATTTCAATTTTTAACAATCTTGTGATGACATTCATCGAGACCACTTCCCAACACTGATTAAGAATGACCAAGGGCTGGAGCAGAGTAGACTTAACTGTTTCACCCATTTTCCTCAAGTCACACTAAACAATCACTCATAATTTTTTTGACATCATTCTTCAATCCTTCCCAAAACATTCCTTCTTGACCCTATGATAAGTCTTACAGAATCCTGAATTACCACTGATAATAATAATAATAATTTAAGATTTTGTTCTTTAATTATGAAGTTTTGCACAAAACAATCAAGCTCTTATACCATGAGGAGTCACCTCTGCATGTAGATTTCTCCTCACCGTCTAGATCATGTTGTAATTTACTGGAGGAGTTGAATGGTGCTCAGATCTTGTTGCCACTTCAAGCTTTTCTCTTCAAAGCATTATGGCTATATACTTGCCATTGCACAAATAAGTATGCTGTCTTCCTCTTCCCTTGAAAGGGCATTGGGCACAGCATTCTTTTTTCCTTTCTTGTATATGATTTCAAAGCTACATAACTGATTCTCCCCCATCCTCCCAACCTGGTACTGGTTCAGGTCCAGGTGCAATTTTCTTGCAGACTCGACCCAAGTGTGGCTGGGTTCTTCTTCTGAAGAATCCAGACGTACCTGTACTCTCCCGGGCGTAACCGGGGTGAACTCACTAGCTTTTGCTTATTTTATTTATTTTTATTTCATATTTTTCAAAATCAGACTTAAAATAATGAAAAAAACATAAAAACCACACCTGCAAACCCTAAAAGTTGCTAAAAACTAAAAAAGATAACATAAAACAACACTTGCCTCCCATTATACCAAAAGAAAAACACCAAACAACACACTTACCTCTCATTGCATACTTACTTCTCATTGCTCATTTAGGGTTGAAACTTCATCAAACAATATAGATTTTGACATTTGGTATTCACTTAGCATTATCAATTTATCAATTGTGGTTTTGTGGCTATTTTGTTTATTATATGCATACTATGTGGTAAATTCCATGTTTATGGCTAGAATATATATATTTTTGGTCCGGCCGTATCTATAAACTAAGTTGTACCCGGGGTATAAAAATTGCCGTACCGGAGGATACCTGTACCAGAAGTTAGAACCCAAAAGCGAACTGGCTGCTTAGTTTCAAAGCCATAATCCAACATTTTGTGGCCCTTTTTATTGCTCTTTAGTAGAAAGTCATTCAAAGAAGTATTTTAGATTGCCATGATCAGCTTTAACATCAAGTGATTTCCCATCAAGTACAAGCACTATTGCTTAGCTGCATGCAAAATGACCATCAATTCCTTCTCACACATGGCCATGTTTGCTCTTGCCTTTAAGTTGGTGACTCTCAAAAGATAGTGGGTTACCATCCTGTATCAAAAATGCTCCGGTTCGATGATACAAAGCATCGCACTCAACTATAAATGGGTTTGCTAAAATATTGCGTAGCCAAGACTTGATTGTGCACATTGCCCCTTTGAAACTGGGTGGCTTCGGTGTTCATATAATGCATATTTCTTCAGTAGTGTGTGAAAGGAGCTGCTTATGACACTGATGCCTACTGCTTCCAATT
This sequence comes from Taxus wallichiana var. yunnanensis, assembly GCA_018340775.1. Classification (NCBI taxonomy): domain Eukaryota; kingdom Viridiplantae; phylum Streptophyta; class Pinopsida; order Cupressales; family Taxaceae; genus Taxus; species Taxus wallichiana. Next base: position 43,154,167 of record CM031239.1, read on the forward strand.
TTCAACAATTTTGTTATGACATTCATTGAGACCTCTTCCTAGTACTGATTTGGAAAGGCTAAGGGCTGGACCCAAGGAGACTTAACTTTTTCACCCTAAGGAGACTTAACTTTTTCACCCTTTTTCCTTAGTCACACTTAACATTCACTTACAATTTTTGGATATCACCCTTCAATCCTTCCCCCAAAAAAAGTTTCTCCCAAAAAAATCCCCTCTTGACCCTATGGTAAGTCTTAAGGAATCCCATATTACCACCGATTGGGGATGCATGTAATTATGATAAGGTTTTGTTCTTTAATTGTGAGTTTTTGCTCAAAAACACTCAGTTCTTATATCATAAGGAGTCATCTCTCCATGTAGATTTCTCCTTGTTGTGTAGGTCCTGATGTATTGCTGAAGAATTTGATTGCTGCTCGGATCTTTTTGCCACTCCAATCTTACGTCTTTAAAGCAATCTGAATATACAATTGCCATTGCACAAAGAAGTATATTGTCTTCCTCTTTTCTGGAAAGGGCATTGACCTCCAAATTTTCTTTTCCTTTCTTGTCGATGATTTCAAAGTCATACCCCATCATGTTTGTGGCCCTTTTTTATTGCTTCTCAGTAGAGAGTCATTTGAAGAAGTATTTTGGACTGCTATTGTCAGCTTTAATGTTGAAGTGATTTCCCATCAATTACAAGCACTATTACTTAGTTGCATGCAAAATGACCTTCATTTCATATGTTTGCTCTTGGCTTTAAGTTGGTGACTTTCACAAGATAATGGCTTACCATCCTGTATAAAAACTGCCCCTGTACCATGATACGAAGGATCACGCTTTGCTACAAATGGTTTGCTAAAATGTAATGTAGCCAAGCCTGGGGTAGTACATTGCCTTTTTGAATTTTGGCGGCTTACAATGTTCATATAAATGCACGTCTTTAGTAGTGTGTGAGAGGAGCTGCTCTATATCAATAGTTCTTCATACACTTGCAGTCATAACCTGCAAGCCCTAAGAATCCTCTAAAGTCTCCTAAGGGTTTTGGAATTGGCCAGTCCACCATAGCCTTGATATTTTGCGATCCAATTTGATGCCCTCATATGATGCATTATAACCCAAATATTCCACTTGTATTCTGAAACCACATTTGAGTGGTTTGGCATAAAGATGATGTTTCTCAAGAATATTTATGACCTGATCAACATGTGTCAAATGATCTTCCAACGCCTTGTAGATTAGAATATCATTATAAAAGAGCACAATTTTTTAAAAGAGGGGCTTAACCACAGAAGCATCATACTTGAGAAGTTTGATGGAATATTCGTGAGCCCAAAGGTCATAACCAAAAATTAATAATAACCTTCATGGGTACTTAATGCGGTTTCAAGAAGATCCCCATTTGGTGGTCACGAAGGTGAAGGTCTAACATGGTAAGAAAACAGAGCTAAATGCAGTTATCCAACAAATCATCTATGACTAAAATGGGAAACTAATATTTTGAGGCGAGCTTTTTAAGATCTCGATAATCTGGACACATTTGCATGATGAATCCTTCTTGTGACCCAAGACCATCAGTGAGAAGGCATTTTGACTTGGTTGAATGATGCGTGCCTCGAGCATTTCTCACTTTGGGCATTCAAGTTGGCTCTTTTGCTTATACAAATAGTGGTATAACCTTATGTTATGCAGTTAGCTACCTGGAATGAGGTTGATGGCATGATCATGTCCTCAGACTGGAGGGATATCTTTGGGTACTCACTAGACATTCTTGGAATGCTTATCAATTATGGCCTTTAGATCTTGTGGAGGAATAAGGCCTCTTTACTATACTTTTGGAGAACAACAATGTGCTATGACTCCCCTTGTCCTCTTCTTCAACTTATTTTCCATGTGGTGAGAGTTGATCACCTGTTTGGCCATTCTTGAAGACTCTTTTGTTTGTGTTCCCTTTCATCCATGGTGAATTGAAAAAGAGATCTTGGAAATTCATTGCCATACCCTAGATTCTTCAGCCCCTGTACTCCCAATACCACATCTACTCTCCCTATAGAAATCACTAAGATAGAACTTGTCAGCAAATAGCTATGCGTCAAAGTTTGATGTGGCATTTACTCAAACAATCAATGGTATCTCCACTGACATTCATCACATGGAATTTTGGAGCTATATACCTAGAACAATTGAGGTAATTGACCAATTTGAGTAGATGGAATTATGGGGCCACTAGAATCAATTCAATCAATGACCTTTTGTTTTTTCACAAAGCTTTCTACCTTGCGGGTTTTAGGTGTACTACTGCTGGTCAATGCATGGAAATGTATGATGTCAGTTGAAGTTATTTATGTCCTTGACTTAAAGGGGAAGGCCTCCTACTTCTGGATCTTCTTCCTCATCCTTTTAAGCATATTCCATGTAGAAGAGTTACTTCTGTCCACAATTGTGACCCTCACAGTATTTGTTTTTGCGATTGAAACAAAATCCTATTTCTTTTCTTTTCTCAACATGTTGAGGCATATACCACATGGGATGAGGCTTCTTAGAAGAATAGTTGTGTTCTTAGAATGACACTATAGTTGATCTCTGCATTGACTTGTACTTTTCCTAAACCTCTCAATCTATGATTATGACTTGGTACATGGTTGGAGGTTTAAAAAGGTGAACATCATGTTAAACAGCTTCCTTTAAAACCCAAATGAATATGTCTAACATATTGTCCTACGTGTACTCATCTTTTGGATTTTGTTATGCTATTGGATTTGTTCTATAGGTCTTTGCTTGTTGACCAAATAAGGTTTTGTTCTGATTTCTATCATAATTAGCTGAAAATACATAACAAAGTTTCGACGTGATAGAAGTGTTTCCCCTTTTGCTCATGCATCCGTTTGCACCGCCAAAATTACTCACTTTCCACGTATAGGGCCAGCATTAACGCCCTTTGGATAAATGGAATTTGTTGTACGTCGTAGTTTTTGTTGTTAATTGGGGTATATTATAGGCTCATGGTCCTGCAAAGTCACTGTGATTGAAGTCTGCTCTTTGGATCAGCATGGTAAGATGATATATTTGGTGTACCAAGATTTCTAATCATCTCCTCAACATAGCCCATGCTATCATACAAGCTTCAAACAGATATAACCTGAAATTGATTGCTTTCTTGGGCTTATGGGAAATTTCATCCACAAGTTGGTCATAATTACTAGGAACCTCTTTGTTATCCACAGTGTTGGATTGTTCTTCTTTGGATGGCTTATTCAAAGGAGTTCCTTTGGTCGCAATATCAGCGTATTTTCAATTTTGAGTTAGAATAGTCATTAGGGTTTGGATGATGTCCGGTCACTTTGAGAACTTGCAATGAGTAGGAATGATGCAGACATGGGAATGGGAGGGAGGAGTTCCAAATAGGGCTAAGACATGATTATATGATTGTGATCACTTCATTGAGACAAATCTAACAACATAGTTGACAACCCAAAAATACAGCTTGAATACTTCATCTATATTTATGCCAAGAATGCTAGTGTAGTCAAAAGACTCAAAATCTTTAAAACGTTGGTATCAAAATGAACCTACTCAAGCCACTTATTGACAGGGTTCTTGATCAAATTGGAAGACTAATAAAAGATATTGCGGAGTTCCTAGATATCTTGTGACATCAACAACTTCCGCATGAGGCAAAACAAAGCGATTGCTTTGGTGGACCTTTGTGGTATCATATGGTGCTTCATGGAAACATCGAAGGCTCTAAATATATAATAGACATGATCAATAGACATGTCCTTTCATTATTGTAATGTATGTTAGTTGTACTTATATCGCATGAAGTAGGATATATTGTAGTATATGAAGTAGAATGGGGTGAAGGTGAGATATATGAGATATAGTGTTATAGCGAGATAAATATTTTATGGGCTATAAAGATGAGAATTTATATGTATCATTAGTATAAAGGAGTATTAATTTGAGAACTTGGTGTCTCAAGATTTTACCCTGAAATCTGAGACTACCCCATGTTTAAATTTTTGTTCTTTTAAAATAACGGGTCTTTTTGTGTTTTTATTGCCAGAAGATGCCGTATTGCGTTAAGATATTCCCAGTGAATCATATGAGCCAATTTCGACAAATACCCAGATGCCAAAACTCATTTTATCACTCCGCCAAGTTTTGTCTGCGAGAAATTTTTATTTAATTATTTATTAAATAAATAATGCCCCGTTTGAAGTAAATTGTGCTCCGGTTGAACCCTGTTGAAGTTTTGCATGCCAGTATTCACATATATCAATAGGGTTTTCACCAGGAATGAATCCTGAGCTTTGTCTGTGACTTCTGGTAACGTTTTTCGTTTTTATTTATTTCTTTTGCGTTTTTCTCCGGTTTTCCCGTAATCTTTCTGTTCAATTCCCTTGGGTCCATTACTTCGCCAGTATAGTCTGTTTACTTGCCTGAAGCATCTGGAGATCATTTACGGCCGCCGCACTAGAAGGAATCAGCCTCAGAAAGCAAGCTTCTGGTCAAAAAAGACGAAGTCATGCACAAAAAGCCTCTCCTAGGCAAGTCGCATTTTTTGGAATAAATGGATTTTATGAAAATAAGAAAAATATTGCCATCAATGCGTAGAGTTCGAGAAGATATGCACTTTTAGAGAAAACGACACCTAAAACAGAGCCACGGAATGAAAGTTACGGCACATGCAAATTTTGTTGCTACATCTTCCGGACCCTTTCCAAAAATGGCAAATTTTATTCCGTGCTTATGTTTTCTTCACCAAAAATCCAAATGGGTCATTTGTTGTTTTTATTGCCCTAAAAGTTCCTCAGATTGCACCAAGATAATCCTAAAGAGCCATATTAGTTCTTTTCGCCAAATACCCAGATGCCCAAAATTGTTTTTTATTCTCACATCGGGATTTGTCTCATGGAAATTTGTATTTAATTATTTTGAGCCCCGATGAGGCTATTTCGCGCTCCGTTTTAACTCTCGTTATGAGCGGATATGTTATTATTCCTATGTACTAAGGATTTTAACTTATTCTAAGTTTTGGGCTTTATATGTAACTTTTGGCAATTTTTCGTGTTTTTGTGGTGTCCCGCTTCGCTTTTCTCGTAAAATTTCTCTGGAATAACTCCTTCGCCGGGTAAGCCCGATTTTTGGCCTGGAGCAGCTGGAAAACATACACGCACATTTTGCCCGTGAGGAAGTCATCATCCGAGGTCCGGATCACTCGGGAAAAAGCGAAGTCGCAGCAGGAAAGCCTCCTCGGGATGGGCGCATTTTTGGAAAACAAAGGATTTAAGCCGCGATGGGAAAAACATAAGCCGCAGGCAGGATGGGAATTGTATACCTGCCTGGCAGGGTACTTTTTCCCGTGTTATAAAAGTCACTTAAGCCGCAGTGGGAAAATAGAGGTCGCAGCAGTGTGGGAATTTATTGCCTACCTGGCAGGTGAAAATTCCCATGATATAATAAAAGGAAAGTGACTTAAGTGAAATCATGGGATTTTAGTGCCTACCTCTGCAGGTAAAGAATCCCATGCAAAGTCAAATCACTTAAGTGGATCATGGGATTGTGGTGCCTACTGGCAGGTAAAGAATCCCATTATGGTGAAAATTCTTAAAAATAGAATTCTATTGCAAAAAAAGTGCGACCCACCTTGGGTGAATGGATAAAAATAATAAATTGATTATTTTTATTAAATTCTATTTTGGAAAAACCCAAGCTTGAGGAGGTCAAAAAGTCAAAGGGGAATAAAAATCGAAATAGAATTAAATTAAATAAATTTAATTTATTTAGTGGCTGCCCCTCTTTGAAAAGCCCATTTGGGATTATTTAATGATTTTTAAAGCATTAAATCATTAATTAATTTCTATTTTCAAAGTGGCTATGGTCAAAGCACACCGTGAGGCTAAAGTTGAAGTGAAGTGTGGAGGATTAAATTGGATTAATTTAATTTATTATCGATGGCTGTCCTTAAACATGCAATTTTTAAAAGAGAAAAGCATGATTTTTAATTAATTAATTGCCTTTAATTGTTAGGGCAATTATTAATTATAGAATTATGAAGGTTATATAAGCATGGGCAGCCATATGGATTTATTATTCAACACATGTAAAGAATTGCAGCAAGGAGAAAAAGTGCGCCCCATTAGAGGAAGGATTTTGCACATGCATAAAGTGCTAACAAAGGCTAAAAGCTTCAGATTTGGCGCATGCTTTGGAAAAGGTTCATCTTCGTCTCGCACAATTGTTTTCACAGTGTTAAAGGAGCTCTGTGTGTTGATCAAAGGATTCATGCTCTCTTTATGTGCAAATTAGACACCAATTTTTGGGGCAGCAGTTTGAAAAGTGCAGATTTTTATAATTTAAATTCACTATTCATACCCCGGTGGCCATTTTTGTCTCGAATAAATTGCAGGAATTCATTACAGGTGTGCTTTATAAAAGAAGAGGAGCTTTATCAATGTCCAATACATCGTGCATATATCCTCCGAATCAAGAATTGTCCAGATCTACACCAAAGATTGAAGAATTCCACCAAATAAGAAGAAAAAGACATTCGACAAAGATAGACAAAGCTATGGCGAAGAAAGATGAAAAAGAAACCTCTTGCTAAATTGATAGACATGATCCAGAGCAGGAGAAACTTCACTCATGCGCGCAGATTGAAAGCAAAGTGGAATTATTCAAGTGCAGCCTTTTCCATCCATAGCCCAAATGGCTTGCCAAAGTTTGTTATGCAGTGCAGATCTATATCCAGATCCATATGCAGATCCGCATCCAGATCTCATAGTTGCAAAAGCTTTCGCACAAAGGCTTCATCCTCTTGTTTTGAATGCAACCCGTGAAGAAGATAGTGCGTGGAAAATTCCTTCCAAGATCCGTGCATGTGCTCTCATCTTCCAAATAAGCTTTCATTGAATTTTCATTCATCCGAGTAAGTTTTTTAATTTTTAATTGCTCATATGCAATTAAAAATAAGGATGATGAGTTATCTACGGCCAACCTCAGACCGATGCATGTACAATGTAAGAACCGCAAAAGCTTCAAAGGATAAAAGAGAAGACAATGTGAAGGAAAATTCCAGCTTGCTTCCAATTCCAATCGCTTGCAATTCCACTTGTTTTGTTTTCCAGCCTTTGCTCCAATTCCAATCGCTTCAATTCCAACTTGTTTGCCTTCCAATTCCAATCGCTTGTTTCCTTGTTTCAGATCCACCGCTTCAAGATCCAACTAATTCTAGCTTGTTTCCAGATCCAGCTTTCAATCACCATGCATGCAGACATGAAAAAGACAAAGTTAGCTTTCCTCTTCCTTCTTCTTTCCTCCGACAAAGTCAGCCTTTCCTCTTCCTTCTTCTTTCCTTCGACAAAGTAATTGAGCGATCAATTCAATTATACAACTTAAGTGATTGGTTTAAAAGCCATTACTCAAGAAGTCAATTACTGGAGATAGGTGGTGACGACGTGCATAATAGAAGGTTCTATTTTCAGTTGCAAATCATACATGTCACGCAAAGAGGAATTCCAGGAAGGAGATTGCCAGCTGTTTCTTTTTCGACTTCCACATGTGTCAGTTCAACTAAAGCTTCCAGCTTGTAATTGCCCCTCTACATTCTATAAGTAGAGGAAGAACCTTCGGGTTAATCATCGATCAGAATTTGTAAGAAGCAATCTTGTGTTCTAGACTTTGTGCTGAACCCCTGAGAGCCACTTGTTGCAGAGGAATACAAAGAAGCAGGTTTCCGGAGAACTTTGTGTCACGGCACAGATCGTGTTTCTTTTGCTTTTAAATCTTAGATCTTTAAGTAAACTTTGTGTTATTTTAGATCTAGATCTAGAGCTGCCTTTGCTTTATAATTCGTGTGTTCAAATCTATTTGAGTTTCTTCTATGTGCATGCAATTAGCTCGCAATCTACTAATTGGGATGCACATCTTCCTTATTTCTCTCTCAGTAATTCCTTTAATTTCTTCTTCTTAATTCTTCCTTTCTTAAACAAAATGCTTACTTGCGCAAAACTTCTTAGTTATGGTTCATGAACTAAGTTGTTAAAGTAAAACCCCGATAGATAGAAACACATTTTTATTGACAAATCTGACACGGAGCCTCACCGGTTAAATGAGGGAGATTTATCTCATGACTGCCTAGGTTTGATGCTATGCAGAAAATCTAGCCAACAGTTTTTGGCGACTCCGCTGGGGAACAACTATCTTTGCAGATCAAAGCTTATCTATGAAGATCAGAGTGTTTTCCATACAAATCTCAACCTGGCTGAACGTCCATTCACCCGATCCGTGAAGGCGCAAGGAAGGACTGATCATTTCTTCCGACTGCAGGAGCAATTCAATTTCAATCATCCTCCTCAAGTTAGAAGCCGCAGATCTAGTCTTTCACCAGGAAGAAGAGTGCACACTCATCCAGATCCGGATCATCTTCAGCATAATTCGGCAGCTGGAATTATTCATCAAGTCTACTCTTGGAGAGGACGTGCCCCGTTCATCATGCCGAACCGAAACCCACTTGCCCTCAGCATACTGCTCCATGGGGGCAGCCTTGACCTTCAATCGACTCCTCCTATGCATGATCTACCTAAAGGGACGAGAAAGAATTTTCCAAAATTCTTTGGAGATGGAAAGCAAAACCCGGATGATCACTTGGCTGCGTTTTTCATATCCTGTGGAGTGCTTGCAAATGAACATGAAGATGTATCTGTCTCGGCTCTTCATAGAGACTCGCATGACTTGGCCGAGAATGGTTCTACCGGCTAGCTCCCGGCACTATAACCAATCGGGCACTATGCGGATGCGTTCGAAAAGATTCAAGGCAGCCAAGATTCCAAAGACTTTGATAACTCAACTCACTCCAAGAAGGAGCCACATGAGCACACATGCGGATTTTATTGCAAAATTCCAAAGATTACCGTACAAAATTCCGCTTCGCTTTTTGAATGATGAGAATCAAAAGGTGTTCTTCATCAATGCTTTGCTTCCTGAAGTAAGCTATCAACTGCGAAGAGCACGTCCTGCTGATTTGTTAGCAGCTCAAAACATGGCGGTTGAAATTGAAGATGACCTCATCATGGCTGGAAAGATAAAGAGCAAGATTTCTAGAGCTGAAATTTCATCCTCTCGCTACTACATCCGATTCACTACTGCAAAAGTTAGCAAATGAGATGATGCAGATGAAGAAACAAATGGCTCAAATGGCTCAAGGCAACAATATTGCCCTTGCTCAGAATTTCAACAACAACCAGAACCGCATTGTTGGTTTCCAAAGATTAGCAATCAAGCCGCTCCTAAACAACGTGGAGATGAATGAAGAAGACCAGGAAGCTGATGCTGATCAGTTCGAGAATGATGATTTTGTAGCTCCTGCTCGCGACTCCAATGTTAATTACCTGAACTACAAATTTGAACATGACAATGAGAAACTTCATGAAGATGATCATGGTCATGCATATGCAGAGTTACAAGATCACAACTCGCCAAGTCAAGCATTAGCCGATTTAACAAAGAAGGGCCAGCCCTTTACCTTCTTCCTCGCTCCTAGAGATAAGAATGTGAGTTCTTCATCTCAACCACGTAAAGTGGCTCTGTATCTCAATCTATTTCTTCTTTTGACATTATTGATCATGCCAAGAAAACTAGAGTTCAAATGTCAAGTCGGATACTCAAGGCCTTTCCCGAGCAATTAAATATGCTAGTCAAATATGTGCAATCACCAGAACAATCCAGTACATCAAAAGGCCTTTTGCCTAAGCCCAAGGATACTCCTCTCCAGAACAACACTGCAGTTATATCCTCACCATCTTCTGAAAGAGTGGAACCATTCTATGTTTCTCTATTGCTTAATGGTTTCAAGTTAAGCAATTGCATTCTAGATTCAGGTGCTTCTGACAATGTCATGTCAGCTAAAGTTGCAGATGCTCTTGGGCTTACCCTGACGAAGACCATAAAAAAGTGCTATTCCATGGAGAGACAAGTCCCTTTAATCGGACAAATCAAAGATGCGCAAGCTGTTCTGGCAGCTTTTCCTAACAAGAGATTAAAGATGACAATTCTAGTCAGCAGATATTCCCGCTCTCCTACGGATGTCAAGTAAGAAACTTCTGCAAAGAGCTGGGAGGAGAAGTAAAGATGGATTGGTCCTGTGCGCACATTCCTATCAAAGGGCTTAACCATAAGTTGGAGCCGGAAAAGAAGTCCAGGTACACGGTTACAAAATCTGAGGATCCTAGATCTCATATTCTTTTTCAGGAATATGACCGTGGGGTCTATTTCTTGGAAACGGATAAAAATGTTCCAGAGCAAGAAATTCAACCAGAACCAGAGCCAGCAGAAGAAGAGAAAGTTTGGACTCTAGAGTTTAAAGGCACATGTTGTTCTTTTGGATCAGGCGCTGGCGCTCTACTAATATCTCCAGATCATGAGGTATTTCCATACTCTCACAAGCTGATGTTCGAGAACACCAATCATACGGCGGAGTATGAAGCATTGCTTCTAGGAATGGAACAAGCTAAAAAGAAAGGAGTAAAACTTCTCAAAGCCCAAGGAGATGCTGAACTTCTAATAAAGCAGGTTCGAGGGCAAAGTCAAGTCAAAAGAGATAAGCTGGAGCATTACAGAGATAAAGTGCTTTCCGCCACATTCAATTTTGCAGCCTTCTCTATTGACTTTGTTCCAATAAATCTAAACTCCAAGGCAGACTCTTTAGCAGTCACTGCTGCACTATTTAATTCGGATAGACCACCGTCCATATTCAAACAAGGAAGCTATAAAGTGGAGATGGTCTACCACCCCAGAGTCCCTGAACAAACATCTGCATGTCTGCATGTTGAAGGGAGTGAATCACCACCACGACAAACAGTCAAAGGACAAGTTGATCCATGTCATGATGACAATAGTGGAGCAATCAAATCAAAAGGTAACAAAATCCCCAAGGGTTTAGTTTCCTTAGTGGAGACTTTCAACAAGCATGATCAGTATCTGAAGAAGAACAAAGAATATGGTGATAGTTCTTCCTTCGAAATGCAGCAAATAAATCTGGGAACGGAGCAAGTTGATGCAGACTTGCCCACCACAGAGAGAAGAAAGGATGAGCCACCACCAGATGAAGTTGATAAGGACTTGCCCAGAGAATTTGACAAGAAGGCCAAAGAAAGGAAGTTCAAGATCGGAGATTGGGTACTCTGGTGGGACAAGAGACATGAACCGAAGGACATGCATAACAAATCTGATTCACTCTGGAAAGGGCCCTTCATGATCAAAAGAGTTGCCGGAATGGACACTTTCTTCCTTGCCTACCAGGATGGAATTGAGTTACCACTGCCTTTCAACAGCATCTGAAGTTGTTCATCAGCTGAAGTAGGGTAAAACCTGTATGTACATAAATAAATCTTTGTTTGTTTTTCCTTGTTTTGTTTTGTTTTTTGTGCTGTGTTGTGTTGTGTTTGTTTGCCTGACCCCGTGCCCAAAAGACAAGATACGAAACCAGAGATGCTGGGATCTCATCTTTTCCCTTTGTCATTCTAACAAGAGAAAAAGATGTCCACAGACGGAGCTAATCAGTGTCACTCGATTTCACCCCAAATCATGGACTACCCTATCCGAAAATTTTTCGTACTTTTAAAATAATGGGTCATTTGTTGTTTTTATTGCCTGAAAGTTCCTGTATTGCACCAAGATAATCCTAAAGAGCCATATTAGCCCTTTTCGCCAAATACCCAGATGCCCAAAATTGTTTTATTCTGTCATCGGGATTTGTCTGCGGGAAATTTGTATTTAATTATTTTGAGCCCCGATGAGGCTATTTCATGCGCTCCGTTTTAACTCGTTATGAGCGGATATGTTATTATTCCTATGTACTGTAAGGATTTTAACTTATTCTAAGTTTTGGGCTTTATATGTAACTTTTGGCAATTTTTCGTGTTTTTGTGGTGTCCCGCTTCGCTTTCTCGTAAAATTTCTCTCGAATAACTCCTTCACGGTAAGCCCGATTTTGGCCCGGAGCACTGGAAAACATACACGCACATTTTGCCCGTGAGGAAGTCATCATCCGAGGTCCGGATCACCGGGAAAAAGCGAAGTCGCAGACAGGAAAGCCTCTCATGGGATGGGCGCATTTTTGGAAAACAAAGGATTTAAGTCGCGATGGGAAAAACATAAGCCGCAGCAGGATGGGAATTGTATACCGCCTCTGGGCAGGTACTTTTTCCCGTGTTATAAAAGTCACTTAAGCCGCAGTGGGAAAATAGAGGTCAGAGTGTGGGAATTTATTGCCTACCTCTGCAGGTGAAAATTCCCATGATATAATAAAAGGAAAGTGACTTAAGTGAAATCATGGGATTTTAGTGCCTACCTGCAGGTAAAGAATCCCATCACAAAGTCAAATCACTTAAGTGGATCATGGATTGTGGTGCCTACCTTGCAGGTAAAGAATCCCATTGTGGTGAAAATTCTTAAAAATAGAATTATTATGTGCAAAAAGTGCACCCTTTGGTGATGGATAAAATGCATTAAATTGATTATTTTTATTAAATTTTATCCTTGGAAAATTTGTGCACCAAGTCTTGAGGAAAAGTCAACAAAAGTCAAAGGAAGAATAAATCAAGAAATAGAATTAAAATTAAATAAATTTAATTTATTTAATGCCTCTCCTTTTGAAAAAGAAGGAATTTAATGATTTTAAAGCATTAAATGATTATATTAATTTCTATTTTCAAAGTGGCTATGGTCAAAGCACACCGTGAGGCTAAAGTTAAGTGAAGTGTGGAGGATTAAATTGGATTAATTTAATTTATCGATGGCTGTCCTTAAACATGCAATTTTTAAAAGAGAAAAGCATGATTTTTAATTAATTAATTGCCTTTAATGTTAGGGCAATTATTAATTATAGAATTATGAAGGTTATATAAGCATGGGCAGCCATATGGATTTATTATTCAACACACACAGTAAAGAATCGCAGCAAGGAGAAAAAGTGCGCCCCATTAGAGGAAGGATTTTTTGCATGCATAAAGTGCTAACAAAGGCTAAAAGCTTCCAGATTTGGCGCATGCTTTGGAAAAGGTTCATCTTCGCCTCGCACAATTGTTTTCACAGTGTTAAAGGAGCTCTGTGTGTTGATCAAAGGATTCATGCTCTCTTTATGTGCAAATTAGACACCAATTTTTGGGGCAGCAGTTTGAAAAGTGCAGATTTTTATAATTTAAATTCACTATTCATACCCCGGTGGCCATTTTTGTCTCGAATAAATTGCAGAATTCATTACATGTGTGCTTTATAAAAGAAGAGGAGCTTTTATCAATGTCCAATACATCGCATATATCCTCCGAATCAAGAATTGTCCAGATCTACACCAAAGATTGAAGAATTCTACCAAATAAGAAGAAAAAGACATTCGACAAAGATAGACAAAGCTATGGCGAAGAAAGATGAAAAAGAAACCTCTTGCTAAATTGATAGACAGATCCAGAGCAGAGAAACTTCACCATGCGTGCAGATTGAAAGCAAAGTGGAATTATTCAAGTCAGCAGCCTTTTCCATCCATAGCCCAAGCTTGCACAAAGTTTGTTATGCAGTGCAGATCTATATCCAGATCCATATGCAGATCCGCATCCAGATCTCATAGTGCAAAAGCTTCGCACAAAGGCTTCATCCTCTTGTTTTGAATGCAACCCGTGAAGAAGATAGTGCGTGGAAAATTCCTTCCAAGATCCGGTGCATGTGCTCTCATCTTCCAAATAAGCTTTCATTGAATTTTCATTCATCCGAAGTTTAATTTTTAATTGCTCATATGCAATTAAAAATAAGGATGATGAGTTATCTACGGCCAACCTCAGCACCGATGCATGTACAATGTAAGAACCGCAAAAGCTTCAAAGGATAAAAGAGAAGACAATGTGAAGGAAAAATTCCACTTGCTTCCAATTCCAATCGCTTGCAATTCCACTTGTTTCCAGATCCACTTGTTTCCAACCGCTTGCAATTCCAATTGTTTCCAGATCCAGCCTTGCTTCCAATTCCAAGCAATTCCAACTTGTTTCCAGATCCACCGCTTCAAGATCCAACTAATTCTAGCTTGTTTCAGATCCAGCTTTGAATCACAGACGATGCAGACATGAAAAAGACAAAGTTAGCTTTCCTCTTCCTTCTTCTTTCCTCCGACAAAGTCAGCCTTTCCTCTTCCTTCTTCTTTCCTTCGACAAAGTAATTGAGCGATCAATTCAATTATACAACTTAAGTGATTGGTTTAAAAGCCATTACTCAAGAAGTCAATTACTGGAGATAGGTATGACGTGCATAATAGAAGGTTCTATTTTCACAGCAAATCATACATGTCACGCAAAGAGGAATTCCAGAAGGAGATGCCACTGCTTTTTCGACTTCCACATGTGTCGGCTTCAACTAAAGCTTCCACTTGTAATCGCCCTCTACATTCTATAAGTAGAGGAAGAACCTTCGGGTTAATCATCGATCGAATTTGTAGAAGCAATCTTGTGTTCTAGACTTTGTGCCGAACCCCGAGAGCCACTTGTTGCAGAGGAATACAAAGAAGCAGTGTTTCCTGAGAACTTTGTGTCACTACAGCATCGTGTTTTTGCTTTTAAATCTTAGATCTTTAAGTAAACTTTGTGTTATTTTAGATCTAGATCTAGAGCCGCCTTTGTTTTATAATTTCGTGTGTTCAAATCTATTTGAGTTTCTTCTATGTGCATGCAATTAGCTCGCAATCTACTAATTGGGATGCACATCTTCCTTATTTCTTCTCTCGTAATACCTTGAATTTCTTCTTCTTTCATTTTCCTTTCTTAAACAAACCGCTTACTTGCCGCAAAACTTCTTAGTTATGGTTCATGAACTAAGTTGTTAAAGTAAAACCCCGATAGATAGAAACACATTTTTATTGACAAATCGACACGGAGCCTCACCGGTTAAATGAGGGAGATTTATCTCATGACCGCCTAGGTTTGATGCTATGCGTAAAAAATTCTCACTTAGAAATGGGAATCATTAAGTGGAAGAAGGGATTTTTTAGAGCAGGTAAAAATTGAAGGGTGAAATTCAAATCACTTAAGTGGAAGAAGGGATTTTTAGAGCTGTAGTGAAGGGTGAAAATTCCCATTTATTTTAGAATTCACCCTTGCCAAAAGTGCGACCCACCTTGGGTGAATAACAATGCATTTAATAATATTTATTAATGTTTATTCACCCAATTTTGGCGCCATAAATAGAAGGAAAGTCAATGCATGAAGACAAGCCAAAGTGAACTGAAGGTAGCATGCTAAAAATAAATAAATTAAATTTATTTAATGGCAGCCAACAACATGCAAAAATAGGCACCCAATTTGGGTGAATAAACATCATTGTTTATTAATTAATTGCCAGGAATAGGGTGGACAATTATTAGAAATAGAATGTTGAGGGTTACATAAGCATGGGCTGCCATAATGAAGATGTAATTAATTCTTTTTGCAAAGGATTGCAGCCTGGACAGTTTTGGCACCCAAGGAAGGAGGATTTTTGCATCAAAAAGTGTTTTTCATTGCCGGAAAGCTTCAAAGTTTGGCGCCTAGGGTTGGAATGGCTTGATTTTTGTTGTGACAATTATCTGCATGTTGGTATAAGTGCTCTGGTGAATTAAATAATATTTTTGCTTACTTTGCATGCAAGCAAAACCTCAAATTTTAGGGCAGCAAACTTTATATGCAGATTTTGGTGATAAAAATCAAGTAATTATGCCATGGACTCCATCTTTGTCTGAATAAATTGCAGGTATTCATCACAGGTGCTCAAATCAATGTCAGATACATTGAATATGTCTTCGAATATGAAGAAATTGCAGATCTGCACAAATTGATCCAATTACAAGGGATTCCGGCAAAATTAAAAGAAGAAGAGCTCAGACAAAGATTGTTCCAGCCATGATGAAGCATGATGAAAGAAAATGATCAACAGAATCATGCATAGCTTCCAAATTTGTTGAAGTCAATGATACAGACATTGGCCCTAAACCTATCACCGATTTAATTGACAGATCCAGATGTCATAATTGCAAAGGCTTCCAACAAAAATTCATCCTCTTGTTTCTGACACAACCCGTGTAGAAGTCAGTGCATGGGAAATTCCTTCCAGGATTTTGTGCATGTGCTCCCAATCTTCCAGTTGAAGCCTTCATCGAATTTACTTTGCATGTACTGAAGAAGAATTGCAAAAGCTTCAAGGATAGAAGGGAAGACATGTCAAAGGCAATACTCAAAGCAAATCATAGTCACCTGCTTCCAGATCCAACTTGGTGAGAATCAAAGACAAAAGAGTCAACTGCATGCAGAATATGGAAAAAGAACAAGACTGGAAGTGTTGCAGCTTTCTTCTAATTTCTTTTCCTCTTTCTTCTTTTTTCTCTTATTTTCTTCGACAAAGTAATTGAGCAATCAATTAAATTATAAAACTTAAGTGATTGGTTTAAAAGTCATTACTTGAAGAAGTCAATTAATTGGAGATAGGTGGCAGACATGCAAAATAGAAGGTTTTATTTTCAGTTATAAATCATGCATGTCATGCAAAGAGGAATTCTAGGAGGAAAAGTGCCAGTTGTTTCTCTTTTCATAGCTTCAGCATGCAAGAATTCATTTAAAACTTTCTTTTTGTAATTTCCCTCCTACATATTATAAGTAGAGGAAGAACCTATGGGTTAAAAAATCAGAATTTGTAAGCAATATTCTTGTGTTCCAGACTTTGTGTTGAAACCCCGGATAGCTATTTGAAGCAAAGGAATAGAAAGGAGCATATTTTCGGAGAACTTTGTGTCAACGGTGCATTTTGTTTCTAACTTTCTGTCTTAGATCTATTCATAAATTTTGCGTTATTTTAGATCTAGATCTGAAAGTTCCCTTTGCTTATAATTATGTATGTTAATATCTATCTGTTTTACCTATGTGCATGCGATCAACTCTGTAATCTATTGATTGGGTTGCACATCTTCCCCCTTTCATTCTGTGTTTCTATTATTTTCCCCTTCTTTAGATATTTCCTTTCTTTTATAGCTGCTTACTTGTTACAAAACTATTTAGCTATGGTTCATGAGTTACATGGTTAAAGTAATACCCACAAATAAATACTAGCATATTTAATTGACAAATCTTACATGGGAGCCTCACCGGTAGATGAGGGAGATTTATCTCATGATTGCCTAGGTTTTTCAGCTATGCAGAAAATCTAGCCAACATGCTCATAATACCTTTATTTCCTAACTACTTAAGTTCCTCTATTGGAGCGCTAGGCTTCCCAATAGGATTAATGATAATAAATGAAATAACTACCTAAACAACAATAAAAATATAATCCAGATCTTCCCTTGCTTTATTCCTTAGACCCACGTGGAGAAGAATGGGTTAAGGTCTTCATAAATCAGCTTACAAAAAGGGACATGACAACAAACAATAAGGAGGAAAGCAAAATATTGTTCCACACTGGAATACGCACAAAGGGTAGTCTTATGCATGTGGTCAATGACAATAGAGCAAGAATAACTTTGTTGGAAAATGTATCATCGAATGACTAGGATTGGAAACTATACCACACTCTAACTAGTACACCATTGGGTGAATGAGAGTGTAATGTCCTTTTTGGGGGACCTTAGGAAATGGCTAAAAGCTCTCAAATCAGATTTAAGACTGCTGCTGTTATAAACCCTGCAAAACTGATTTCCAAACCCTTCCTAGGGCAGCGACCTGATTTGGGGTTTCCAACCCACTTTAATGCCTTCAAAACCCTTCAAATTAGCTTCACTTGAATTTCTAAAATTATGATATAACCTCAACAATCATGTAGTGCAAGAAATCTGATTTTTAATGCCCTAGATATGAAGATATGAATTTCACGAAACCCTTGTCTACAGTGTTATTTTTAAAAATTCATAACTCAACTTAGAAAGCACCAAAAATCATGAAACTTGAGATATTGGCCTTATGAAATATAGAGAATAAGATGATAATTTCATTGTCTTTACTTATGTATATTGCTCAAGTTTGGACTAATAGTTTTCAGGCTTGGTACGACCAAATATGTACTTCTTGATTTTCATCTAATATAAAGTATTGTTGGTTTTTTTTATGATAATTTTAGATTTGCCAAAATGTCACCGCACATACCAAAACATCACCTCAATATAGGTCGCCCCTCTTGAAATTAAATATAATTTGCACCAAACAATTGATAAAATGGAAGATTTCACCTTTATAAATCATAGGGAGCTCAACCATGCAAAGAGATCACATAGAAACCAACAATATCCTTGAAAACACACCTCCAAGCAAGTCGCTTAGGAAGAAATCTGTTATAACCAGCAATAGAAAGATATCCACCAAAGGGTAGTGTGGGGTTTCGTCCACACCACTTCTCCACAAGGGTTTTCGTCCTTGGGAGTGCCTCAATCAAGGGTTTTCGTCCTTGAGAGAGAGGGAAAAGATGCTTAACAAGCAATCCTTTACCAAAAATGAGAAATCCACATAACATAATCCTCTAATGGCCAAGCGACCTCCCTTTTATAACCAAAGGGGCTTATAATGCACATGATGACCGACCTCTTAAGTAAAGTACTTTCTAATTTCTAATTGGTATTTTTGGGAGCCTACATGCTCACCAATAGTTTTTTATTTCTAATTTATTGTTGGGCGCTAGGCTCACCAACAATTACAATGCCAATTAAGAAATGAACATGAAATGAAGCACATGATGACATTGCTAGCTTCCTCTAGCTTGTTTGCTTGGACCCATGAGGAAGGAAAATGGGCCAAGGTCTTCAATTGGAATTGGCTTGAAAAAAGGGACATGACAAAGAGTAGGCTGAAAGCTAAAGATTACCAAGCAATGTATCACCCCTTGATGTTGTAGATACACTTCTTGGGAAACAATATCTATATTAAAAATATGGGGAATATCAATTAAGACACCAAAGTTTTGTAAAGGTGGAAAGTTATTGGTATTGAATACTAGAATGTTTTCCCATAGCGTTAATTTCATTGGTATCAACTAAATGAGCCAAGAAACTAGGTAATAAATTACAAACATTTGTTTAACTTATAATCAAGCTTCAAACCATCAAAATGATCTCGCGCACAACCCAACTTTATTCTATTGTAGTGCTTGAAGATTGAAAGGTGTTGGACAAAATTATTTGAAAAACTTAGTGCATTCCTTTACATTATCAAGTAAGATTAACTATAAAAATAATTCATAGTTCTATGTAGGAGTCAAGTCTGGTTGCACTTGCAATGAGAGATTTTCTCAAGGCTACATGAAAAGATAAGGCCATTGTGGTATGGTCCGTACAAAATTCTAGAGAGTTGAAGATAATATCTACAAGCTAATCTTCCTGCATAAATGGGTTTGTGACATTTACTTTGTCCTTATTATGTTCCGCTCATGTAGCAATCTATAGAGCAGTTTAGATCTCCAGTTACACTTAGACATTCAAACTTGCAAACTCTTGTTGCTGAGGATACAATTCTAGATTCCAAAATCATACGTAGTCATTCCATCTGTTAAGGTGGTACAGCCAGGTAGATTAAATATAGGGGCAAATTATTATGCCTAAAAGAGTGGAAGAAATAATATCCTCATTTCTTGCAGAAATAAATGGGGAGCCATAGAGGATTGATGATGTTGCAGTACAAGAATAAATCTCAGCCATGTTCAAAACTTGACATTGGACAATCAAACTATATATCACAATTGTACCTACATATTGTTACAGAGTTGCAGATATGCGTATAAACAAGATTAGAGTAGATAAGTAATATCTTGCAGAATTTATCCTGTGCTCCACACTAAGGGAGGGAGGAAACAACAGCCAATATAAATTCTGGCTCTCAAAAAATGCCAAGTTTACTAATACCCGGGATCAACAATGTTTGACATTAGTGTGCTCAAGAGTAAGATTTTGTCCTCTTTGTGCTCGAGTGTGAGATTCTGTGCTTTCTATGCATTCTGCTCAAGTGTGAGGTGTTGTGGTCTCTGTGCCCCATGTTCAAACATGAGACTTTGTGCTTCCCCTGCTATGTAATTAAGTGTGAGGTTTCCTGCTTTCCAAGATTCATTCTTTTGGTGCTATGTGCTGCCTTAAATCAGTTAAGTCTATAGAATGTAGATGTGCTGCCATGGTGCATGAATCATGGAAAATTAAAGTCCTTATTGAAGCTTCTAATCCGGATGATATTGGAAATCTACTAGACAACTCACCAAATGTAGGAACTTAATGTTTTATGAAAGAAAATGATTTCGATGTAAAGAAAATGGACATGATAAACACAAACAAGACTAATTTACACGACAGTAGAAATCTCCAGGGAGAGATGTGAAGTGATGACACTATTTTTTACATTTGGATGACAATCCCTATATATCTGGAAATGGATAGTCAAATTTTTTTAAGTGAAGCAATTTCCTTGGGAATGTGAAAATACATGTGAGAAACATTACCCCAAAAAGTTGAGAAGATTTTTCATAACATGAAACTCATCAAAAGACAAGATTTCAGTTTTTTGAGATTTGTAAATTTTCCTATATTGTTGTTTTTTTCCAATTTCGAGACTTTCGGTGTCAGTTGCAAGGGTCAAACTTTATCTAGCAGAGTTCTGCACATGTTGATCATGTTGTACACATCCTAAGATTTCCGACATTTTGAATGGGGTTGTTTTGATCTACAGATGCAAAGATATGACCTTGACAAGGTGAGCTACTATTTTTTAAGTATTTTTTAATACATTATCATGAACTGCCACTTGAATCAGATTCCCTTGCCTCAAATAGAAGTTTTGTGCTTTGTTCTCCATGCTCCTAAATCATGGAAGCGTGCAAATACAAAATGACTCATTCTAGGTCTATCATATCGAGTTCATCCTTTGTGGCATTAATGTTCTAGACGAAGACCATCGTACTTTTGAAACTGAACTTGGAATATTTTTGGCAGCCCAAATTTTTTGACTTGGACTCAAGACTCAACAGATTAACAGAAATATATATGTTCATAAAATAAACTTATATAACATGTAAAGAGTTATTAAATAGCATAAGAAATGAATGTAGAGAATGCACAGGTATATTTTCTATTAGTTTAAGACCGGAAAAGAGAACAATGCTCTATAAGAATATAAGGATTATAATTTATTACCAAGTCATTAGTAGTTATATATTAACCAATGAACAATTATAACTACTTCAACCAAATTATAATTATCTCTTGCATAATCAAATGACAGCAGACACACAATTTACAATGTGTGCAATTTGCTCCTTCATTATCTCTTTGTTCACATCTTCTAACATTGGTATCAGAGCCATCAATGCTTGATAGTGTTTGTAATTCGAATAGAAGATTGCAAATTGTGAACAAAAGGCTATGCAAATGTCATTTCAAGACTAAAGTGCAAAAAAAAATTCAAGTCACCATTTATGCTAGAAGAGTCATGATAGTCATGTGAGGGCAAAAATCAAGAGTATTTGGTTATTTCGAGATTAAGAAGAGGCCCAAATCACGTGTAGAGAAAATAAAAAATAGTCGAAGTCATACAAAAGTTGTGTAGGGCACAAGTTTCTTGCACATATCGTGAGTTTAAAACGTCGTTAAAGGCACGAGCTTAGAGTTTCTATTATTGCCACCGTTGTCATTGAAAATGTGGGTTCCTAGACTTGAGCTTTTAAGAGAAAATATAGTCACGAAAAGGGATAAATAGTGAATAGTCAAGGAAGGAAAAATACGGACATAAATTTTTTGAACAAGCAAGAATATGACAAGAATAGAAAATATAGACTCAAGGGCATGCCAAAAATGCCATTTGCAAATGCTAAACCCCATTCACCAATGTTGTCTTCTAATTTTTGAGGGATGTTTGCGGGAAGACATTAGAAATTCATTCTAATGCCATTTCATGGGGAAGACACCAAGACATTCGAGGCTACGTGAGGAGACAAAGTTTTCGAGAACTTTCTTTAGACATACAAATATAAGAACGAAAATAAAGTCGAGAACACATTCAACGAACCAGGGATAGACCTACTACTTGGTACAATTTTTTGTCTTTACTGTAAAAATTTAGATGTAAAACTCTTTGCATTGTTTTATTGCTGAAAATGGAAAATTCCATTGGAAAAATATTTTGGCTTCAACTTTGACCCCTGGAAAGTTGAAATACAAATCCAACTTATGAATAAAAATTTGTGGGGCACAGTGAATGGGAAAGAGAAATCACTTACAAATGCAAATAAATTATTGGATTTGTAGAGCAAAGATGACAAAGATGCCAAAGCTATTTTGTTAAACAATTTTCCTTCTAAATACAACAAGGCAAAGCTCAAAGACAAACCAAATGGGTGAAGAGTTTGTTAATAAAGAATATGTATTTTAAAGAAGCACAATGATTTGAAGACAAATGGTTGCCCAATTAGTTCGGGAGTTTGTGAATCTTGGGAATTATACCGTTACGAGGGTCATGAGACAACTTGATGAAACATTGTGGATGTAGCTCAGCATGGATGGTTGTCCAATAATTTAGGAGTTTGGAGAGGTGGAATTCAAGAACTTGGGAACTACACCTTTACTAGTTAGTTTGATGGAGTTCTACATGGTCAAAGAGTTGTTCTCAAACAGAAAACTTCTAAAGAATGTGTGACTTTGTTTAGTTTTGTTATTTTAATCTTTTGTCAATATGTTTGTTTTTGCTTTCTATAGTGTAAGCCTTAAGAGGGGGTATACGAATATAAGGTTTATAATTTATTATTAAGTCATTATTAGTTACATATTACTATTGTAACTACTTTAACCATTTTGTAACTATCTCTTGCATAATAAAATGACGGACACACAATTTACAATGTGTGCAATCCGATCCTTCATTATCTCTCTGCTCACATCTTCTAATATGCTCATCGATTGCATCATAGTATCATATATGATTTATCATCATCATAGAAAACTACCCACAAAATATTTAACCAATTTCTTTTCCCCTGTAGCTCCACCTAATCAATGACTACACCCTAGAACAAAATCAAACTCAAACATGCCATCAATCCAAGGAAATCCTTCCAATGCTTGCACTTGCACTTGTGCTTGCACCTTTATTGTTGTTGATACTTCTCTCTCAAAAGTTGCAATCTTCTCGTTAAACATGGATCGATGTCATCCAAGTCAATCACATCATGACTCTTCTTCCCCTCCACCCATTTGATGCAAAGAAGGTGATTGTAATGCACAAAAACAAGGTCATTGAGGCATTTTGTTGTCAAACCTATTTTGCTTCTTTGTGAGAATAACTTGAAACATGTTGTAATTGTGTACACTAGAAGAGCTGGCACAAAATACAGTTGGATAGCCTGTGAAGATGTGAAGCTACAACACATTAATTATTACATTTGGCTGGTGCAAAATATGAATGGCTAGCCTTTGAAGATTTGGTTTTTGTACCATATTCTTCCCACCAAAAATCACTTAATAGGACATTTATGGGGTTGTAAGTGTCAAAGATATTTTATGTCACTTTGGTTATTTTATTGATTTCAATGACCTGGCCCATGAAAGTGGCATAAAATTCCCTAACCATGGAGAGATCACCTATCACCTATTGACAGGGTGATCTTCCTCGCATTTGAGAGGGCAGCTCCCTCATATGATGTGAGTATTTTTTGGGTTTTGGATACTTTTAACCAAAAAGCACCCGAAAGGGTGGGAAAAGAGAAGAATGGAGAAAATAGAGAGGTGAGAAGATGGAAGGGAGGAGTCCACAATAGGCTAAACATAGGGATGTCGGGACAACTCAAGGATAATCACAAAATAGGGGAAACCCTCTTTCTCACATGAGGAAAATAACATGGGCAGCAGTTGCGGAGAGAACAAGAAACACCTGGAAGCACAAAGTCTTCACCATTCATGGATTACTAATGTATGTCACAAAGTACACCTACACAGATATGCAATACAAAGCCTGCAAATCCTAGCATCACTTGTAATACAAATGAATGGAAAGGTGGACAACATTCAACCACAAATAGCTAAGCATGATTTCGTGATTGGAAAACATCCACACCATAAGATGAATTCTTCTTCCAATACTCATATCCTTTATTCATGAAGTATGAAAATACATTGTACACACAAAGTTGCAACAACTCTCTTCATAGCTAAGAGAGGAAAAGAGAGAATCCCTTTTACAATTGAGCTCAAGCCTTTTATAGGCATTTATAAATGACTCTTCGTATTTTGGGTGACTTTTCAACTTAAAGTGCAATCCCAACGAAGAAATAAAAACTCTAAGTGACTTAAGTAACTTTTACAAAAGTGATTTCACAATGGAGAAATAGAATGTTGGGGAAGAAGAGAGAAGCTTTGATTGCGATCGATCCAGTCATTTGTCAACACCAAGAATCCATTCCACCGAAGCATGTTTTAACTCAATTTGATCTTCAACATATCCTTGTCCATGTCGGACCAATTTCTAGTACCAATCCTCCCTTTCAAGTCTGGAAGGCGGGTGAGAACAAAGTTAGAATTCAATTTTTCCACAAATTATCTTTAAGGATCCTTTCTCGATGATAAAGTGTGGGCAAAATTTTACGAAGGTTTGACGTGGAAAGTGAGTTATGCCTAAAACAATTTATCCTTCATGCAAACGAAACAACAATTGGAGGAAGATTTCTTCAAAGGGCACAATAGTTGTCTTGGAGCTCTAAAACCTTTGAAAACATGACCTTAGTTCTAATATATTTCCATCGAATCCAATGGAACCAAAAACGGAGCCCGTATGCAAAAGTTATGACTCTGGCAACCATAGTGATCATTCCACGGTTGCTTTTGAGAACACTCTTCAGAAGAGACAATTTCCAAGGAGAAGGTGACAAATGTGTTTCATAATGCCAAAACCAGCAAGAATCATTTTATTTCAATTAAATCCTTTGAGAAATGATTTTGAGAGAAAATGGGAGCAATGTGTAGCAATTTTCAATCAGAGTCTCTCGGTGAAATTTGGTGGCAATCCTCCTTACCAAATGGAAGTTATGAGCATTTCCTTCTTTGGAGCACGTGTGGAAGCCATGAAAGTGTAGGTTCAGAGCTTTGAGAACACAAAAATTTCATTGGAAGCAAATGATGAAGGAAATTCATATTTTGTTCCTTCATTGTTGGGGAATTTGCATGGGGATGCTTGTGAGATGCAATTGCACTTGAGAGGAGCAAAATGAAAGTTTTTGAATTTTTCAATGGAGATGGCAGAATATGATGAAAAACACAGTCATCCATATCTACTAAAATACTCCACCTCACCATGCAAGAGATGGATCAAATGAAAGGTGTTTTCAAGAGGAAGCTATGCTCCAAATTTCAAGTCATTTGGTCCACTGAGTCACCGGGAAAGAGCAAAAGGATTTTGGGCAAGCTAGAGCAAAAAATGGTTTGCTATAGCTGAAAAATTCTTTTCCACATTAAAAATAAATCAGTTCACCATCGAACATGAGGTTTGGTTCTTCTTAAAGGTGTTTTCACATAGAGCATTTTGGCAAAGTTTCAAGATTTTTCATCCATGGAATCAATGGGGTGAGCAAAATGAGTTCTTGACAAGCTAGGGTATGGAGCTGGTTTTAATGGCTTCATGGAGCAAAAATGAATGTCATGTTATGTTTTCCCCTTGCACTTTTTCTATTTTGTTGTTGGGGTCATTGGAGGGAAAGTAGGAAGTTTTAAAAATCACTTAAGTGGGATGGAGATTTGGAAGGGAGATTGCAAAACTTTGAAACATAAGTGGAAATGCATGGAGCACTTAAAAATCCGCCCCAATCAGATGAGGGTGCAATTTTGGAACGCCCATACATTCCAAAACCCCGCCCAAATGCATGATGGGGTCCAAGAATCCTCCCATTGCTTGATGGAAGAGCCAAGGTGGCCAAAACAAGGAGAGATGCATTCTTTTTGACTTTTGGTCAACAAAACCCAACCAATAGGAAGGAGGCACACTTTTGGAAGAGAGAATGCAAAGTTCAAATGCAAAACAAATGCATGGATCCTCCCAAAAGGCCACACCAATCAGATCATTTCACTTAAACTTGCTGATGTCATCACCCCAACGAAGAAACATAACAAAAAGTGACTTTTCATGCCCCCAAAGTGAAAATGTGAGTTTCCTAGGCATATAATATATGATTTTGACTGGAAAACACTCAAATCCATTGCAACCATTTTCAAGAGCTTAAAATACCTCCTTTTTGAATTTTGAGCCAATTCACCCTTTTAGTGTAAGAAGGAGCAATAGTGAGTTGAGCTACCACGGGAACCCAAGAGGAGTTGGAGCAAAAACAATGCTTGGGCCATGAAGAGGATTCCATGAGTTTTCATTTGACCACTTGTTTGCTTTTGAATCCACCTAGAGCTCCTGAGAATGTCCAGTTGAAGATGACCTTTCTTTCGAGACCAAAAACACCTTCACAAAAAGCACCAGTGTGAATGGGTTCCCAAGACCGGTCCAGAGATTCCAAAATCTGACCTAAACCATACTAACATGAAGTAAACTCTAAAACCTTTCCAATGATTGCAATCAAGATTCCCAAAACCACACGGAACTCACATGGCACCGCCCAAAAGTTGACACTTGCAAAAGGGTAAAATTTGCAATTTTGACCAAAACTCCTAGAAGAAGCAAATTTTTCTTTGGTTTTTTAATGCAAAATGCCTCGACATTTTACATGCCAGCAATAAGTAAACTAGAATTCAATTAAAAAAGAAGTATAGTATCTATGAGACTACAACAAAGGACCTAATTTTTTTGCCTAGTTCTTTATTTCATTTTCTTTCAAATGCATAGAAGCATAAAAGCGAAGAAAATGCCTCCCCTCGCACCATTGGAAATCTGCTACTCATAAAGATTTGTGTCTCTTATGGCTTGGTAGGGTGTTATCCTATGTATGCATGTGTTGCCACCCATAACCTCCTCATCGGCCTTAAAGGAATTTGAGAAGAAAACTTTGGCTTCATATAGCAGGCTTTCGCATGTATGCATCGACAAAGCTGCCTGTTTCATCTCCGATCAATTTTGTGCCAAATGAGCTCCTATTTTCTTTTATTTTCCTCACAATATTGCATTATGGCCAGCTTGGCCTTGTCCATGGATCATACAAATAACATATCAAGTTTTTGACCATCCACAAAGCGTAGAACCCTAACCAAAGGTTTCGTCTGCCTTTGTGACAAAATGAAAAGAATATTCATTTTAAAATTAAATTTAAGAGAATTTTGAACCAAAAACAGTTTTAAAATGATAAATCAGAAATCTAACTTCTCCAAATAAAAAAATTATTATTTTCCCAAACTTTTAAAGTAATGGATTCTAGGAAGGCCGAAGGGCAAATGGTCATAAAGACCATTTTTGATGATGCTCACAAACACTTGTTTAAGAGATCTTAGCAAGGCTGCATTGGTTTACCATGTCATGAAACTTGTGGGCGAATTGTATGACTCCTAGTTCCACAAGCTCCTTTTTGTTGGTGTGGTCTCTCATAAAACTAAGCACCCGGGGTGATCAGAGATTTCTTCGGTAATATTTTTGGCTTCTTCAACCATAGTTTACACCCATCCAATTTTTTCTATGACCTCAAGTAGGAGATCAATACAATGCGCTATGCATGTGCTCGAAAAAAGAGTAGAGTGTATTAAAATATAAGGCTTAGTGTTAAGTTAATATTAGTTAAATATTAACTAATAAACAGTTGAAACTACTTCAACCATTTTGTAACCATCTTTCACATAATAAAATGATGGACACACAATGATAATGTGTGCATTCCGCTTTCTCTTCATTTCTTCCTTGTGCACGTTTTCTAACATTGGTATCAAAGCAAACCCTACTCAAAGGGGCTAAAAAGTTGAGAAATCTCGGGATGTAAAGAGGAGAAAGCGAGAAGAATTCCCGTATCACGAAATTTGGGCGAGTAAAGAGTTTGTTTTAGACAAAACTGCGGGTTTCGTGCACATCCTGTTGCAAACATAGTTGACACTAAAAAATCACGAACAAGGGCATCAAGTGTGTCGAGACAGAGCGAGAAAAAGAGTCATTACCAATTACGACTTAGAAGACTCTTTTCTAGATTTAGTGTTGACAAAAATGTAGTTTCTGATGGCGTGAGGAAAAACAACACAATACAATGGCACAAGGGAAAAATAAATCAAATTTTGGTTTCAAAAGGACATTAAACACAATTCGCAAATCACGAATTTCAGGAGTAGGAGAATAACACGGTCGATTCGAGATAATACCGAATCGAGGGCACAAATAAGAGTTTTAGGAGAACATGAAATCAAAGGAAAAATAAAAGAATAGTTTCTAGTCATGATTTTTGGATTCTAAAGGGCACAAGATTCAAAACGAATGGCCCAAAATTCAAAATGAAGATTCCAGTTGTAAATCTTAGCTAGGAGAACATGAATTTCAAGTAAATAAAGTCTCTTATTTCTCCGATTTTTAAAGCAAACCCTAGTCATTTTTAAGGATGGATTTGAAAGGATGGAGTTTTCTTTACCAATAGACAAATATTCTGGTTTCAATTTCCACACCTAGAAAGTTAAAATCCAGATGCAATTAATGAACAAAAATTTGTGGAGTATAGTTAATGGAAAAGAAAAACCACCCATTGATGTTGCTAAATTGTTAGAGTGGGAAAACCGCGATGATAAAGTGAAAGCTATAATTGGGCTTGCTCTTTCTGACTCGAACTCCATCATATAGATTTAGATAAATTGTCCAAAGAAATTTGGGATAACTTGAGTAAATTGTTTGGGGCAAAAGTAGTGAATGCTAAATTTTCTTTAAAGCTTCAATTGTTTCGATTCAAGATGGCCGATGATGTTACTATGTCTAGTCATATAAACAATCGAGATCTCTTCTTAGATAGTTAGTAGAGGTTAAAGCTCCAGTAGATGATGAAGACTCTAAAGCCATTATGTTAAACAATTTTCCCTCATCATATAACAATGCCATTTTTACTCTCGGTCATATGCGTCTGTGAATCCTGAAAGATATGATTTCAACTCTCTTGGCTAAAGAAAAGAGAACTGCAGACGATACAGAAGGTAATTCTTCACATGAAAGTGCACTATATCCTCGCATGAGAAATAATCACAAAAAATCAGATAAAGACACTAGGCAAGTTGAGTGTTATTATTGCAAGAAAAGAGGTCATATAACCTGGAACTGTCACATTTGAGCTAGTAATGTTGTAATGCCCCCTTTTTCGAATTAGTTCCAATTGAAGACTTCTTGCCATTTTTCTTCCTGTGGCCAAGAAGAAATTGAACAAGGGAAGTCCTTGGGTTTCATTTCTATTTTCTTTCATTGCTATTAATGTTTTTCTTTTGTATTTTCCTCCCTAAGGCAGGTTGATTGGGTTGGAGAGCTCCCAAAATGAAAATAGAAGATAAAGCAAGCTTCCTAAGAGGTCGGTCTTGGGGTAATTCACCCCTTAGACCTTTGGCGCCACCAAAGGGGTATAAGAGGAGTCGCATAGGCTCATTTTCATCATCAATTTTGGCATATACTCTTTTTACTTGGTTTTAGGGCTGTTTGCTCTAATCCAATTCCACAAAGGGGCGAAAATCCATTAGTGTGTCATTCAAGGAGGACGAAACCCTTCCTTGTGGCATATTGGAGAATAAAAACTCTCCAAATTGGTGGTGTGAAGGTAATTATTGAAGACCATCTTGCTGGTTTGAAACTAGGGCATCAAGGAGAAGTCATTTCAAGAGTTTTTGCATTGTTTGGAGCCCCTCTCCTAGGGAGCGACTAGGGTTAGAGTGTTTTTGGGTGCCTTCTAGGACACAAAAATTCATTATTATTTGATATTCAGATTTCTCATAATTTACAAGGCTGGTATCTTCCATATTTTGTAATTGTTGGGGTTTGGAGACCTCATTCTTAGCTATTTTTATGGACTGCACTTTTGCTGACCTAAAATAAATTGCAGCTGGGTGTTATGTCAGATTTGACACATGTTTTGGCTTGGTAATGGTTCCGTTAATTATATATAATTTGGAGAAACATTGGTATATTTAATTTCAGCTTGTTTGATGGGTGTTTGATGCCCTAAAATGTAACTTTGAGTTCGCTGCTAAGGGCTCAAGTAATATTGGATTTCTTGTTAGAACAATCATATTGCATTAAGTTTGGGGTTTTTGTTATTTCCTTGTTTGTGTGTTTTAGCCCTAGAAAGGGATATTACAATGGTGTCAAAGCTTCGGTCTTCTCACCCTGAGGGTTTCATGTAAGAGGGCAACAAGGGTTTCATCTACTATTAGAGGAGAGAAGAAATCGGACCAGCCAAGAGAGGAGGATAGGAAGATAAAATCAACAAGCTCATTGAAGGGCAAGTGAGATTGGCAGATACTATGGACTTGCTAGCCCTAACCCTTCAGAGATTTCATGAACTTAGGGTTCATAATGGAGAGGGCAGCTCATTCGGAGAAAATACTTCATGTTAGCCCCTTGGATCAGCCACTAGGCCTTCTTTCCTTCCAAGGGAAGAAACCCTTCCGAAGGTGGTAACAAGACCCTCTATCGGGCAAATTATTGCAACAAGATATGAGGAATACATGGCATTTCTGGGGGAGATACGGGAAGCAATTTCACTTGCCGAGTTCATTGTGTGTACGCGAAGGAGGTCTAAGCGAGCTAAGACGAAATGCTCCACCAAAAGAGGTACAAAATGTGTTGGGTAAGATGCCTTTCTCTATTTTTGATGGTTCAAATAAGGGGACAACTAGGGCATGGATTCAAAATTGGATACATATTTGTCTTTGAGGCCTATGACAGAGGATGATGCCATAAAATTTGCAACCCTTCATCTAGAGGGGATTTCTCATGAGTGGTGGTTCCATGGATTGGTGACACAAGGGCATAATGAGATCCATTCATATGATGAGTTTTGTAGAAGACTCATTGGAAGATTTGATAGAGTTGACCCGGAAGTTCACTTTCGGGAGCTTGCACAATTGAGACAACAAGGCACGGTAGAGGAATATGTGGCTGAGTTTCAGAGGCTTTCCGTAATGATTACGGATGTCATGGAAAGGAGAGACTTGTTGTTCTATTCATTGAGGGTTTGACTGAACCACTCAAGGGTTTGGTTAGAGCCTTTGATCCTTTGTCTCTTCAAGAGGCAATTAAGAAATCTTTGGATCTTGAAGGTGCTGCCCCAAAAACAACAACAATCAGTAGACATTCCAAGGTAAATTTGAGTGGACAGCCCAAGGGACCCTTGGGACAGCCTAGAAACCCTCCCTGGACCAGCCAAGGAAGCCCTTCCAACGGATGCCCATTGTTCACAAGGAGCTGCCCAAAACCAGCAATGGAGGTGAGTCAAGAAATGAGCTAAGAAAAAGGAATTTGTGCTTCTCTTGCAAGGATCCATGGTCTCTCGGTCATCATTGTTTAGGTAAGGGTAAAGTGCATTACATTGAGGTATTTTCAGATTGTGAAGATGATGAAAATTGTGTTGATGAGGCAAAGCAAGATAGTATACTAGGAAGAAGATCCGGAAAGTTTGGATGGCACTCTTGCTACTTTTCCCTGGTGCACCTAGTTATCATCCATTCCGGATGGAAGGTGACCTACAAGGGCAAGGGGTCATAGTTTTGATTGATAGTGGAGCCACTCATAATTTCATTGATGAGTGTTTGGTGGCCAAGTTGGATTTGAAGGTAGAAGACTTCAAGGGCTTCATGGTTAAGATAGCGGATGGCTACTCTATGACATGCACAAGGAGGTGCCCCCAACTCCTCTTCACATTGGGAAAACATGAGGTATGTGCTGATTTTTATTTGATTAGCATGGCTGGTATCAATCTTGTGCTTGGGGTCCAATGGTTGCATTCATTGGGAGAACTCACTTTCAATTACCAAAACATGGAAATAAGCTTTTTAGACATGGGCAATAAGATGACACTTCAAGGTATGCTTTTGGAAAACCCTCAAGTCAAGTACTTGGTAGAAGATACTTTGTCAAGAGAATCATATTTTTGCTCTTTATCTAAGATAACAACAAATTGGAAGTCTTTGATTACAGCTGAATATGTCAAAAACAAGTTTTATTAATGTTGTTTTTTAGGGTAAAATGATGGATGCAACGTACAAGGTAATAGATATGCTCATTCTCTACAAGAATCGGGTTTATTTGGTGCCCGAATCAAAGGTGAAGAGTAAGATATTGAGGGTTGTTCATGATGACCCATCAGCTGGTCATTTGGGTTATTTCAAGACTTACAAATAGGTGAGAGAAAGATTCTATTGGAAAGGCCTAAAGGGGGAAGTACTCCAATAGAGTGTCTAGTATGCCAACAAAACAAAGGGAACATGCATTTCCAGCTGGGCTCCTACAACCTCTTCCTATTCCCACTCAAAAATGGGAAAGTATCTCCATGGACTTCATCACGGGGCTGCCCATGGTTCAAGGTAAGAATTGTCTATATGTTGTGGTTGATAGGCTCACTAAATACGCTCATTTTTGTCCACTTTCAGCCAAGTACAATGCACTTATTTAGACTTCATGGGCTGCCCAAGGATATAGTGAGTGACAGGGACAACAGATTTATGAGCATGTTTTGGCAAGAATTGTTTCACTTGATAGGTACCAAACTCACTCCTAGCACTAGCTACCATCCTCAAACGGATGGGCAAACAGAAATAGTCAATAAATGGGTGGAAGGCTACCTACAAAATTACATTGATGGGCAGCAATCAACGTGGATAAAATGGTTATACATGGCTGAGTTTTGTTATAATACCACCTTTCAAATGTCTATTGGTATGTCTCCTTTCAAAGCTTTGTATGGTTATGATGCCCTTTCCTTTGTTGATTTGGTTATGATGGATAGTAGAGTGCCAAGGGCCAAAGACTTAGTTCAAAGCAAAGCCATGATATCTTGAAAGAGCTCAAAGAAAACCTCCAATGTGACCAAAATCGGCAGAAGTTATATGCAAATCTGTATAGGAAAGATAAGTCATTTGAGGTAGGTGATATAGTGTTTTTGAGGTTGTGGTCCTATAGGCAATCCTCTCTCAAATAGAGTGGTGCGGAAAAACTGAAACCACATTTCTATGGTCCCTACAAGGTAAAAGGAAAGGTGGGAAATGTTGCATATGAACTTGAGCTTCCAAACATAGTAGAATACACAATGTTTTTCATGTTTCGTGCCTCAAAAGGCACTTGGACAACACATTACTCCCTCTCTTGAGTTGCCACCATTAGATGAGGAGGGTAAGTTGGTTCTAATTCTAGAAAGTATCTTGGAGGTCCGTGAGAAGAAGTTAAGGAACCAAAGTATCAAGGAATATTTGGTTCATTGGAAGGGATTGCCCCTGAAGATGCTACATGGGAAAGTGTAGCAATTTTAGAGCATCCAAATTTGTAATTGCTTGAGGAAAAACAATTTCGGGAAGGGAGGACTGTAATATCCCCTTTTTCAAATTAGTTCCAATTGAAGACTTCTTGCCATTTTTCTTCCGTGGCTAAGAAGAAATTGAAAAATTAAGTCCTTGGGTTTCATTTTTGTTTTCTTTTATTGCCATTAATGTTTTCCTTTTGTATTTTCCTCCTTAAGGTAGTTCGATTGGGTTGGAGAGCTCCCAAAACGAAAATAGAAAATAAACCAAGCTTCCTACGAGGTTGGTCTTGGGGTAATTAACTCCTTAGACCTTTGGCGCCACCAAAGGGGTATAAGAGGAGTCACATAGGCTCATTTTCATCATCAATTTTGGCATATACACTTTTCTACTTGGTTCTAGGGCTGATTGCTCTAATCCAATTACATTAAGGGGTGAAAATCCATTAGTGTGGCATCTAAGGAGAACGAAACCCTTCCTTGTGGCATATTGGAGAACGAAAACTCTCCAAGTTGGTGGTGTGAAGGCAATTATTGAAGACCATCTTACTGGTTTTCAATTAGGGCATCAAGGAGAATTGATTTCAAGAGTTTTTGCATTGTTTGGAGCCCCTCTCCTAGGGAGTGACTAGGGTTAGAGTGTTTTTGGGTGCCTTCTAGGGCATGAAACTTCATTATTATTTGATATTCAGATTTCTCATAATTTATAAGGCTGGTATCTTCCATATTTTGTAATTGTTGGGGTTTGGAGACCTCATTTTTAGCTATTTTTGTGGACTGCACTTCTATTGTCCTAAAATAAATTGCAGCTTGGAATTATTTCAGATTTGGCACATGTTTTATCTTGGTAATGGTTCCATTATTTATATATAATTTGGTTTGATGGGTATCTAATGCCCTAACATGCAAATTTCAATCACGCTGTGGTTTCAAGTAATATTGGATTTGTTATAAAAATCAGATTGCATTCAGTTTGGGGTTTATGTGATTTCCTTGGTTGTGTGTTTCACCCCTAGAAAGGGATACTACAAATGTTCTCAAAGACAAACTCAAAGATAATCCGAAAGAAGCAAATGTGGCCTTTGTTGACAATCCAACCACACCCGAAGATTTTATTGATGAAGAACAAGATGAATATGTAATTTAAGAAGTTAGCGCTTTGAAGACAATAAGGGATCTAGTGTAGGTAAAATTTGGCATGGATGGTTTTCTAGATAGTTCGGAAGTCTATGAATCTTGGGAATTTATCCTTACGAGGGTCACGAGACAATCGATGGAGTATCTTTGGGAGTAGCTCAAAGCATGGAGAGTTGTCGAACAATTCGGGAGATTCTGTAATTCAGGAGTTCGGGAGGTGGAATATGGGAACTCAAAGAATTTTGCTCGGGAACTACACCTTTACAAGGGTTAGGAGGCAACTTGGAGTTCTACGGTCTTAGAACTATTGTTCAAAACAAAATCTTTTCAAGATCAGTAACTTTGTCTTCTTTTAAATGTAAGCCTTAAGAGGGGTATTAAAATATAAGGCTTAGAGTGAAGTTTATTAGATATTAACTAATAAATAGCTGAAACTAATTCAACCATTTTGTAACCATCCTTCACATAATAAAATGAAGGACACATAATGATAATGTGTGCATTACTCTTTCTCTTCACTTCTTCTTTGTGCACATTTTCTAACAAAGTGCCTCTCCTCAAGAAGTCTCCTTGTTGCATCATTGTGAATCACAACTTGGACGACATTCTCTACCCCCACTTCCATGACCACATTCTCCAACATATTACCCTAAACATCTCAATTCTTAACCTCGCAGAGGAGGCATCAATGGGCTTAGAGAACACCGACTTCCCACCCGAAGCCACTAGAGATTTTATCAAAGTGTGACTCCTTCCATCCATTTACCCATCGACAAAATACTATCGCACGTTTTCTAATAGAGTGTCTCTCCTCAAGAAGTCTCCTTGTTGTTGCATTGTGAATCACAACTTGGACAACATTCTCTAACCCCACTTCCATGACCATATTCTCCAACATATTACCCTAAACATCTC
The DNA here is from genome assembly GCA_018340775.1 of Taxus wallichiana var. yunnanensis. Classification (NCBI taxonomy): domain Eukaryota; kingdom Viridiplantae; phylum Streptophyta; class Pinopsida; order Cupressales; family Taxaceae; genus Taxus; species Taxus wallichiana. The sequence goes on from CM031239.1 coordinate 43,189,600, forward strand.
AATTCTTAACCTCATAGGAGGCATCAATGGGCTTAAAGAACACCGACTTCCCACCTAAAGCCACTACAGAGTTTATCGAAGTGTGATTCCTTCGTCCATTTACCCATCGGTCAAAAACTACCGCCCTTTTTATGCTCAATTCTTTTTGATTCTCTATTATCACCTCTCGTATATTTTACAAAGATATGTAATAATGCTACACCAAAACCTCGAGGCATTAGTGAAATTTGCACATCAGGCTCATATCATCCCACCATGCTCCGCAGATTTGGACTCCGAGCCAACAGACCTGACCTACTTGTCACTCACTGCCGCAACCCTGCAAACCTCCTCCAAGAACCAGACTCTGGACTCTGGATTCTAGGCCGAAAGACCTCCTTGTCACTTGCTTCGCGACTCGAACCTAGGTGGCTGCTCTAATACTAAATGTAATGAACCGTTACACCAAAACCTTGAGGCATTAGTGAAATACACACGCCAGGATCATATCAGCTTCCTCCAACAAGAGCCCACTCAAATCACGAGGACTAGGTTCCTTGAACCATTTCTCGGTAACGGTCAATGCAATCACTAATGTCTCTTAATATGGGTTTTTCACCACATTGAATGGTATGTTGCTATAATATCAACATTTTTTAGTAGGCATAAGTGCTTCATGGTGTTTCTCTTAGTTCCATGCAGTACCTTTGAGAGAAGGTTGTGCGCAAGAGTGTTTTGAGGAATAAATAATTTTTGTGAAGATGAAAGCATTCAGCTTAAACCGTCTTTAGTTGATGAACCCGAATCCGCAAGCCAAGAAAAGAGCCTACTAATTCATCCGAATCAAGGGGAATTCATCATTAATACAATTGTTGCAGTTGTCCTCTTCTTTTTGTTTTTCCTCGACAAAAGGTAGAAACGAAAGCATTCATCTCTTATGTAAGTTTTGGTTCAAGCGTTGAGGCACAATTCCACATCTCGATCAATAATTCGTGTAAGGAGATATTTAAGATTGTTGATGACTCATAATAGTTGTATATCATCATTTTGTAATGCGGACCCTCAATACCATACTTCCAAGCAAGGTCATCGGTCTTTTGTTTCATGCTATTGCTCCTTGAGGTTGATGTTGCCATTCTTGTATATCACTACAAGTGCAAACTGCAAACTATATCAAACAAAGAAAAAGTGAGTGAACATTAAAACCCTAGCTGCCTGGTGAAGAAAGAAGAAAATGGAAAAAAGAACAAAAACAAAGTTTTCAAACCCTATAACAGATCTAAAATGGAAGATTAAATTTCAAAAACCAAAAAAATGAGCTCTTACCTCTTAAATTGAACTCCACCTCTCAAAATATCCTTCAATTCCGATTGAAATCACTTCATGGCAACTAAAAAAATGATCAAATGCATTTTAGCATGAAAGAACTGAGCAAAATTTAACATATAAGTGGAGGAAAAAGTTTAAATAAAATGTTTAATTTTTTGAGTGGCTATTATTAGGCAGCAGTGAGTTTTCTACGCCGAATCAAAAGTATTCGATTGTTTGGGTAGGAAACTTGCCACTCTCTATGATCAAGAGTTTGGTGAGTTTTTGATTTTTCACGAGTTTTGAATCTATGGCTATAGGATGACACAAGTGACATGTTAGTGTAGACATCAGCAAGTGGTTCTTGAGAATCCATACAACCACACTAGATGGCATATCATCAACAACAATAGAACATGAACATCGACATTAATAGTTAGAATATGTGGAGAGAGAAAGAATAAAGAAAGAATAGAATGTATAAAGAATGAATGAAGAGTAACTGAGAATGCACACATTGTTCATTGTGTGTTCGTCCCTTCACTATGTGAGAGATGGTTACAAAATGGTTGAAGTGGTTACAACCGTTTATTAGTTAACACTTAACTAATATTAACATAATGCTAATTTATAAGCCTTATATTCTAATACCCCCTCTTAAGGCTTACACTATAAAACATATTGTCAGAAGATTAAGGTAATAGAACCAAATAAGATCATGCAATTATCAGAAACTTCCTCTCTAAACACAATGCTTTGACTAGGTAGAACTCCATCAAGTTGCCTCCCTGACCCTCGTAAAGGTGTAGTTACCAAGCTGAATTCCCGAGTTCTGGATTCTACCTTCCAAACTTCCGAATTGTTGGACAACCATCCATATTGAGCTACTCCCACAATGCTCCATCAAGTTGTCTCATGACCCTCATAACTATGTGGGAATCCATTCATACCGAGTTTACGTACACCATATCCCCTACCGTCTTCAAAGTGTGAGGCTTCTTTTAAAATACATATTCTCTATCAGTGAGTTCATCACTTTCAGCATCCGATGGATTTTCAACAATGGCTACATTAACTTCATTTGATTTGTCTTTCATCTGGATTTTTACTTTCCAAGTATGAAAGTTGAGGCCAGAATATTTGTCTAATGGAATTTCCATTCTCAGACAAAATACCTCAGAAAATAACCCTTTCCCAAAATATAGAATGACCCGCAAATTAATGTAGCAAGATTTTAAAAATTGATTTTTATTTTTTTAAAGCAAAGAAAGGAAACTATACTAGGCAGATTTGTGCCCTAGACGATTGGTTACTAAAAGTTGACAAACTGTGTGCCCTAACAGCGAATGACAATTGAAAAATTGAAAGTTTGGAAATGCTACCTGTATTTTCTTTGTTTTGCACCAGCTACCTTCGAAAATCACGTTTTTTCCTCTTCTTTGCAATTTGGAGTTGTGTTTTTGCAAAAATGTGCCCTAAATCATGTTTTTCTGTGCTGCATTCTGCCTGTCACGTTTTGTCCTGAAAATGTCTTTTTCCCTTAACTGCACGAAGAGCCCCAAAAACTCGTCAAAAATGGCAATTTTTTTATTTTTGTGCCCTGGCACTTGAAATGCCCTTAAATCTGTCTGAAAAGACATCTGAAATTGTTCCCTCGAATGAAATTGGGCTTTTCTACCCTTTTGATGACATTTTTCTGCCCTTTTTGATGATGATTATCTGCCCTAAGTTGAACGAAAATTGGGTCGTTTTCTACCCTTTTTGATGACATTTTTCTGCCCTACGTTATTGCTCGCTGCCCTACGATATTGCTCTTGCATCTAGCATTCCGTGCCCTAATGGGACTGGTTTGAACTTCTTCCCTTCTCTTTCTCCTTGATTTCCTGCTTTGATACCAATGTTAGAATATGTGGAGAGAGAAAGAATAAAGAAAGAATAGAATGTACAAAGAATGAATGAAGAGTAACCGGAATGCACACGTTATTCATTGTGTGTCCGTCCTTTTATTATGTGAGAGATGGTTACAAAATGGTTGAAGTGGTTACAACCGTTTATTAGCTAACGCTTAACTAATATTAAGATAACGCTATTTTATAAGCCTTGTATTCTAATAATAATTGAGTATTTTTCTACTAGTTTTCTTCTGTCATGTGTGGCCTTTTTCAAGTGTTATCTTTCTAATAACTGCCTATCGGGTAACTAATAGCTTTATATATCACAGGTCCTTGATGATGAAAAATCCATATTGTAACATAGGTATAAAGATGAGAAATTGAGACAAAAAGGAGAAGTTTGGAGAGGATGGAAAATGTTTTTGTGCTCTATCATTTCAGGTTATTTTTTACATTGTGTTTATTTCCGCTCATAGAGCTCTCGCAGTATGTGTATTTTACTTATTGTATAACCGTTCAATTTCATGCGGAATTCGCCTTTTGTCACCCGCGACACTTGGGCAACTGATCATAATCAGTGTTCATGACCAAGCCAAAATTGGAATAAGAATCAAGGTCAAAATCTGAATAACATGCCTCCATGACAACATCAAATATTTCCATCAAAGTTCTATGAAAAATAGCAATTAGTGCCATGTTCTAAAAGCTTCATTTGCAGATTCCTTGAAAAACTAAGGAAAAGTAGTAATTATTTGAAAATCTGATGTGAAATTGTTGATGGTAGTACTAGTAAAGACACAAATGTAGTTAGTATAATTGTAATCATTTGTTATATTACAAATCATGAAAATGTAGTCGGAAATGATTTTGTCTAATTACATGTGTCAAGTAGTGTTTACTTAAGTACTATTTGGATGGTAAGTATTGTTCATTCCTTGACGGTTGTGGTCTCACGGATGCATCCCTTGGACAACCAGCCTATTTGTATAATGATGAAGGTTGGATAAATGGGCCTCTCATATTGTCACAATGTCCTTATTCCATGGCTACTGGATGCACACATCTTGTATCTATAAAGTTCCTGTTATCTAATTCTGTGTTATGTGCAATCTCTGGTGTGTTCATTCCTCTATAGTAGTTTTCTATTTCAGTTGTTATCGGTATAACATTAATGGGGTTGTTACCTATACAAGGTTGGGTCGAGTAGAGCGTCTAGTTGAAAACAATCATTGACATTGATAAAAAGATGGAGATATAGTTGAGAGGGAATAGGCCAACCAGTTGAACCATCGTAAGTTCGTAACAAACCCAGAAAGAGAAGAACAATTAACTTAGGACTTTATGTTTCTTTGGGACCTATCCATGCGAAGGTATATTTCTAGCATTCGGTCAAAAATCATCATTGACATTGATCACAATGATGGAGGTATAGTTGAGAGTGAATAGATTCTAGGCCAACTAGTTGAGGAACTAAAGAAACAAACCCAGAAAGAGAAGACTAATTAACTTAGGACTTAATGTTTCTTTTGGGCCTATTTGTGTGAAAGCACTTGGGAAAGGATTCCAAGCAAGCACGTGTTTACAAATGCTGTTTGGGACAGCTTGGTTTGCAGTGAACAAGTTGACTCGGCATTTTACCAAGATTGTTTGCAAGGCACTTTATCATCTTCCAAAACATTTGTGCTGGAAAAGAACAAGAAGAGGAATGACAATTCTTGTTACGTAGGTAGAGGGATGGTAGAAATATCCTCTTGAAGAAGAACAATCTGAATTCTGATGTCAGTGAAGGAATCAATGTCTTTGAGCTTGAACATAGGCGAAAGAAGATGGAATCGGTGTCATGTATAAGAACGAGAAATAAGATCGTTGATTTAGTTGGTGGAGCAAAGAAAGAAATGAAAAAGGCTATGAGAGGTAGCTTATAAGTCACTAGAGCAGTAAGTAGAACTGTGAAGTTGAAGGCAATTCCAAAACCATAAAGAAGTGCAATGAGAGCAAAAAAATCCACCCTCGCTAACAATGAGTGGCTTGAAATTGTTGGGAAACCACCCCATTTTGATGAAGGAGGTACAATCTTGTTGACTCGTTTAAGTTGGAAGGTGTTCCAGAGGATTCAACGCAGAAGTCAAATTGCTTGGCACGAGGGAAGTCCTTGTCCAAAGATAGAGCTTGACGACTTCCTCATGGGAGAGGAGAGAGATGCGTTTGTTGAGATCACGAGGCATACCGAGGAATTGTTAATCAACAACAAAGATGAGCTGATAATTTTTAGCCAACAAAGGATGAAGTGAAGTAGTTAAGCAAAGGACCAAAGATGAGTGGAATCTTGTGTGGATTGCTTGGGCCAAGGGAAGAATTGAAGGTCAAGGCATGTCCAAAAGTATTGCTAGAGGATCAAAATGTGCAAGACACTTTTTAGAGGAGGGAGAGTCTAGGAGACTTTTGAAAAATTGTTTGGTAAAATAATTTAATTCAAAACGTAGCAACTTGAACCAGAATTGTCTAGTCTCTCACCCTCAGAATTTTCCACAATTGAAGATTTCCTTCCCAAGCTCAAATTCATTCGGTCACAATTAAAATCTTGTAGTCAAGATAAGGACAAAGGGGCTATTTTTCTAATTCTATCAAAATTGAAGGGTGTATTTAGTGTCTTTGCATCTACCTTCTATTCTACAATGGATGCCTTACGTGATGTGTTCCAAGTGCCCTCCTTTGAGCTCTTTTGCAAACGATTGACTTGAGAGAAAACTAAGTTGGTGATACTTGATGCTCTTCCCAGTTCTAGTCATGCACCTGTTGTGAGCTCTCCTAAGGGGAAACCGAAACCTAAGCCAAAGACAATGCCCTCAAACAAACCTGCAAAATCTACCTTTGAGCCTCCAAGTCTACTAAGCCTAAACAGTCACTTAGATGAAAGAAGGTATTTGATCCTTGTGGCTTTTGTGGCGGAACAAATCATCTTGAATTCAAATGTTATAAGAAAATGGAAGCATTAGAAGCAGCAGTAAAACAACACAAGACTTTTGTTCCTTCTCCTTTTGCTCCTTCAGGGAATGGGAAAACACTTTCTACCAGGGCATATTCTGCCATACTTGATAGGTGAATTTTTTATTATGGCGCTTCTTATCATCTAACACATTCTCATGATCTTCTCACCTCTCTTTCTGATTGTAACATTTCTCAAACACTTCTTAGATTGCTATGGGAAACTCTTCACAAGTTGATGTTTTGGTCACCGACATAGTTTAGATGTAGGATGGGTGCATCAATGATGTACTTTTAGTTTCCAAAATTTCCTCAAATTTGTTGTCTATATATCAAAATTATAATTCAGGAATTAGAAACATTGTGGAGTTTTCTCCACATAATGTTGTAATAAGATAATTGCAAGATTTGTAGGATGTGGTTGCAATGGGTGTGGTAGACCATCGTTCGCATCTCTACATTTTTGATAGATTTGAGCTCTCTTTAGGTTCATCTTTTGTTATCCATGCTGATTCAATGAGCAAATTGTGGCATGAATGCTTTGGTCACCTAAACTATAAATATCTCCAGCAGATGAGCACACAAAACATGGTGATTGGCCTTCTTAAAGTCTCTTGTATTGATGGTGTTTGTCCAAGATGCATGCTTGGCAAACAACACCAGGACCCTTTCCCTCGAGGCAAGGTTTCCCGTGTAAAAGCTCCTCTCGAGTTGGTGCATAGTGATCTTATGACATTTCCCACTCCTTTGTTGTCAAGAGCTAAATACGTCTTCACTTTTAATGATTTCTCTCTTGGAGTACATGGGTGTACTTTCGTAAGTACAAAAGTGAAGTTTTTGAGAACTTCAAGGCCTTCAAAGCATTTGCTGAGAAGCGGTCATCATTTCCAGTCAAGAAGATACACATAGACAATGTAGGGGTAGTATGAGTAAAACCTTGTAGGAATTTTGCATTGAATGTGGCATTTTGCACCAATTCATGGTGCCCTATACTCCTCAACAGAATGGTGTCGCTAAGCAGAAGAACAAAACATTGAAGGAGATGGCAAATTGCATAATACAGTCCAAGGACATGGCACTTAAGTTTTGGGCTGAAGCAATGAATTACATGAACTATATCTTGAACCGCATACCTCATCAGGGAGTGTGGAACAAAACTTCTGAAGAAGCTTTGCAAGGGGACAAGCCTGATGTTTTTGGATTTCGTGTGTTTAGAAGGCATGGACATTTATTCTTGATGAGAAGTACAAGTCCATTGGAACAAAATTATCTTCCTTAAAAACTTATGGATACAATCTGTGTTATTAGATCCCTAAATATCTCCTGTGACAGTCTTTTGAGTACGTGATATGATAAATATTTGAACTTTTAGATATGGACTGATTCCCTCTGCTGTACTATTTAGTTCTCATCCTTGCTTGGTTCTTGGACATTTTTATGATGATGTAACTACTAATAATGATTTATGATGTTTGACTTCAATCTGTTAGTGGGTGTAACTGTAAAATGTAAATGGAATTAACTTTCAAATATTCTGTCTTTAGTGTGATCTAGACAATGGAGCCCATCTTAAATATATAGCATTTGTGGTTGGTTGTATTGCAGAGGTCACTTTGGGCTGGGTGAAGGATATTTAAATAGTGGCTGAAGCCATGGACACACGTGCACACATAAATATAGAAGTAGATTGCCTATCAGAAATAATTATCAGATTCGTTAATACTAGCATGCCAAAAGCTGGCAAATGATGTCTCATGCCTATTTGTATTGACTGCAGAGTATTTTTTATTCTTCTTTCAGCATTGAGGCGTGTGATGTCGTAGACATTGTTTACATGAGATAACCATATGCATTTTTGTTCTCAGATTTGCTTCTTTTCCATCTTTTGATGCCTTTTTCCTTTGGCACAGGTTTTGGCAGGGAATGCTAGGAAGGTTGGTGCAGTCCGTTTTGAAGAGGCCAAATATGACAAGGTTACTAGTGCCATTCGTCACACTCTGAAGCAAAAGCGGGAAGGGGTATATGAAACAGATGATCATGAAGTGCAGCCAAATCAGGAAACATCACTTGATATGAAAGTCACTCCTCTAATTCTTTCTAAGAACAGGGAAATTTCTGACAGTATGCAAGTGGGGTCTCCAAATCGTCAATTCATTGCCGAAAATGTTGATATTAATGATCAAGCAAAGCCACAGATGGTGAAATTTTCTGAATTGACTGTTATATATCCTGAGAATGTCAGTGCAGTTGAGGATACTAATATGCATATGATGCGAGCAGACGATATTGATGTCCCCTCAACAAGAATATCAAGTGAATTCTGGACGCAGCATGAAAAGAAAGGAGAGAGAAGGAAAAGGAAAAGAAGAAACCAATCCCTGGAAGAGTCTGTTGATTTAGAGAGTGAGCAAACTGTGGACTAGAGACACAAGGAGGCTGGTTGAGCATAACGCCACATCAAATCTGAGACAAACTAGAATCACGTATTAGTTCAAAGTCTGAAATCATAATCTGGTTTTAATCTTCTTAATGCCTTGTTGGTTTGTAGACCAAACAGATATGATGAGCGCGTGATAAAATCAACATGCCAACATGCAATCTACCTTTCAGTAGAGGTAGAAATGGCCCGTGTTTCATGAACGTAATATTCTTCAAAGTTTATATCTGCTGTAATATTCTTGAAAGTATATTCCAGCTGTTTATAATGGAAAATTAGGAGAATAGGGTATGAATATTTTTCAAAATCTTGGATGCTCTTATCTACATCAATGTTCTTAAAAATATGCCGTATTACTTTTTCATGGAAAACTATATAAGATTAGCAAACATATTGTAGTATTCTTTTTGCTGTTATTAGGATTGGCGTCTGTAACAAAACTATGCAGACATTTAAATTGGTTTTATTTTCATTCTTTTTGCAGATTATGAAACCAATAACAGAAATAGACGTGTTGGTCTGGCTGTGGTCTTTTGGTAAAATGGGCTGCTTCCCATGTTAAAATGGCAATGTGGAGGAAGGCCTGCTGCTAAAAGTGGTCACTTGGTTACGCAACACAAGAAGTGGAAAACAAGTTATTTTTATGAGGAAAGTTTTCAGCGAAGGCATGTTTCATGCTAAGCTCCTAGTATAATATGAAATGTACAGAAGTAATGGTTCAGAATCAAATTGTTTCTGATTCCTACACTTGAAAATTATTATTCTTAGTACCAGTCAGTGATTTTCTACATTTCCATGAGTTATTTGAGCATGACAAGAGTATTACCGTCCATAAGATGACCATGAAAATGAGTGTACTGTTCCTAAGATTAATGTTCTTGGAATCCAACATCACTTAAATGAACACCCGTTTAGCGCTTTTGGAGGTTACTACCTTTGTGATTCGAGTAAAAATTGATTTATACAAACATGGACCACATACATTATCAATGTGTAAGTTTGAAACCCTTTTTGTTTGCTTTAATTCTTGGTTTAAGGGTATCCACCAATGTACCTTGATACTGCACCAATGTAGATCTATGACACATTTTCAAATAATATTTATTAATCTGGTAATTTTTGGGGATCCTTTGGTTTCAATTTCATGAGAGAGAGGTACCCCATCCATCCAAAGTCACCCGGGACTTGCACCTGGCCTCATCTTTTGGGGTATGCCACATCCAATGTTGTGGATACGGTAATTTACCTAATTTCAACATTTTATTCTCTTGGGGTTTAAACTCTGCTTTACAAGCCCATTTATTTGAACACTCGAACAAATCCCACTTGACTATTTATTCATATGCTATTTGATAATGATAAGTTCACACAATTATTTTTTTCGTTGTTGTGACACTTAAGCAGATGACATGTGTGATTGCATAAATGGACAATAACGAGATTGTTTTTAGAGTAACATGAGACATTACGAGGACTTAAACTAAATGTGGTCATTAATTTACTACATGCCTCTGTACATGACTGTCAAAATGCCACAATGAAGGAAAAAATCACTTCATCCCATGCTTTTATATATTGAAATAAACATTATAAACACAGTGAATCAAAGTACAATAAATTTCAGTGATTCTTGTGATTATCACCTTTGGTATGTCGACAACCATTATTATTGTTACCATATTTATTATGTATGTTTGGATTATGGAGTGAATGATATATCTAGTAAATAACCCTAGGATAGTCTTCTAGGTATTTCTTTTTGTTTCTCAGGTATGGTTGACCCAATTAGGGTCTAATTATGTTATGGGCTCCCTAACCTTACCTATAGCTTTGAATAGTGGCAATTCAGTTTAAGGCATAATTGTGGTATCACTATTAAACAATTGTATATGGAGGTCATTCACCTAAAGTGGTTCTCCTATTGATTCTTATGTGCTTCATTCTCTTAATGTTCATAATAAGTTTGTTTTTCATAGGTAAATCACCCCTTTTTAAGTAAAGTGAGAGTTTACATTTTGCTTAGATGCTATGATCTATGGGGGTGTTCTGTCAAATTCACCCCAAGGTTTGTACCTTCCCCGTTCATTGACGCACTCCACATCCAATTCATTTCATTAAACATTAGCATGCCTGTGGGGGTTTTGAACTTGGGGCTATGCTATGAAAACCCATTGATTTATCACCGAGATTATTTCAATTACAAGTGGTATCAAAGCAGCAATATAGGCATTTTTTTGTACACATGAGGATGAGGATTTGTCTTAGAACAAGGGAGTGAAGTCAAGTTTTAGTGGAAAAAACATTGATGGGCAAAAATGTTCCTCATTCAAAGTAATGTTTTTAGTGGTGGTCTATATTGACATTTTTAACATTTTAGTTGTCTTTTGAATCAAATCCTCTTCTATTGTGACCAAATGCCTCAGTAGTAATAACATGGGCAACAATTCAAATTTTGGGAACAAGTTCACCCTTGAGATGTATCTTATATTATTTGACTCATTGAGTTCACTGTAATAGGACATATTGCATGTAATGCTGTTGTTGACCCTCAATTCTACCTCTTTGATTGAAACCATGGCCTCAACCTAACCCTTATACTAGAATTCAATCCTTGCAAAATAGCAAAGCAAGATACAAAGTCACCAATTAGAATAAGGATACTACATACACTAAATCCATTTCCTAGATGGATAAGGTAGTGTGAAATGTATAAGGTAGTGTCAGATTTCTAAGATCATGGCATCCTCATGGACAATTTAAAGAAACTATGGACATCAAATTTGTAGGGTTCCATTTAAATACATGGTGAAAGTGGAGTGTCAAGTAGCTAGATTACAAAATGGACCAATTGAGTGTGGGGTTAATAAAACAATTACAAAAACTTGTGCATTTTGTTAATCAAATGTTAAAAGCATATGTCAACCAATCATTGAGAGAACTATTCGTTATCCATATTCAATTGAAATAATTATTCATTATTTTAATCTTGGAATTGTAAGACCAAGACAATCTCATCACCGGTGACACGATTTGGGTTTGTGATAACCCCACATCATATGCCATGCAAGGTAACTTCATGTTTATTATTATTGTAGTTACTTGGCACAAGTAAATGCTCACATTTTATGTGTGGAGTGATTTTTGGGAGCATATACCTTTGGGACATGGGCCAATTATTAAAAATGTTTAAAATGCGCCTCTTTGGGATTAAAAATACAACCCTCATTTTCTATTTCACAACTTTGGAGGATTGAAAACATGGGAAGAAGGAAAAAGATGTATGCGGTGTGGAAATGGTAAAGGGTATAATTCTCACTTCAAATTGTTGCTAGAAATTAAGATTCTCCATTTTGGTTTTAGACAACTCAAGGTGCAACCTCATAATTAAATTTTGAGGATATGATTGTATTACATGTAATTTCAAAGGCTTGATAGTTTTCTTTTGTTAAATATGGAAACATAATTTTGTTGGAGGAGTTACCATTGATTAAGATGGGAGATTCTCTCATATAATGGACCTCTCCAAAATAGATGCATACATGATAAAGATTGTCAATAGAATATGTCAAAGCATATGTTGGATGTCTTCAAGTTGCGAAAAAGATCATTCTTCAAGAATGATTAATAAGAGACTAACCTCACTTCAAATTACGTTTAATTTCAAAGGCTTGATAGTTTTCTTTTGTTAATTATGGAAACATAATTTTGTTGGAGGAGTTACCATTGATTAAGATGGGAGATTATCTCATATAATGGACCTCTCCAAGATAGATGCATACATAATAAAGATTGTCAATAGAATGTGTCAAAGCATATGTTGGATGTCTTCAAGTTGCAAAAAAGACCATTCTTCAAGAATGATTAATAAGAGGCTAACATAGAAGTAAATCTTTTCAAAATGACATGAATTTGTAAAGTCATTGCCAAGTGGCCAAAAGAGAATATCTCATGGCTTAAATTACAAATCGTTGGTAACAACCAACAATGTGGAGACTACGATGTAGAGCATCCCTTTAAGATAAAGTGTGCCCCTTTAAGATAAAGCAATTCTACGTAAAGAAGGGTTTGAAGGCTAAAAATGACATTGACCTTGGACTATATGTCTTCAAAGTGACATGCAAGTCGTTAGATTGGGCTTGATATAATGGTTTTTTGTGCCTGTTAAAAAGATGAGGCAAGTTTGGGCCTTATTTGTCATGAAGAAGCTTGAGAGGTGTTTGATCAACTCTTAATCAATAATCTTTCATGCATTTCAAGCTATAGAAGAGCTTTGAAGTCCTTTCTTACACGTAGTATAAACTTTATTGGATCAACTTTTATCAACATACATTTTGTTTTTTTAGGGCTTACCAAAGTGCTTTGTGTCCTCCTTATTCACATAGGGAATTTTGGACCATTGGATTGGGATCTTGATAAATGGTAAACAAATAACAATTTAGAGGCAAACTTCTTGTAGTGCCCACTTCCCTTTGACACCTATTGATACTTATTTTGATACGGTTGATTACATTAGGGACATTATTATACTTTGATTTAGTATGATGTTAGACATTTGATCATGGATTATTGTTGATCTTGATTTGGTTATGATACATGATGATTATTAGAAACACCTTGATATGTGGATACGATAATATACTATTTGACATGTGATTTTAGATATTATGAGTAGATCTAGAAAATAGATATTATATGATGATGATATAGTTGTTGATATAAATTGTATGCGATAATGTTAAATTGCCTTGATATTGTTGTGATTTACATATTTAGATGATTTTGTGATTATATTTATATTCATTTTAGATGTTCTAACATGGCCACGAGGCCGAAGGAGGTATTTGTGTTTTGCATGTTAAAATATCACAACAAACATCGGGGATTTGAGACCAACCACAATAGAATCTTAGGTGAATTTGACAAGGTCACCATGACAACTTGGTTTATTGTGTTGTGTTTATTGTTGTTAGGGATTCCCATGGGGATCACCTTTATATGTGACCATGAGTTTTGTGTATTTTATTAATGTGGTTAATTTTTATTATTGTTGTATGTATTTTATTAGTAATGTGTCTCTTTCTTTTATTCAATTAAAATTGTGGTAGATTAATGTGAGAAATCATATGGTTAAAATTTAAATAAATCAAATTGGAATATGGGAAAGTAATAATGGAAGTTGTTGGCTCTTTGTATTAAATATGTAAGGGATGTGTAAGTTTGTATAAGAGTTGTGGAAGTCAAGTTTTGGAGTATGAAACACTCCATTTTCGTGGAAATTCAAATTTGTCCTTGGACGCTATTTTTGGAAGCTTGTGGGACAAATAAAACTTGTCTCATACCTCTCAATTTAATTTACCAACCATACTTATGGTTGGAGGGGTGATTTTAGACTTTTTTAATGCATTTTATTAATCATGTTGCATGTTTTAATTGCACTTTCTTCATGTTTTAAATTTGCGTTCTTTGGGGTGTGGGCTTTTTGAAGTGTGCAAGTAAATTGTCATATTTTCACCCACCTCTTTATTGTGCTTTAGATAATGAAATTTTGTCTTTTGTGTTTGGATTTGAGGATGTGTGATGTGGCATCCTACATGGATCCACATCATCCTCTTCTCTTCCCTCTTCTATAAAATTCAAACTCTTTGCTTGTTTTGGGTTGTTGAATCATTTTGCATGTTTCTTTGGAGCGCATTTTTGTTGTTTGGAACTCTTGTGGATTGTGGAGGAGATTGACGATAATTTCATACCTGTTATTAATGTTTTGGGACTGTGTTTTGGCATTGAAGCTTTTTGTTTGAAAATAAAAGCTACCATGGAGAGGTAGGATCTTAGCTCTTCTTTTGTGATTGTTATTTCTTTTGGGTATGAATTAATAGTGCATGTTTTTTATTTATTTATTAGTTGGTTGGGTAGACTACCATAGGGATGGTTAGGAGAAGGCTATGAGGAATCCATGTGGGGGGCATAAGGGAATGTCAGTGGCATCATATTTGTAGAGAGAGTTTGGGTTTGGGATCCACCATGGAAAATAAATAGTTTGCATTTCTTATTTTGTGGGGGCATAAGGAAATCTGTGGGGGTCATAAGGAGGATTGTGGAGGGGCATAAGGATATATGTGGTGAAATTTATTGGTGGTTTGTTCTGGTGGATGCCCAATTCCCATTGGGAGGTATAAGTAGCTTCCCTCATAGTCCTTACTCCTTTGGCTTGCATGATCAAGCCTGAGTTATGTTTGAATGGTTTTCAAATGCAGTTGTAAACTGTTGTTTTGTTTGGACTATGTTTTATATTGAATTATACATGTTGAAAGAATGTTGTGTGTTTAGTGAAAGCCGGTTGTTGTCATGGGTTGAATCACACCTATTATTGTATTGTGATTGGGGCTCGGAGCCAATAATGAATGATGGCTTCTCCTTTCATTGAATGTCTTGGTTGGGTGGAGAAGCGTTGCCTTTCTCCCATTTTTGTTGTGATCAATATAGAAGAAAAAAAAAACTTACATGTTGTTGTTCTAGAGCAGAAAAAGACAGTTTTGCCACCCCTTGTGAAACAAATTCATTTATAATCATTTCCCACTTGATGTGGATGAAATTGTAATGCATTTTGTGAAGAAAAGATGTTTGTAATCAGTTGTGAGAATGGTAAATTTGGAAATGTAAAAGAGGTATGCTATGTAATCAGTTCTGTATTCAGAAAAGAAAGACATGTATTCTATATACTATATGTTGATAATATATAAAGAAAGAAGTTGTTAAACTGCCATTGGAAATATATGAATGAATGAAATGTTCTTTCCAAGTCGTATTGTAAATTTAATTCTGATCATGTCCATGTTTTGGGAATCTATGTTTGAATGGAAAAAAAAAAAAAAGAAGAAATATGTATGAAGGAATTATATTACTTTGTCTCTTTTGGAAATATATTAAATTGGAAACTAGACTTTACTATTTAGCTTTTAGAATGGTTTGTGTAGAACAACTGAATGTATTAGATTAGTTTAGAAATGAAATACCACACTTAAATGATGAAATTGATATATAGATTTTCTAGAAATGGATCTTTGTTGTAAATTTAAAACTGACAAATAAATTTAATTAAAATGCACAGTTCGGGCCTGCACATAATAATCAACTTGGAAACATCAAAATTTAGCATGTTGTATTATCAAGGAACTCAAATTGACAAAGAACACTTAAGAATTAATTTAGAACATTGCAAAATCCAAGCCTAAACCTTTTCACAGTCGCTTTTTCGTCAATTGTTGGAAAAATTCAAATTGGAATCAATTGAGAAAATTTACCTCCCTAAAACATTCTAAATCCTTCCTAGAATAATCCTCCATGTCTGTTTGGCATGTTGAGTGAAGGAGGAGATCAAATTGAATCAAATTTATAAGTTAAAAATTACTAGTTGGCTATTTGAAAGCCTGCAGCCGTTTTCATAAAATTGACCCCTTAAACTTTATCAAAATGTAAAATTTATGATTCTCTGTGCAAAGAGGGCATCAAGAGCTTTCCAAAAAGTCCTTGTTTACCTAAACCGAGCTTTCTAGCAAAATTTATGGCCCTCTAAAGTTTTCCTGCCTTTGGGAAAATTTGGGAAAATTTTCCCTGGCGGGCCCGTGGCCCGAAAAATTCCCTTTAAAAATCCTTAGAATTTTTTTTGAAAAATTCTTGGGGAAATTTTTTAAAATTTCCTCCGTCGGCCCGCAACTAATCAGAGGCTACCACGTGTCCTCACGGAGCAACGACGGAGGCGCAACATTATTTTTTTGTCTTTGGGGCCTTTTACAAATTTTGGGAAATTTTTACGTTTTTTCCCACCGACCCACAATCCCGCATCTATGTGCACGCCACGTGGCATCATGGGGTGTTGGCAGAGGGGGTGGAACCCTCGTGATATTTTTGCTTTAAAAATTTTGTGTAAAATCCTCGTGGCCCCCGCACTCCCGCCCTCGCCTCGATGTTATCCCCCCTATGGACGCTACCGACCCGTGCATGTCTTCTTCCTTTGTCTCCCCTACGGCAAAACCTCCCAAACTCTCGCATGACAGCCCTGCCTTTCCCTCTCCCTTTCTTCCCCGACGTGGTTTTGGGCGCCACGTGTCCAAGCGGAGACCCACGGGTGCACGACGCAAATTTGGTTTTTGCTCCCACGCAAGAACAAAGCTTCAACATTGCCTCGCGACCCACCAACCCGACAAATGGGCTTCCTTCCTCGCTCGACACGTGTCCCCTTGGGGAAAATTTGACCCCTAAGGTTCTGTCGGCCCATACCGGGTTTTACAAGGAGTTAGGAGAACTTTTTTATATCATTGGAAATGTGAGAAAATTTCCTATCCAATGGAAATGATTTAGGGAAGTTTTGAATGCCTTAAGTGTGAGAAAATCTAGTTGAAACTCGAGCTGTTAGAGAGTAGATATGGTGTTAATTTACACCTTGAACCTAACTGAAACTTCTAACCCTAAAATTTGGACCTTGTGACCTCTGATAATTGTAATAAAAGAAAAGTATGTTCTAGCAGATTAAACTTGTTCCAGAACCTGATAGTGTCAACTGTTGTCTTGCAACTTGGTTGTAGAACTTCTAATTAAAAAAAAATATCCCATAAATTTCCGACTAACCCTAGGTTGTTTCTTGGATCTCAAGTGGGTTGTTTTAATAGGCATTACACTTAGTATCGGAGCAAGTGGTTCAAAAGCTTGGGCTATTAGGCACACTAGAAAACTTGGGACATGAAATTTAAACCTAGCACATTTTTTTAAAATGTAAACAAAATAACTTAGTTTAGAAATTATATATTTTAGTAAACTTGGAAACCGAGTAAGACCGATAATAATGAAATAACTCTCACTTTGGTCCGTAGAAAAGAGGTGCAAACGTGGCGGGGGAATTTTCACATAGACTCAGACTTAGCACCGCCACTACCACCACCACTGGATCAGGGTGTAGCAGCTATCCTACCCCAGATTTTGTAGACTCTTCAGGATGTCAATGCTGCTCTATGTGGAGGATTAGGAGGAGGACATGCAACCAGTCATGACAGAGCCCCTTCCATTGAGGGTCAGGTATCTCCTCGACCCAGCGAGGAGCATAGAGGAGAGAACTCCCATGTGGAGTCAGCCAGAGCAGAGTCACCACCGAGGGGACAGGGTGACCAAGTTTTAGAGCATAGAGAGAGGTCTCGGAGCCCTAGGCTTAGGGATGAGTGTGCAGAGAGACCTAGAGGCTGTCAGACCATAGTTGCAGATCACATCAGGGAGATCCTGAAGCTTCGGCCATCACATTACTCAGGTGACACGAGTGGATTTCAGGCAGAGGCCTGGCTAGTGAGCTTGAGTGGTTGCTTCAAGCTTTGTCCTTGTTCTAGCAACACGAAAGCTCATGTTACGATCCATCTATTGAGGGATGGAGCAGAAGTATGGTGGAGCACAAAGGAGCAGAAGCTCCATGTAGATTATGAGATAGTGACTTGGGAGCTATTTGAGGAGAGATTCAGGAGCAGGTATTTGTCATAAAGGTTCATACAACAGAGGATCAACGAGTTCCATGACCTTCGACAAGCATCTCTCTCAATAGCAGAGTACGAGAGTAGATTTATGGATCTACTCTAGTATGTTGAGCATACGCAGGATGAGCAGTGTGGATTCACATGTTCATTCGGGGCCTGAATTTAGATATTGGAAGTGCAGCGTGGACCCACTACCCACGGACATTGGCCGAGGCCGTCGAGAAGGCCTATATAACATAGGAGACTCGGGGAAGACCCAACAGGCTAGAGACCAAGTCCAGAGCCGCATACACAGCATGAGATGCAGAAGTAGATCGAGGGGTTAGTACCTCTCCCTCGTAGGGCCTGTGGTTCAAGACTGATCATCCTTTAGGCCACAAGAGCAAACAGCTAGCATCCCGCCCACCTCATAGACCTCCACAGAGGGTTGATGCACAGAGAGGTCGGAGTATGGGGCCTCCTCCTAGGGGTCCCATCAGGACACAGGGTGGACCTAGAGCTCAGTCAGCAGGAGCTCGCCAACAGAGACCTTAGCAGACCGCAACCAGATCATCGGGATCCACGCCACAAACTTTTAGGGCACATATTGGAGGTGCTACTCATTGGAGAGGATCAGGAGGATGTTTTGGTTGTGGAGTTACTGGACACTTTTGGAGAGACCGCCACAAAACCCTAACAACAAGGGTAAGACACAAATCTAAGAGCCTACAGTTAGTGACTTGAGACGCAGCCACAAGATTTATGCAGCGGTTGAGAACCGCCAGGTAGAGCATCAGAGCACAATCATTAAGACCACAGGTAGCATTGGTGGTATTCCTACCTCTGTATTGTTTGATTCTGGTTCTTCTGATTCTTTCATTGCACCATATTTAGTAGAGTGATGCAGGTTGGTGGCAGTTAGGTAGGGTCTTAGTTGGGATGTTGAGATGGCTTTTGGAGCCAAGATCTCTATAGACTCCTTAGTTAAGGAGTGTGTAGTGGATTTGGGACCTTTCACCACTACCTTAGATCTCTGTATCCTTCCTTTGGGCTCGTATGGAGTCATTTTGGGTATGGATTGGTTATCTGCACACAGGCCAAGATGGATTGTTACCACAAGACTATATCTTGTGCAGATGATTTGGGAGTTGATTCGGTGATTTAAGGGTTAGCAGACCCATTTCTATTCACACCATCTTCGCTATGCAGCTTAAGCGTGTGTGTGACGGGGTTGTCAGATGTATGTTGTTACAGTTAGTGATAGATCAGAGGATGGGTCTAGTGGACCATCGCTAGATGATCATCCCATCTTGAGATAGTATGTTGATGTCTTTCTAGGGGAGCTACCAGGTTACCACCCCCATGTGAGATTGATTTCCATATAGATCTTGTTCCTGGAGCAGAGCCTATATCACAAGCACCTTATTGGATGACCACCCCAAAGATATGTGAGCTCAAGTTGCAGCTTGAGGGCCTTTTGGAGAAAGGCCTTATCCATCCTAATGTATCCCCTTGGGGCGCACCGGTGTTCATTGTGAAGAAGAAGGATGGATCCTTGCAGTTGTGTATTGATTACCACCAGCTGAATAAGGTAACGATCAAAAATCGTTATGCCCTTCCGTGTATTAATGACTTGTTTGATCAAATGAAGGGAGCCACAATTTTCTCTAAGATTGATCTTAAGTCATGGTACCATCAGTTGAGGATTTCGGAGGCGGACATTCATAAGACCGCCTTCCGCACGAGATATGGGCACTATGAGTTCACAGTGGTGCCTTTTGGTTTGACTAATGCCCCTGCAGTGTTCATGATTCTGATGAATGGGGTATTAAAGACATTCTTAGACAAATTCATGCTCATCTTCCTAGATGACATTTTTATTTACTCACATACGCGTGAGGAGCACGAGGGGCACCTTCGCTAGGTTCTTTAGTGTCTTTGTGAGTAGCAACTTTACGAGAACTTGGAGAAGTGTGCTTTCTTTCAAACATAGGTACAATATTTAGGTCATATCATTTTTGGGGAAGGTATCGCCATCAATCCTTCCAATATTAGAGTCATTATGGATTGGCAAAGACCCACCTACTGATGACCAAGGTGTGTAGCTTCATAGATTAGCATGTTATTACGGGAGATTTTTTCAGGACTTCTCTTAGATTGCACACCTATCACCTCCCTTCGGAGGAAAGGGAAGAAGTTTGTTTGGTCGAGACAAATGCGAGCAGGGCCTTCAGGACCAAGGAGTGCCTCACTACACCTATTCTTGTAGTGTTGGATCCACAAGGTGAGTTCTTTGTTTACACAGATGCTTCTTTAGCATGGCTTAGAGGTATGTTGATGTAGGAGGGTAGAGTAGTGACCTTTGAGTCTCGCAAACTCAAGGACTATGAGCTCAATTATCCGACTCATGATCTTGAGCTTGTAGTAGTTGTGCATGCTTTGGTTAGATGGAGGTACTTTCTTCTTGGACAGAGATTCACACTCAGGACATATCACTTGAGTCTTTGTCACCTCTTCATGCAGCCCAATCTCAACGCTCGTTAGCAGGCGTTGGATGGAGTTGCTTTGTGAGTATGATATGGAGATAGAGCATGTGAAGGGGAAGGAGAATGTGGTAGTAGATGCTCTTAGTAGATGGAGACATGTGGCTATGGCCACTTCAGTGAGCACAGATTTGCGGAGTAGGATTCTTCAAAGAACTTCCTCTCGATGCCTTCTACATTACGGTAAAGATTTGAGCAAAGATCGAGTCACAGAGACCCCTTGAGGGGAATTTTGATGGTTTTTCCTTAGAGACAGATGGTCTTCTCAAGCACAGAGGTCGGATTTATGTTCCTAGAGATGGAGGCTTGAGGCAGGACATCTTGGTAGAGGCACATCGTGCACCCTATTCAGCCCATCCCGGGGTGAAGAAGATGCACACCACCTTGAGACAATTGTATCATTGGAGAGGACTTCGTAGAGATGTGGCCTAGTTTGTGTCATGATGTTTAGAGTTCTAGAGAGTTAAGGTTGAGCATCAACATCTAGCAGGCCTTCTTTATCCTCATGCTATACCGGAATGGAAGTGGGACACCATTTCCATGGATTTCATTGTTGGGCTACCGATGTCAAGATATCACCATGATGCCATTATGGTCATGGTTGATAAATTGAAAAAGTGGCTCACTTTTCTCTTGTGAAGACCACTCATACAACTAGAGAAATGACATGGGTATATTTGGATAAGATTATCGGGTTGCAGGATTACGTGGAAGATCATTTGTGACCGTGATCCCCTTCACATATATGGACTACCATGCAGTATGTCATCGGGACGAGAATCAACTTCAGCACAACATATCACCCTGATACAGATGGACAGACTGAGAGGGTGAACCAAATTTTAGAGGACAGCAGGCTCAGATGTATGTGATGGATTAGCAGTCCAAATGAGAGGAGTAGTTGTACTTAGTGGAGTTTTCCTACAATAATATTTTTCAGATTTCCATAGGCATGGCTCCTTTTCAGATTTTTATTGTAGAGAGTGTAGGACACCTCTTAGTTGGGACAAGTTAGAGGATAGAGTATCTCTTAGACTAGCTCTTCTATAAGACATGGAGCAACAGGTGGTGTTGATCAGCAGAGATTGTAAGAGGAACATGACAAGTAGAAGAAGTATGCATATTAGCATAGGATCGACTACAGTTTTGATGTGGGCATGAAGGTGTTCCTTTGTGTTAGGCCACACAAGATCCCTATCTGTTATGGAAAAGGTTCTAAGTTGTTGATCGGGAAAAGATTGTAGGAGGCACAGGACATGCAGAAGAAGTATGCAGATCAACATAGGATCAATCAGTAGTTTCGATGTGGGCATGAAGGTGTTCCTTCATGTCAGGCTACACAAGAGCCCTATCCGTTATGGAAAAGGTTCTAAGTTGTTGATCAGGAAGAGATTGCAGGAGGCACAGGACAGGCAGAAGAAGTATGCAAATCAGCATAGGATCGACTGTAGTTTTAATGTGGGCATGAAGGTGTTCCTTCGTGTCAAGCCACATAAGAGCCCTATCCGTTATAGAAAAGGTTCTAAGTTAGTTCTAGATTCGTTGGTCCTTTTGAGATCTTGGAGCGTATCATCCCTTTAGCCTACCTGTCTAGCATTGCCACCCAGCTTGTCTCGCATACATGATGTTTTTCATGTTTCAGTTCTCAGGAGATATATTACATATCCTTCTCATGTGTTGGATTAGACATCATTGCAGGTGTAGGATTAGGGCAAGTGATGGTGGAGCCCATTTGTATCCTAGATCACAGGACCCGGGCCTTCGAGGCAGAGAGGTTGATCAGGTTCGGGTGCAGTGGGACAGATATGATGAGACTACAGCTACATGGGAGGATGCTACTTCATTACGAGTTCAGTTTCCACATTTGTTCCAAGTGACTTCTAGGAGGAAGTTGAGTCTAAGGGGAGGGGGATGTAGTGCCCACTTCCCTTTGACACCTATTGATACTTATTTTGATATGGTTGATTACATTATAGACATTATTATGCTTTGATTTAGTATGATGTTAGACATTTGATCATGGATTATTGTTGATCTTGATTTGGTTATGATACATGATGATTATTAGAGACACTAATATGTGGATGATGATATACTATTTGACATGTGATTTTAGATATTATGAGTAGATCTAGACAATAGATATTATATGATGATGATATAGTTGTTCATATAAATTGTATGTGATAATGTTAAATTGCCTTGATGTTGTTGTGATTCACATATTTAGATGATTTTGTGATTATATTTATATTCATTTTGGATGTTCTGATATGGCCACGAGGCCAAAGGAGGTATTTGTGTTTTGTAGGTTAAAATATCACAACAAACATCGGGGATTAGAGACCAACCACAATGGAATCCTAGGTGAATTCGACAAGGTCACCATGACAACTTGTTTTATTGTGTTGTGTTTTTTGTTGTTAGGGATTCCCATGGGGGGGATCACCTT
Organism: Taxus wallichiana var. yunnanensis; assembly: GCA_018340775.1. Lineage (NCBI taxonomy): Eukaryota > Viridiplantae > Streptophyta > Pinopsida > Cupressales > Taxaceae > Taxus > Taxus wallichiana. Next base: position 43,212,687 of record CM031239.1, read on the forward strand.
TATATGTGACAATGAGTTTTTGTATTTTATTAATGTGGTTAATTTTTATTATTGTTGTATGTATTTTATTAGTAATGTGTCTCTTTCTTTTATTCAATTAAAATTGTGGTAGATTAATGTGAGAAATCATATGGTTAAAATTTAAATAAATCAAATTGGAATATGGGAAAGTAATAATGGAAGTTGTTGGCTCTTTTGTATTAAATATGTAAGGGATGTGTAAGTTTGTATAAGAGTTGTGTAAGTCAAGTTTTGGAGTATGAAACACTCCATTTTCGTGGAAATTCAAATTTGTCCTTGGACGCTATTTTGGAAGCTTGTGGGACAAATAAAACTTGTCTCATACCTCTCAATTTAATTTACCAACCATACTTATGGTTGGAGGGGTGATTTTAGACTTTTTTAATGCATTTTATTAATCATGTTGCATGTTTTAATTGCACTTTCTTCATGTTTTAAATTTGCAATCCTTTGGGGTGTGGGTTTTTGGAGTGTGCAAGTAAATTGTCATATTTTTACCCACCTCTTTATTTTTCTTTGGAGAATGAAATTTTGTCTTTTGTGTTTGGATTTGAGGATGTGTGATGTGGCATCCTACATGGATCCACATCATCCTCTTCTCTTCCCTCTTCTATAAAATTTAAACTCTTTTCTTGTTTTGGGTTGTTGAATCATTTTGCATGCTTCTTTGGGGCACATTTTTGTTGTTTAGAGCTCTTGTGGATTGTGGAGGAGATTGGAGATAATTTCATACTTGGTATTGTTGTTTTGGGACTGTGTTTTGGCATTGAAGCTTGTTGTTTGGAAACAAAAGCTACCATGGAGAGGTAGGAGCTTAGCTCTTCTTTTGTGATTGTTATTTCTTTTGTGTATGAATGAATGGTGCATGTTTTTGATTTATTTGTTGGCTGGTTGGGTAGACTGCCATAGGGATGGTGTAGGAGAAGGCTATGGGGAATCCATGTGGGGGGCATAAGGGAATGCCAGTGGCATCATATTTGTGGAGGGAGTTTGGGTTTGGGATCCACCATGGAAAATAAATAGCTTGCATTTCTTACTTTGTGGGGGCATAAGGAGGGATTGTGGGGGCATAAGGATATGTGTGGTGAAATTTATTAGCGGTTTGTTCTGGTGGATGCCCAATTCCCATTGGGAGGCATAAGTAGCTTCCCCCATAGTCCTTGCTCCTTTGGCTTGCATGATCAAGCACGAGTTCTATTTGAATGGTTTTCAAATACAATTGTAAACCGTTGTTTTTGTTTGGACTATATTTTATATTGAATTATGCATGTTGAAAGAATGTTGCGTGTTTAGTGGAAGCCAGTTGTTGCCATGGGTTGAATCACACATGTTATTGTATTGTGGTTGGGGCTCGGGGGTCAATGATGAAGGATGGCTTATCCTTTCATTGGATGTCTTGGTTGGGTGGAGAGCGTTGCCTTTCCCCCACTTTTGTTGTGATCAATTTGGAAGAAAAAGAAAACTTGCATGTTGTTGTTCTGGAGCAGAAGAAGACAATTTTGCCAGCCCCTTGTGAAACAAATTCATTTGTAATCCTTTCCCACTTGATGTGGATGAAATTGTAATGCATTTTGTGAAGAAAAGATGTTTGTAATCGGTTGTGAGAATTGTAAATTTTGAAATGTAAAAGAGATATGCTCTGTAATCAATTTTGTATTCAGAAAAGAAAGACATGTATTCTATATACGTTGTATGTTGATAATATATAAAGAAAGAAGTTGTTAAACTGCCATTGGAAATATATGAATGAATGAAATGTTCTTTCCAAGTCATATTGTAAATTTAATTCTGATCATGTCCATGTTTTGGGAATCTATGTTTGAATGGAAAAAGAAGAAGAAATACGTATGAAGGAATTATATTACTTTATCTCTTTTGGAAATATATTAAATTGGAAACCAGACTTTACTATTTAGCTTTTAAAATGGTTTGTGTAGAACAAGTGAATGTATTATATTAGTTTAGAAATGAAATACCACACTTGAATGATGAAATTGATATACAGATTTTCTAGAAATGGATCTCTGTTGTAAGTTTTAAACTGGACAAATAAAATTAATTAAAATGCATAGTTCGGGCCTGCACTTAATAATCAAATTGGAAACATCAAAATTTAGCATGTTATATTATCAAGGAACTCAAATTGACAAAGAACACTTAAGAATTAATTTAGAACATTGCAAAATACAAGCCTAAACCTTTTCACACGCTTGTTTTCACAATTATTGGAAAAAAATCAAATTGGAATCAATTGAGAAAATTTACCTCCCTAAAACATTCTAAATCCTTCCTAGAACAATCCTCCATGTCTGTTTGGCATGTTGAGTGAAGGAGGAGATCAAATTGAATCAAATTTATAAGTTAAAAATTACTAGTTGGTTGTTTGGAAGCCTGCAGTCCATTTTCACAAATTTGACCCCTTAAACTTTATCAAAATGTAAAATTTATGATTCATGTGCAAAGAGGGTATCGTTATCTTTCCAGAAAGTCCTTGTTTTCCCAAACTGAGCTTTCTAGCAAAATTTATGGCCCTTTGAAGTTTTCTTGCCTTGGTAGGAAAATTTGGGAAAATTTTCTTGGCGGGCCTACGGCACGAAAAATTCCCTTTAAAAATCATTAGAGTTTTTTTTTGAAAATTCTTGGGAAAATTTTTAAAATTTCCTCCGCCGACCCGCAGCCAATCAGAGGCTACCACGTGTCCTCATAGGGCAGTGGCAGAGGTGCGGCATTATTTTTTTGTCTTTGGGGCCTTTTAAAATTTTTAGGAAATTTTACGTTTTTACCCCGCCTACCCGCAATCCCACATCCATTGGGTACTGCCACATGGCAACATGGGGTGTTGGTGGAGGGGGTGCTTTGAAAAATTTATTTAAAATCCCTACTGACCCTCACACTCCTGCCCTCAACTCGGTTTTATCCCCGTGGATGCGCGGACCCGCGCGTGCCTTCTTCCCTTTGTCTCCCCACGGCGAAACCTCCCAAACTCTCGCTGCCCGCCTTTCCCTCTCCCTTTCTTCCCCGCCGTGGTTGTTGGGTGCCACGTGTCCCTAGCGGACCCACAGGCACGCGACGCAAGTTTGGTTTTTCTCCCGCATAAGAACAAAAGTTCAACACCACCCCGCGACCCACCAACCTGACAAATGGGCTTCCTTCCCTGCTCAACACGTGTCCCCTTGGGGGAAAATTTGACCCCTAAGGTCCACCGGCCCATATCTGGGGTTTTACAAGGAGTTAGGAGGACTTCTTTATATCATTGGAAAGGTGATAAAATTTCATATCCAATGGGAATGATTTAGGGAAATTTTGAATGCATTAAGTGTGAGAAAAATCAAGTTGAAACTCTGATCCTATTAGAGAGTGGGTATGGTGTTAATTTACCCTTGAACCTAATTGAAACTTCTAACCCTAAAATTTGGACCTTGTGACCTCTGATAATTGTAATAAAAGAAAAGTATGTTCTAGCAGATTAAACTTGTTCCGGAACCTGATAGTGTTAATTGTTGTCTTGCAACCTGGTTGTAGACACTTCTAATAAAAAAATTATTCCATAATTTTCCTAACTAACCCTAGGTTGTTTCTTGGGTCTCAAGTGGGTTGTTTTAATAGGTATCACACTTCTCCAATTGTTGAATCTTGTAAATGACTACCACAATTTTTGGTAATTTGTCCATTGACTCCACTAATATTTTTTTCCCCTAAAATTTAGTGAATTTTCAGTATCCATCCAATCCATTTTGTTTTTCACAAACATGAATTTCAAATTGATTGATTAACATTACTTGTTTCCCAATTCCCCAATCTTCATAGCACGCATTCTACCATTGAGTTTGATCATGTCGTTAATTTAAAACATCTTACTTTTTAATTGGGATTTTTAAACACCTATTTCATACACACATTTCCTCATTGGGCCTTGTTCACCGTGCATTTTAATGTACGTGTTTCCTTATTGGTTCTATTTCACCATTCATTAACCACACCCTTTTGTTATTTGGGTCTTAATCACCTCGAATTTGCTAAAACCGTTGCACAATTGGTGGGATTTTCTTTTTAGAATTGGTATAAAAACATAATTTTTTTGTAATAATTGTTTCACACACTCGAAAACTTAATTTCTCAATTGAGTTGACATATTCTTTTGAATACTACAAGACTCTATTTATGTATTCTATATTATAATATTTAGAAGTGGATATTGAGTGAAATTTATAGTTTTTTTTTCAAATTGCATTGGAACACATAATCGAGATTAAAAATTCAACCGAATTTCAGGTATGTATGGTATGCAAAGGTTTTTAAATCTTATTTCATATTTTAGCAAAGCATTCATGTTTCAAACAACTCATTTTAGACACAAATATATTGACTTTCACACACATTTGTTATCTAGGGTCATAATCACCCAAATTTGCTAAAATATAACGAGTTTCGGGGTCCTAATCACTTCAAATTTGTTAAAACCATTACACAATTGGTGGAATTTTCCATTTATAATTGGTATAAACATATAGAGGTTTAGTAATAATTGTTTTACGCATTCTAAAACTTAAAACACTACTCTAGGTTCACATATTATTTTGCATAGTGTAAGACTCTGTTTATGTATTCTATATTATAATTTCTAGAAGAGGATATCAAGTGAAATTTATAGTCTTTGTTTTTCAATTGTGTTGCAACACATAATTGAGATTACAATTCAAATACATGATTTTAGGTATGTGACATATTTTTAGTCTTATTTCATATTTTAGCAAAGCATTTTTGTTTCCAAGCAACTCATTTCAGACACAATCTTGTTCCAAATCCTACACCCAATTTCTTCAAATTTTGCACCAATATGTAGTTCTTGGAGAAAACATTCCAAAACACCAAAGTGTACGTAAAACGAAGCTATGGTTTGAAAGACATTAGTAAACATATGTTTCTTGCAAAAAAATCTTTAAGCACCCTTTGAAAATGAGATGAATGGTTATGATTCAAAGATACAAGATAGAAGGAAAAACAAGTCGAGGTTTTGGGACAGATGGGTACTAATCAGGGTGATAAGTTTGCTAAAATGGCTACCGACATTGATGAACTGAAGGGTGAGATGAGGCTCACCAAAATTATTTTTAGTTTGTTTTAAACAGTTAGCACTCTATGAGAATATAGGTGGAGGATGTTCTTAAAGTCTCGAGTGGAGGTAATATAGAAATTCTGAAAGAAATTTGTAAAAAAACCCAAAGAATGATGTTTTCCAAATCAAGGTCATACTCCAGAGCTACATGGAATGGTGAATTATCATGGTTAAGTCTACCTTACAACACCTTCAAACCCTCAGCAACCGACCTATGCTTATAGGCAAGTCGATGAATAGGGTAATCTGAAGAAAGGGAAAATGGATACTACTGAATGTGACCTTATTTCACTTGGAGTCAACATAGAATATATGTTGAAGGAATGGGCTAAACTATTAGCCAATCTGGAGAAATCCAATAAATGAATGATATGTCGTGGATTGTTAGCTTTGGGGTTTTTGTTGTTAGTTTATTTCGTAGTTATTATGGTATTGTTTACAATTTTTATATGTCTTTTTGTTATGTTTTGATCTAGATCATGTGCTCGTTAAGGAGCTAAACTATATATAGGTCCTTTATATGTAATTTTTGTTTTTCTCGTGTATTTAAACATTTGCTCTGTTAGGAGCCTTGCTATGTAAGGGGTAGGGTCCCCTCAACCCTATTTTACCTATAACCAAAAAAAGATACAAGAACAATTATCATGTGGAAGTACAAGAAAGGTATTTCAAAGCATGACAACCACTAATTGTTAGTAATTTGATCTTGATCATCCATCATGTTTTTGAAGGTATGTTTCATGCAAGGAACTCTTCATTGCGAAAACTTTATGGTCGTTGATCTTTAGAGATCTAATTTGAGTTTTCCATTGTGTTTTCAAATGTGGTTCACTCAACCTTACATGAGTAACTTGAGAGTGTGGCAACTGTTGATCTTCAATGATCTAATATTAATTGTATACAAAAAATATTGACTTTGAAAACATGATGGCTATTGATTTTAAAAGATCTAATATAAATCATTCATCATGTTTTTGAATGTGGTTTGCTCAATGTTGCGGGAATAATTGGGAAGAGCGATGATTGTTGATCTCGAATGGTCTAGCTTAATCGTCAAATCCCTTTTCGAAGGTGCGATGTATACAAAGAATTGTTGGCTTTGGAAGCATGGTGCCAATAGATCTTCAAATGATAAAATTCATTCTTTCATAATGCTTTCATACATGGTCTTCTATGTAGTACGTGAGTGGCTTCAAAATACGATAATTGTTGATCTTGTAACTATTAATCCTAGTTGTCCATCAAATTTTTGAGGGGGTTGATTCAAATGCTAATTTGTTTGCAAGAAATAGGTTTTCATTGATATATTTCGACCAGCTCAATTTTGAATGTCATTTTTCACACTTTGGATTTCTTTCTTACATGGTAATGAGGCATTTCCCAAACAACACAAAGAATCAAATAAGCTCAAATATGTAGAGACAAATTTCATAATAGAAAATTATTTTAATAACCTTTTTCTTTATTCACTCGAGTTTCCAAAATGAAAGTGAAAACATAAATTCCTCCAACTATTTAAACGAATTGAAAGATTTTATCAATTCTTGTAGCAAATCATTAAGACTTGAAAGTGCAAAACCCTTCCATACAACAATTAAAACCTCAACTCATTCAAATAAGGAAGGGAGACAACCTTGCTCAACAATTTTAACATGAATGAAAAAGTGATGCCACATGGAGCCTTTGCATATCTCTATGAAACACTCATCTTATTTTTCAACTTTTCATAAAAACAATTGACAATTATGCCTCTATAGTTATATTTATAGTGGGCCATAAATGCCTTCTACATTGATTCTTCAACTCTAATTAATTTCACCATTCTTTTAACATTAGCCATTGTAAATCCATAGTTCTAACACTATGTGAAATTAATTAGAGTTAGAAGACTCAATATAAATTTCTTTACAAGTTTGTAGTTAGAGTTAATCAACACTTAATCCATTACTAGATTAATCAAATGCTGCATTTTGTAGTTTTCTTTTGTTGATGTCATGTTCTCAAAACATTGCTACTTCACATTTAAGATTTTAATCGTATTTTCCCAATAACAAAATTTTGAGTTGTCAAAGATGTCTCACAACGATTTGGGTACCAATCATGGATGTTGACGTTTGAATTCATCAAAATGCATTTTTTTTGTCATATTTTAATAATGTTGATAATCAAAAAAACAAGTGCTATCGAGGTTTGTCTTCAACAAGGTTCTAATGAGATACAACATGGAGATTCCTTAAACTTTAACAATGAAGATCACATTTCCAATTTAGGAAATCTTTGGGAAGTTTTGGAATGACATTATTTCCTAGAGACTATTAATGATGCATTCCCATAGAATAAAGATAACAATCAACATAATAAACGGAACTGAAAAAAGGTACAAAAATGGGACATATGAAGGAATCTATAGATTGAATGAGTTTCAATGTGTCAATTAATTGAAATGGTCGAAAATGAAGACAAAAATGAACCTCTGAAAGAATGTAGATGCAATATATGCATTGAGAAATGTGGGAGAGGAAAAACATTGTAGTTATAATATAAACCATAGCGAAATATGTTTGCAAGATCTATGAAAATAAAATTGTTGTTGGAGAGGAGAAATCAAGAGTAATATGGAAAACAAAAGTGGAATGTCCACATGTTAAGAATATAATAGAATATGATGAGTACATGCAAACTTAGGAAAATTTGATTGCAACGGAAGGTACCATTCAATCATGTTTTCACAAGATGATGAAAATCATCCATTTGTCAAAAATTGTACAACTATTTTTAGCTTTTCACATTTAATTAAACAAAGGTCATCCTACAGAAGATTATTTAGAATAAATAACTTATTGTCTTTATTTTACTATGTTCTAAATTTTTCAGACTTGTTGGTTTGTAAATAGTGGTTGTGAATGTACTAGTTGTATTTCTCATGTAGAAAAGGAGGATATACAAGAAAAAATTAAATGGCCAACATATGTGGCATTATCTATTGATGAAGTTACAACTATGAATAAAAATTTCATGGGTCTACTTGCAAGTTTATAGTATTCAAATGAAGAGAAATATACAGATAAACTTATACAACAAAAAAATATTAACATAATCTTTAAGCTAAAACTAAATTTTAAATGACATATATGCAAGATTCCACAATAGACAATATTTCACATGCGGAATCCTTTTCAAGAAAAAATATAACAATATTATTCCTTATTATATTAACTCAATCATTTACAAAAAAATAACAGTTTTCAAAGTTATTCTTTACTCTAATCAATATGTGAATACATGTGGGCACTTTAGTAATAAAATCTCTAAGTGTTATTACACTACAATGGGTACTGTAAATATGGGCTGCATAAAACCTAGGCTTAAACCACCCATAAACAATTTTAGGGGAGTTTCCCCGAAACCTCGTTGGGAAGTTTTGCCCCAAAACCCTAGGAAGGAGTTCACTAACGACCCTCTCATAGCCTTCGACCTAAATATATTTCACTACTCATTTTGGGAAGGTGGTTCCCCCATTACACATGAACTGTCCAGATGAGTGTAAATCATTTAGAGTATTGAACATGGAAAGTATATGACACATTTCAAACAATATACCACTTGTTGGGCCATAGTTTCATACTTTTAGTTGTTAAGGGTAGCCACGCCCATTCATTTTTTTGCACCGATCAAATTTCTCAAGATTATAACCTTTGTCAATAAATCAACAACATTCTCACATATATAATATTTTTCCTACAATAACTTCACTTCTTCAACCATTTCTCTAAAAATGGTATAATATATCAATATACTAATAATGAGAATCATAATCATGGTTCTTTGCCAAAAATATTACACTTTGATTGTCATAGTCTATCCTTACAACTTTCTATATGAGACCAATAGTTGAACCCAACTTTTGTAACCACACTACTTCCTAAAACGTGAGTAGCTTCCATGTACTCGTCCCTCTATTGTAGATATTACTACTACTTTCCATTTTCTCATCCATATCATTGCCCCATTAAACAATTTAAACACATATATACTTGTATATCTTCTAAAATCAAGATCTCCTTTTATCCAAAATCCACAAAACCTTGTAGATTCAAATTTTTATCCCAACCAAGTCTTCCTTTATAGAAAATTGAATAATTTGAAGATATTTTTTTATCACAATTCAACATTCCTTCCTTTGTTTCAAAATAAATATGCTCATTACTTTCCATTGCATAATAAATTCCAAGTATGGGATAAACCATTTAAGATACTATTCAATAGATAACTTTTGACCAACGGGAAATGAAGTAATGTCTTGTTTATTTTCCCGGATACTAAGCCTTTGTAGCATCATCTCAACTTACTTCTTTTGATTCAATTGTAGTTTATTATTTATATAATCCCTATTAATTTCCATGCCTAAAATAAGTTTTGAAGCACCTATATCCTTCTTGAGATCAAATTGAGAGTATAAATGAGACTTAATTTGACAAGTCATTTCTTTATTTTTACTAATTAACAAAGTGTATCATTCACATATAACACTATGATAACAAAAAATATCACATTCCTATTTGAATTATACACATGACCCAACTATGTTTCCTACAATCATATATCCCAACACATACATCTAAAACTTATTGATCCCACATCCTTGGTGATTCCAAAAATATATAAAAAGAACTCTTCAAACTATACTCTAAGTCCTCCTTTCCTTTCACCTTGAAACATTCTACCACTCCATTATTTTTCTTCCTCAACGTCACCATTTAGAATGTTGTCTTTACGTCTCTGTTCTATGTTAAGATCAAAAACAGAAAATAGCCAAAATAATCTAATTGAAGTTAGCTTAGCAACATGAAACAAATTTTCACCAAAATTAATTCCTTCGCATAAAATAATCCCTTTACTACAAGGCGAGGTTTATATTTTCCTAATGCATTTTACTTCTTGAATACCCATTTGCATCCAACAAGTTTTCTATGAGAAGGCAATTTTCATAGGTCACATGTCTGATTTTTATCTAAGAAATCAATTTATTCTTCCATAAGCTTCTTTCAAGACTTATTTTCATTTGAGCCTAGTACCTCCTTCATAGCCTAGGATTCTTCATCAATAATTGACAAAAATAATAACATGATACAAAAAAAAAAAAGGTGGACTATACATTTAAGGTTCTTTTCTAATTCAATTCGATCTCATAAAGGTTGGGTCTTTAGCTCTTACTCCTCTTCCTCATTTTATTTTTACAAACCTTCTTAAGAAAATTTCCTTTTTGGTTTATCTTCTTCAATTGCTTCTTATTCAGACATAGATCCTCCTTGTAATTCAATGTGCATATTTTTCATGATCTTCCTTTGATTGTTATTATTTCATAATTACCTTAACCCCTATGAAGATCACATTATGATGTAAACACTCTTCTTCGCTTATGGGTTCCAACGATTAGTAAATTTAATATATATATATTAGTCCTTTTTCTTAACGAATATACATATGCACATCATAAGGAAATATCTTTATATCTTGGAGATATGGTTTCTCACCACTCCATTCTTCTTATGGAACTTTATTGACAAACGTTGTCATGGGTGGTCTATTGATTAAGTGGAAATTATTTGTTATTATTTATGCCTAGAATTTCCTATCCAAGCCTACACCATTGATAATAATTTTGGCCTTATCTATCATATTAAAATTCATTTTTTACAAAAATTCATTTTTTTGGATGTATATGGAGTTATTTCATGCCTTCTATTCCAAATTGTTTACAAAACTTCTTGAACACATTTGAGAAATACTCCCACTACTATCAATTCTAAAAAACTTCTTCTTCTTTGTCTAATTTTTCATAAAAACCTTAAATTCTTTTAACTTATTGAAAACATCATATTTATTTAAGATAAGATATAACCTATACAAGTGACATGATATAGAGTTTTTCTAGTAACGAAACCTTGAGAGTCCAAACACATCACTATGTATTGAATGAAAATTCCTTTTTTCCTCTTATAACACTACCAAAATACTTTATTTTTCTTATGAACTGCACAATGCTCACATAAATCAAAACCTAAAGGGTAATCAAAACTTCCTTAACCCATACCTTTAGTTTTTAATTCTTGAAGTCCTTTCTCTTTTATATGTCCCATCCTTTGATGTCACACCATTGTATTTTCGCATGAAACACATAAGTCCAAATTAAAATATTTTAACTTTGAGAACACCAAAGCTATTATGTCCATCACTTACAATGCTTTCCACAATTTTGAGCATTGTTCTTGTATAGACTCCTCTTTTGAATACCATTTCTTTTGAACCATATTGCATCTTTTCTTACTAAATACTACGTACATACTTGCATTGCTCATCTTGCTTAAAAAAATAGTTTCTTGCCAAACCTAAATTAAGAAAAACACATGGGAGAGTAGTAACTCTTCCATATTTGAGCATCAAATTTAATATTCCTTGACCTATAATATCATATGTTAAGTTGTGTCCTAAGAATACATCACCTTCATTGATCTTTTCATATCCACTAAACCACTTCCTATGAGGAGTCATATGAAAAGAGGAACTCGAGTTAATTGACCATACATTATGACATACATGTGAGATTGAATCTTACAAGAATAAATCCTCGAGTATTTACTAGATGTATTCATATCTAAAAATACGACATTATTAGTCCCTGAAATTGTCCCATTTTTACTATAGATCTAACATTTCTTCTTATCTTTTTGTAGTCTTATATTTACCTTTGGACTTTTATTGTGTTGGAATTTTTTTCGTCACACTTTAAAATAACCTCTTACAAAGAATGCATCCTTTCAATTGTTTGATAATCTTCAATAGATTTCTACCTCATTTCTTTTAATAATAAGGTTCTACTACTATATCCTCAACTTTAATTTAGTTGTAGTATTAGTAATTTCTCATTACTAGATTATCCTAAGAGTCAAATAAAGAACAAAGTAGAGTGATTAAATTTTCTTACTCATCCATTTTAATTTCAATAGAAATTAAATTACCATAATCTTGAAGACATTTCGATGTTCAAACACAGTCAAATACCATCATTCAACTTTAATGAATAATTTTTTTGGAGAAAAATTAAAAAGACTTTTTTATACAAAACCGCCCACTTATACCATAACTTCTTATCCATTTATTCTATCCATACATTCAACATGATTTAATATGAAAAACACTATTTGAATAAACTCTTCACCTTCTTATCGACATTTTTCCATTCTTCATCCTTCATACCCACAATTTCTAATCTCGATACAAAACCATTGATCTATGTCTACAAAGAGATATTTCATTACTCAAAATGTTTTCCATGAATGTTTTTGATCTCTATCCCTGTGTTTCCCATCATTTTTCTTTACACAAAAAATATTACACAAACAACTCCCACTCATGAAATTTTTTATGAGGTTGAAAGAAACCTTTTAAATTTTTTAAACAAAACTATAATTTAGGAGAAGTAATATTAACAAGATATTTAAGTTACAAGTGAACATGGAAAATTACATACATGCAAGATTACACTTTGCTCAAGATTTCACTTGGGAAAATCCTTCAAAAAAACTTAGCACAATAACCTTCTTCTTTATTGCATTAACTTAATGATTATTGTACAATACCATACTTCAAAATTTTGCCTTATCATAATCAATATCCGAGTATATATAGGCATATCAATAAAAATCATAAAAATCGTATTACAACAAACTTTGTGCCAAAACAATGGGCTAAAACCAACCATATGTATTCCCAAAACTTTTTAGAGACACCATCCACAAACCCTCAAATAGGAGGGCCTCCATCGACTCTAATTCGGGTTATTGCCTCTTTTCTCTAAGAAGATAGTTCCATCATTACATGTGTATACTATAGAAAAATGTAAATCATAAAATATATACAACACATTTCAAAAAAATAGAGTTTAACATATAGTGGATTATCCTTAATATATAAAATTCTTTTCTTTTAGTAGTGTACCATTTTTTTAAAGAATCATTGATTTATTGACATAAACTAGATAATGGTTATTAGTTGATGCAATTCAAAAAAAAAAAATCTAGAGCTAAACTTACATATAAGAATATATATTACTTAAATGAAAATGAAGTGGGTACTATATTTCATCATGCACACATAACACAAATATTTCCCTAAAATATCTTCTCTTTATTTATGTAAAATTCTCAAGTACATCAAAATCTTAGTTATATTATATTATATTGTCATTACATATATTATTTTGCATACATCATTACACTCGAAGATAACTTTTCTATAATCCAATCTTTTGTATAGCATAGCTTACACTGATCATGCTTTGCGGTATAAATATCACTTACATATGATACATATTTGAAGATACATGTCTATCGATCATGTCTATTGTACAATTGAAGTATTCAATGTTTCCTTAAACAACAATTAGGTACCACACATTTCAATGAAATAAATATTCTATTCTCCTTGTTCAATCTATCATTGGTGTTAAATTTTTCTCTAGATATTGTATGGTATCTTGTATTCATTCTAAAATGATGAAAAATCATTCCAATATTATCCCTAAACTTAGCTCTTTGTTTTATCCTCAAGGAAACCTGGTTGAACCTTGCCACGTCCCTTAGAAAATTTTGTCTTTATTTTTATACTTTGTCTATCCTCTAGAAGGAATTGAATAAACCACCAATTACTAAAAAAAAAAGACATTTGGAATGACACATTCTAATGCACCCTTAATCAAATTTTGTGGTTGGATTTACAAGACACTAACTTTGACTCTTCAAAATTTTATACCACAAAAATCTAACATCCTAAGGGAGAACTTTGTTATACTTAGATATCAACATCTTATCATAACTATTCCACACAACGATTTTAAATGTCATATTCTCCTCTTTTTTTCAACTTTACATTCTTTGTGGCAAAGGAAAAAAATAGTAAAAGGTGCCTCTTTTCCCTTAACTCTCTTATGGTAGGATTCAATTTCCCCAATCACCATTTGTAAATTTTATATTTTTCTCTCACAAGGGTGTCATATTCATCCCCATATTTTCCCTATATCCATTAGTATTTGATGATCTACCTCTATGGGGTCTTTTTTAACTTCATATGAAGTTAACATTATAGTTAATTCCTCCTCTAAAGCACCAAGATATTTTTTATTCTCTTGTAATTTTTATTCATATAATTAATAAATAAAAAAAAATGTTACTACATCTTTAGTGGCTTCCCTCATTTTCTTTAATTGTGATTTTGATATCTATATATGTTCTTTGTTATATTTATTCAAACGATCCGTCTCAACGTTTTTGAAACTCTCCACCACTTGATCAATTATTTTTTATTCTTTCTATATCATTGGTTCCATGTGGTTCTAGAAGTTATGAAATGCTTCCTCAATTTTTTTTTTTCTCTATTTTCAACTCTTGTCACAATCATACTAGTGCTACAGAATTTGAACTGATTACTCTCTCCATTTCACCAATTGGAAGCATCATTGTATCCAATCCCTCTCTTTTATATTTTTCAAAACATCTCCTTATTGATAAATTTTTATAGGAATTAATTTTTCCAACTGCACTATTAACCACTTTTCCCCATTGTACTATGCCCCGCCCAATGTTATAATATGTATTGTATTTATTTTTGCAAGGAGAACCCTTATCCTAGCTAGGAGTCTTTTGGTGTATTACATTGAGGGTCACCAAATGGTTCTAAATATGTAGCTACTTTTGGGGTTTATGATCCCCGTATCTAGCTATTTTGTTTCTCACACTTCATCGTCCACCAATTTGTGTCACTTTCTTGTCTTGTTTAGCATTAAGTCATGGTTTTATCTTTTTTGTGCCATCTTCCTTCCTTTTTCCTCTTCTCGAGTATTTTTATTGGTTCGATTATGTAATTTAGATTTTTTTAGCATATGTTCCTTTTGTGTCTTCTTCTATGTGTGTTTTATTCGGGAATATACCTCGAATCCTATTTATTTCATTTTTCTTCCTTTAAATTCTTCTTTTTCTCAATTTTTTTCTTATTCTCTTCCTCTAAATTTTTTTCCTTGTGGGGTTGCTCTGTACATCCTTCTTATTTTGTTATTAGTAATGTTTATATCTCTTTAATTTTTTCTCTTTTTCATATTTATTTTTCATAAATATTTTTGAGATAAAAATGTGGCCTCCACGGTATTCTAATAATTAATTTTCTTTGTGCTCCCAGTAATTTTTCTACTTCTTCCCTTTGCTCGTATCATCCAAATTTTTATTGGATTCATCTAGTGTTTTTTCTTGCACATTTACCCCACGAAATTATCAATCATGTATACATGCTCTACAAATCCCACTTTTATAGTTTCCTTATTTATTTTACTCGCTTTGTTGTGAGGTTTTTTTCTGTTGCTATTTTTTTCAACTCATCCTCTTGTGATTTTTATGTGTCCTCCTTAGCTTTCTGCCTCATCTTTGTTATCTCCATGATTTTATCTTGGAAATATATCATGGTATTACATCAATTATATTATCATATATAAATAGCCCTACCTCTAGATAGTCGATTATTGATTTTACTATCTTTTGCTTCACTAAAATATTTTGTTTCATATCTTATTGTTGTTCTAGCTACTCCCTTTTTTTGTATTTTACAACTAATAATTTTAGGTCTTATATGACATTTCCATAGTCCTCATATGGGTTCCTCACATACCTCTTTCTCATCTTCTTCCCCTTGAATTTGTTCATCCCCCTATTCTTCCTTATCTACTATTGTCCCCATTTTGTGAACCATCGCGTTTCTTCATTCTTTTTGTTGCTTCCACAATTTTTCTCTAAGTATTTCTTGTCTCTTTTTTTGTATAAAATATTGTATTATTTCCAGTATCTTCTAGTACTTTTCTCCTCTCTAATTAGGATCAACAATTATCATAATGCAAGGAACTCCTTCTCCTCTTTTTCTTTTTATTTTTTTCTTTCACTTCATATGGGGGTGTTCCAAAATTCTGCATTTGTCCCATGTTTAAATATTCTCTTATGAGCAAGGGAAAGAACTCGTATGTTTTTATAATTTTCTTTTGTTCCCTTCATTGTATCATATTATTTTGGCACTATGATTTTCTATTCTTGATATGTTATTTTCAAAGTGGTATCATAATATGTATTTCTTTTGAGTTATTAATTTCCATTAATAATTGTGGAGTTCCTCTTGTTTATCCTTGTAAAAAGACCATTCATTTTGTAATTTATGGTCCCACTTGTTCTTATCCTATATACCACGTGCATGATATAAAATCATCCATGGTTAGGGGTATGTGTTTTGTTATGTTAGTTGGGAATATCCTTATCTCCATGACCAAATTATCTTCTTCCTCTATGCGACTTCATATAGTAGTGGGTGAATTTTATAGTTTGTGGTGTCAAAGGGTGAGCATAGATGGAATCTATGTAAATTCCAAACATTATGTCATCCTTCTATTTGTCTATCATTTTTCAGATATCCTAGACTTCCACCAACCTCCTCATTCTCTAGCTTGTGTTCCTATACTAGTTGTTTCTTTTACTATGAAAAAGAATGTGTATTTTTAAATACTCTCATATAGTCTTATCTTCATAGTATTTTCTCATGTTTTCCTATAAAATTTATTGAAAAGTATATGAAAAGAACAAGTGGGAGAGATTTTTGAACTCGTGCTTACCTCTTAATTTTCTCATTATTATGAAGTTTTTGGAAACACCTCATAAATGTTATTTTTGTAATATGTAATCATCATATCACATGATACTTGTATTCCTTCAAGGTCATGATGAATTCTCTATTCATGTGTTTTACCTTTTTGATATCTCCTTCATGTATTTTGGATTAGTGAAATTGAAAGTTCCGTGTTGTTTACTATTGTTCACAATACTTAGGCCATTTATTTTTCTGTTATGCTCCCTTTCTTATCCCATTTTGTGGAAACTATGTCCTTAATTCAATAAAATCATAACTCTATCTAATATCGATGCTTTGATTTAATATTTGAGCTAGAAATACAAACTCATCACATAAATTGAAAATACAAATAAACTCAAATAGATGATTCATTCATTAAACAAAAAGTTATATTAATAATTTCACCTTAACTTATCTTTTGTACAATATATTTCACATACCTATCATCACTTAAATGAAACTAATATTAAAGTGATTTTTTTCAAATATTCACACAAAAAAATTTCATGATAAAAAAATTCATATTAATTACATCACAAAATATTTGAGTAAAAAAACTAGGATATTTCTAACATTCCCCTATTACAAAAATAAGGAAGGGAAACACACTTTGGGTTAAACTGGGATAGTTCACAATTCAAAATAACATTCATGGATGGGAACACATAAACCAATCCAAAATAAACAATAGGAGAACATCGGTGGATGGGAACGCACCACCAACCTTATAGGGCAAAGTGGAAATTTCTTCACTACAAATTTGACCAAGAGTGCATCAATCAATCCAAGATATTATATCAATTATGGATATGAACATATCACTACATCATAATCATTAACAAGTGGATATGAACAAATACCATATTCACTTTGCAAATGTGGCAATGCCTCCACTTATATTTTGATATTTTATGCTTTGGTTAGTTAGACCTCACCGAGTAGGTACATAGTTGGATAGTGAGAATGTTTCCTGACTATTTATCAAGTGGGTATTGGCCACCTCACTGAAATTACATTTTCAGTAGATATAGGTGATAATCGCCAATTTATCTTGAAAAATAGAATGATCACCATCCCTCTCCTTATTATTCTTAGCTCATTTAGTTTTGTCACTATAATAATTGGAAACCTCAGATATAGTGATATATCAAGATTAAATTTGGGCATCATTACTCTATTTCTTCTAATCTCTTTTGTAATGTTGCTCACTAAAAAGATTGAACTTGAAACCTAACACTTTTTACATTATGTTTAGTTTCAACAACATCCCCCATAATATGAAATGGATTTTATGGATGTTGGCTTCAAATAAAAATATATCTAATTACGATAGGGATATTATTGACTTTGACTATCCTAGATCATGATACTTGAATTTTTGACAATATACACACGCGTGCTTTATTCAAATCAACTATAAACCTAAAATTTATAATAGAAATTTATTCCAAGGCAACATACTTTGACACATAATAACGGATTACGAAATATAAAAAAACTATCATCTTATATCCACAATCTATTTAAAATTTATTAGATGACACAAACTATACTATAAATAAAACACTATATTAAAAAAACACTTCAAATAATGAATCTAAATATAAAATTGATTAAATAAGTATATATTTATTTATCTAATGTAGACTAAATTGATGAAGCTTTCTTCTTATAATGAAACATGCATGTGAATTATGTTTAGCACTTTACATGGAAAAACATGACCTTGTGAAGAATAGATGTTGGAATACCCAAGAAGAGTTGCATAGAGGGTTTGACATATAATGTAAAGACCAAAGATGTAAAAAAATGGAAAATGAAGGAATATTGGATTATAAAAATAAAAATAAAAAAGGATACGATCATTCAAGGGTAGAGATTGAAGAAATTGAAATGTCAATTTATAATCATTGACATGTGAAAATGTAGATTTGTTGGAGTATAGAGATGTTCCAATAGAAAATATTAGGCACAAGTGATGCATGGAAGATTGATGTGAAAACATGCATGATACAAAACTATAGCATATGGATGGGACAAGATGTGGAGTTCTTGGATTTTGATAGAGTAGATAACCCATGCAAATATAAGATAGTATAAAATTTAAATTCACACTCGGTAAGTGATACATGAGCTTTTTGAAATAATACAATGGAAAATTATGAATAAAAATGGAAGATAAATCTATGAGAGTTGGTAGAGCTACACAAAACCTGACTAGAGGAACTTGGAGAGAAATTATAACCATGGGATGATCTTATAATAATGAGCATAAGGATTTTTCATGGCTATTAGGTAGAATATTCAAGCACAACAAAGAGATTGAAGGTAGTTAATTCAAATTTAGATCACATATTTGGGATTGAATGATTTTTTCATGAGGGGTAATGGGATCACAAAAATGATAGAATCATGAGGGAGTGTGAAGAAAGAAAGGGTACACATTCATGTGACAAGCATTGAGGCGGGATAGGTATAACTTACAACTTGAAAAGTTGAATTAAATCAAAATGTTGATATCGATGGTGCATGATAGTGACTATAAAAATTACATATCAAATATGTATATCAGATTTGAATACCTTAAAAACCTTGAAGACACCTTAACACCCAAAAACTCAATTTAAGAAGAAAACAACCAAAATAATTTTTATCACCAAATGAATTTCATAAGATGGAACAAAAAAAATAGTTTTCCTTATAAAGAGACTATTCCTATATCATAGAAATAATGCGAGTAATTTTATTTGATACTAAATTGACAATAAAACTCAACTCAACTAAATGGTTCATTCATTGAACAAATTTGTACATATACACTTTACCTTATATTTTTTACATTCTCTGTCACATCCTTATATTCGCTCAATTGAATCTAATCTTATAATTACTTTCTTCAAATATTCATGTAAAAACAACTTTACAATGAATAACAATTAATACTAAGTACATCAAAAATATGTAAGTACTAAATAAACTTAGATAGTCCCCGAAATGTAATACACTTAATAGAATCCAAATTTTATTATATGTGAGCTGAAAAAAATAAATTGGCTCTAGACATCTAGTTCCACTTGTGGTATATTCCACACATTTGTTTCCACTAAATCCATTTTGTTTTTTATTTCATTTGCATAGTTTTCATCTCATCTTCCTTTATTTTTATGTGATCTATCTCCTCTAGCTTTGAGTGAATGTGTTATTGTGTATCTTCGTAATGTGTTACATCGAATGGTACTATAAAAATGCTCCTATATAGTCATATATAAATTATTTCAATGTTTAATTCATAAACATTGGATTTAGTATCTATGTATTTCTACCACTATTGATGATTCCACATTTTCTCTCGATTTTGACTTTTTCCACTCTTAGCTTCTAAATTTTCCACTTCTTTCTCTACAATTTTGTTTTCTACTTTTACTTCTTGTTTCTCTCTTCAAAATGTTTTTGAATATGATTTAGGTTCCTATCTACTACTTATAACTTTTCTTCCACTTTTTCCTACTACATTAAGTGGTCTTTAATCCATATATATTATTTTCCTTATTGTTTTTAATTTTTCACTTTTCCTCGTGTTGTCATGATAAATGTATAACATGAAAAATTTAAATTTTTGTCATGACAACCAAGGCACCACTTGAAAACCTCCTCTCTCTATCATTGTAAAACCTTCTTCCAGCTAGCCTAT
The DNA here is from genome assembly GCA_018340775.1 of Taxus wallichiana var. yunnanensis. Taxonomy (NCBI): domain Eukaryota; kingdom Viridiplantae; phylum Streptophyta; class Pinopsida; order Cupressales; family Taxaceae; genus Taxus; species Taxus wallichiana. The sequence continues at coordinate 43,233,230 of CM031239.1, forward strand.
CAATTGTTTCATCCTCGGTCTAGATGAGAATAACATGATAACATTAGTTTTAAGTGTGTTTCATGTGCAAGGAAGTATACCTAGGTGGATTTATGAAGTTATTGAGATCTAAGGTAGAACAGTTGTTCCCGAGGTTGAAAAATGATTGTTTTTGACCATTTTGTAACAAAGGAATACCCTCTAGAGGATGATTGCAAGGGAACAACCCAGATGGAGGTTGTGTAGAGGATTTTTGAATATATCCAAGGTAGTTTGAAATAATTATGTGCATCCATACGGTGTCAAGAGTTATTCAAGCAAAACAAGGTCATTCAGAGGTACCGGGAATGCCATACCTCAATGGATAAAGTGGACTTAAATTTGAAGATTGTGGAAGTTACAAGATGTGTTGAAATCTAAAAAAATAGTAAATGGAAATATCTTGGAATTATCCACATGGTATACATATCAAATTTTGTCCAAGTCTTCAAAATCTTCCATGTTAGTCGTGCTGTCATCACAGATGCCCTTTTAAGACAAAAGAATGAATGGGACTAAAATTGAAATTGAAATAATAATTGGATCTTGTAAATGGATTTAATTTTCTCATCAGGTGTTTTTAAGTAAAAATCCTATAAGGTTTCACCTCCAAACTCCATGTCTTGCTCCTGGGGCGAACAAAAACACTCTCCATGTTCTAATTGCATATTAGCATGATGACATCAACATGGTTTTCAAGATTGAGCACAATTTTCACCCTCAACTATCCATTTTACCTTTTAAATTGGTGTAAGGTGATAGTGGGTATACTAATGTGTGATCCCCCTATTGAATTTTCACTTTTGTCACTAAAATTCTACAACTTGGTGTGCTAGAAGCATTTGTAACTTAAAATCTGTCCCCTCCTCATGAAGATTGGATCCTTGACACATTTTTCAAGGATATTTATCCCTTGTCCAGTTTTCCTTATCTCTTGGTGTAAGGGGAGAATATGGATAGTAAAGTGTGCTCTCCCTACAAAGGTTGTATTTTTTCACTTAAAACTTGCAACCTGGGATGTTAGGAAAGTGGAAACAAGTGTTTTGATCAAAATTTACCCCCTCCTCATGATGGCTTGACCCATGACATCCTTTAAACTATTAGATATCCCATTTCCCTTTTATCAACATCCAAGGTGATAGTATGGACATAGAAATGTGCCCCCTCTATGGAGTGGCCCTAGTCATATGCAAACTGCAGTTTTAACCCCCGGGAGATTTTTTTAACCCTTTCATCTTGCTCACATGAAACTACATGCTACTACTTGTCCTGATTTTGTTTGAAGTGAAATTTATTTCCTCTCATGTCCCCTTGCTTCATATGTCCCCTATTTAAGTTTACAAATCCACCTTCAACCCTCGATCGACCCTAATTAAGCATATTTGGGTAAAACACGAGTAACCATGCTTAAGAGAGAGGAATGGTTAAATAAAAATCTTAGTCATTTTTTATGAATTTTAAATTTGAAAATTTCCTCCAAGCCTCATCTCCATGTTGTTATACTACTAATTTTTTTCTAGACACCTTCATACCTAAAAATAGAAAGTTGCTCATATCTCCAAAACCCCTCATCCAATTTCCATAAGATTTTAACAACAACCTCTTCTCAAAAATTCCTTTGCAATGAGTATAAGCTCATTTTCATTGATGTTTGAATCTTTTATAATATCTATATGAAAAATTAGGCCATTATACCTACCTTTTCAGATCTATAGATTTTTGGCGATTGAAAACCTCTAAAAATTGAAGCAGAGGATCTTGAGAAAAAAACAAACTTTTGAGACATATTTCATTCCATTAGGACACCTAGAGGTCTACTTTCCACAAATATTAAGTTGTGAAAGGTCCTCTCAAGTATAAAATTTGTAAGTTTCACAAACAAGAAACTTTCAGTATCATTGTCACTCCTTGCGAGTCAAAAACACTAAAAAGTGACAATTAGGGTAACTTACTAAAAATGTACATCCTAGAATATGACCTATTAAAAATAGTAAGTATTGAAATTGTGGTCAAAGTGTCAATATTCATTTGTCTTCAGTTCACATCATTAGCTTTCATTACTATGGAGTCCAAATGCTTAGGTTCAGATCCAATTTCAACTTCAAACACCATGTATCCTAATGTGGGTGATAGTGAGGAAATACGGATATGAAAGATTGGAAAACATGGGTGGTGAGTAAACACCATGCAGATGCAGAGGGGAAGATCTTCTCAGGTGGGATTTTTAGAGTTAGCAGGGTCCTATTTACAAGGTTTAACGGTTGTTTCATGGATCAAGCGGGAAAGGAAGCCCTCACAAACCCCCAAAACTTAGTCTCAAGGTGAATTCTATAAGACATGTTGGGATGCAAGAGACTAGATGGTTCAATTCATCATAGTGATCCTAGAAGGGGATCATCATGATTGGGTTATGTATGTAGTTATCTCAGGTTCACACAGTGTAGATCTCATGGTGGTGCTCCATCACTTGATCAATGTTTTGGAGTATGTTCTCATCCTACTAGAAAAGGAGGTTACACTCATCATGTATTGGTATAGTAAAGAGGTCGAAGGCAAGAAATTCATTCTTGGTTCATTCCCATAGTGTCTGTTAGAATAACACTCCTTATGATCAAAAGCTTCCCCATCTCTGGATTGTCACTTCTCTCTTCTCATCTCTCTATAATATAATTCTTCATTAAGAATGTACTTTTTGTCTTTTTCGTCTTATTCACTTAAGTGACCTTTTAATTTGCATTGTTAAAAATTTCTTTTTCATAAATAAGAAAATGACTTAATTTCATTCCTAAGGGAATATGAAAGGTCATAAGTGGTGGGAAGATGAAAAGTCACCATGGGGGAGATGAAGAGACATCATTGTAAAGCTATAAATTGGGATGGATTCTCCATTCCAGGGGTTGATAGCTATTATTCTCTTACTTGTAAGAAAGAAGCTATTTCTTATATTTTCTTGTCGAAGTTCCTCTACTTCCTACTTTAAAATTTGCAAGCATTGTAATCTTGAATAACCAAGAAAGAGATTTGTATCTTTGAGGAATAAATCAATTGAACTTTGTGTCTTTGATTTTTTAATATTTCTATTTCTTACATGGTTATTTTCTTCTTATTAGATGTGGACATACTCTAGTTAATGTTTGTGAAAATTTTAAGTTATTCTTCATTACATTAACCCTCCCTCTCTATATTCTTATCTCCCTTTAACCTCTCTCCAAGAAAATTCCTCCTTTGTATCCTATACAAGAAATTTTCCATAGGTTTAGTTGATTATTGCTATTTAATTGCCAACCTAACAACCACCATATCTTCTACTTTTCCCCACGAGAGGTTCACTATCCAGGAGATATCTTAGCACTTCCATTCATATTGAGGAAATTAAAATTGATAAAAACAAATTCAATATATTGGTATACATTAGGAGTGAAAGGGTTTAATTTATATATATGTTAACTTAAGTATTGGGGGTAGGGTATAGAGGTGGACCAAATGAGAGGTAGAGTTAATTTTTATATAAAACAAAAACATGTGGACCCTATTTTTAAAACTAAATACCTTAAAATTGTAAAATGAGTGTGGTCATAAAGTACAGTTATAATCTCTTTTTGAATAAGAAAATCTCAATTAGGTGATTCTTAACTAAGAAATAATAAGATGGTAGAAAACTAAGATTGAGTATGTTTTTCAACACAAATGATATTATTTCACCATCTTAATTATTTCAAGAACTATTGATAAATGATTAAAGCTTAACATTAAGGTAATTAGTAATAGGTCTTGAATGGATTCAAACTATTTTTCTAGAGCAAAGGTGTATAAATAAAATAATAATTGAGTGGGAAACATGGTATATTTTTGATGTATTAGGACACAAATAAAAAGGGGGATAAAATTGTAATGGAAAAATGGGTAAGTAAGGTACATGGAAAAAATAGGGGTATTTTCATTCTAATAATATAATGGGAGGGGGTATTATCAATTGAATATTTAGATGTAAAAAATAACATTAAGGATATTATTTAATACCCTTCAAAGGAACTTTCTATACTACACTTTTACGAAGTGAACCCCTCGTGCTTTTCCCACATTCAATAAATTAGAGCCTCCCCACTTCCAAGAGGAGGGACCTAGTCTCAGAGAAATGGTGAAAACCACAAATTCACCCTTGTAAAAAATTATTTCACCAAAAATTGTTGGCACCCACCATGGGAGAATTTATTTGTCCTGCGCACTTTAACGATCCAAGAAATTAAAAAAATTCATAAAATACAAAACTCAAAATATGAAATTCACTGCTTCAAAACCCACTGCTCATTTTTCTAAGAAACCTTTCATATTCCTAGCTATAAATTTTCATATTCCTCATTGAAAAATACATTAAGTAAACTAGAAGATAAAAGGTACACCATAGGTGACCAAGTGAGTGGAATTGTAATATTGTGTTTGAGTTACAAGAACAAGTTGATTTCATACTTACTCCCATACGGATTCCAATACAAGATCCTGAAGATCCATTTGAAGATCCTATCATTAGTCTTGCTACATCTCCCATCTCTCCACCACCACTAAACACTCTTCCTCTAAAAATGGATGATCCATTACCTTGGGGTCGAGCATTGGTCTGTTGTCTTTAACTCCTCCACTTCAAAAACTACCTAGGCATCAAGAAATAATTTTCCTAAATTCTATAGATATGGGAAGTAACATCCAAATGAGAATATTACAACCTCTATCACATCTTTTGGTGTTATTAGAGAATAAATTGAATATATTGTTGTTAATCTATTAATGGAGTCATTACAAGGTGCCAATAGATAGTGATTTTACTATTTTCCATTTCACTCAATCACTGATTGGGAAGATATGAAAATTAGATTTGAAGCACATTTCAAGTCAATGGAAGATGTTCATTCCCTTCTTGCTCAATTGGATCAAATGAAGAAATAACCACAAGATCCCATGAGAGAATTTGTGGCCAAATTCAACAATTTTATTAACAATATTCCTATTGGTGCCCATCCTACTACAAACAATCAAAAGAGGTTCTTCATAAATGCTTAGTTTCCAGAATTTGGATTCATCTTGAGAAGAGCCCAACCAACTACCTTGGATGAAGCTTAAGACCTTACGGTGGAGGTAGAGGATGATATTATCATGTCTGGTAAGATAAAGAAAGGATCAAACCATGAGAAAGGTCAAAGTTATAGTTTTGAGACTACTTGATCCACTTTTGCAAAATTTGACTAATGAGTTGATTTGTTTTAAAAACAACTTTCTCAAAGTACTCTATGTAAGGAGGTGCTTAGGAAGAATTTTCAAAATCAAAATTAGATTTTCGGGGCCCTCAAAGGCTTATTTTGGAAGATCCACCTATTAATGTAGCCTCAAGAAGAATAAGAATATGCCCTAGAGGTTGAAGAAATTGGAGATGTTAGAATTGGATACTATGAATGATCCATAGATGATGAAGATCCTGAATATTCCATAGATGATATGGATAACTACTCTTGTGTAGTGTTCACTCGATCATAAGCATAAAATAAATCATATTCTTCTATTGTGATCTAAAATAATAAGCATACAGATCCTCAAATAGAAACTCTACAAAAAAAACAATAGTGAGAGGATCATTGTATCCCACTTCTAGAGAGTTAGTTAAGAAGAAACTTGAAGCCACCTTGGCTAATACCACATTTACCTCTTCAGGCAATCCTATTTCTCCTTCCTTAATCAAATCAATTTCTTCTTTTGTTTTTTTAATGAAACTCCCACACCTTCAAAATATACTATTGTTCTGAAAAAATCCACATCTTTATGATTTTACATCATTGATCATGTCAAGAAGGCCAAAATCCAAATTTATGAAGATGAGTATCTAAGAAATCATCCCAAGAAATTTGATAAAATCATCTAGTTTATCAAGGGAATTAGTTCAAGGTATGATTCCATCAATTCCATTGCCAAGTAACCACTTCCCACTCCTCGTGTCACTTCTTAAAATCTTATTTCTCCCACATCTTCCACTTCACAAAAATTGAACCTTTCTACCTCTCTTTGTTAATCAATGGGTACAAGTTGAGTAATTACATCATTAAATTTGGTGCTTCTAAAAATATCATTCCCACCAAAGTGGCCAAAGATCTTGGTCTCACCCTCATTCCTACTACTAGACAATGTTACTCCATGGAGACCAAAGAAGTACCTCTCATTGGTCAAGTTGAAGATGTTCAAGTGACATTGGTGGACTTCCTTGACAAGAAGGTCAAGATGAACATACTTATAGCAGACATCCCAACTTCATACGAGATGTTATTGAACCACAATTTCTATTAGGATGTTGGTGGAGGGATATAAATGTATTGTTCATATGCCACCATATGAGTTAAGGGGAAAAAAAGAAGCTCATTCCCATGATAAAAATGAGATACAACATTCAAAGAGAGGATGATCCAAGAGAAAATATTATGTACCAAGGATCGAGATATGATAAATTTTTCATGAATTCTGAAGATGTTGAGCTTCCCTTACTAATGGAGGATTACCCAACTTAGATTGAGAAAATTGAAAAACAAATTGATGATCTACTTGAACAGAATTTAATAGTATGCACTTCTCATTAGACATGTATATATGTTCTATACTTGGTGGTGATGAGGATCATGAAGATCTTGAATTTCCTCAAATCAATCTTGAGATGGTAAGTAATGCTAACCATAAAGAAAAGGTGATATTCAATGAGTCCTAACAATGTGAACCCCATGTTTCCAATAATCTTATCAAGATATAAAATGAAGACTTACTCCAAGAATAATTTGTGACTATGAGAATTTCTCTATTCCATTGACTATTAAGATAGGAAGCTTCTACAAGGCGAAAAGGAATGCAATCATAATTTTTGTAAGTCTTGAAAATGTGTCATTTAGTTTTTATAGCAATTTATTGGCTCTCATGATCGATCTAGGGATTCTCATAACTCATGTTTGTAATAATAGAATAAGATAATATTTTCAAATTATATCTATCAAATATTGAATTAGATATCCTGTAAGTTTCAGAGTGATTAAAAAAATTTATTTGGAGATCTCGATGAGTAGTTTCAAGCTACATTGAAGAAAACACATTGTACATGAATGCTAAGGAAAAATAAAAAATTCTCACTAAGGCTTTATAATCACGACCCTATACTTGGTATAGAGATGGAATAAGGTCTAAAAATTATTTTAAGTGATGTTAGGGGTAAACAAGTAAGAAAATTTCATCATTTTAAGTGAAGACCGATTGTGCAAGTTATAGGACTTCACTAAATCACTAGAAAAAGGATGCAAAGAAAGGTGAGTTGGAAAAAATACATTAAGAGATACTGCATGTAAGTTTGGAACACTTCAAACATTGTGAAGAATGTCAATAGAGCATGGATTAGGGCATGAAATCCTTTCAATTGCATTTCAGGCCTTGAATTGAGCAACAAGAGACATAAGAGGATTGGGGAAGAATATAAGAACTCAAATGGAAGATAATTGCTATAGCCTTCATAGGGGAGCCTTAGTATTTAATATGATTCCTTCAATACGTCTAAACAGGTATGAATGATATTGTGCCTTTAATTGTAATATCACTTCATTGGAGAGTAAATCATGGTGAGACGAATAAAAAGGTATATGTGTTAGTGACCTCAAAGAATGGATTTTGGAGTGTGAAATGATCTTTGCATGAGAATAAGGAATATTTGAACACTTATAAGGCATTCATTCAGTGATCACAACTTTCTCAAGATGAGAACTACTCACCTCAAAACCTTATGACTACCATGGTCTAGGCTTAGGGAGTCAAGTTTGGAACTATCCAAGACAGGGGCAGCATTGACATGTTAGTTAATGATACTTTATCACATATATATGGGACAAGATCCATGAGTGTGTATTGAGCTCCCTCTTTCCATTGAATAGGGTGATATCTAATATATAACTCATGTAAGGTATAACAAGGTTCTTGACCTCATAAGTTTAGATGATTGAAATCTGATATGCAAGGGCAGATAGACCAGTTAAATATCATGGTTATGCACAAGATTAACAAGGTTTTTGTATCATTTTGGTGGTGTATTTGATAGGGTTTGAAGGGTTATCTAGGTGGAATGAGTTAGTCCACCTTATTGAGGTTGAAAGACATGAGATACAATCTTATAGAAGGAGAACTAGCTGAAAATAAGTTGTATAGAAGGATGAACAGGGTAAGTACATGGAGGATTGAGAATTGAAGTATTTTTCATTGATTATATGACTATAAATCAGTCTTAAATCTTGCATGAAGATAGGGATAAGTGTATGCATCATATGAAGGGATCAAAGCTTGCTAGTGAAGCTTAAGAATATGCACTTTGTGGCTTGAGAGTTATCTAGGAGAACATGATATGCTCATCATGGTGACAAATTGAGCTAAGAAGGCACATTAATTTTGGTATCAGAGTAGTGATACCTAAATTATATATTTATGAATTATTAGATGATTAAGTCAGTATTCCTTTTACTTGATATAATTGTGTTGATGATTGGATTAATTGGTGATGAAATTTGTAGGCATATGAGGTGAGAGAGACTCAAATAGTTAAGGAGGAAGAAGATAAGTGTGGCTGAGGTGAAGCCAATAAACTACAACTAGCAAATAAGAAGAGTAAGCTAAGGGAATTATCATAGGTGCCACAGAGCTTGCAAAAGTGGAAATTTTATGAGAAAGAAGTAAGAGGTAGTCAAAATTATTCAAGAAGGATTTTGGATATGAAGGAGAAAGAGGCTACAATCCAAGGTGATAGATACTTAGATAAGAGAGAGACCATGGAAACTATACCATGGACACAAGTAATTGTTTTATTGTAAGCAGTGAAACAAATGAGAGTGATGGAAGAGAAAAAGAGGAAAGAGATGAAGAGGGCAAGGGATATTATTGATATAAGGAGGAAAATTGAACTCCTTGAGGATAAATTATTAGCAACAAGGATTGAGTATAGGGATGATGAAGACCCTATAGAAGAAGATGAAGTGCTAGCTGATGGAGGATATGAAGAAAATGATTGCAAATAGGATAAGATGATGGATACACAGGAGGAGTTAAGCTTCATGAGTGAAGCATGTGAAGACTCTTGCAAAGAGGAAACAAAGTATGAGTATGAAGACCTCATAGAAGGTGATGATGAGTGGTCTAGTGAAGATGAAGAGGAGCCACAAAGAGAAGAGAAGAAGGTTCTTATTGAAGAGAACAAGAGGAAGATAATTCAAAGGAGGAAGAATGATGTGAAGTCCATTCAAAGGACATTTTAAAATGCTAATGTTATGTTGTAATCTTATTTTTGAGGTATAAAGGGAATCATTTCAAGGAAAAGGTCATGACACCTATGGATGATAGATCAATACAACGATTCATGATAAAGGGAAAACAAAGACTACATTTGAAAGCATTCAAATACAAAGATGAAAGAGATATGTGCTTGTAGGAAGAAAGTGAATCAGATTTTTCAAGGATTCTTCACTTTAAAATGAAGACATGCAGCAAGTAGATGGGAAGGAAGAGAAAAGGATGAGCATAAATGATCTTACAAAAAGACATGGATACATAATGCCCAAATGGCTCAAGAAGACAACATCTAAGCAAGCATGTGAAGACCAGAATGTGTAAGAACATTCCAAGGGGATGCATATGAAGGTAAAAAGACTAAGGAACCAATCATTGTTCCAAGGAGTTGTTAGAAGAAGGTTGATGCTATTTCAAGAGAGGTAAATGAAATGAAAAACAAAGGTAAAAAAATTGAATTTGATACAACAGTTGATGATATTTTAAGCATGACTAGTGATAGTGATGAATGCTTGAATGAATCTTACAGAGAAAGGATAGTATGGGATAATATGGAAATAGGTGAATGCTCTCATGGAGGCCAAAATGAGAAAATGAAAAGTTCTTGGAAGAAGTACAACATTGTTTGCCCAAAATTTGATGATTATCATGAATAAATTGATGATTTCTTGTTGCAAGAAGAGTTAAAGGTGATAAAAATAATGTGTACAGGTACAAATCAGCCCAAAGATGAAGATGTAATGGAAACATGGTAGAATAGTGGACAACCTCAAATGAATGAAGCTATTTTTTCATGATGAAGAGGTAAAACATGTAATTATACAGTTAAATTGTGTGGGTTTGGTTGATTATGGTGCAAATACTGATGATATGAAATTCCTTCAAGAAGTATTATGTTTTGAACAAGAAGAAAATAAATTTGTTTATGAAAACATAGAACAATTGCAAGCTGAGATAAGTGTGTTAGAGCATGATGTTCATAATGATTGTTTTGAGGAAGGAAAGAGAAATAGGAAGTAAATACAAGAGCCTAAAGAGTTGGAAACCATGAATGAAGGATGGAAAATGATAGACCAGATGTATGAGGGGATGGATAAGAATACAAACATGTTGGAGCAGCTTGGGAATGAGACAATGTTAGAGAAAAACAAAGATGTGAAGACCAAATTGGAATTGGTCAATGAAAAAACAAAAGAAGAAGAAGAAGAGCAGCAACATGAAGTCAAGAAAGAAGCTTCATGGCTTCAAAATTTTGTATCTAAAGTTACTTTTAGTGCTTTGCATGCAGGTCAAGAAGATGAGGAGATGAACCAAAACAACCATTCCATGAGAGAGCTCTTGGAACAAAGGGAACAATAAGATCTTGAAGACATGAATGGAGATGAAGCAACAACATGGAGCTTTATAGTTGAGAAGGAGATAAGAAAGAACAAGTACAAGAAAAGATAGAGGAGAAAGAAGATGAAACACAAAGAATATAATAAAGAAATGCAATTACAAAGGCCATGGGATCCAAGCATTAAAGAAAAGATGAAGAATTCATGAACAACAAGAGCCAAAAATGATGAGACTCATGAGCAGGAGCTCATGAAAATTTTCAAGTTGGATAGCCTAATGTAGGAGCATCATCATGGTAGCTTTGGAGTACAATAAAGTTTGAATAATCCTTTGAAAGGCATTGAGCATGTACTAGGAGTTTTCAAAGTTTTCCCTCCATTATATCATTGTTCAAAATTTAAATTTGTGTGTGCATTGTAATAGTGAAGGTGAAAAATCATTGTAATAAGTGGTAATTTGTTAAGTTTGACTAAGTAAGAGAGGTTGAATAGGTGGAAATGAGTTGTCATAAGCTTGATAAGGTCATGTAGACCATAAAATAAGGTTTGTAATGATTTTTGAGGTGTTTAGGATGAAGATCATCCACATTTTCTATGTTTAGAAGTATGGTTGAGCTTTCCTAGGGTAGAATCAATTAATCAAGGAGCTAGGTGAGCATCTTAAGGGGCTAGAACAGGTCAACCATTCATAAATAAAAAGATAATTAGAAGGAGAAGATCTTGTAACAGGATGTTCAATGATGAATAAAGTATGTATGGTGATTGAAATAAAGAATATGCCTTTGTTTTATTGATTTTTGCATGTTTTTATTGGACTGTGCATGGAAGATGAGGAAGAATAGTGAGGTAAAAACCCTCAGTACCATCTAAGAATTGAAATTCCCTTCACTGTTAATACAAGAAGCTTCTATAGGTGAAAAATAATGCAATCATAAGTTTTGTAAGTCTTGAAAATGTGTAATTTAGTTTTTATAGCAATTTATTCGCTCTCGGGCTCGATCTAGGGTTTCTCATAACTCATGTTTGTACTAATAGAATAAACTAATATTTTCAAATTATATTTGTCTCATCTCGAATCAGAGATCCTGTAAGTTTCATGGTGATTGAACAAGTGTAGTTGGAGATCTCGATTACAATAGTTTTGAGCTACATTAAAGAAAACACAGTGTACATGAATGCGAAGGAAAAAAGACAAAATTCTCACTAAGGCTTTATAATCTCGACCCTATACTTGGTATAGAGATGGAGTAAGGTATAAATAATTATTTTAAGTTATCTTAGGGGTAAAAAAGTAAGAAAATGTCATCATTTTAAGTGAAGATTGATTTTGCAAGTTATAGGACTTCACTAGATCATTAGGAAAAGGGTGCAAAGAAAGGTGAGTGGGAGAAATGCATTAAGAGCTAGTGTATGTAAGTTTGGAAAATTCAAACATGATGAAGGATGTCAATAGAGCATGGATCAAGGCATGAAATCCTTTCAATTGCATTTCAGGGTTTGAATTAAGCGAGAAGAGCCATAAGATGCTTGGGGTAGAATACTAGGCACTCAAATGGAAGATCAATGCTAGAGCCTTCACATGGGATCCTAAGTCTTTAATCTAATGACTTAAATATGTATAAATAGGTATAAATGATAATGTGCCTTTAATTACAATATGAATTCATTGGAGAGTAAAGCATGACCGAGAGGACTTAAAAGGCATATGTGTTAGTGACCTTAAAGAATGGATTTTGGAGTGTGAAATAATATTTGCATGAGAATATGGAAGGTTTAAACAGTTATAAGGCATTCATTCAATGATCACAACTTTATCAAGATGATAAATAGTCACCTCAAAACCTTATGACTACTATGGTATGGGCTTAGGGTGTCAAGTTTAGAACTAGCCAAGATAGGGTAGCATTGACATGTTGTTTAATGATCCTTTATTGCATTTATGTGGGAAAATATCCATGATTGTGTATTGACTGCCCTCTTTCCATTGAATAGGGTGATATCCAATATATAACTCATGCAAGTTATAACAAGGTTCTTGACCTCATAAGTTTAGATGATATCTAGGGCGAGATAGACCGGTTAAATATCATGGCTATGCACAAGCTTAACAAGGTTCTTGTATCATTTTGGTGGTGTATTTGATAGGGTTTGAAGGGTTATCTAGGTGGAATGAGTTAGGACACCTTAGTGAGGTTGAAAGGCACAAGATACAATCTTATAGAAGGAGAACTAGCTCAAAATAAGTTTTATAGAAGGATGAACATGGTAAGTACACGGATGATTGAGAATTAAAGTATTTGTCATTGATTATATGACTATAAATCAATCTTAAATCTTGCATGAAGATAGAGATAAGAGTATGCATCATATGAAGGGATCAAATATTTCTAGTGAATCTTAAGAATATACATTTTATGGCTTGAGGTTAGTGCAAATCAGCAAAGCACCTCTGTTGTTGATCGATTTCTAGTTTGACATTTGGACATCCAGTGTGATTGCACAACATTGAATCTTTTCCCCAAGAGTGGGACTTATAAAAAAATGGGAAAAGAATCTCTTTAGTGGTTGGTTCCTCAACTCCTCTGATCAGGTGTATTACTTGAAAATTGCAGAGGTTTAAACTCAAAATCCTACTATAAATTCCAAGGGGACAGAGATAGAGAATGCAAAAGAATTAAAACTAATGCTAATAAGGTGATGCACCAAAGGAGTGGTGAGCATTTTTACTTCTGAAAATTGACATAGATTACAAAAATGCAGCAAAACATCATGCACAAACTGATAAAATGTAATGAAAGATCATGGATGAATCAAACAACACAAGAAGAGGACTGAAACTCATTCACAGAGCTTGCATTGTCATTTCCAATATCAAAATACATGCATTACATCAACAGAAAGGTAAAATATGTTGCAGTCTTGAAAGAGGTCTGGTATTCCACAAAATCACTTTCTAGGGTGAAAGAGGGAGCCTGCAAAACATAAAAATGTCCAACCTTTCAAAATGAGCCAAATCTGGCTTTTAACAATGCCCATTCGAGCTCAGGAGAGAGAAACATGGGAAAACATGAGAGAAGCTTCAACCACCAACCAAAATGATAATAAAACAACATGGGCATCCTTAAAATTCCATTCCCTGACATTTTTTGACCATGCTGGGAGAGAATGCGAGCCATTCTTCATTAAAAATGGTGGTTGAAATGTCATTTTGTTCATTTCCACGTGCCAGAGGTGTTTTCCATTTTTTCTCTCCAAAATCCACCAAAACACAAAATTGACCCTAGAATCATGTAGATAATTTCACCATCTTTCCATTGATATAAAGAACGTGAAAAAATGAGCTCTGGATCGAAAGTTATGCTCATTTGAAAATTTAGGGCAAAACAAGGCCAAAATGGGTTGGCGGGCTGAAAATTTGAAATTTTCCACTTTTTGCATTTGGGAAAATTTCCCAAAATATCCACACCCCACCGCTCTGGTGCCACATGGCATGATTTGATTGGTTGCAGGCCCTCTTCTGCTTCATTTTTCCATCGTTTTCGGCCTTTGGAAAATTTTCCAAAAATTCTCCGCCGGCTGGATGACCCGAGGACACATGGCATGATGTGATTCACCGTGGGCCTCTCCTCTCTTAAATTTTTTTACCACCACGTGGACAACCCCATGGCATGGTCTCCTTTTCTTACGGGTTTTTATGTGGACACGTGGCATGGACTTTCTTTTGGGGGGGGCTTTCCTTTCAACTTTTCTTTGATTTTGTTTTGGGAAAAATTCCTTAATTTCCCCGTGATCCCCACGTGGGACACGTGGCATGATCCTTCTCCTATTAGCTTGCGGGCCTTGGGGGAAAACATTTTCCTTTTGCGTTAACCTTGGGAAATTTTGGGAACTTTCCCCACCACTCGATGCTGCCCGACCCCCAGGACACATGGCTTGTTCTCATTGGATGCAGTGGGAGAAAAAAATTTTTGCCCCTTGCCAAACACTTGTAAAATTTTCAATCTTCCTCCACCTCCCCCATTCCTTTATCCTAAGGACACGTGGCACAATGTGATTGGTGTGGGCCTTGGGGTCAAAATTTTTTGTTGCCAACACTTAGGAAATTTTCCTAACTTCTTCCCCTTAGACACGTGGCATGATCCATTTGCTGGCGGGCATCAAGCTGAAAAATTTTTTCAAACCTTGCCAAACACTTGGTAAAATTTCCAAGTTTACCTCCGCCTCCTGCCCTTCCGAGGACACGTGGCCTCATCTTATTGGCTCGGGCTTTTCTAGGGAAAATTTCCCACAAAACTCCACCGAGCCATAACTTCAAAAATACATGGAGTTAGGAGGAAAACTTTACCTTTCTGGAAAGCTGAGAAGGAGCTCTATCCAATGGTGCCATTTCAGAACATTTGAGTGCCTAAAAAGTAAAAAATTCTGACTGAGGCACAAGGGAGGAATGAAATGAAGGGAGTTAGTCACAAAATGAGCAAGGGGCTCATTTTGGATAACAATTTTGGTGACTCAGAGGGGTCATCTGCCTGCTGGATGAAGTTACTAGTTGCCTAAAGCAATCCATTGGGCATGGAGTCATCAAATCTCTGCTTGGTACCCCAACTGATTAGAACAATGCAAGGAGGAAGGGGAGGATAGAACACCATCTGATTGGAGCAAGGCCTATAAAACACATTTCCTGGAACAACAAGCTTGTGCCAAAGCACTTAGGGAAAGCAAAGCTAATCTACAACAAAACAATGTGCATAAGCACTTGGAGGAATGAAAACCTAAGCTAATATGTACAAGGTGGAGAATTTCCTTCAGTAGCAATGCTTCAGATGGATTCCATTGACTAGAATCTGTAATTCTTCACCATCCAATGAAGACAATTAGAAGGCATTGTTGTCCTTACACTTTGTGACCATGTAGGGGCCACTCCAAATGGCATCAAATTTTGAATGCCTCCCCGGTTTTTCTCTGTCTGCATCCCATTTTAACACTAGATCTCCAACTTGGAAAGATCTATCCTTGGCCTTTCTATCAAAGGTCTTCTTGATCAAAGCTTGATCTTTCTCCATTGCTTGGGATGCCTGATTTTTGATTTCTTGGAGCTCCATCAATTCTGCATACCTAACCTCCATGGGTCCAAACTCCAACAACTCCAACTACTTCATGAGTTCTAATGTTGGCAACTCAAGTGACATGGGAAAAATTGCCTCTCTTCCATAAACAAGCTTGAATGGAGAATTACCTGTAGATCTCTTGGGAGTTATCCTATCAGCCCACAAGGCTGATTTCAACTTAGTATGCCAAGACCTCTGATTTTCATCAAGAGTCCTCTTGATGATCCTTAACAAGTTCTTGTTTGTAGATTCAGCTTGGCCATTACCCTGAGGATAATAATTTGATGAAGTGCTTAGGTAGATCCCATTCTTGACAACCCATTCAGTTACCTTGGACCCAATGAATGCCAATGCATTATCTGATATTATTGTAGCAGGTATGCCAAATCTGGTTGCTATCCCTTCATAGAAGTCTAGGATGCTAGATTCATTTGCTTCCTTGAGTGCACTGCCTCAGTCCACTTGGTGAAGTAATCTATTGTTGTTAGAATCCACTTGTGTCCTTGGCTTGAATTTGGATTAATGACTCCAATGAAGTCCAAACCCCATTGCATGAATGGCTGGTCAACTGAAATTGGATGCAATGGAAGGGCAGCTAGTCTCTCCTTACCTGTGAAGAATGCACAATTCTTGCACCTCTTGATCCATGCATAACAATCACTGAAAATCTTGGGCCAATAATAGCCAGCCCTCATGATCTTGAGAGCTATCACTCTTGGTGCAAAATGACCACCAGCTGATCCACCATGGAACTCTTCCAACACTTTGTGAATCTGATTTGTACCAATGCATCTCAACAGCACTCCATTCACATCCCTTTTGAATAAAACACCATCAACAAGAGCATATGGGACAGCCTGCAATCTGAAGTGTCTCCTTTTGGTTTTGTTCATCTCTGGAGGGCATAGGCCTGTGTGTAGGAAGTGCATTATGTCTTGGGTCCAGCAAGGAGTGAGGACACTATCATTTTCTTCTTGAGTGCTTCCTTGCTCATGGCTGTCTTGCAATGCCAAAACAACCTCTTTCTCATTGCATGCTTCCTTTTGTTTGTTCAAGACCAGCTGCTCACACAATCCTTTTCCTCTAACCAACTTGGTGACTTTGATCTCAATGTCATACTCCATGACACGAGTAATCCACCCTGCTCTCTTTTCATTCAGGTCTTTATTGAGGAGGAAGTCTTTAACTCCCACATGAGAAACCAACAATTGAACCTTGTTGTTTGAAACTAGATGCTTAAATTTCTTCAAGCTCCTAATTACTGCAAGAACATGCTTCTCAATGAAAGAATATCTCACCTCATAGTCCTCCAGGATTTGGCTGAAGAAAGCAATTGGCTGCTCATCATTGTCTTTGTTCTATTGTACCAAAATTGTAGAAATAGTATCATCACCTCCAAATGCATAGAGGATGAAATCCTTGGAGAAATCTGGGTTAATGAGAGTTGGGAGCTTGTGAGATGGCCTCTTTGATTGCTTCAAAACTTTCCTTGCCTTCTATTGTCCATTTGAAAGCTATGCTTTTCTTTAACATCTTGGTGATAGGCTTGACTAGGGCTGCAAAATTTGGGACAAACCTCCGAACAAAATTTATCCTTCCCAAGAAACTTTGAAGGGCCTTCTTATGACTTGGCAATGGCAGTGCTCTTATGGCTTCAACTCTTTCTAGATCAATTGCTAATCCTTCTTTGGAGACAATGTGGCCAAGGAGCTTTCCTTCATGAGCTAGAAAAATACACTTTTTGGGATTCAAGGATACCCCAAATCTTCTGCACCTTTGGAATACTTGTCTTAAATGAAAGAGATGGTCTGCTGCATTTTTTGAAAAAATAGTGATATCATCAAGATATATCAACACCATGTTGTTAATCAAATCCTTGAACGCCATGTCCATTGCCCTTTGGAATGTAGCCCAGCATTGGACAACCCAAATGGCATTTTTCTATATGCATAAGTCCCCCATTTGGTTGTGAAGGCTGTCTTGAACTGATCCTCTTCCTTCACCATAATCTGATTGTACCCTGAATAGCCATCAAGCAATGAAAACCTTTCAGAGCCAGCAACAACTTGTAAAATCTACTCCATAGAAGGAAGTGGGTAATGATCCTTGAGAGATGCTCTATTCAAATCTCTAAAGTCAACACACAATCTGATTTCTCCACTCTTCTTTCTAACTAGAACCAAGTTGGCTACCCAACTAGAATGCTTGATAGGGAATATGATACTTGACTCTATCAACTTATTCAATTCTTTTCTCATGAGAGGCTCCATGTGTGGATTGACTGGCCTTTGTTTTTTCCTGATGGGTTTAGCACTTGGGTCCAATTCAATGGTGTGTTGAGCTAACTTGGGATTGAAACCTTTCAAATCTTCATAGCTCCAAGCAAACACATCAGGGAATTCTTGACAAAGTCTGTATGAACTCATACCTTTCTTGCTCAGTTGTCATTTTACCAATTTGGAGTGATTTGCCTTCTTCCACCAAGATGGGCACTGAATCTTCTCCCTTGACTTGGATGTTTGCTTTCTCCTTCCTAAACTGATCATTAGGATTGAAAATGGACTCCAAAGTGACAAGTCCCTTTGGTAGTTTGTTGGTTCTCAGCTGTACCACTTGATCACCATACTGTTGTTCTAACTTTTCCTGATTTTTAGCTGAGAACTCAGCCTCTTCTTATAAGAAATGGATGATTTGTTGATCATTTTCAAACACTTGCCAACTTACATTGTTGTTTGGCACTGAAGGCCTTACAATCACATGAATTCTTGGTTGTACTTTTTCTTTCTTGATGCTTTCAACAACATCAAAGGCTGCTCCAACTGCTGCAAGCCTGTCAACAGCTTGGTTCTCTTTCTAGGGATGGACTTGATGCTAAAGCCCTCAAAATATTCAATGAGGTCCCACACCCTATTTTTGTAGCACTTGAGCAGATCATTCTTGGCAGCATGCTGCCCCTTAACTTGGTTGACAATCAGCTCACTGTCACCAAAACTTGCAAGTTCTTTATTCCTCTCTTGATTGACCAATGCAATCCTTGTATCAAAGCTTCATATTCAAGCAGTGTTATTAGAACATGCAAACTAAAATCTAAAAGCTGAATAATACTTAACTCCTTGAGGTGAAACAAGCATAGCTCCCCCTCCTGCACCTTTTCTACTTCTTGATCCATCAAAGAACAACTGCCATACCTCATTGTCATCCTTGTGGTCTGGCTTGGTGATGCTAGGAATAGGCTGATTTTCTTCATGCATGCAATAGACTCCTAGCTCAGATTCTTCTATTTCTTGATAAGGATCAAAAGCATGCACCTTGCTTGCCCATTCATCAAGAGTCAAATCTGGGATGCTTCCAACCTTGGTGTCAGCTTCATCAGTGCTTGGATAATCCTCTTGATCAAACGCTGAACAATTGGTATTGATTTGGCTTGGAGTGTGAGGCTCAATGTGAAAGTTTGCAATAGGCTCAGATCTGATTGTGGCTTTAGTTCCATATCTTGTTCTGAACAACATGTGTGACCAATCAGTAGATAAGTAACCTCCAATCTTAGCTATGAAATCCCTTGACAAACATAGGGAAAAGAGTGGTGGAAGATCTATCACCGAGACATCTTGCAAAACAACAACGTTGGGGCATGCATGCAAAGTGAGACTCAAGTTTTTAATCACTCCTACTATTGTTACTGCTGTCCCATCCAATTGCACTACCCCTTTGGATATGACTTCATATTGAAGCCCCAACTGATCAGCTATTTGCTTGGGCATTATTGAACTACTTGCTCCGAATCAATCATGCAATTGTGTACTAATTGGTTTCCAATGATCAATGAAACATAGAATGGAGGGGGCTTCAACATTTTACCTTGCTATCCTCCATGATTCCCCTCAGGCTGGGTAGCATTTGTGAGTACCTTCTCTTGCATTTGGACCTGTTGATTTGAAGTTGACTAGTCCTTCATGGCAAGCTTGTAGCAAATCTCTTTGGCCTGGGATGGATAGTGATTCCCACATTGATATGTTTACATTTGTCTTCTTCATCTGATCAATGATGTTGAATGGAGATGAAGCATCTCTACTGTCCCTAGGCTTGCACATTCATTCCTTGCACATGGGCAGCAAACAACTGGCATCTGAGTTGGTTTAGGAGCTGGTTTGGGTGGTCCTTGCATGTTTGGAACTGCATTTTGTTTGCCAACAATTTGTGGAGTGGTAGAAGGTTGGATTACTTGAGCCAATGGCTGTCCTTCACCCAAATTTCTCCTTTTTGACCTTGTGTTGGCTGCAACACTTTGAGAGATTGTTTGATTCATACCACAAAAATCTTCTTCGCCGCTAGTTTACAAGTGTGGTATCATTTGGAGCTGATTGTTGCTGGGATGTTTCTTGTTGTTGGTTATTTCCTTGACTCCCTTCACCCTCCACACCAGTTGTTGTTACCATTAATGCTTGATTTAGAGCACCATTGAAGCACATAGACTAGTTGTGAGGTTCATTGCATGGGAAACACCAATCATACTCTTGAGCTATGTTGTTTTGTACTGGCACTAGTGCTTTAGAGGTAGATGTAGCATTGGGATTATAGGGCTGAAATGGTCTATTGGCAGGAGGCCTTGCTTGATTTTGATTTGCAGCTGGATTGGGTGGTCTTTGAGGCTGATATGGCTGCCTGTTAGGCTGAGCTTGAGGCTGTAAGAAGGTCTAAAACTTGGGCTTGCTTGCCTCTTGAGTGTAACCAGCTCATTACCTAAATTTTGCAATTGCTTCATGACTTCTTGAAGTTCATTTGAGGCACTAGAAGATGAAGTAGAAGCTTCACTTGAATTCTGATTTCTAGGAGTGGGAATAGGAGCTAAATTAGGTGCTTGATTAGTGCTTGATCTCTAAATTTGGATACAATGGCATTGGAGGCCTAGGAGCTAGCTTACCAGCTTGAATCAGACAATTTTCAGCTCTAATGGCAATGCTATAAGCAAAGTAGGGATAGTTGTGCCTCCCATGGATTGAATTAACATAGAAATATCAGAATTTAAAGCTTTAAGGTAATATAGAAAAGCACCTTCTCATTGTTGGCCTTACTGCCATTGGAATTCTCTCCCAAGTCCTTTGAAATCTAAAGTTGAAGTCAGTCAACTGCTCATTGGGAGCTCTCTTGATAGTTGTCAATTGTTCCAAAAGGGACAAGTTATCTCCCTTTTCTCCAAACTGCTCATGGAGGGCTATACATAGCTGGTTCCAATTTTGGATAGAACTGAAGCAAGGCTCCTGAACCATTGCAAAGCCTTCCCTTTGAATGAAGATGCCAGCAGTTGACAGTAACTTGCATCTCATCAATCTCATGGATTGCACAAATATTAGCAATATCCTTGACATGATCACCAGGAGTGGTCTGATTCTCTCCAGTAAAGTATGGAATGTTCTTCAATGCTGCAACTAGGATTGGATTTTGTGCATTGAGAGCAAGTGGGCTGCTACCAGTGAAATTGACATATGGGTTGTGTTGTGCCATTCTGATTGGCCTTAGAACCCTTGTTGATTGGATGAAAGGTCTACCAGGTGGAGGAGTTGATAGAGTTCTATTTGGTGGAGATGGAGACCTTTGGATTCTTCTCCTCTTTGTCTTCTTCTTGGAGATAATTGCAGATACTCAAACAATACTTCTTCTTCTCCAACTCTTGACCTTGTGGTGATTCTTCTCATGAGTTTTTCAAGTCTGTACTACTAAAACCAACTGATTCTTCTTCCTTGGAGTCACCAGATGTGCAATTCAGGGCTCTTTTAAGCAAGAAACTTGCAACAAATGCACATCAATTTTGTTGCAATGAAGATGAAGACCTCTAAGGTCCCACCGGGCATGCCAAAACTGTTAGTGCAAATCAAAGCACCTCTGGATGTTCTATCAGATTTCTAGTTTGACATTTGGACATCCAGTGTGATTGCACAACATTGAATCTTTTCCCCAAGTGTGGGACTTGTAAAAATGGGAAAAGAATCTCCAAGTTAGAGGTTGGTTCCTCAACTCCTCTGATCAGGTGTATTACTTGAAAATTGTAGAGGTTTAAACTCAAAATCCTACTATAAATTCCAAGGGGACAGAGATAGAGAATGCAAAAGAATTAAAACTAATGCTAATAAGGTGATGCACCAAAGGAGTGGTGAGCATTTTTACTTCTGAAAATTGACACAAGATTACAGAAATGCAGCAAAACATCATGCAAAACTGATAAAATGTAATGAAAGATCATGGATGAATCAAACAACACAAGAAGAGGACTGAAACTCATTCACAGAGCTTGCATTATCATTTCCAATATCAAAATACATGCATTACATCAACAAAAAGGTAGAAAATATGTTGTAGTCTTGAAAGAGGTCTGGTATTCCACAAAATCACTTTCTAGGGTGAAAGAGGGAGCCTACAAAACATAAAAATGTCCAACCCTTTCAAAATGAGCCAAATCTAGCTTTTAACAATGCCCATTCGAGCTCAGGAGAGAGAAACATGGGAAAACATGAGAGAAGCTTCAACCACCAACCAAAATGCAATAAAACAGCATGGGCATCCTTAAAATTCCATTCCCTGACATTTTTGACCATGCTGGGAGAGAATGCGAGCCATTCTTCATTAAAAATGGTGGTTGAAATGTCATTTTTGTTCATTTCCACGTGCCAGAGGTGTTTTCCAATTTTATCTCTCCAAACTCCACCAAAACACAAAATTGACCCCAGAATCATGTAGATAATTTCACCATCTTTCCATTGATATAAAGAAATGAAAAAATAAGCTCTGGATCGAAAGTTATGCTCATTTGAAAATTTAGGGCAAAACAGGGCCAAAATGGGTTAGTGGGCCAAAAATTTGAAATTTTCCCACTTTTTTGCATTTGGGAAAATTTCCCCAAAAATCTCCGCACCCCATCATCTTGGTGCCATGTGGCATGATTCTGATTGGTTGCGGGTCCTCTTTGCTTCATTTTCCATCATTTGGCCTTTGGAAAATTTTCAAAATTTCTCCCGCAATTGGATGACCCGAGGACACGTGGCATGATGTGATTCACCAGGGCATTTACTCTTAAATTTTTTTCCTTCACTTTTGGACCATGTGGCATGGACACATGGCACAACCCCAGTTTTTGGGGGGACTTTCTTTTGAAATTTTTCTTTGATTTTGTTTTGGGAAAAATTCCTTAATCTTTTTGCCACGTGGGACACGTGGCATGGTTTCACTGGCTCACTTTTGCAAGGCCTTGGGGGCAAACATTTCCTTTTGAAATTTTTCTTTAACCTTTGGGAAAATTTCCCAACTTCTCCCCACCACCCGATGCCACGCCCAAGGACACGTGGCTGATCTCATTGTCGCATGGGCCTGGGGCAAAAAATTAACTTTGCACCCCCACCAAACACTTTGCCAAATTTTCAATCTTTCCTCCACCTCCCGATTGGCTCGGCTTTTTGGCCTAAGGACACGTGGCACATCCTTCGGATTGGGTGTGGGCCTTAGGGCAAAAATTTTTTTGCGCCAACACTTAGGAAATTTTCCTAACTTCTTCCCCCTGGACACGTGGCACTTCCTTCCATTCGTGGCCATGGCCATCGGGCCTTAAAAATTTTTAAATTTTGCCAAACACTTGTAAAAATTTCAAGTTTACCTCCGCCCTCCCCCTTTCGAGGCACATGTGGCCTCATCTTATTGGCGTAGGGCTTTTCTAGGGAAAATTTCCACAAAACTCCGCCGAGCCATAACTTCAAAAATACATGGAGTTAGGAGGAAAATTTTACCTTTCTGGAAATTTGAGAAGGAGTTCTATCCAATGGTGCCATTTCTAGAACATTTGAGTGCCGAAAAGTAAAAATTTGATCGAGGCACAAGGGAGGAATGAAATGAAGGGAGTTTTGATGAGTTATTCAAAATTAAATGGTTTGTAATTTTGGACAAAATTTATGTTGGAGTAATAATTTGTTACATGGGAAAATTAAGGGCTTTCACCAACAAAGTGTGGGACTAAGTCCCTCTGCTTGAATGGGGAAGCTCCATTTATTGAAAATAAGGAAATATATGTACACTAATCTAACCATTCAGGGTTGTTCTTTCAATTGGGGATCACATAGGGGTACTTCCCTACACCTGTGGAAAAATTCTTGTAGATATTACAAGGGAGGAAATAACTTGAGAGAGAGGTGCGAAGAGAATAGTGAGGAGGGTTTTACACAATAAATAACACATAATATTTTATTTCTTAAAACTAGAATACATCCATGATTTCAATGAGAAGACACCATTAACATAGAACAACGAACAAGACACAAGAAGAAAAAATCATAATTACATTATGCTGCACAAGATTACAATGCTCATGTAATGTTTTTGACAAGGAGAGGAATGCATTAGACTAGAGAAAATGGAAGAAATCATCTACTTTTTCTGTAGAGATAAAATGAGAGCTAGAAAACAAGAATAACTATCTCTTGAGGAGGTCACCTCAATTTATATCTTTACATTAAAAACTTACTCTACCCCCACATGACTATTCCATTTTTAATTCCACTTGTGACTTTTCATCTTCCTTATAAGTGAGGAAATAAGTTCCCTTTTATAAATCAAAAGGGAATTTTACAATGTGACATTAGAGAGTCATTTAAGTAAAAAAGAAAAAAATCATGATTACATACAATGAGGAATTATGAAGGGGGAGAATAAAGAGAGAGAATATGAATGGATTCTATTAAATACTTGATGAAGAAGCCTCCTTTGATGAAGAATGATCCTTTGAAAACTTTTCCCCTTCGAGACCTCCCTAGAATGATGCATTTTTGTAGCACATTTGGACTCATTGAAAAGAGAGGTGATGAAAATTTTACCACTGAAGATAATAAAGGATTCTTTTCCTCTCTTAAACAAGCCTTCTAACCTTTGAAACATTGGCATGCCTCCAAACTACCAATTTCTTGATACAACTTGAGACCATTTCCCGCATAATTCAACATGATGATCCCAACCCTTGGGAAATGGAGAAAAAAATGAGATGAGGAAAAGAACATTCTGACCATGATATGAATGAAGGTGGGATATTGGATGGAATATGATTCTAACCTTTGATCAACCCATCCGATGAAGTGAGAAGCACACCGAGACCAAAATGTACCATCGTGACCAAAATTGGGGATCTAGAGGGTTGTCTTCCTTATTTGATCCATATGCCCACTACCAATCCTTAAAGATAGGAATCGGTATTGAACCACTCCTATGATGCATACTCCCTTGATATTATTACCATGTGATTCTAGGTGGGAATCTGTAGACTTTGAGAAATCCCCTTTGGTGTCAAGACCGCCAGGAGAGAGTTGTCCTCCGTAGTGATAGTTCTTATGGCAGTGTTATAGTGTCTCGCACAGACAAAAGATCTCAGTGATTTTAATAGAGATGTGGTTTCCTCATAATAAAAATATTCATTCATTGAAATTATTTTCCTTGACAGGCCCTCTTGGTTCTTTCATTATTTGTGTTCTCAGATCTTCCAGGTCCAGATGTGCAACATTCATTGCCACCCACATGTGGATATTTAGTGCTCAAGGTGGAAATGGGATAAAATCAAAATAATTTTCTATTAATGATTCTTGAATGGTGTTATAATGATATGAATAATGTTTTTATAAAAATTCAATTCAATCTAAGCACAATCTATTTTTAGCAAGTTGCAAGTAGGGTCTATTTTTAGAAGTTTTTTTCCAATTTTTAATTTCTCATATTTCTTGTCCTCTAAACATGGGGAATTGAATTATTAAGTTTAAATTATTAATTTTAATGACCCTTACCAATTTTATAGTGCATCTAGTTCAGACGTACTATAAATGGTAAGTTGAGCTATAGAGCTCAGATTGAAATTTTTCACTTCCACCGGCTTAGGAATTTGGCATTGAGGTGTTTTGCAAAATTTCAGCTGATTTGGCTCAAGGAATGATCAAGAAATTTTAAAATCATATGTATTATATTTTAGGTTATCAATTGATGATTCAAATGATTCAAAGCATCAATGGTACTAATTTTTGTTTCCTTCTTTTAGTTTTTATAGCAAAAGGGGTTGTGCAAGTTCCAAGTGCAAAGATGGAGGTTTGTGAGAGGTATGCAAGCTTCTTTGTCTTCTTCAATGGTGGATGCTGAAAATTTTTGTATCATAATAGAAATGAATAACATGAGTGTTGTTTAAAATTACCAAAAATGGCTAAGGACAACCTTTATACCATCCCCCTTCATTTCCCCTCTTGAAACCTAGTTAACTCACCCTAAACCCAACCTAGGTCAATACCAACCCAAGTGAAACCACATACTCAGGTTTTTCCCCTTAAAAATAGGGTAAAAATGGACATGGGTATTTCATCTCCTTAAAAATGTGTCATGGGTATGAGGATCATGAAGAAGGGGCCAATGATGACATCATTCGTGAAGTACAAAACACCTGCCTAACCACCAAGTTGTGAACTTAAGTGACACAAGTTGTATTAATCATGTGGTGGCACAATTTTATGTCCCACATGTAAATTTTTACTTATTAAAAGGGTAAAAAGGGACATCAAAATCTCAAATATGTACTTCTTCAATTTTTATAACCTGCTCTCACCATTGCACTGCTAAAAATAACATGTCGGAGTGCTTTTTTCCCTGAGAGATTCCTTGGTGTTTCCTAAGCCAAACTTATATCTTTTTGAGTTGAAAATATAAAATTAATCCAATGCCACAATTTTTAGTACTTTATTATGACTTATATTTTAAATTTAACCCCTTTTTCAATTCTCGGTCATGGGTGGCTTTTAGAAGGTCAAACCGCCATAAAAATGCATTTTTATCTAACTTAACATATGAAACATGTATAGGGTACAATGTTATCCACTTTTTCCTTTTAATCATCTTATAACTCTCATAATCCTTATTTGAATCTTCACTAGGATCGAAGGTATTTATCTCGCATTGCAAAAAAATATCAAAACCCGCTCCTCAAAATCCCTTGAAACCTTTTGAAAAATGAAATAGACACTCTTAGATTTCCAACTACTATATTATGATCTTGAAATATCTCCAAGTCTTCTTGAACCATATGAAATGTGAAAATCTATTTTTAGGAAAAAACAATCCCCATCACCAACTAAAAATAGCCTAGTTTTGGAGAAGATTTTCCCAAGGTTCCAAATATTTCCTAAACTTTCCTAAATCATTCCACTTCATCTTATATATCCTCTGCAAAAATCCCAAGTGGGTTGTGCCTCAACATCTAACTTCCGATGGGCATCCACCAATGTGAAAAAACCTAAAAATAAGCCTTTTTGGGCCTCCATAAGTAATTCCTTTTTAATAGTTATGAATGAATCCATGAATCACCTCCCTATACATGAAACACACTTGAAAAAAATATTATAGCATTCATTCTGGTAATTATGATGGTAACACGGTAATTGAGTTGGCCAAAGGACAGTTTTACATTATCCAGAGAGGGATTTTCAAACTTGGGCTAGGTTATCATGACAAAAATTGAATTTTTCATGCTAAACATTTAACATAACAACAAGTTACCATGGATCTCAAACACTCAATTTTGGAGCTAATTTCAACTTCAAACATTGAGTATCCTAATAAGAGTGACAATGATGTAACAAGTATAGAACTAGAAGACTTGAAAACAAGGATGTTGATTGAACACCGAGTAAATGCAGAGGGGGATACATTCTCAGTGGTTTATTCAGAGTTAGAATGGTTAATTTTTTAAGATCTTGGATGGTTGAATCCATCTTAGCAAATCAAAGAAAGAGGTCATCATGTTTAAGTGATTCGGGTAGTCATCTCAGGTCCACACAATGCAAGTCTTGTAGTAGTGTTTTTAAACACTTATTCAATGCTTTGGAGTGTGTCTGCATCATCTCATAGGAAGAGGAGGTTGCAATCATAGTGTTTCAACTCAACAAGATGTCAAAGTAAAATAACTTCATTCTCAGAGCATTCTCTCAATATCCATCAGAAGTAAACTCTTCATCAACAAAATCTTCCCGTATCTAGATTATCACTTCTCTCTCTCTCTTCTTATCTCCCCTCCCTCTTTCTCTAACATTTTATTTCTTCTTTGAGAATGTAATTTTTCACTCTTTCATTTTATTCACTTAATTGGCCTTATTTTGCATTATAAAAGTCCCTTTTCAAAAATAAGAAAGGGACTTAATTTCATTCTTAGTGAATTTGAAAGGTCACAAGTGATGGTGAGGTGAAAAATCATATGGGGGGGATCTGGAGATAATTTATGTAAGCTATAAATGGGGATGGCATCTCCATTCCATGGGGTTATCATTTTGGTTTTTATTATTTTTTGGTTTTCATTGCTACTATAAGTAATAAGCTAAATTCTTATATCTCCTGCCTATAGTATTCTACTCTCTATACTTTCCAACTTTGCAAGCACTATAATATTGTACAACCAAGAAGGAGATTTTTGTCTTTGATTAATGAATCCATATAACCTTGTGTCTTTAATATATTAGTCTTTTTATTTCTTACACGGCTGATTTATTCCTATTGAATTTGGAACTAATTTTTCTATTGTTTGAGAAATATGTAATTATACTCAACATTAACCCCTATCTCCATTTCCCCATCTCTTCTTTACCTCTCTTCAAAGTAAATTCCTCCTTTGTACATTATGTGACAAGTTTTCCTTTGGTTTAGTAAAGTATTCTTTTGTGATCTTCATCCTAGTGACCACCCCATAGTTCTATTTAGTTTGCATTCAATAAATAGGATCTTCTCCATACCTAAGAAGGATGGGCCTACCTCTCGTGTCCATTGGTGAAAACCACTAGTTTTCCTTGTGACAAATAATTTCACCAACACACCGAAAGTGCTTCGTTGATGAGACTAGCACTGAAACTATACCTAGTCAAAATTGTACAACTAGGTCTAAACCATCGATACGGTCCTAATCTTTCTATATAGTGTTGGACCAACTTGGATTCTAGCTTTGTAAATTTTTTATGTCTTTCATCCATAGAAATTAATATCGATGGGTGTTATTCTACTTCGATCTTCTTTGGGATAGATCTAAAACTCTAATCAATCCCTCATAATGTAAGACACAATTCATGTAGAATAAAGTTAGGTGGTTTTTGGGAACCCCTGGGCACTCCCAACATCACCACTACTCTGAAGAGAGCTCAAACTACATGTCATTCTCCTAGCATGTGATATATACCATAGTGCAATCATAATTTGACAAAAAAATTGTGACAATACCTTCTTTGAGTTTCACACTTTCTTAAATACTCATGAAGGGAAATTTGTTTTCTTATGGAGAAAATATGGATACTTTTGGACCTAGAAGGTGACTTTAGACCTATAGATATTAGTTCCCTAATGTACGTGCATGAGTTATTTCATTTTTTTGGGAGCTTGGAGTGCTTTTATGCTTGCTTTTACATGAGGATATCTTGAAAGTGTCGGGACCTTAAATGAGGTGTAATTGACTTGCTTGTATAGGCTTCTTATGGTTATTATATCATGAAATTACAACCAAGAGGGAAAATTATTCCATATGAATATCATGCAATTGAAATTTTAAGTGTACAATGTGTCATTCCAAAAATGTACACTAGGGTCGAGTTGTAGATTTTAACAAACTGACCAAAGCTAACATTTTCAACCGAGGAGGAAAAATTTAACTTTGAATTCATTGAGCTGGGTATAGATGTTTCTAGGTATGTTTTGTGTAATTAAACCTTAGAACTAAAAAAATTCCATACATAAATAAACAAGTGGCCGAAGAGCTACTAGGGTGTGTTAAGTAAGAGTGGGGAGGGTGTATTTTTCCATACAAGTGTGCAATGTCAAGACCAATAGTGTCAAAGGATAGATTACCAAATTTGAGTGTCTACAACAATATCTTCTAATGATGCCCTTTGTCTTCTATACTAACCATATGGTACTAAAAATTATGGTTAACAATGTAGCGTTGCATGGGTACATATGCAGATGGATAATTTTGTTTCAAGGATATCAATTTTGAATAGTATCCAAGACAGGTAAAAATAATTTAGGACATGATCATATCTTGAATCAACACTAGTGAAGAAGTAGAAACAATATAGTATGGGATGTATGATGCATAACTACAACAAGTTACAAGCACACCGGATGAATTCAATGATATCACATTTATCCTTAAAACTAGAATTGCACTAGATAAATAGAGTACCCAAAAAAAAGAAGAAACTCTTTGTCAAATTTCCCCCTTATCAAATAATCAACATTACATTTTGAAACATGAGTAGAGAACAAATATTGAAGCATTATGTGATGAAGCATGAACAAAAAAATATTTTATGTGAAGCATGCAAAGGGGTAATAGGAGAACATTATGTTGGAGATTCTACTAGATGAAAACATTTAGCATTATTATTATAGTGGTAGAACTTATTTCATGACACGAAGGAATATGCATGCAATGTGATATTTTTAGCACATTGGGAGGCCAAATAAGAGGGGTGTAATTCCTTTACATCCAATCCTTACTTAGGAACCATTTGAAAAATGGAATATGGACTTTGTGGGGAAAATTAATCTAGTATTGTAATGAATTGACTTGTGTTACATCATCATATGAACATATCATTTAATAAGATGAGCCAAAGCTACACCAAAAAAAGATTATATAGAGGAAAAAATAGGTAGTTTTATATGATAAAATATCATTAGTAGATATATATGTCATTTTATCCTAACAATTGATAGAGGTATTAATTTCCTCAATGAGATTGTTTATATACTTCTATTATAAATTGTGGTTATGTACCATAAAATAACACAATATCACCGAAAGGAAAATGGAATGATTGAATATTTAAAAAAAATATTAAGAAATAATTTGACTAAGATCTATGATGTTGGGTACAAGGATTAGTATGATAAAGTTTTAGAAATTTTATTGGCATACAAGACATCCTAAAAAAGACTAAATTAAGCAACAACTTCCAACCGGTGTTCAAGTGAAGAAGAAATACTACCCATTGAATTTAGGGTTCCATTATTGAGGATAAGGAGAGTGATAAATTTTTATGATGAATCCTCAATCACATATCACTAACTAAACTCTCAGTGGGATGAATGAAGGTTGCATGCACAATAAAGCCAAAGGTGTACATAAGGCATTATAAAATCATGGCAATATCTTCAAATAAAGGACAAAACTTTGACTATATGTGTCATATTATTACTCTATGACTCAAAATTTTCACAACACCTAAGCAAGTTGAAGACACATTGGTTGGGCCCATATGAAATGCATGCCATTTTTCCAACTAGGGCACATAAATTGAATAATCTGAATGGAAATTTTCTACTAGGTCACTTCGGTGGGAGTAGGCTAAAACCCTATTTCTAGTGAAAGTCATTCTTTCTAATTGAATAAGTCCTATTCCATTAGAATATATTTTTTTATATTTCATAGATTAGTTTTCTTAATGTTCTGGGATATTTTAATTTCATGTATGTTTTCTTGTCGTAATAAGTGTGCATGTTGTGGAACAAGACTAATCTCTATAAAATATGTTCAAACAATACTTCTTAAATGCAAAGATATGTTTTCCTCATGTTATTGAAATTCCTCTAAAAATTAACTAATATAGTCATGTGAGGAGGACCGCACAAATAATTTATATGTGGGAGGAAGGAAAAATAAAGTAGTAAAGGGACAAGACTTCAAAAATTTACACCAATTAAAAGAAAAATAATTTTGCATATAATCACATGATAGAAAAATGGAGAATTACATTAATATGGGGTATGTAGGGAGTTATCAAAATTAAGGGTTGTATGAAAATAAGCTACCCGATTAAAACTTTAAAAATATTTTGGAAAGAATAGTAGTGAAATCATAGAAGAAGGATTATCAAGACACAAAAATACATTCTTTACTAGAAAAACTTGATTAAATGATACAGATATGAAGCACATTAAAATATGGAAGGGGATAAAGCAAGGTTCTTGCAAGAGGGCTACAGAAAAGGAAGCACCCATATAAAATGGAGTGCATAGGGAAATGTAACACGACCCAGAATGTAAGCTACCTATCAAAACTAGAGGTGTGGGGATATAACAACACAAATCCATAAGGTTCATGGTATAAATATGCAAGTGGATGAATTCATTTATGACAAGTTTAAAATAAAGGGAAAAGCAAAAAAATAAGAATTGGGTAATAACTATCACCTACTTGGTATTGAATGTAGTTGGTAAGGGAAGTGAAATTTCATATATGTGAGTGCAATAAATGTGACTCTATTATGTAAGTTAGAATGGTATAAAATGAGGGTAAGAAGTAAATTTTATGTTACCAAGGATTCAAATGATGGAGAGCGTAGAGTGAAAACAATAAAAACAAGTAATAAAAAAATTTATCGTAGTACATAAAAACCTAAACCCTTTCTGTCATTAGAGAATATAGATATCTTTTATAGGTACCAAGGCCAAGGATAGTGATAAAGAAGTATTGGAACTAGCTTGTGTCAGAATATTTTCTAAGATTAGATGGAGAATACTAATTATTCAAGATCTGTAAATCATTCTCAATGGATATTAATGTGGATTTTGCACTTCTTTAATAAGATAAGAAACATTGGGGCCCTTAACTTCCCTAGAGTAAATCAGACCATATTTTAAACTAGTTGAATCAAGAAGGATAGGGTCATAGGATGTGTGCCAAGAAGGGGTCACATGATAATCAAGTTCTTCGAGTGAGCTTAATACAATTAGTTCTGAGACTCATTGTCAAGTGAAGACTGGGAAACACCTTGATCAAATAATTTTTAAGTGGATAAGAAGATAAGTATAATGTGGAGGAGCCACAAAAATAAGTAGCTAGTTATTCTACACACATGAAAAAATGATAAGAAAACTATGCCATTGAGTAGGAAGGCTATGAAGGACAAAATTCTTACATCACTCCACCTTTGAACTTGGAAATGTAGTATCTAGAAGATGTTCTTAATGAAGAGAAATTGTAGACAAAATTCAGCACATGTAATATTTCTAACTTCAATAATCACATGTTTTTTAAAAATGATAATGAATGAAGAGTTATTATACATAACAAATAAGAATAATAAGGAAATGCCATTTATAATGACACCATGAAGCATGCACTTGAAAAATTTAGTGTCCTTTAGCTCTACAAGTTTCCATATGTTAATAATCTATTAGAACTCTTCCAATATCTAATATTACATGTCTATGAGGGATATTTCTATTTTTGGGCTGACATATGATAATTACCCACTCATTGATTAGTAAATCAACTAGGCTAGTCAGTTTTGTAGAAGTCTTGGAACAAGATTTTAGAAATGACAAATAGATCGATGAATTCAAAAATCTCTTGAACTCCAAGAAATGGGGGTGCACATTTCCCATCTCATAGGTGAAATACCTGGCTATAAGAGTCGTGGAACTCCTTTTGACATCAAAATTGGCTAGCACAAAAATATGGGTGGAAATCAATAAAAATTTATGTATATCATATATAAAATGGCACAAGGGATTTGGTATAAAATTTCTGAATATATTGTTGAGGGAATAACACATGATGCAAAGCTTACATATCATAAATTTGGGGTTAAATTTACATGGGGTACAATACTTATACACATATTCTTCAACAAGATAGGAATCGAGAGGGTAGTGAAAAACCTAATTAGGTGTACCCTTGAAAAACAAGTCAGAAATGGATCAATACAAGGACCTTTTGGCACCCAACACCCTTAATAATACATATTAGGCTAGACTTAGCAATTGCCTAAGGAACCTACAGGATGTTTTTTTATAAAAACTAGAGAATAATACATCGATTACCTAAGGAAATAGAGGGATAAGCATAATTTATTTTGATGCAAAACTACTCATTAGGGAAATTTAAGACAACCATCATAAATATGTCCCCGTGGTCCAAATTTCCCTTTAATTTCACTATGGATTACTTTGTGTGACCTTTTAATTAGAACAAATATGCAGAGAATATAAATAATTAATGCACTAAAATTTGACAAGGATATACACACTCTTCACCAAACATATAAGAACGAGGAAGGGAAGAATATGTATGAAATTGTGAAACCAACATGTACACTTTGATCTAAGTAGAGATAATAGTGGTAGGTAACCAAACCCATCATTGTTATAATATTTAAGGCCAAAGAAGAGGGCAAAGAACTCAAGCATGTAGGTGGGGAAATATTATGATGAATAAATGCACCCATATTCTCAAACCAAAGCCAAAGGATTCAATAGGTCAAAGCAAATGAAAGTTACTCACGATTATACATGAGCGTGTTGAAGAGTAAGAAGAAGAGGATATTCAACCACTTTAAAAGTGCATGAAGAAGTGAAGGGAAAATTCAATGCTTCGAATCAAGCCCAAACTCAAGAGAAACAAACATAACTATGGAAATTGAGTTGAATAATGAGGATGATGGGAAAAATACTTATAGTGCAGGGCTAGTAACTGATCTAGAAGAGATTTATGTGCCAACCTATATGGACACTTGTACAAGAACTAGTGGGGAAGAATCACTCTAATCTAGGGAAGGGGAATAAATATTATTGGGCATACCTTTACAAAAAAAGCTCCTCCAAGGGTACCCACATCTTCAATAATACCTTCATGTGTGAAAAGTGAGAAAGAGAGTAGATAATATGATCAATTTCAAAGTAGGAACCACTCCACCCTCATTAAAAATCTTGAGGTCATCATTGTTGAGTATGAAGGGGAACATGAGGATGAAATGGGGTAGGATGAGGAAGAAAAGTGCAAACGAGAGGAATAAGGAACATCTAATGATGAAGAGGATGAATAAGATGAAATATGATACCAGTGCTAAGGGCAAAAAAATTCAAGAAGAGAAAGAGGAAAAAGGAGAGGATAAAAAGAGGAAGATGAGTCAAAGTATTATGAAAATACACCTACAAAATATCTTCACTCTAGAGTCTATAAAGGAAGGGCATAAAATATATTTTATCACAGAATATATTGGAGTATGTGGGGTTTATTAGAGAAAAGAAGGTGTTATCTTTCATCTTAGATGACTGCAGAAAGGATCCCATCTTTGAGTTCCCACTCATTAGCTTGAACAAGTTTTATGTTGGTAGTGAGGATGAAGAAAAAATAACCCTTTTCGTAACTTACCAAATATCAAAAGTGTTATTGAAAATAACTAGAAAATTGGTTTGACAAAACCTAAATAATTATGTGCATAACCACCTCTAAATAATAAGGTTTACCAAGATAAATAATGATATCGGGAAATAAATAATAAGTTATGTGACTTGAAAAGGGATCACAAGCCCTTGCAAGATAAATATACAGGTGTGGATAAAAAGGGAAAATATCTAGGTGAGCGGATACTCCATAATGTGCCTAAACTTATAAAAATGACCCCATAGCCCAAGGATGGGTGTAGAATATTTTAGCAACTATGAGGCCTTCTATTTAATAAATGGAAGTAAATAAAAGATAACATAATAGGATAAGGGTGAGAAGGACAATGTAAAGGTTCATCCGCACCTGAAATATTGTGAACATGTGTGGATTTAGAAAATAATATTTGATAGAAGGCCATGTATGCAAACAATTTTTTCAAGGTATTATTCAAATAGATAAAAATAATAAAAATATACATGCTCTCAGACACCTAGAAACAAACCACCCTAGATGCACAAATGGAGAGCAATGATGTTGATAAGGCTACTCACAAACAACTTCTAGAATAGTTTGAAAGTTTAGGGAAGAGCCTAGCAATCAAGGATAAAAAAATCAAGCGGTGAATGGGTGAGATAAGGAAGCTAACTACTAAGGAGGATTTTGAGCTAGAAAATACAACTAACTAGGTCAAGGAAAACTTACAAGAGGTGCAAGCTAGGGCACTTGATACTAGGAAGGGTGTTAAATATTTGACTAAACTCACCATGTGGATTAATTAATTGAACTCCATATTTCTGGAGGCCTTGGATGAATGGAGGAGGTTGCATGAATTCTAATAAGGAAATAATTCCTAGTCCTGTTCGAGGAGGTCAAGAAAGTGTTACCTAAGGGCAACAATAGAGCTAGTATGAGATGATGTTGGGCTAGTAATTTCTTGTATTCTTTGATTGATTAAGTTACACATTAGGAACTTATTATTTATTTTTGGTTAATTGTATTCTTTAAGGAATGAAAGATTTTTTTAGTTTATATGAAGAGTGGTGTGCAAGAATCATATAAATGACCCCTGTGTAAGAATAACACAAAGAGCTGAAAAATAGATAAGCAAATTTAATGAGAAAAGAAGTTATATGTGTAAGAAGGTCAGTGCAACAAAAATAAAAGGGATAATAATGGAAAATTCATTTGAATAAACCACATGCATAGAAAGTAAAATAAAGAGGTGGAAAAGAAAGTGGATAAATATATATGTTTTAAAGATAGGTGAAGAAAGCATGAAAATAAAAAAGAAAGCATCTAGAGGTGGAAAATTTTTCAGTGCAAACTAAGGAATAAGGAGATGAAGATAAGTGGCATAAAATTCACCTTATTTAATAGTTAGAAAAAAATTTAGAACCCAAGGCAAATGATAGTCTTGTTCAAACTAGTGAAGGGAAATTCCCCACTAGTATAAATACCCCTTGGGGTCATTGTAAGAGAGAGAGAGAGAGAGAGAGAGAGAGAGAGGGAGAGAGATGATAGATGGACGTGTTTAAAAGAACTACTATTGTTATACTAGGGAATGAGTTGTAAGAACAAAAATATATTATTTATATAGAGATTATGTCTAATATGAGTTGGTATATTATGGGCCTATTTTGTGTATGATTATGCATGCATGTTTATCATTTTCTTGTTGTAGTTGTTCTTAAATGGTTTACCTTTGTTATGCCTAGTATATTGTGGCAATGTGCATACTATGAATAGGCTGATAATAGTAATTTTTCTATATCTTGGTGAATATTTTTATTTTGGCACTAGGTTCCTAATCGTATGTAATTCAAAAGCGCTTAGAGATGTAAAACTTTATCCATGTTAATATATGTTGTCAGCACTAGAAACAAACTAGGAATTTGTTTGTGTAATGAGATTATTTATAACCTTGGTGTCATAAATTGGGTTGTGAATACAACTGAATTTTTTGGTTAAAAATATGAATCAAACAATTGATTGAATCAAGACAGTTAGAGATGAATTTGGAAACTATGAATAACTAACTATTGCATGACTTAGTAAACCCTAGAAATAGTTAGCGCTAGGAGTACAAGTAAGAACTAGAATGGTTTGAAAATATAATATGGGGAATTAATTATTTCTAAGATATAAGTTTTAGAGAAATGATTTTGAAACGTTGAAATTTTTTAATTTTTTCACAATGTGGTCAAAATATGGGTATTTAAA
Source organism: Taxus wallichiana var. yunnanensis (assembly GCA_018340775.1). Taxonomy (NCBI): domain Eukaryota; kingdom Viridiplantae; phylum Streptophyta; class Pinopsida; order Cupressales; family Taxaceae; genus Taxus; species Taxus wallichiana. Next base: position 43,270,459 of record CM031239.1, read on the forward strand.
TTGATTGCAAATAATGAGTGATGAAATGATAAATGAACATTGAACATGTGTTTCCAATGATGCAATTTGATTGATTCTATATGATATTTCAATAGTGTTGTTAAAATAAATATATATGAAAATTACAATTAACATAATTGATGTTTTTGGAAATTATCATGTAAGTGTGTGTGTGTGTGTGTGTGTGTGTGTGTGTGTGTGTGTGTGTGTGTGTGTGTGTGTGTGTGTGTGTGTGTGTGTGAGAGAGAGAGAGAGAGAGAGAGAGAGAGAGAGAGAGAGAGAGAGAGAGATTGTGTGTGTGTGTGTGAATTCATGTGAAATGAATGTTTGATTATATTGTATGTGTTTGTATTTTGAGTTCCATATCATTTTGAGTGGGTATGATGTGTGTGTTGAAGTGCGTAGATGGTGAACAGGTTTCTGTGGGATATACATCAAAAAAATTAATATAAAACATTCTAATGAGTCCGAAGGGGACTAACTCCCATGAATCCCCCGACCAACATAGGGCACTCAAACTTGAGAATATTTGGGTGATGGGAATGTGTAAAGTGGCCCGTAAACATTCGAATGTTGCATTATTGTCTTGTTAAAAATATTTTCCCTCTATTTTGAACCTTTAATTTTAGTTAATTTTATTGATTTGATTAAGTCTTTTTGTTAACTTGAGTTAGATTTAGTGTTAATATTTTTTTAACATTTTCATTTGGTTTTGACTTGTTTTGTTATTGGAAAACTTTCCATTTTTGGAAATATCAAATTTAGGCTTTAGAGGCAATTTTAGGAAGTGTATGGGATAATTAATCCTTATTCCACACTCCAAAAACTCCCCTACACCTGCATATAGTGTAATTGTACATTTTTAGGCCTCTTTGGCCACTTGGAGACTCAAAACAGACCCATTTATTGCCTTGGAATTATCCCTTCACTTTTTGTGCTTTGATTTGTGTAAGATTATGGTAATTTTTCGCAAGTTGATTTGAATGAAAACTTAATATGAGAAATTGATTTTATATTTTAATTATATAGGTTTCTTACAAGTCAAGTTATTTTGATGTGAGGACTTGTGATTTTATTTGCTTTTATTATTTTCTTATTTTTAGATCTTTTGTATTTTCTCTCACAAATCCATGTAAGTGAATTTATATAGGGTAGTTGGTTTTGTAGGAATATGGGATTTTTCCCATGTGGGCATGTAAGAGATTTAATGTTCTTGTTAGGATATGATTTTTCTTGGGATCTTGGGATGTTTCCACTTGGCACAATCTTGTGGGAGACCTTTTATCCTAAGGAGGTGTTAGTATTTGGAATACTTGGGAGTGATTAAAGAAATATTTATTGCTTGAATATTTGGTGGGAAAATTTTATAAAAATGTGAGTTATCTTCACTTTTATTTTTCCCTTGTAATGATTGTTATTCCATATCCCTCTTGGTGAAATTCATCATTTTATGGCTTACTTGAGCTTATGCTATGATTTTAAATGGTGTTGTGCTACTTTATATGCACCGAATATGGACCTAATAAGTGTGTTGTGTGTTAGGAAATTATTTTTTCATTTTGAGGGATAAGGATGGACAAAATGAGGTAAACCAAACCAGATTGAAACAAACCTGAGGAACCAAAGGGATGAAAATTTACCCTTCTTATATATTATAAGTGGTTGTGGGTTTTGGAAGGTATGTGGATTTGGATCCAGGTTACATTTTTTTCTTATGGAGGAACCAAGGGCTAATCTCCATTCCTTAGTGGAGATCATAAGTGGGTATAAGGGATGAATTACTTTTCCCTTTGTAAGTATAGTTTTGGCTTGGTAGTGCATTTTTTATGCTTAAATAGTTAACTCTCTCTCTCTCTCTCTCTCTCTCTCTCTCGTTTCCCAAATCAATGGTTTATCTTTCTTATTTGGTGCAAATTTGTATTGTTGCATGTGTGTGTGTGTGTGTGTGTGTGTGTGTGTGTGAATTTTGTGGTTCAAGCCTTGTTGTTTTTCATGGAGACTTTTTGGGAGTTAAGGGATTTTGTGGGACAATGGGAGGAGACTTATCCCATTATATGACTAGGAGGTGAATGTCACTTTCACCTCCTCTTTGGTATGGTTTAGTGAAGTGGAATAAATAAGTGGAAGTGTTGTGATTGAATTGGATCATCATTACCTCTAGATGGAAGATTATGTTATTTTTCTCATTCTTGTTGAAATCACCTTGTTATTTTGATAAGATGTGAAATGTATAATCTATTAAATTTAGAAATTTTTCTCTCCCTCTTATTGGAATGGAAGTGAAACAATGGTTTTACCTTGTATGAAAATTTTATATTTTTAAGTTTATTTCATCACTGGAAAAATAAATGTGTGTTCTTGTTGTGTATACAAGATTTATTTGTAAATATGGTTGTGTTAAATGTTGTGTTAGAAGTTGTAAAAGAGATTAAATCTTACTCTATCTCCTCTCTCTTCCATCTCTTTTTTGTATCTATGGAAAAATAACTTTCTTGAAATATGTAAAAAGGTTGTATATCCTATTTTCACTCACCCTTACTACCTTAAATGCAATGCAAAATTTTGTATAGTGTTCATCGAAATTTATTTGTGCAATTTTGATTTTATTTAAACGTTGTATAAGTTGTTTAAAATTTTGGTTTTCATTTGGATGTTTAGCACTTAATAAAAAAATTTATCTCATCCTTACATCTTGAAGGAGTTTAAACATTTTCATATCTCATTGGATTTCTATTGTATTATTATGACCATGTCAAAAAGGAATATTATTGTAACATATTGATTGGGAGGAAATTTTATAATTCATTTCAAGTTTTTTAGGAGTCCACATGATTTTTTTTTGGATAAACAACGAATGAGAAAATGAGGATTTATGTTTAAAATTTTATTGTTATTATGATATATGTTAGTTAAATATTATCCAACATGTTGTAATTGCAAGGATACAATCTGTTCAAAACATAAATGTGAGGAAAGAATACTATTCTTTATGAGGCACAAATCATCACTATCTTTCATTTTCTCTTCATTTCTTTCTTGTGTCATTTGGAAGCTTTACAAATTTTGTTTTATTCAATGTGATATTTAATTTTGGTTGAATTATGGAAGATGAAAAAGGGATAGTAGAATTATTTCTCTTTGATAATAGGGTTGAACATTTTTTAATGAAAATGATATACATTTTGAATTGGAAATGATTAATAATAATGTAATGGTTTTAGAATATGAATTACTATGTTTTTTCAATTGAATGAGATATTTTAGTTGATATATAGTTATTTGGATTTAGATGGTAATGGTTTTTTCATGGAAATTTTGATTGTGTGGTCTTTTAAATATGATAATTTATAAATAGTGTTGTTATTTTATTTGTTTATTATGTTGGATTTGGATAATGAGTTGATAAGTATATTTCATATGTAAAATTTTATTTTAATAATTTCGAGTTCATATCGTAATATGCTTTGTTGTTTTGAATGGTTCTTCATGGATGTTTAATGTTTTTACTAAAATTTTCTTTCATTAAGTTAGTAAGTTGGGGCCCCCTTCCCATGTGATGCCATTTTTTTTTTTATGTTCTAAGCCTTTATTATGATGTTCACAATATTTAATATCATGCCCTTTATATTGAATAATTTGTAACCTAAAGTTACAAAATTTATTAATATAAATGAAATATTTTCTCAATTAAATAAATTTTGTGGTGACTAGCTTATTTGGAGACAAAGTCTACTTAAAGGCTTAGATAATACAAATTTTGAATAAGAATATTCAAGTAATTTTATAGAAACCTTGTAAGCTATTCATATGAAATTTTCTATTTGATAACTCTTTTGAGTTGAGTTTCTATTTATAAGAATTATCATGACTCTTGAACTAATGGTTGAATACTATTTTTGAGATATTTCATTTATATCCAACTTTATATTGGATTAAGGCATGAGAAGATCACCCTCCCCGCATTTTACGTATACATTTCCAATCACTCTTTCTTCGTGATTACTTGTGGATTGTGCCCCCTACAAATGGTTACGACACATCACTTTCTCTATTGTAGGATTAAATATTTTATCATCTCACAAAGAAATCATCTTCATTTGCTACACAGCCTATCTAATGTAAAAAAATCACATCTACTACGCTATTCATTCCTCATATATTATAACATAAAACATCTGATACGAAACATAAACATCATCATAATTATGATTCAACACTACTTGATAACATATCATCATCATATACATCAATCCATCCATCAAGAATCAATAACACAAGTCATCCAGGCACATGATAATAAAATACCAATGTAAATGATCATGTGTGTGTGTACAATAATTTTTTTTAATACAATATGTGTCAATACCCTCAATCCTCCTCACTATTACTAGCATGTGTAATCGTGGGAGCTCTTGAACTCAAGGATTCAGCAATATATCTTCATATCCATGATCAAGATCGATAATCTTATACAGATACCATAAAAAAATTCCTTAGTTGTAACCTCAATGCATTACATTTGTATCTCCACATACCATGAAAAAATGTCTTGCACTAGACCTCCTCCTCATATGGCCTCTCTAATCCTCACTAGCTCGGCCCTTATCTTGTCTCTCTCAGTTCATAGAATCACATAAGTGGTTGTTCTCACCTCCACTAGATCAAATAAATGGGCATGCTCTCTCATAATCTCCTCTACATGTTATAACATCCTTCCACCTAAAATGACATATGGTAGCACATCGCAAGTCAACATACACACCACGAAATCTATAATTCTCGCCCAATAGGTATCACTTGTATGAGATCATACAAAATCAATGTTAGCACATTGTTATTGTAAAACCCTATACATTCTCATTCACTCAACATATAAACAAAAAAATTCATTCAATATTCATGATGGCCTACTACAACTTCCATGGGATTATCACCTTTGTGGGCATGACCCTCTCCTCCTCCTCCTCACCTACCTCTTGGTGCCCCACCCGCACCATCAACTACAACTAGAAATATCATCACCTATTAATTATCTTCACCCCCTTTGTGTGTATTTATGAGTATAGCCTGCAACATCCATCCGAATGGGGACTATATCTAGATCCACCTAATCTACTAGAGGAGATAGGAACTCTTCCACTATGGACCTTACATGGCTCCTTCCTCCTAGATAAATGTAGTGATCATCACCAAATATATGGACTAGGGGCACCTCCTATGTAATACCAAATTTTGGGGTCACCCTCTCATGCTAGAATACTCCACACACCTAGGGATTGTCCTCCAACCACATAGATTTCCTTATATGATGCAGCTTTGGTCCATCCTCGTCTCATTCCCCATAATTTCAATACGAGATCCATAATAACTTCCCCTAATTCCATCTTGTTTATAAATGATCGTAAGTCATAATATCATATCCATGACCTCCACACATAATATATCTCGCCATAAATATCTTTGTCCTTACCCAGTTGATACAAATCCCACATAAGGGTCTCAACCTCATTATGTTCTCATATGCCCATGTATGTAGAAATTCAAAACCTCTAATCCCTCCTCCATGACCATCTAGGGTGAATCTATATAGGTCCCTATACAGTTAGGTTAGCATACATTAACCACATGTATATCTATTACCCTTCTCATCTATATTGTGGAAAATCTATAAAATATGGTGAGATATCATAATCCCACCACCATTCATTTATTATACCATTGTTATGGACTCTCACACATGTTAAACCATTTTTGTCACAATCTCATCTAGGTGCATTTTCGACTCTTCCCTACCTCGACCACCCACCAAAAATATCCTAACATCCCTCATCTGTTGTGGCATGGCTTCTAGTAGCACTTGAACTCTCTCCCCAACAATAGGAAATCATAGGAGTTGATACACATTCTCCGAGTCACCATCATCTCCCGGTTGGGAACTAGAATGTGCAAGTATTGACACACCATATCTCACACAATGTTGTAATAATGTGCATATTAGGGTGAAACTCCCTCAATCTTATCATGTGTCATAGACTCACCCTACCCAAAAATCCCATACTCCATCATTCAAACCTAGTGACAATAAAGTGGTCATATAAAGACCCCCACGTAACTCCCGAGAATGCACATCTCACTACACAACAGACCAAAAATCACGTATCAATCTCTCCTATCCAAAAGCTCATGAAAATATCAAAACAACAAAAATTTAGTCTCACAAACCAAATCATACAAGTCCTAGGAAAATAGTGTATGGTTTTGTCCCCGAGGCCAAACCAGACCCTAAGGCCTTTTCTTGTCCTCGAATGTACATATATTCAAAAATTAAAAAAATTCACAAAATTTTATATAAAGCATATATTACTAACTATATCGGTACCAAAATAGGCCACTTACTATCTTATCCATCATTTGGGCCTAAATAGCCTCCACAACTCTCTCAACCCTAGTTAGGATCACATCTCCCACACTTGGCATGGTCGTAGCTCATATCTCTCTAGTGTAATTGTGTGGAATAAAAATTTAGAATTATTATTCCATTTTTTACTAGTTACTATATATATATCAAATCCATGATCCTTACAAAACCTTACTATCTAAAGGAACCTACTCGCCAACTAATAAATTCTTTCCATATGACCCATATCTTGAGCACGGTTCATCAATTTTTAATGTTTTTAGTGGGCATTAGAATCATATTCTCAGCATCTACCACACTAAGTAATCGATTCTACACCTATCTCTAATCTTTCAATCAATTTTTTCAGAACACCCCATACTCACCTAGTATTATCTATACTATCTTGAATCTATTATTACGAATATCACACTACATACTTACTCTATCTATCCTTTCGACTCAATTTTTTATGCTTCTTCGCATCTCACCCTCTTGCTGAAACAAGGGAAAATATCTAGATAGTCATATTCGGCTACCCCACTAACCCAATCGAGCAAGTGGAAAAAGTCAATTAAATACCACTAATTCAGCCAAATAATAATATGTGGTCATGGAAAACATTCCAAATCATAATCAACATTGCAAAATTTACCCTCAGATGACTTAAAGTGGGGGAAAATTGATACATGGAATTTATTCTTTTCCAAATTTCCAGCCTACAATCTATACCCATATAATGCACACAGGGGCAATGAGATGTTTTCTTTTCTACTTTTTAGGAATTTTCAATGAAAATTTGGCCTAAATCTAACTATAGGGGTGAGACCTTAATTTGGAAGCGTTATAGTGGGGGAAGAATAGATCACTCTCTCAACACCCTTCCTTTGGTGGTAGGACACTCAAATCCCTTAATGAACACATACTTGGCTCAGGAACTGATCACTCTCGATCCACTTACAAACTCCAAGGATCTAAATCTGCCAAGTCTCCATAGAACATCTCTCCTCCGGTTACATATCTAAAATTGCATACTGTGTCTTCCTCTAACTCTATGTGGACCAAAATAGTTTATCACAATTTATCTTCCAAAGACGCTTACAACTACATCTTCTTTGATTCTCCATAGGTTTTCTCTTTTATCTCCTTTATACTAGAAAATTTCATTCACTAGCATACAAGGGGGAAATTTTGACACTAAAATATGCACTTAGTACTATATATTACGCTTTAAGTATGCTCTTATATACATGATTTTTGATAAAGAAGATTAGACATTAGTGAAACAATTTCATGTTTTTTATTGCCTTTAATTTATCCAATTATGAATCCTCATGATTTTCTAGATTTAATTTCTCCACTTTTGGTTATGTCACAAGGATCCTTATCATCATTCTTTCATTTTTTTGTTTTTTGGAATTTCAGGACCAAATTGTATTGAATGGTCAGTAGTTCCCATATGGAATGGGACATAATGCCCATACGGAGTGGGTCATAGCACCCATACCTTATGGGTCATCTATATGCATTGGTCCCATATTTTTTCTTCCGAATCTTTAGCATTTGGATTCTCCATCACTCTTTCCTTATTTTAATTTTCTACGTGGGTTTGGATTTTTGTGTCACTGGTGTCAAAATTTTAGCAAAGAAACTCATATATATACTTATCTTACTAAGATAATTAAAGAGGAAACTATTACTACCTACTATTATATTTTTAGCATAAGGACATGCTAACGACTACATTTGGATTGCATTATCATAGCACATGAATGACATATATTCTAAATTCTATACCGCATATTCATTGGGGAAAATTAGTGTAGCTTGATATTTAGTGTGATGTGCACAAAGTAAAACCTAGCTTCAATGGGACACAATTTTAATCCCACACACACTAGAACTACACATATTCTAAAATGTAGTGAGTTCTTGGTGAAATATTAGAGGGGTGACCTTTGAGGTCATTCTAACTCAAGCATATACATTTATTTTTAGAATAATGTGTGCTTGAGTATTTTTTATAGTAACTAGTTTTTGTTTTATAGGATCAGGTTTTAAGATCATGGGTCCAAGAAAATCAAAGTGACAAAATTGTGAATCATGGAGTAAAGAATGAGACCGCATAGGAATCAGATCCAAAAACAGTTTAAAGGGATTAAAAAGTATAGAAAGGGAAATATGGGGGGTATGCTTTGGGTCATAAGATATGCCTTTGTCTGGGAAGCTTTTCAAGACACAATTTCAAGAGTGGTGAAGCTCTATCAAATAATTTCTATCCCTTTCCAATCATCAGGTGAGCCTAGATCAGCACACCATCTAGAATAACAGCTAAGTATTCTTCTCCTTCTCATTATTAGTAAATTTTTGTGTTGTCTATTATTATTTATCTTTGGTCAATGATTATTCCTAATATTTATACAATTAACATTGGAAACTAATTTATTAGGATCATCTACCATTAGTTACTACCTTCTATAAAATATAACCATTTAGGTTAAATCATTTTAAATATTTCCTTCCACACCTTGATAATTGGTCAATTGACCATCCTTTACTTTGACTTTGAATTTTTTGTGTGGTAAATGTGTTGATGTTTTCTTGGGGATTATGTGTAGGCATTGATGCTTACTAGAATTTCATGTGGTGGCTTGATAATCCACTATTTTTTCAAGCACTCATCCTTTGTAGACTATGGAATTTAATCCCGCTTACATTATGGAGAATCCTTCATACTAGTATATATGAAAATGTGCCACCATTGTGTTGTGAATAAAGGTAGTAGTGTCCCTGTCCTTAAAAAAAAGAGGACACCATTAGTTGATGGCCCCTAACCAGAAAATAGTGTGAGCCCCACACTCGACTATCGAAGAACAGAGGCAAAAAATCAAAAAATCCATTTGATCTTCTCTACCACATGTTAGCATTGTAATTGGTTCACGTGTCAAGCCCTAATTAGTCCACTTGGAAAGTCTAGTCAACATGATGACATCAGCATTATACTATGTCCATATTTTTACTTGTTTGGCTTTATCTTTAGCATGTCATAATTTTTCCATATGATGTGAGTTTGACCCTATTGGTTGCTCAAATGTGCACCCACGTCTCGGATCTCGGAAGGACCGAGGTGTTTGAGACCACAATGGAACCATCCCCAAGTTGTGGGACCTTATGTGCTTGGGACGGATCTCTCAGAGAAGGCCGGTTCCTCTATCTATTTCTACTGCTACTGCTACTCCTAGTGCTGAAAGGGGAAACTAAGATAATAATGCCAAGGGACTAGGGATAGAAGGATGACATGAAAGGAAACTACACTAAAAGGTGATAGCACCAGAAAAGAGGGATGAACACTATCTGTTCTGAGTGATAATGAAAGGAAATGCATGAAAGGAGGATAGGAACGAGTAGCACAGCTAAACACGTATTCACTAGATCGTTCTCATGGAACACAACTAAATAAATAAATGCAAGGGATGTGAAATGGAACAACCATCATGCAACACAAAATAAAAGGAAAGAAGAAGGAATGCAAACATGTTAGGACAAAGAATAGTCACAAAATGATGCTTCTATTACTTCCAGAAATGCACAGAGCTATTACAATGATGAAGGAGGCCGATATCCACATGTAAGAGCCAAATCTAGAGGTTTGCAACTCAAAATATAGAAAGTATGGAGTCCTTAAAAAAATGCGTAAGGATATAGAGCATCCAACATAACAAATGAGTTTATCTCTTACATTTATAGATGAATCAGAAAGATAAGATGAGGGAAAAGTCAGCTTTGAAATATAACCACCAGCAAGAAACATTAAATGCCTGTAAATCCACATGGAGATCTATGAAATACACTTCCCCAAGCCTGTTTGGTGTGTTGAAGAAAAAGGAGGGTGGATCATATCAAATCAGGTGGTTGGAGCAATAAGATCTACTCAATAATGCTCAAACAGACATTTTCCCAGTTCTCATCTACCAGATCTACCAAAATTTGAATTTGAATTTCTAGCACTATAGTTGATGTCAGCAGCTTTCTGACAAGTCCAGGCACATGCCAATCTAAGAAATATAGCAAAAGATACAACTGTTAGAATATGTCAGAGTCGTCGATGCATGAAAAATATGTGACGCGTGTAGATTGGCTAATATGATGGCTAACTATGAAAATATTTTTTGTTTCTAAGACATGTCACTTACTGATTTGTTGCAAGGATTCGGCACCTGTTGGGGCACACTAATCGGTTGCACATGTCATATTCAGGCATGTCGGAAGATGACCTTGGCATAGAGGAGCGCAAAGGAGGGCACGAGGGAAGGGTGTGTGCGATGCGCACAAGAAATGAGGTAAACCGGTGTGTAAAGAATGTGTGGAGGGTCGGGGAATTAGCTGATTGAGGCAAGTCTAGGACACACACGGTGGTGGTAAAGAAGCTGCTTAGGAAGAAGGTGAAAGCACAGAAGGTGGGTGGAAGGGAGGATTGGAAAAAGAGGGAAAGGAAAATGGAAGGAGAGAATAGAAAGTGCACAAGGGTGCTTGAGGAAAAATAAGGGGCGCCAAGGGGAAGCGTAAACAAGGAAATGTGTCGACCGAACATGCGTGCATGTAAAATTAAATGAAGAACTCGAGATCCATATATGTATATAAGTTATCCAAGTAACTAGGAGAGTTATTTGGATAATAGTTTTTGAAACTTTTAGGGTCATTTGCACTGCTTAGGTGAAGAAGATCAAGAGTCGGAGCATATATTGGGGATGGAATCTACTTATAAAATCATGAAACTACCCATGTGGTCACTTGAAGATCATTTCTTGACTCTATATTGAATCTTGCAACTTCTGAAGGAAGTTCGTATTCTAGAAGCAATAGAAGAGTGCACATAAAAGTGCATGAGAAGAAAGAACTATGTACAAATAAACAATTTACACATAGTGCACTTGGAGAAATTAAAACTACTCTAATATATACAAAATAATGAATACACTTAATGGAAGGGTTTTAGATAGATCCCATTTACTGGGATTTGTAGTGTGCCTCCATCAAGATGAGTTAACTCGAAAGAGTTAGCTTCCTTACATGAACTGATGATGTATGGGCCACTCTAAAGTGCATCAAACTTTGAATGGCACCTGGTTTAGCTCTGTCAGCATCCCATTTTAGAACCAAGTCCCCAACTTTGAAATCTTGAGGCCTATCCTTTCTGTCAAACCATTTATTTATTGCTTGTTGATGTTTTTCTAGCTTGATCATGGCAAAGTTCCTCGCCCGTCAAGATTAACTAGCTCTTCCATTTTGATTTCTCTTTGGTATGTGCCTTCAAATTCCATTTGTTGGGCAAGCGCTAATGAATTTAGCTCTAGTGTCAAAGGAAGGGTAGCCTCCTTGCCATAGAAAAGCTTGTAAATTGAAGTTCTTATTGATTTTTTGACTATGATTCTATCTCGCTCCGAGCACGTGTGAGACCTTTATATGCCACTTTCTTTTTACCGACGTTCATTATGCACTTCATGATTCTGATTAGGTTCTTGTTTGTTGAATCTACTAAACCATTTCCTTGAGGGTAATAATTGGAAGAAGTCTTTAGATAGATGTTCAAATTTAGCGCCCAATCAGTGATTTTAGTACCAAGGAAGGATTTTGCATTATCATAGATAATGGTTTGAGGAACACCAAACCTTGTGACTATACCCTTGAGAAAGTCAAGGATGACTAACTCAGTTGATTCTTTAAGTGTGAAAAATTTTGTCCATCTGGTGAAGTAATCTGTAGCTATCAACACCCATTTATGTTTAGCACTTAAAGGAGGATTGATCATGTCTATGAAGTCGAGACCCCATTGCATAAAAGGCTGATCCGCTTGGATTGGTTAGAGGGGAAGCACCACCACTATTTTATTTCCTACAAAAAGCACATTCCTTGCATTTTGTGACCCACTTGTGTGCATATACAAATAGGGTAGGCTAAAAGATACATGTCATTATGATTTTCATCGTTGTAGTTTTGGCAGAGAAGTGTCCACCAGAGAATCCATCGTGAAATTCTGCTAACACTTTTTCAGTTTGCACATCGTTGATACATCTTAACATCACAACATCAAGATTCCTTTTGAAGAGAAGTCCATCAATCAACAAATAAGGGACAAATTGTAAACTTAGATGTCTTCTCTTTGATTTTTTGAAACTAGGAGGGTACATGAGCTCGGAAAGGAATGTGACCATGTCCTTCAACCAATCACATGCGTCGGAGTTCCATATTCTACTCAAGTTATGTGCTCGAAATATCTTCATCTAGAAATAATGAAGCCTCGGGCTCATTATGTGCATCCTCATAAATCTTCCTATAGAGTGCACTACCTCTTACCAGCTTTGTGGCCTTAATAGTCACATCATACTCCATGATTTTGGTCACCCATTGTGTTCTTTTATAACTGATTTCTTCTCCCATTATGAAATATCTGACAGAAGAGTGGGAGACTAACACCTTGATATGATTGGTGGAAAGCATACTCTTAAATTTTTTGAGTATGCACATGATGGAGAAGACATGATTATCCATGTGACTATATTTTAGTTCATAATCCTTCAGCGTCTAGTTGAAGAAAGCCACTGGTTGTTCCAACCCTTGTTCATTTTTTTATGTCGGGATAAGCAACAATACTTGATCAGCGTCATAAACATAAAGGATGAAATCCTTGGAATAGTATGGGTTTATAAGTGTTGCACGCAAGCAATCTCTTGCTTTATTTTGTTGAAGCTTTATCTTCCTTTTGTTGTCCATTTGAAGGCTATTTCCTTTTGAGCATCAAGGTAATGGTTTGAACAAATCTTGTAAAGTTAGGGATAAAACACCTAACAAAATTGATCTTTCCAAGGAAGGACTATAGGGCCTTTTTGTGCGCCGGTGGGGAAAGAGCCAGGATAGCTGAAATGCGATCATGATCAATTTTGATGCCATCCTTTGAAACCACATGGCCCAAGAGTTTTCCTGTGCCACAAAAAAATTTCACTTCTTGGGGTTAAGAGACACCCCAAACTCTCTACATCTCTTAAATATTTTTTCTAGGTGTGCCATATGATCCACACTTTGCTTTGAGAAGATAATTATATCATCAAGGTAAACCAAGATGAACTCATTAATGTATCCTTTGAAGGAAATATCCTTAGGGCATTGAAATGTGGTGCCTATGTTTGAAAGACCAAAGTGCATTTTTGATATGCATATGTTCCCCACTTGGTTATAAATGCTATTTTGAATTGATCCTCTTCTTTGACCAAGATCTGATTGAAACTCGAATCCCCATCTAGAATGGAGAATATTTGCGGGCCAACCACGAGTCTCATAGAATCTACTCCATCGAAGGAAAAGGATAATGATCCTTTAGAGATGCCTTATTCAAATATATGAAATCAACATAGAGTCTGATTTCACCATTCTTCTTGCACACTGGAACTAGATTTGTGACCCAGGTAGAGTATTTGATAGGAAAAATAATTTTTTCCTCTATGAGTTTGGATAATTCCTTTCTCATAAGGGACTTTATCTTTAGATTGATTGGACGTTGATTCTTTCTGATGGGCTTAATACCAAGATCAAGGTCAATGGAGTATTGAGAAACACTTGGATCAAATACTTTGAGGTCTTCATATTCCCATGAGAAGATATCATTGTATCTCGACACGTGAGATATGAAGGCCTTATTTTCATCATGCACACAAACTTTCTTTGAGAAAAAAATATTTTCTACACACAATAGTGACCGGGATAAGTCTTCTTGTGTAGTGAACATGTACCTTACTTCACCCTTGAACTCATCATCAGGGCTGAACATTTTCTCTAAGATGACCAGCCCTTTAGGAAACTTGTCTATCTTCATTTGTATCACTTGGTCACCATAGTTGTCATGTAAGTCAGCTTGCATGCTTGATGAGAACTCAGCTTCATTATGGATAAACTAGATGATTTACGTGTCATTGTTAAACACTTGCCAACTGGTGCTATTGTCTGGAATGGATGGTCTGATCACCATCTTGATGTATTGAGTGTTTCTTTTGACGAAGTCCTCAAAGAAGAGAAAATCGTGAACCAAACTGCCATCCTGGTTAGCTTATTTATTCATTTTGTGTGGTACAACCTATAAATTCATAGCATCAAAGTTCTCAAGGAGGTCCCAAACTCTATGTTTATAAGATTTGAGAAGCTTATTATTTGTCTGGCATTTTTTGGTAACCTGGTGGATCACCAATTATGTGTCCCCAAAGATCTGTAGCACCTTAATTTTCTTTTACTCAACAATGAGAAATTCATACACTAGCACTTCATACTCGCCACATTATTAGAACATGTAAACTATAGCCTATGTGTGAAGAATAATTTTTCATCCTTAGTCGAAATGAGAATCACTCCTACTTCAAAGTGTCATTTATACGGATCCATCAAATTACAACTTCCACATGCCCTTCTCAACTTTATATTTCTTGAGCGTGTGCGGCATCATAGCTTCTTCTTCTTGAATACAATAAGTACCAAGCTGAGTTTCATAAGATTCTAGTTGTTTAGTGTATGGACCAAATTTATGGTGCCTCTCCATCCATTCATCAAGCACTAGGTTGGTAATGAGGGTGGAAGAGACTGCTCTTCCAAAATCAAGCTTGTTCTTCTTGGATTATATAGTTGGTTTTGAGAGGGGATGGTACATATGAATCTACATGATAGGAAAATATAGGCTCAACTTATATGGTAAACCGGTACCATACCTTGTCTTGAGTAACATATGAGGCCAATTAGAAGACAAGTAACCACCCACTTTAGTAGTAAAGTCTCTTAATAGACATAGGGAAAACAAAGGAGTTAGGTCAATGATTGAAACATCTTGAGTAATGGTTAAGCTTTGACATGCGTGGAGGGTTAACTCAAGATCCTTGATGACTCCTATGGTGGTGAAAGTTGATTCATCAAGTTACATGACTCCTTTAGACAAAGGGCTATATTTGGACCTAAGACATAAGCTATTTTCTTTGGCATCATGGAAATACCGTGCCCGAGTCAATCATGTAATTATGCACTAGGTGTTTATCTATGATCAAGCACATATAAGGGTGGGGTTTTAACAACTTTACTTACTTGTTTCTCCTCTTTTTGGTAGACGTTGATAGAAGCGCATGGATTCGCATAGTTGGATAATCGTGTGGGATTTACGCTAGAGCTTCATGCAATGATCCCGCCCGAGATGGAATGGTCAGGGCATCCCACATTGTGACATTTATGTTTTTTCTCTTCATCTAGTCAACAATGCTAAATGAAAGGACCCCTACCTTATGCATTTGGGGAACAACATCCATTCTTGATGCTCGGAAAAAAGCCTGGATTTTAGCTAGAACGAGAGGTTTGACCTACCTAAGGAGGGGCACGTGTTACTTCGCAAGAGATTTACATGGGGCCTCATGTGTAGGAACTTGAGTGATTTTGCACTCTTGGATGCCCTATCTGTATCTTTCTATATCTAAGGATCTGCTTGCATTCTTTGGGGGTGGGACTTACGTGCCCGACTCTAACATTATTTTCTTGTATCTTGTGTTGTCTGCAACTTGGGCACACAGTCTGTTTGTATCTTCTGCACTTGATGGATTACATGAATTCCTCCACACTAAAGAACATAAAATTTGTCTCTGGAGGAGCTTATAGTATTTCTAGTTCATCTACTTTAGGGGCACTTTTTGAAGCTCACAAACTGAATAAATCTAGATCATGAAGGCTTGGGCATGCATGGAATCGACACAATGATATTGACTGTGAGGCATGTTGCAAGGGAATCACCATTCGACTCTGTGCTAAATTGTTATGAGATGGAACAAGTGCCCAAATCACATTGGGTTCGGAAGAGAAGGCATAAGAGGAAAACTTGCAAGGCCGATGTGCATTAGGCTACCATCTATCATTCTATTGGTTGGGTGAGTATCTTTGATTTCCGTACTAATTCCATCAAGGCTGATTGCTTTGGCCATGTGCCTGATTAGAATTACCTCTATAGGCTTGCACCTGTTGCTTTTATAATGATATGACTTTGTTTGATAAATTTCCAACCAGGGCCTTCAATTCTTCATCTTCCTTTTACTTCCCTGAGAGTAGGTTGTTGAGGTAACCAGATTGCATGATTTTCTCAGAATAGGAATAGGGGCCTGTAAGGTTGGGGAGCTTATGACATTTCGGGAACAAGGGCATAGACTATCTAAGAGCTATCTTTCCCTCTTGAATAAGACTATTTTCTTCCCTTACATTTGTACTACTATAAGTAGTTGGTAAAGTCATACCTCCCATGGATTAGATCATAACTGAAATATCGCTATTGAGTGCCTTCAAATAATATAGGAAATCATGTTGGGCTATAGGTCTTACCATAAGAGGGATTATGTCCCAATTCTTCTGAAATCTTATGTTGAAATCAATCAACTCGCTCATTGGGTGCCCTCCTTGTTGTCGTTAGTTTCTCTACCAAAGATAGGTGATTTGACTTATCTTTAAATTAATTGCAAAGAGTTGTTCCCACTCATCCCGGTGGTGATAGATCCAAGTCTCGGGTTTGAGTACCATTGAAGCACTTTACCTTTGAAAGAGGCTATAAGTAGCCTAAATGCTACATCATCATGTGTGATCAAATAGAGCAAACACACATTTGCTATATCCTGGATATTATCTTGAGGACGACTTGACTCTTACTAGTAAAGTATGGAATAATCTTGAGCACACCATTTGACATATCATGTTACACCGCCAACAAAAAAGGAATCCCTCTAGCAAAGTTTGACAAGTTCCTAAGTGGAGGAGGTGGCTAATGAGCCATCAGCGTGCGTAGGATGTTTGTTTTGAGGAGGAGTTGAGTGGGTGTGGTGCACTGGAGATGGAGATGCGTGCACAGGATTTTTAGAATGAACTATTCTCAGGAATAGCTTGAGGTACTCAAAATGATCTTTAGTTACTTCACTTCTTCTTGTGTGCACTCTTCTCATGAAACGAAATCAAGACTGCTGAAACAAAGATCTTATAATGTTGGGAGTCGCGGATGTGTTGAAATGATGTGGTGAAATGATCCTTCAAAGGTCCCACCTTACGTCCACCTACGTCTCGAGATCTCCTGGAACGGACAAGGTGGATATACTAAGTCCACACACCGTAAATTAGAGATATGAAATTTGAGCTTTCAATGTTGTCCCACCGAGCATGCCAAAAACTATTTTTTACTCAAATGTGTACCCACGTCTCGATCTTGGAACGGACAAGGTGTTTGAGACCACAATGGAATTGTCTCCAAGTTGTGGGACCTTTCGTACTTGGGATGGATTGATGAGTGCATTATTTGGCTCATTTATATCATTCCCACGATCGATCAAGTAAATTGCCACTTAGATATGATTTTCTAATGCATGGGGATGTTTTGTATAGTTATATCATAGTGAGTTTGATGCATTTTCCTTTCTTTTGTTCATAAAAATTGATTACCGTATAAACTTCCAACTAACTATCTTTGTGAGGAAAATGTGATGATGTGTGCAAAGAAATGATGAACATTTGTTGCTCATGTAATTACGAAGTCCGAGTTTGGAGCTAGAATACGGGAGCATAAGACTTTTTCCACCTGTTGACTTATTAGTATGGGACTTGTTTCTAACTATCCCATAGTAATTTATGATTTTTAGTTAATATTGATTATTGGAAGATGCTAGTGCTTCCTATTATGGTGAATACTATAACCATTTGTGTCTATATTAATACACCTTCCTAAGAACATGATTAGCTATTATTTTTGGAGATACCTTACAATATATCGTCTGTGGTATTCAAAACTTTTAACTTCATATGTTGTACATGATATGGAACTTATTTAAATTAATATAAGTAAACATCATTTTAAGATCTAAATTTGTTGGTAATTCCTATTTCCTAAGGGAGAGCAAGGGACAACTCGACAGAGGAGACAAGAGGTTGTTTTATGTTCACATATGCATACGGTTTTATGATAAGTCTTACTGCAATCCTTGTTTTAGTATATTTCATGTAATCTTTCGTTGAATGTATTTGTTTTCCTTACCAACACTTTTATCTAGAATATGTGTTTCCTTTTATGCAAATTCTAGTTAACATGCAATCTTACTTTTACTAAGTTCTAGCTTCAATTGTACAGTTGTTGTTTCATTTGTTTGAGTATTGTGTGTGTATTTCAATTTCAATTAGAAGTGTAGATTTTTAGATTTCCTTTCATTACAATAGATATGAATTATGGAGATTTACATTAGGTTTTTATAGATTAGTAACTTAAAAACCACAACACCCCCAATAGAAATCCCAACAGGAACTGGTTACATAAAGCTCCATTACATATAGCCTAGGACATAACCCTAGTTTATAATGACACTAACAGGAGATCATGTTAGTTAAATGATTGGAGAATACAACAACCCATCATTTTTGGATTTGTTGTTGGGGACACCATAAGCACACTATGCAGTTCTTTCACTTCACATGTTATGGGTGTTAATGGAGTTCATATATGCAACCAAGTAGATGTCTTGGGCCTTGTTTCAATAACCACATTTGATGCATAGGCCATGGGATGATCAAGGGAGATTTACAACATGCAACATTCAACAAATATCTCTGGATAGTTTACACGTAGAAGACACCGTGAGTGACACTACCTCTAATACAACACCTAGAATCATTTTCTGAGCATCTTATGTATCCCCAAAGCCAACACTCAGAAATGGGGGACCATGGGAATAATGGAGACCACCCCTGGGTCAAACCTTTACTTACCCCATTGTCTTGGATGAGGATGAGGATGCGCCCATGAAAAATATCTCACCATCCATCCTCCCTATCTTTCGAGGCATGTCTATGGAAGACCCTAATCAGTTCTTGTTTGAATTCAAAGTCTTGTGCTAGACATATGACTACAGAATAGATAATCAAAAACTCAAACTTTTTCCTTCCACTCTCAAAGATTCTACTATGAGATGGTTCATGGGGTTGACCTCTAACTCCATTAATTCTTGGGAAGCCATGGAGATAGCCTTTTTGGATAAATATCAAGACTACTACAGGGGAAGGGATAGAAAAGAAGAGTTCTTCCAGATACGGCAAAAAGAAGATGAAAATCTAGAGGATTATCTAGATAGATTTCTCTTTCTCCACCGACAAAGTGGTTATGAGTTACATGTAGACATTACTAAAACAATTTTTCTTAAAGGACTTGACGAGGAAACTAAGGATTCCCTCCATCTCATGGGAGGAGGAGATGTGCATAAACTTACCTTGGAAAAAATCACTGAGCTATGTAGAAGTTACTCTAGAACACGAGGGGGTATAAGAAAAAAAGACATCCAAACTTACTCTAGGTACCTCTGAACTTTTGAGGAAATGGCTAACATGAAAACAAACATTTTTCTACGTAGTTAACATCAACCATAGATGGACTCAAGGCCAAAAGTAGTCCCTGCCAAATAACCTCTCTGGACATATATTTCCTAAGTGTAGGAAGAGACACCCCCTGAGAGAATGTCCTTTGGATGTCACAGACATGTGTTTAATCTATGAAGTGGCTGACCACAACACTAAGCATTGCACCTTCTTACCATAGTTGAAAGGAGGCTTGAATGTTGTCTCTCAAGATGATGCAGAGTTAAACTTTATTCAAAGGCCAAATAATCAGGATGGATTTCCACCTCGACCTACTCAAAACCCCTAGAGGATGTCATGGCCCAATCAGCCCCTCAGCCTACTTGGGGACAACCTGAGTGGACAACATCAAATTGGATGACTTATCCACATCCACCACCTTGGATGAATCCCTACACTCAGCCTAGGTTGGACACCACCAACCCCAACAAGTCCATGGCACAACCAATAATGGGGTTCTCAACAGAATCCTAACCAAAACCAGCCATGGACACCACCACAAAACATTAATCAACAATGGAGATTCCAGCAACCACAACAAGATTTAATGGCCCCACCAAAAGCCTACCAACAACATGGACAAGAAACACAAACACAACTTCCAGCCCAACTAGTAGAAAATCCTAAAAATCAGCAGACAACTTCAATTGATGAAGCAAGACCAAGTAACACAATGCAGGTTAATACTATTGGTAATTTGTGATTGAGGTCCTGGAAAAAATTGAATCCTCCTATTGTTATCATGGAAATTCCTATAGACACTAATAAAGAAGATACACTTGAGGAAAATACAGGACCTACACCTTCTCCACAAACACAAAACACTTAGAACAGTCAAGAACTTAACTCAGAATACCCATCAAGCTCCTTTCCTTGAGCGGTTATAAGACACTCAAACTACAGATGAAACAATGCTAGTACAAGAATTGAAAAAAGTACACATTGAGGTCCCACTTTTGTGAGAAATAAGGGACATTCTTGAATTAAACCAAACCATTAGAAATGAGTGTATAAAAACACCAGGGAGGAAAAATAAATACCCAAAAACTGTTAGGGTGGAAGGAAATTTGGCTGATTTAGTAGCTGGCAACCTTATTTCACCAAAATATGGGGATCCCAGAGTCCATTTATTACTATTTGTATAAACAATCAGTCAATATCTAATGTTTTGGTGGATCTTGGTGTTACCATTAATGTCATCACAACAGAAATGTTTAATTTGTTGTCCTTAATAGGACTACAACCTACCAATATTGTTCTTCAACTAGCAGATCAATCCATTGTTATACTAGATGGTGTGATTGAGGATATAATGGTCACCGTTGAATCTTGGGAGTATCCTGTAGATTTTATGGTCTTACAACCTAAAGCTTGGAAATTGGGATATCCAGTTATCTTGGGAAGACCCTGGTTAGCCATTGTTGTTGCATATATTGACTGTAGGTCAGGAAAAATGACCATTCTAAATGGGTAGAAATCCAAACATATTTCATTATACCCTCTCCTACCTAGCCTTATGTGAGTTCTTGTGACCATGTATGGGTAGATTCTTTGGATACTAACTCTCTGAGTTCTTCTTATTTGGCCACCATTGCAATGCAAAACCATATGGCGGAAGTTGTTGAGTCACATACACTGGCTGATGCAGAGGGCTCTGTGACTATGAAATCAACACTCTGGCTACGGAAATCGAACTCTGATTGTAGACCCATTTTCTCTAGACATGTCCAATGTTATTTCCTTGGTAAGTAATACTTCTGATGAGTCTTGTAAAGAAATCTATGCTTATAATTAGAATATTCAGTCCCGATTTCTATTGTCCTTTGACCAAGATTTTGTCTCTTGATAATATACCCATTCTACACATGCTTCA
Organism: Taxus wallichiana var. yunnanensis; assembly: GCA_018340775.1. Lineage (NCBI taxonomy): Eukaryota > Viridiplantae > Streptophyta > Pinopsida > Cupressales > Taxaceae > Taxus > Taxus wallichiana. Next base: position 43,292,172 of record CM031239.1, read on the forward strand.
ACCCCATGTTTTCCCATTGAATTCCTTAATCACCAATGCAGATCTCACTCTTTTAAATGATACCAAGTAGGTTCCTGTCAGCATAGGAAAAGAGTTGACCATTGGTAATGATTTAGAGGCCAATCAAGAAGCCTGAGGTTCTCGAAGTTTTGAAGAAACATTCCCATGATTTTTCCGGGATTACACTGATATGAAGGGAATTCATCCTAACATTTGTACTCACCATATCTACATTGAGGATGTCAAACCTATAAGGCAGCCACAATGGAGAATTAACCCAATGCTCAGAGACATAGTCAAAGGAGATAGAAAAATTACTAAAGGTAGGATTCATCTACCCTATATCTGATAGTCAGTGGGTCTCCCCATTAGTTATAGTTCCCAAGAAAAATGGTAAATGGAGAATATGTGTTGACTATAGGGAACTTAACAAAGCCACCAAGAAAGATTATTTTCCCCCTTTTATTGACCTGTGTTTGACAATCTTGTTAGTAAGAAATATTTTTCTTTCTTGGATGGGTTTAGTGGGTATAACCAAATTAGTATTGCCCCCTGCTGATCAAGATAAAACTACCTTTACTTTCCCCTGGGGTACATTTTCTTATCGAGTCTTACCTTTTGGACTTTGTAATGCACCCGCTACATTTCAGAGAGCAGTCTTGGCCATCTTTGCAGATCTCACTAATGATTGTGTTGAAGTTTACATGGATGACTTCACTGTCCATGGATCCACTTTTGATGAATCCTGAATAACCTTGAGAAAGTATTGAGTAGATGTGAGCAACACCAATTATCTCTGAGTCATGAAAAATGTCTGATGATGGTCGATCAAGGAATTTTCTTAGGTCACCATGTTTCTACCAAAGGTATATAGGTTGACCCCAAAAAGATATCAGTCATCACTCAGTTACCTACACCAACTAATCAGACTGACATCAAAAGTTTCCTTGGTCATGCGGGTATTATCGGTGGTTCATAAAATATTTTAGTAAAATTGTTACACCTATGTTCTCATTGCTAACAAAAGATTGTGTTTTTGAATGGTCCCCTCAAGTGCACAAGTAGAAATTTGATTCTATCAAAGAGAAGCTGACCACTGCCCCAGTCTTACGAGGCCCTGATTGGGGACAACCTTTCCATATCCACACTGATGCCTCTAATACAACCATGGGTGTTGTCCTTGGGAAAAAAGATGTAGAAGATCACATGTATGCCATTTACTTTATCAACAAGAACCTGACTCCTACGGAAAGAAATTACACTACTACGGAAAAGGAATTCTTGGTTGTGGTATACTCCTTGAATAAATTTCATCATTACATCACTAGGTATAAAATATTTGTTTACACTGACCACTCTGCCATTCGATATTTGATGAATAAACCAAGTGGTTGGAGGTAGGATTATTCGATGGTTACTCTTGTTACAGGAATTCAATCTTACCATTATTGATAAGCCAGAAAATCTAACGTTGTTGCTGATTTCCTTTCAAGATTGAATGTTTCAGGTAATGATGAAGCAAGTCTCCAGATCAATTTCCGATGAACATTTGTTTTCTATATCAACTAAGACTTTGTGGTTCACCGATCTTTGAATTATTTAACAACAGGGAAGTTTCCTACCTATTTCACTCATAAGGAGAAACAAAGACTGGTTAAAAATAGTGCAACATATAAATGGTGTAATGGAATTTTATTCAAATGTTGTCCTGATATGGTTCTTCACGTAGGTGCATTCGAGAAGATGAAGTACATGACATATTGTGAGCTTGTCATGATGAGCCAAGAGGTAGACATTATTCAGTAAAATGGACAATTCACAAAGTCCTTAGAGCAGGGTACTATTGGCCTTCCCTCCACATGACTGTCAAAAAGTATGTATGGTAGTGTGATGCATGCCAACGAATGGGGAAGCCCACACTTTCAATGGAAATGCCTCTTAATCCTCTCACTGGTCTTAGGACCATTTGAGAAATGGGGAATTGATTTTGTTGGACCTTTTGATCCCCCATCTTTCAGAAAGAATACCTCTTGGTATGCATGGACTACGTCACTAAATGGGCTGAAGTTCAAGCATTGGCATCTACCAATGAGGATGTTGTTGCTGATTTTTGTATAATCGGATATTGCTACGATTTGGTGCACCCAGGCCATTGTATTTGATCAAGGTCCTCAATTTGTTTCAAACATGATTGAGGATTTTTGGAAATCTACCGAATCAAGCACCAGAAATCATCACCCTATCACCCCCAATCCAATGGGTAGGTGGAAGTAACCAATCGAGAACTTGAGAATATTCTGACTAAAGTGGTCAGTGCTGACAAAAAGAATTGGGTACCAAAACTTCCCGAAGTAGTCTGGGCCTATAACATGACCTAGAAAACCACTACTAGTTTTTCCCCTATGAGTTGGTATTTGGGAAGAAGCCATTGTTACCTGTTGAATTTGAATTGCACACCTGGAGAACAACACTAGAAGTTGGAATTGATGTGGATGAAGCACAACATGAATGAGTGATGCAACTAAATGAATTAGATGAAATGTGGATGGAGGCACAACAAGCAGATGGAAAATTCTTCAATATCAGTGGAAGACCTGACACGATGCTCATATCAAATCCAAGACATTTCATGAAGGGGACTGGGTCTTACTCTTTGATTCTAGATATCAATAGTTTAAAGGTAAGTTATGACATGCTGGTTGGGCCCCTATCAGATCGACAAAGTGTTTGATAATGGCTCTATGTGGCTATTACCAATCGATGGTGACAAATAGACTCTTCTTGTGAATGGACACAGACTCAGGATTTACCAATGACCTCTTGACAAGAAAATTTCACCAAGGACATTATGCTGAGTGAGGACATGCATGCGAGGTGGATATTCACCCCTCGATCATGGAGTAGTTGTTTCCTATTAATTTCAATAAAGGAGGATGGTCATGCTTTGATCTTCTTCCCTTAAGTTAGATTGTTTTTGTTTTCAATAAATGTAGAAATCTTCATTATTTCAAAACCACTAATCACATTTAATCTCAAACTGTAGGATGTGGGAATCTATGGATATCAGACGCTGAACTTGGCATGGGTAAGTGCATCCTAACTCACTACAGATATTTCCTTATAAAGCAATCCCCCATGTGTGCACTTTTCATAATTGCATCCATCATGCAATGTTCAATATATTTATTGTGGATATCTTTCCAAATCCGACATGCTACAGTATCATGGCATAAGGGTGTAATGAGTCATGATTTTCACACACATCATATGTGTCACATTCTATGAAGAAGGACATGTGTCAATTGGGTTTCAAATGATGGGATGTGCACCATCTCGCATATCATAAACTCTCATGGATGGCTGGTCTTGCCCACCTTTTTACGCCACCAAATTCACTCTGATTTTACGTAATTCAAGGATTCAGTGCAATTCAAATTAATAGTTCCAAGCTGCTTCTTGTCATTTCTTCATGAGTATTGAGAATATCATTCTACCTGCCATCACATAGTGAATTTCGAGCACATCTTGTTCTTATTTCTCTACTATCTGGATTCATTCACCTTCAAAGCATGGGACAAAAGAAGAAATCTGAGCCTGATTCTCGACCCATTACTTAAGAATGTTGTACTTTCACAGGTGTTTTATGATTCAGGTTGGCTTGAATTCATCCAAAAATTCAAAGGTTTTGATGAGGGTATCATGGAGGAGTTCCTAGAAAATTTTGAGGCTACCTATTCATGTGTTGGAAGGAAACGAGTTGAGATTACCAGCCAGGTAGTTTCTGAACTATCCGGCTTGCGGATTTTGGTTTGAAAGTAATGACGAATGCTCCCCTCAAAGAATTTCTCACTCTGTTTCATGAGGAGGGTGAGGCATTCCCGAGGTTATCCTTACCCCGAGGTGTTCAGAAAGGCGTTAAGTGGGATAGCCTTACCCGACATTTGGAGAGAGATAGCCAAATGGGTTAATAGGTATTTTATATGTGATGGCCAACCCTCTATGTTGGGTGGTGATGCACTCAAGATTCTTATTCATTTGAAGAAAGGATGCATCAACCCAGCCCTCAGGGTAAATTTACCTGAATACTTGGTGGACGCCGTTATAAAAGTTGGCCAAAAATACAAGTCTGGAGGGGGAAAAGCGGTGTTGAAACACCCAAGGCTAATTCATTTATTGTGCTCACATCAAGTATTTTGTAAGCCAAAGTAGAGGCTCGAAAGGATTATTATGGGGGAGGGTTCCAAGCCAAAATAGTTAAAATCAGGGCCATCTTCCATGCCTGGTCCATTCCCGCACCAGCCTCTCACCCTGCACACAAGAAAAAGGAGGAACTTGGCACTCAGAGCACGTGGACAAATCAGGTGCCCAAGTAAGTCCATATTTGACCACTTCTAGTTCTAGGGTAAGAATACCTCTGCTCCATCTTCTTCTATGTGCCCCGACCACATCGATCTTGTGTATTGCATAAAATTGGAAGCTCTAAGTCGGAGAGATTCACTGATGTTTTTGCCCCTATGTGGGAAATGGGGAATGAGGGAGACAATGAGGTTGTCCCCACGAAAATCACCAGACACCATCTTCACTACCACTCATCCTTTTCCCTAGTCTTCAGCCATGCCTACATCTTTAGAAGTTCACTCCACACTCGCAGCTCCAAGCAAATCCCTCCCAGCTCTAGAAGATACTTTAGTACCCAAGCCCGTAATCTCATTCCAACGCCTATTGCAATGGACATTGATCATCTCGGGTCATGTCAAGCTGCCAATCCTCACAATTATCTGGAAGAAATCACACTCCTTAAGGCCCAATTGAAAGGTATGGAGGAAACCAACTTGTCTTTACAAACTGAATTTACCCAATGCACAATGGAGAAAGTTAGAGAAATAACTGCTTTACAAATTGAAGTTAGTAGCTTAAAGTGATAGAAGGATAAAGGTCTTAGCATTTTGAATTCTTTCCACCAAATATCTCTTCAGAATGCAAAATTAAACAAAGAAAATAAGAAGTTAAAAGGGGAGATGGAAATTATCCAAGATGAAAAAAAAATTCTCTCTTTTGGACTCTCTGTCCTTTGGCTTTTAAGCTCTTATCTTGTAGGAAACCCTCCTCAGTTTACAACATGTTTATTCAGGAGTATTTTTATTCTTGGCAGTTATTTCAGTTGTGTTGTCAGGCACCTTACGAAGTTCTTGATGGCAATAGTTTCTTATCTATTTACAAGTCCAAGTACACCTGAAATTCAAAACTTGCTCTGTGAGTTTTACCTCCATAATATGTTAGTTACCAATGTCCCTGACTTTTTAATTAACTTATTTGTGGGGGATTTTCAATTAAAATCCTTTCAGTCCTTGTTGAAATCAGATCATATGGGGTGAGAAAATGGATATTTTCAATCACATGGCTCAAACAATAGGTTTCTATATCCATCCTACACATCATACTGATGTGGCTTTGTAGAAAAATTTTAGATCTCTCTACTACCAAGTAGGTATTGGAGAGAATACTTCAAAAATCCTACTAAAATGTGTAGAGGATTTCAAAACCTATAGTCAACAACACTTTGGGATGGCTGGCAAGAAGGCTGTGATAGGAGATGGGACACTTTGAGCTTGCCATTGAAATGTAGGGAGGTTATTTCCCTCAGAACTTGAGTTGGAGTATGTGTCGAGGTGATGCCCTCATTACAATTATAAGACAATCATCAAAAAAAGCAAACAATACAATGATGAATGGGTAGGACTTCAAGTATGTCCACCCCTCCTCTTGATTCCTACTACCACTTGGCAAAACAATGCTACATAGATCAAACGAGATCTTTATAGCTTGGGTCGAGGTCACTTCAAATACTCAGGGATGTAAAGGTATGAGGAAGCAATATGCTGATCAGTTCAAAGAATATGACATGGCTCAAGGCCTTGGTCACAAAGTAGGACGTAGATAGGTTGCATTGGGACATGCAATAGGTAAAGTAAGGGGGAAATGATGAGTGCATTATTTGGCTCATTTATATCATTCCTACGATCAAGTAAATTGCCACTTAGATATGATTTGCTAATGCATGGGGATGCTTTGTATAGTTATATCATAGTGAGTTTGATGCATTTTCCTTGCTTTTGTTCATAAAAATTGATTACCGTATAAAATTCCTACTAACTATCTTTGTGAGGAAAATGTGATGATGTGTGTAGAGAAATGATGAATGTTTGTTGCTGATGTAATTACGAAGTCCAAGTTTGGAGCTGGAATACGGGAGCAGAAGACTTTTTCCACCAGTCGACCTATTAGTATGGGACTTGTTTCTAACTGTCCCATAGGAATTTATGAGTTTTAGTTAATATTGATTAGTGGAAGATGTTAGTGCCACCTATTATGGCAAATATTGTAACCGTTTGTGTCTATATTAAGACACCTTCCTAAGAACATGATTAGCTATTATTTTTGGAGATACTTTGCAATATATCGTCTATGGTATTCAAAAATTTCAACTTCATATGTTGTACATGATATGGAACTTATTTAAATTAATAGAAGTAAATGTCATTTTGAAGATCTAAAGTTGTTGGTAATTCCTCTGTCCCAAGGGAGAGCAAGGGCCCACTCGACCGAGGAGACAAGAGGTTGTTTTATGTTCACATATGCATATGGTTTTCTGATAAGTCTTACTGCAATCCTTGTTTCAGTATATTTCATGCAATATTTGGTTGAATGTATTTGTTTTCCTTACCAACACTTTTATCTGGAATATGTGTTTTTTTTATGCAAAGTCTAGTTAACATGCAATCTTACTTTTACTAAGTTCTAGCTTCAATTGTGCAGTTGCAATTTCATTTGTTTGAGTATTGTGTGTGTATTTCAATTTCAATTAGAAGTGTAGCTTTTAGACTTCCTTTCATTACAATAGATGAATTTTGTAGATTTACATTAGGTTTCTATAGATTAGTAACCAACACAACACCCCCCAACGGGAACAGTTAAATCCCAACAGAACTGGTTACATAAAGCTCAGAGATCATGCATATGATTGGAGAACCTGACCCATCATGGACAGTAACCTATCTAGTTTATAATGACACTAACTAAAAGGGGAGATCATGTTAGTTAAATACACTAAAAGGTGATAACACCAGAAAAGAGGGATGAACACTATATGTTCCGGGTGAGAATGAAAGGAAATGTTACCCATTCATTATTAGTACTAAAAGGGGAAATTAAGATAATAATGCCAAGGGACTAGGATAGAAGGATGACTTCCAAAAATGCACAGAGTTGTTATAATTATGAAGGAGGAACACAACTAAATAAATAACTATAAGGGACATCCAACCATCACACAACGCAAAAGAAAAGAAAGAAGAAGGAATGTAAACATGTTAGAGAAATAATAGTCATAAAACAATGCTTCATTACTTCCAAAAATGCAAAGTTGTTATATATGAAAGACATATGCAAGAGAGTCCTCAAAATATAGAAAGTATAGAGCAGCAAAACGTGTAAGGATCTAGAGCATATAACATATCAAATGATTATATATCTTACATTTATAGATGAATATGTAGAAAGAGGAGAGGAGGGAAAACTCATATTTGAAATGTAACCACCAACAAGAAGCATTCAATGCCTATAAATCTACCTAGAGATCTATGAAATACACTTCCCAAGCCTGTTTGGTGTGTTGAAGAAGAAAGGAGGGTAGATCATATCAAATTAGGTGGTTGGAGAAATCAGATCTGCTCATCAATGCTCAAAAAGACATTTTCCCATTTCTCATCTACCAGATCCACCAAAATTTGAATTTGAATTTCTAGCACTATAGTTTATGTCAGCATATTTCTAACAAGTCCAGGGGCGTGCCGATCTGAGCTCTATAGCAAAAGATATGGATTTCAGAAGATTTCTGAGTCATCAACACATGTAAAATACATGACACGTGAGGATTGGTTGAAATGATGGCCAAATGTGAAAATAATTGTCATTTCTACCACGTGTTACTTACTGATTTGTTGCAAGGATTTGGTGCCCTGTTGGTGTGCATTGACTGGTTGCACACAACATATTTAGGCATGTCATAAGATGACATTGGCATGAGGAGCACAAAGGAGGGCATGAGGGAATGGCACACCGAGGAAGGCACAAAAGGGCACATGTGACATGCGTGAGAAATGAGGAAAACTAGTGTATAGAGAATGCATGGAGGGTCAAGGACTTATCTGATTGAAGCAAGTTTGAGATGCACGCAGGGTGAAGAATTTTCTTAGGAAAAAGGTGAAAGCACGAAGGTTGGCACAAGGGAGGAGTGGAACAAAGAGGGAAAGGAAAATGTAAGGAGAGAACAAAAAGTGCACAAGGGCGCTTGAGGAAAAAGAAGGGGTTCCAAGGGGAAACTACAACCAAGGAAATGTGTTAATTGAACATGAACACGCACAACATTCAATGAGGAACTGAGAGCCAGATATGTGTATAAGTTATCCAAGTAACTAGGAGACTTATTTGGATAACATACCCCATTCAAAATGTGTTGGAAAGATCTCAACTTATTCTTCAATGTGTGGGAAAGTTTTGAAAGATAATAGACCATATGATTGGATTGATGTGAGGATTTTCCTAGATCACTCATCCCCACTAAAAATATTTTGGACCATCAAAAGTATGTTTCATTTAGAAAATAAGTGAAGTTAAAAATCCCTCATTTTTTGGTTTCCATACATCATGATTTACTTGGATGCATCCCTTTTAGACTCACACAAAGGTACTCCACATCACCCCTTTATGAATTTCTCTCTCTTCTCTCAAGAATAACATCTTCCTACAAATCCTCAAGATATTCAGAAGCAAAATCATCAACAAAATGAACTTGAACATTCTTACCTTGATCCATGATCATAGGAGGCTCATATAGTTTCAAGTTTTCATGGAATACATCTACATGTATGGAAGTACTTTGTTTCTCTCTCTTGAGACTGAATTCTCAAACTGAAACCTATAAACCTAGCTTATAAAGATAGTTTATGAATCCCTCCCATATTTACTAAATGACCTTTTGCACTCTTGTTGTCTTGGCCTTATTCATAGTGAATTCTCTTTTAAACTTCCATGCATTACATGTAGGCTAAAATTAAGTTCTCCCATTAAGATATGTTGTTTGCATTATTCTTTTTATTTAGCATTCTAAATAAGAGAATAAGATTACATTTCATAATAAGTAGTGTTATAACAAGTTATTTTTTTCCAAAATAACACCTCGTGTTATTTGGACAACTTCATTTGAGTCACGAGACTCAAGCGTCTTCAAGAAATATATATGTGAAATGAAGGAACTTAGTGTTCCACGGAGGTTAAAAGGTAGTGTCCCATAGTAATCAAAAAGCATAGTGTACCACGGGTTTTGTAAATTCCAAAAACTAAGGAAAAGGACCTTGGAGTTATATGCCGTAAGATAAAGCAAGGGGTGTTGTAACACCATGAAACATAAAAAAGGGGGTTGAACACAGAAGGAATATGAAAATTTTGCGGGAGGCAAGCCACGCAAGTTTGAAATACCATAGAGTGAAGTAACAAAGAAATTACGTGGTATAAATAAAATTTTCAAGAATAAAAAATAATTGTGTTTCAAAGGAAACCCATGGAACAAAGGAGTAGTCATCCATGGAAAAAGAAAAGTAAAATACATGTAATAATTGGACAACGCTTGAAAGGTGGCAGAGGGTGAATTGAAAGTAGAATATTTGAGTATAAGACTCATGGTACAAGAAGAGTCCAAGTAAAGTATAAGTATGGTTACTGATTAGAATAATAAAGGAAACAAGTCCATGGATCATTCAGAAGATGCTAAAATCCATGAAATACCATGGAAATAAAAACAAGGTGGCAGACCATAATAGAAACATCAGATGACATATAATGCATAAGAAAGATAGTGGATCACCTAAAACCCTTGGAGTATGATGAAGTTGCACATAATTTAGTTTAAAGGTGTGAACTAGTCCTAACCACCAACATTAAATCACGCACGTAAAAGTCCACATTTTCAAATGATCTTGATAGAGTGCCTTTCAAGCAATCTTTGTTTACCATACCTATCTCTGTAATCATTGAAATATGATTGGTCCTTGGTGGGCGTAAAGTGGTTGGCTCTCGGATTACTGATATGATTTGTTTTTCTCACTCTCCTTTCTCTTCTTTGTATATAAGGGGAAAATCAATATTAAAAAGGATCTCCTGACTATAAAGTCACCATGTCAAAAGGGTGGCTAATCTTTCATGAGTTACATACCTCTTATTTGGTCACATGTCCCTTTATATACATATATGGTGCCCTTGCCCTATATATAGATATCATATCTTCATCCAATCAAAACAATAAATTTCTAGGGAATTATTTATCGCTATAATTGGGAGGGCTCTTTATGCCTATCTATAGTCTAGTCCAGTCACCCCATATAGAGAGATCTAGAGGGGGCCTCCTATATCCAGAGATCTGGATAGAGTATAGACGGGTCTATCACGTATATAGATCACTCGAGGAAATAACCACGGTAGAATAATGTCATCACCTATATATCTAGTTACCTATTTGTCTAGTCTATGGAATAGAGAATATAGAGGGGTCCTAGAGAATATAGAGGGCCTCCATACATATATCTATATAGGGGTTTGAGACGCCCTATAGTGTGCTTAGTTCCCTCCCCATAATGTAATTGATTGTATATCTCTTTTATTAATAAAATCTTGTTATTATGGCTTGTATCTTCCCATTACTTGTCTTTATTGTGTTTTTACCTCTCTATTCATTTATGGTATGTTGTGTGTGGGTTATATTTATATGTGCCTTCATTTATTTACGTCTAAAATGTATGGAATAAAAATTTTCACATAGTGTTGATCTATGGCATGTAACTACCCTATCCTCATGTGTTTTTTTCTATTCTTTCCCTCACAAAGAGATATCCCCTTTCTATTTTGGTGTCATCACCATTTCCTTAGCTTATTTTCATTTCACGCATTCCTTCTTCCCTTTTTCTCTTGCAGATTGGTAGCTTAGATTAGAAGTAATTTTAGCACGAGGATAGATAGGTAGAAGAAGATGAACTTCTCCAAAGGTCTATACCAAGGAGAAGGGTCCCACACCTTGGGGAAATTCCTATGTTTCACTAAGGTGTTGAATCTAGTAGATTCAACAAGGGGAAATATCAGGTGAAAATAATTACCACTTTTACAATTTTCCCATCTTGGGGTCTTACAATCGAAATAATCATACATGGGTTGTAAACATAATTTCATTTACAAACAGCTCCCGAATTTGAGTATTTACAAAATTTGCATACAAACAATTACACATACATTAAAAGGAAATATTTCAATGAAATAAAATGAATTCCAACATACATCCATAAAACAATAGTTATCTTATAAAGTTCCAATCACCATGGAATCACCTCTCATGTTGATTTCATGCCACTTTGTCCTTTCTCTTGGAAGAACACTTCGACTCATGTGCATGTTATAAGATGCCCATCAACATGTCTCTCAACTACTTTCATACCCCAAAACTTGACTTGTAGAACCTTTTCTTGGATTCATCTCTCAATGGAGTTCCTCTTCTACCATGTTTTCATGTAAAATAACCGGCATAAAATTGAAACTTTGAGCATTACAACTAATCCCATAATTTAAAATTATGATTCCCGATCATTGTGCATCCTTCTTCTCAGGCCAACCTTCCTTGGTTCCACCCTTACCGGGATCAAAGGAAATTTCTTAAAATATTATTAAGTTTGTTTTGGTGAGCGGGTAAGAGGTCCTAATGTGATTAGTGATCTCACTAAGATTCAAAGTGAAAACTACTTCCTTTGGAGGCCTAAAAAGGCCATTTTTGGCCATTATGTAGTTGGTAAAAATAATTTGGAAGTGTAAAAGGAGAAAATAAAACATATGAGGGTAATGTAAAATATTATTGAAGATGTCTGAAGAAATTTATCAAAACTTTTGGAAGAAAATGTGATTCATGAACAACTTGTGCAAGACCGGGTCTTTCTAGGTGTAAGGAATGAGTGCCCTAATGGTGAAAGATGAATTCTCTAGATGATTCTAAGAGTTTCAAAAGGATTTAGGAGGGAAAAAATAGGCATAAAAAATATCTTAGAATCTTCTACAAGATGGAAACATAAAATTTTCTATAAGACACAAAGATTCTCCGAGATGATTAAAAACACTACAGATGCCCCTCTCGGTCAAAGATGGAAGATGCCCTAAATTTGAAATTTAATGCATGATTGGGGTTCAATAAATATTTCATTGATCTCACCAATTTTTTTAGAGTAAAAATCATATAAGGTTTAATCAAAAAAACTTTCCCAATCTTCTGAGGAGGAATTTCACACCTAGCGTCCCGATTTGGACACTTTAAGTTAAAAAAACTTTCCAAATGTGAAAAGTCACACTTTTTCACCTCCACGATCGTAATTATCCCCTATGGGGACAAAGGAAATGGAGGGGACAAAAATTGTGACCCCTTGTCAAAAAAATCTTTCATCATTTACAACTTACAACTTTTTCCCTAGGTTACATGCTTTCACTTTGTCACTTCCCCCTTTCATGCCTCATCATGTTCAAGCTGCACTTTTTCTCCCGACTAACCCAATTGTCCCCCATATGATAAAGGTGACTCAAAATTGTGACCCTTATTTCGATAGATATCTCTTGGTCACTTGAGTAGTCTTTTTCAACCCTATGCGACCCTATTTGCCCCCTAAACCTCATTTCCAGCCCCTCACACTCCCAAGTCACAATTTTTGCCTCCTATTATCCATAATTTACCCCAAAGGATAGAGGGGACATAGGGGAGAAAAAATTATGACCTTAACCTATTGTTAAAAATAACCCCCTGGTTATTTTTAAAATTTTCATCCTCATCCCGACTCAAGCTCCAACATTTCAGTTACGCTCACTATTATGGGTTCCTTAGCATTTGGTTGGTTGCAGTTCTTTTGCGTGCCCTTGTATGCCCATCCAGCCTTCTTCCCTATGCTTCCTTTTCCCTCCACTTCTTCCCAAACTTGCTTCGCATGATCCATTCCCCTTATTCTTATATCCCTTTCCATTTCCCCTTAAAGTGCCTTCCCTTTACGCACTCTCTTTCATCCCCAATTTGTTGTTCACTTCTTACATGCACATCTTGACTTACCTTCTAACTTGGCTAAGTCCTTGGAAAGTTATTCGTGCGCATGTCCTTCCTCTTCAGCTCTACATATTTTTAGCACTTGTTTTCTTTTTTGCATTCTTCTCTTGCGCATTAATCCTTTACACTTGCATTTTGTGCACTTCCTTTCCTTCTAGCTTTCTCCACGTACCCTTTCCTCTAGTCCCCACACACTCATTCATTTTTATTCCCATGCCCACTTCCATACTTGTATCCCTTTATAGGTATGCACTTTTCTTCACTTTCACATGCAAACCCTTGCGTGCACATCTTCTACATGCTTACGCCTCTTGCTTTGTGTGTGCGCCTCACACATTATTTCACGTTGAGACACTATGTCACATGGAAATATGTCAAACTTAAGTATGTTACACACAACCAATCAAAATGATCAAATAGGGAACCGAATCCTTATGACAAACCAATGTGTGACACATGGCGAAATGATAAAATAGATGAAAAATTGGTTGATCTTCAGCAAATCACCATGCGCCACGTGTTATTTCATGTTTAGATTTCAATGTATCCTTAAAATTTCCATAACTTTTGCTACATGGCTCTAACACACACACACACACACACATGGGCTTTTGGAAAGCTACTAACATGGGCTACACTTTGGAATTTACAAAATCAGATTTTGGTAGGATTTGGTAGGTAGAAAATAGGAAAAACTCTTTCTGATCATTAATGCACACATCTAATCCACTCAACCACCATATTTTCTTCATATTTGACCTTCTTCCTTCTTCTACATGTCAAACAGACATGGGGAGGTGCATCGATGAATTATAGGTGGATTTGCAAGCATTAATTACTTGATGTTGGTGGGTGGAATTTTCAATCTGATTTTTAGAACTTCAACTTGGTATTTGCAATATATTCTCACCTTCTATCATGAATGTAATCAAATGCACATCCTTCAACCAATAAAAATATGGTTATATGGAACCTCTGTCTACCTTTTTCTCATTTTTTTGTCTCTTGCCTCTATGTTCACATTTTGGCATGTTGTTTGTATTTCCCACTTGCAGTTTCCATTTTTATGTGTTGTCCGCGCGTGGGAAAGTGGGTTTTGCGTGGTTCTTGTTTGTGGTGCGCACTTGTACACCCTCTTTCCCATGTTTTTCCTCTTTCCTTCCCCTCATGGAGAGTGATTGAAATTTTCTTGGTGTTATCACTACCCCTTCTACCCTAAGATCTCCCTTATGCATCTCCTTATAACTATGGTCCCTTGGCATGATTAGTATAGGATTCAATTTCAGCATTAGGAGTAGTAGTAGAAATAGAAGTAGGTATATGAACTGACCTTCTTTGGAGGTCTTTCTTAAGCACACAAGGTCACACAACTTAAAGATAGTCCCATTGTTGCTTCAACGACCCAATTTAACCTGATCTGGGATGGGTGCAAGTTTGAGCTCCAATAGTTTCTAGCATGCCTGGTGGGACCAGTTTGAAGAGCTATACATCTTCATCTCAACAATATTGATGTGTTCTTGTTGAGATCCACTTTGGAGGCATCTTTCAGCACATCTGGTGAATCCACTGTTTCAACCAACCCATTATCTTATTTATAGACTAGTCCCCTCCTTTTCATTTATTTCCCCTTTTCCATCGTTCCATTTTCCTCTTTTAAAGTTGTGCAATCATGAATTCATTCCCTTCTTGGAACTCTCATTTACAACAGCAGTACAAGTCCCCTCCATTACCAAAGTTTCAAAACTTTCCTCCAAATCAATTTTTTGAGCCCCATCAATAATATGCATATAACGCAAGTCCCGTTGATCCATATGGCTATCCTTCTAACCATGTTATTTTTTAAGAATAGGCTTTTGTAGATGATGGTGATATTTTTATAGCATATGTTGATTTTTCAGAGGAAAGTAAAATAAATGGAGATGAACATGATGCAACTCAGATTTAAAAGCTCCATAAAGGTAGGTAGAGTTTTCTTCAAGTTCCATTAACCATGGCTCAATCATGTGCCAAGCTGGTTCAAGCACCCAAAAAAAGCTACAATTTATTATTGAGATGCTTCCTAGATTACGAGAATGGGTTGGTCTAATGGAGGCTCATGAATCTAGTGCTAGAAAACTCTGTCAATGGGGTAAAATTGCACTACCATCCTACAACCCTTCCATTCCTTCTTACCAACATACACCATCTCACCTGATGTCCATGTTCATATATTTTTTCCTCTACCCCGATTGATAATTCCATTTCTTCATCCTCCTCCCTTCCATATCACCTTCATTCCTCTCGCATTCATTCCTCCTACGTGTGCTTCCATTCCTCATGCACATGTTCCCTCCCGCCCATCCTCCCATCTTCTTCCGAGTCCCCTCTATCTAAATATGTTGTAAACAAATAGACCCTTACCTATCCATCATCCCTAACCAATGTCATCATGTTCGAAAACTATATAACTATTGAAGAAAGGTACTAATCTGATTGGGAAAATGAAGTCACATAGAGCGAGCACAAGAGGGCGCTTGTTTCAAGAGAAGATCAACTAGTTTCATATGGTGTGATTCTAGAGGAGACAAAATTATTTGTAGAGGTAGAACAACATGTGACCCAACATACAAAATTTCCCTTTCGTAAGGAGGTTGTGCATGATGATCCCATCTGCAGGATTGAACTTCAAGAAAGTGGGAAAACCACAAGAATCAAAGTTGTGCCCAATCAAATATGTGGCTAGTCTAGAGCCAAACATAGAGTTTCTTTTGGTCATGATCATTTCAAAGCATAAGGTAGAATGTCAGCATGCCAAAGGTCAGCAACAATGTCTCTTGAATCCAAATACGTAACAACTAAAGGAGGCATATATATATATATATATATATATATATATATATATATATATATATATATATATATATATTGATACTTTGAGGAGGGTAAAAGACCATCTACAAGTCATTTTTTCATTCTTATCATAGACCATGTTCAACACCAAATCAGTTACATGGTCACAATTTGTGAGGAAAGGAAGCTACTTCTCCCTTCCTATTGTAGGTTTTACTTGAGTTCTTTTGCCTCTGGTTAATATAGGTTAGTTTAGGTTTGCTTTTAGTAAAACAAGTGCTCACGTACACTCTACATGTTTCCTATTAGAACATGTATGATTTTCATCTTTTGTACATAGTTGTTTCTCAAAGCATGCTCCATTTGGCAATGTTTCCTTTCTGTTGCGCATTCTTGTGCGCCCATTTGTTTCTTTCGGGATAGAAATCTGGTTTTGTAATATTCAATCCTAACAATTTTCACGTAGTTTTTCACTCATAGAATCCAAATCAAAATATATTCACATGAGAGTAGCATTATTTGCAGAGTTCAACAAAGTTGCTTTAAATGACTTCAGGGGTTTTCTTCAGGTTATAGATTAAAAATTCAAATTTCAATAAGAATCCATGCCCAATGGATGCTTATAAGGCCACTGGTCTCTTCATCTAGTAGGTAGATGGCCCCAAAATTCACTAAACTGTTGTCCAAAATAACCCCTAGTTATTTTGACAACTTTCATCTTCATTCTAACTCTAAAGCTCCAAAATTTTAGGTTGCGCACACTGGAAGTTTCATTGGCATTTGGTTGGTTGTAGTTATTCCATGTGCCCTCGCACACCCATCTTTCTTCTTCCCTATGCTTCATTTCCCCTATCCTTCACTCCGTGCTTCCTTTGCATGATCCATTCCCCTTATTCTTCTATCCCTTTCCATTTTTCCTTTGTGTGCCTTCCCTTATGTACCCACTTTCATCCCTAATCTCTCACACACTCCTTACGCACATATTTACCTTCCAACTTGGCTAATTCCCTGGCATGCTCCTCTGTGTGCATGACCTTAATCTTGATCTCTACACATTTCCACACACTTTTTTTCTCTTTTGCATTCTTCCCTTACATGTTAATCCTTTGCACTTGCATGCCACACACTTCCTTTCCTTCTATATTTCTCCGCACACCCTTTCCTCTAGTCCCTACATGCTCATTCATTATAATGCCCATACCCACTTACATAATTACATCCTTTTACAAGCATGCACTTTTTCCCCTTGCACGTTTGTCTTATGCATTCTCACGCCTCTTAATTTCATGTGTTCCTCATGCATTATTTTGCATTGAGTCACTGTGCCACATGGTAATATGTCAAACTTGAGTGTGTTACACGCAACCAGTTAAAGTGCACCAATAGGGCATCGAATCCTTATGACAAACCAATGTGTGACACATGGCAAAAATGGAAAAATAGATGAACGTTGGCTGATCTTTAGCCAATCACCATGTGCCACATGTTATTTCATGTTTAGATTTGTTGTAGCCTTCATATCACCATAAATTTTGCTACAAATATTCGACACACATGCACATGAGCTTGTTAGAAAGCTTCGACGTGGGCTACATGTTGGACTTTTCAAAATCATATTTTGGCAGGATTTAGTAGGTAAAAAATAGGGAAACATATTTCTAATCATTAATGCACACATCTAATCCACTCAACCACTAGATTTTCTTCAGATTTTTCCTTCTTCCTTCTTCTAGATGCCAAATAGACATGACGGGTGCATCTCGAAAGTATCACAGAGCATATTTATACGCATTCGTTGCTTGATGTTGGTGGGTGGAAGTTTGAATCTAAGTTTCCTATTCTTTATCCTCATCTTCTCTCCTTCTTATATAAATTATAGAGTTATGCATTGTAAAATGAATCCCTCTTTATTGTAATGGCACCATGCCAAAATGGTGGCCGACTTCCCATAAGTTTCATACCTTGGACTTAGTCTCTACAATGTATTCTCACCTTCTTCCATGAATTTAATCG
Source organism: Taxus wallichiana var. yunnanensis (assembly GCA_018340775.1). Classification (NCBI taxonomy): domain Eukaryota; kingdom Viridiplantae; phylum Streptophyta; class Pinopsida; order Cupressales; family Taxaceae; genus Taxus; species Taxus wallichiana. The sequence continues at coordinate 43,310,188 of CM031239.1, forward strand.
ACTACACATCCTTCAAGCAATAAAAATTTGGTTCGTTGGCACCTCTGTCTGCCCTTTTCTCATTTTTGTTGTCTTTTTCCTCTCTGTTCGCATTTTGGCATGTTGTACATATTTCCCACTTGTAGTTTCCATTTTTATGTGTTTTCCATGCTTGGGAAAGTGCGTATGTGTGGTTCTTGTATGTGGTGCGCGACTGTCTGCTCTCTCTCCCACATTTTCCCTCTTTCCTTCCCCTCGTGGAGAGTGATAAACCCTTTCTTCTAGTGCTATCACTACCCCTTATAGCCTAGGATTTACCTTATACATCTCCTTATAACTTTGGTCCCTTTGCATGATTAGTATAGGATTTTATTTCAGCATTAGGAGTAATAGAAGTAGGTAGAGGAACCAGCCTTATCTAGAGGTTTTTCTCAAGTATGCAAGGTCCCAAAACTTGAAGAAAGTACCATTGTTACCTCAATGGCCTAGTTCAACATAATCTGAGATGGAAGCAATTTTTAGCTCTAACATAACTTTCATCAGAAAATTTTCTAACTCTAGTAAAATAACCATGTCTCATGCAGGTCAAAAAACACAGAAATTTCATTAACTCTTCAACTCTCCAAAACTTAACCATTTTAACCTACAAATTAATTTTATTTCCCTTCCTACCTCCATTAATGTCCATACATGCTACAACAGTAAATTTCATCAAGTTGTTTTTTATTCTACTAAGATCGGCGGGTGAAAAATCTTGAAATTTAGAGCAAAGAATCTTGAACAACCCCAATAATTTCAAGACCAGTTTTGTTACAACCTGACACATGTAAGTGCCACTTCTAAAAATATCAAGTTTTCATGTTTGGGCATGTCTAAAAATATTAATTTTTCAAAAGGTTGAATTCTCAACATCTACAACATTCTAAACAAGAAAGAAACATCGATGATGAAAATTGTGAAAAATTGTTTTAAAACACTAGTCCTAAATAGGACTCGCTAAAAATAATAAGTTGGATAAACTCCCATTCTACCTATCTCATTGGTTTTTTCCATCATCGTAAGTCAAGAAAGTTGTCTTATGGTCCAAACAAGAAAGAAAACACCTACATGCTCCTAAAGCATCAATTTTGAGGTGTTTTTAGATGAAACAATTTGATACAAGAAACATGATGTTCCAACTCATCCCGATTTTGGAAGAGGAGAGTTGTCCGATATGAATCACATTATGACAAGAAACAAACCAAATTGAATCAATTTGTGTGAAATATATTCACTTGAACAATGAGTCAAACCATGGACATTGTGAGAAATATGAAGGATCTAAAACATCAAGAACTCAATTTCAAGTCATCAATGGAATGGTCAACATGAGCATGATAAGATAAGATCACCATGAATGATTTTTATAGTCATATCAATCTCACAAACAATTCATATCTCATGAAAGTGTTTTTAAACATTTAATCAATGATTTGTAATGTTCTTGCATCTTGCAAGTTATGGAGGTGGCATTCATAGTGTTTGAATATAATTTGGAGGTCAAGAACATAGAAATTATTCTAAAAAATTCCTTCAAGTTCCATTCAAGGATCAATCTTGTTATCTAGAGGAGGATAACTATTTCTATGAGGATTAATTGAGAAAAACGTATTCATATATCATAAGTATGTTTCCACTCATGTGACATCTTGGTCAGGAAATTGAATTGTGAAGGGGTCACCATGTTCAAAGGTAAAATTTGAAACTCAAGGAGTGAGGTAATGATCATCATATACTAATTCCACAATTTTGTTCAAATATCTTCAAGAGACAAGTTAAGATGAGCTAGTCAAGATAATTTGAGGTATAAAAACTATCATGTGTGAAGGATTAAAAAGTTAGTTATTCACATAAGAGGAATATGATCAAGAAGATGCATGACCATCCTAAATTTGGTGTCATTCATGGAGGTTTTTGGAGCCAGAAAAGGTAAGGTGATGATCTTAATTTGGAGTACCATGTTTGCAAGAATGGGAAATCATCTCAATTTCACTTGATGTCATTCACTTGATAGTATTTTTAAACACTCATTCAACACCTTGTGGTGTGATCATGTCTCAAAAGTGGAAGCACATTTCAATCACTCATTTCTATTTAACAGAGAGCCATAGGAAAATAATCTTATTCAGAGGGAAATTCTTGTATCTATGAGGTAAATACCTATTTCAATAAGTAACAGATAATCATAAAGAGTTTTGAGCATCATTGAGTTGGTTTGTGATCACTCGGGTAAATTATAAAGGCCTAGAGAATTATGAAATTGATCCCCAACTTTGTACTTGTAATTAGAAGATATCATCATGTTCCCATCACAATTTATATCTCATAACAGTTTTTCTAAACAATCATTCGGTGCTCTAGAATGTTTCAATTATCTCACAAAAGAATCAAATTTTGATCACAAGTGCTCCAAGTCACCAAGTTCTTCATCGAAAAATCTTCATCTTCTTCAGATTGATCAACCCTTCTCTCTCTTCCTCCTCTTTCTTATCTCTCCATATTATAATTGTTCATTAAGAATGTTCTTTTTGATATTACATCTTATTCATGTAAGTGACCTTCAACATTAAGATTGTAAAATTCATTTTTCACTAAAAAGTAAAAGACTCGCTTTTGTCTCCTGGTAATATTAAAGGTCATAAGTGATGAAGATAGGTAAAAATTCATGTGGTAGGGAGATGAGAATACATGTTGCAATGCTATAAATTGGAATGGATTCTCTATTCCAAAGGGTTGGAAATTTTTTATTGTTCTAATTTTTTTAGATTTACCACTACTACATTAACCAATAAAAGCTACATTTCCTATATTTATTTGTCTATGTTCCTCCATTGTCTATACTCTCCAAATTTGAAAGAATGGTTATCTTATATATCCAAGAAGGAACTTTTTTCCTTTATTAACGAATCTTTCAAACTTTGTGTTTATAGTTTTTTAGTCTTGTTGATTTCTTACATTGTTGTGTTCTTCTAATTGAATGTGGACCTACTCTGGTTACTATTGGTGAGAATTTGATAGTTCCTACTCATAACATTAACCCTCTCTTTGTATTTATCCTACTCCCTTTACCTCCCTTCACTACAAATTCCCTCCTTGTACATTATAATTTTCCATAATTTTAGTGGAGTATTCTGCCTCGATTCTCGGACTAACATCCACCCACAGTTTTAGGTAGTTTACATTAAATAATGGGAGCCTCCCCATAGCCAGGAAGGAGGGGCTTATCCCTATGATCATTGGTGAAAACAATTAATTTGCATAGCAAAAAAATATTTCACCAAAAAAATTTAGTGACTCTACCGGGAGAGATCTCCCTTATGCACCCCTAAATATCTTTGGAAAATTAAAAAAAAATACATGTTCCAAAAACAAAAAAAAAGATATCAAAATTAAAATCAAATTTTAAATGCGGCTCTATCAAGGAATGAATCCATGTCATGTGTGTTTCTCACACCATAATGATGAATTATCAAGAGTGGTGTTCAACACCAATAAGTAAAAACAACAATGAAGAAGAAGATGACCACCAAGATATCCATATTTTTACAGCCATCATCCCTGGAATAGATCTTGCGTAAGTATGGATTTAGGCACAATGAAAATGTATCTTACTTAAACCAAAATTCCTTAATCATCAAAAGGAAAGAAGGTTAGTGACATTCCTACAAAATTTATGAAAATGCTAACTAGAATAGATAAAATTATTGCATCTGAAAATACTATTATCAAATATTTATGGCTTCAATTCAAACATACTTCTTCTAGAGGAAATAAAATGGGAATGGAATCGGATAATGATATAGAATCTAAGAGCTTAATGAGAAGAATTCAAAAATATATTAAATTTTGTATGAACAAAAAAAAAAATGAATCTCTAAACTAAGTATGGAGAAATATCGTGAAGGTAATGTCTTGAATTACACATAGCTAATTGAGAAACTCAAAGCATTGTCTTTTGTCTCTCTTCCTTTGGATGATTTTCTTTCTTATGGAGATGAAGAAATGGCAGCATTGAAAAAGGAGTATGTGCAAATAATTTTGAGAGTTGTAGAAGGAAATTTTGATCCTCAAACCAATCTTGAAATTCTAAACTATGTTGTGGCCATGTAAGAAAAGTATGAGCAGCTTGAAGCACTCCATAATGAAGAATAAGAGATCCATATTTTGGAAGTAGATTCTGCTGAATCTCCATATTACAAAGTTTTTATTCTAGAAAGACTCTTCTATGCTTCTCATGACTATCCTCTTCTTGAGCATTCCAATGAATTTCAACTCAACACCTCGGTAGATGATGAATTATAGAGGTTGAATATCCATCCACAACTACACTTTAGCCTAAAGAAAATTCCTTTGAAGGAGAAATGTGCATAAGATATGAGAATCCTTGTCTATGATTCAAAGTGCTTGCTAAGAAATCCACCAACCGTGAATATGTTCAAGAGATGAATCCTCCTTCCCCACCACAAGTTCTTTAAGAGGATGATTTTGAGGTAATTATTGATTATTTCCTTTCTAATTTTGTCTCTTCATTTGATGCACAAATTCCCAATGATGAAATAGAGAAAATAGAAGAATTCAATTTCCTTCTTGAAATAATTGTGGTTGAACAAAGAACATAAGAGCTTACCAATGATTTGATTTCCTACCATCACCAAGAGAGTGTGATAGAAATCATAATTGTGAGTATGGGGTATTTTCTTCTCCCTGTGAAGAAGAGGAATCTCTAGGAGATGTTCAAGTTGAATTAAATGATTAGTCTCATGTTGTGGCTTATACATGGTGTCCTTTTCATTTTCATGAGAATGATTTGATCGATCCTGAATTGGAAGGTGTGCCCTTTCTATTCAACATGGAAATTTTATATTTGTTTGAAAATGATGAAGATCAAGTATGCCTTAACTTACAATAAGCCAACCCATAAATGATAAGCAATATGGATCAGGAGAAAGACGATTTTTTAAATGATCCTTGACCATATGATTCCCAAGTTTCCAATCATCTCCCGAAACCCAATGTGAATATTTTTTAAATGAATGTGAAAGTGAGTATGTGGTAGATTTGAAGAAGGAATATGTGCAATATATTTTAAAGGTTGTAGAAGGAATTGAAGACCCTCAACTTAGTCTTGAAATCCTGACCTATGTTATGACTATGCAAGATAAGTATGAGTCCAATTTTGATTCTTATTTTGATGCACAAATGTTCAATATGGAGATATAACAAGCAGATGAGCTCAATTTTCCCCTTGAAACATTGATGGATGAGTATGAATGTGAAGATGAACCCTCCCCTTTCCTGTTTCAAGGAGAATATTATATTCATGATGAATGGAAGAGAAAAGAAATGTATGAATCTCATATGGATTTCTTCATTCATAAGGAAAATACCTCCACCACAGAAAGTGATATTGATGTCAATAATGATTTTTTATGTATAAAAAGCAATTGTTTAAAATAGAAAACTAAGAGGCTAAAAGAATTCTATGAATGAGGAAATAATCAAATTGTTCTCATCACTTCCAGATTCCCTACTGACTCTAAAAATGAATCCATATTGTAAATTTCACCTAAGAATGATGATTTCCTTCATGTTAAAAGCATAGATTCCATTTTTGAAAACATAGAAGAGTGTTTTCTTATGGTCATGAGGCATCAGGTGGAGACTATAGAAAGCAAAAATTTCAAACAAGTAACAAAGTGGTCATTGGATGTAAAGGTGTTTTCTATACAATATCAATATGAGGATGGAAACTTGGTCTCTCTCCTTCTTCTAAAACCATGCAGAGCCATCATGAGAGCATGACATGATCAAATGATTATCTTCAAGCTTTGTAAGTGGTATGAATCCATCCCATTGTTCCATGATGGTACCTAATTTTCTCAACCCATTTCCATGTGTGTGTATATTAATCCCCCACCTCTATAAATTTCCCTCCCATGTAGTATAATTTCCCATTTCTCCATGTGCTTTCTTTCCAATTGTGTGTGTTTTGTCTTTTCCCTTTGTGTGTGTTCATCGCTTATGTTAACAAGTGAAGGAAGGACTTTATTTCCCAATTGAGCAAGGCACTTGTCCGATTACCACTAGATTCTTGATGTTCTCTATTGACCCTTAAAATATAATGTACCTAAGATAAATCTAGCTATTTTCATGAAAAATGACTGACATAGAAAAAATTGAAACTTTCACCATGACAACTAAGCCCATAATTAAACATTATGATTCCCGGTCACTATGCATCCTTCCTCCGGCCATCTTGCCTTCATTTCCACCCTCACTTAAGCTCACAAGAAATTTCTAAAAATATTATTGAGTGTGTTTCAATGTGTAAGGAATAATTCCTAATGTGATTATTTATTTCACTAACATTTGGCAAAAGACTACTTCCACTCAAGGCCTAAAAATCCATGTTTGGGAATTCTACACTGGTAAACATCCTTTGAAAATCTACGGAGAGAATATAAAACATTTGAGGGTGATGTAAAATAGTATTAAATATGTCTAAATTAATTTAAGAATTGATTCATGAACAACTTGTGTAAGATCAATTCTTTCTAAGTGCAAAGAATGAATGCCCTAATGGCAAAAATTTACTTCCCCATATGATTTTGAGAGTTTCGAGAAGGAGTTAGGAGGGGAAAAAATAGGAATCATAAATCTCTTGGAATCCTCTATAAGATGGAAACATGAAACTTTCTCCAAGACCTAAATATTCCCGAGATGATTCGAACACTTGATTACCCTCTTGGTCAAAGATGAAAAGTAGGTCGACAACCAATCAACCCTTTCACCTAACGCAAAAGGTTAATATGGAATCAGACTAGTTTAATCATATTTTTACTTAGTATTTGGCTTAAGCGTGGGTAGTTTAATATAGACTAAATAATTATTCAACCTAAGATCTAGGTAAATTCTATTTCTGATAGTAAATGGAATATACATACATTGATAGAAAATGAAAGAAAACACACCCAAAGACTCAACAAAAAGAGATTACCAACCATAAAGATTAATAATAATAATAAAGGTTTTTTATGCATTTATATCTTTTGAATACAATATATATGTAGTCGCAAAATCATGCACTTTAGAAATTTTATTTATCCCAGTCTCATACTACTATTTAGAAGGTTCTGAGTAAAGAAACTACTAATTATCCCCCGTTCTTTGGCCATCTTGCTTATTTTATTTCATAATTTGTGACCTATTACACCCATATGCCTAGCCATTTCCAAACATTCCATGTTATTTTATCCTCAACTAGGGCACCCAGATTTAGTATTGGGCTGCTCATAGGCGCCTGGTCCCACCTCGGGGCACCTTGATCCTTCTAGCACTTTCTTGCCACTTTTTGGGCTTCTTCTAGCCATTTTTCATATTTATCTTTCTTGTTTTCGCCTTTTCGGGGCTAATTATGAAATTAGAAAAGAGAAGCCTATAATTAAAAATTTATGATACCATAATAAGGGACCTAACATCATACACTACTATCACTCCATATAGAATTACATCCATTTATTACATTGGCATCCACATAGCTCCATCATCAAGGCACAAGATAGGACATTTGCATCACACTTTATATGGGGGATTATATTCTATTCCATGCACACATTGTATTGCATTTAGCTATTTCTCACTACTTCAAAAAGTGTGAGTGACACAAGAGAACCTAGGGCATGACATGTACACACACACACACACACACACACACACACACACACACACACACACACACACACACACACACACACACACACACAAGAACTACTTCTAGGTCTGAAATGTAGTGTAATGCTCAATTAGAAAGCCCATTGTTGTGGTAGGTGAGGTCAATCGACCCATTCATTCTACACATTTATATTTTTAGGGTTTTGATACTTATTTTTGGCCTTTTGAATGTTATTTCTTCCTCTTGAAATTTTTGGAACATTTGGTGTAGTACAAGAAAAATAATATGACGGGAAGTCGAGTTTGAGATCACCTTCCAACCTTGTGAACACCACTTCCAGACATTTTTCCTGCAGTGGGGCACCCAAATTCCTTACTAGAGCACCAATGGGTGCCCTAGTCCTCTTCGAGGTTCCCTAGTCTAGGAACAACATCCTAATATTTCCTTTCCATCACCCCTACATAGTCATTCCTACTTTCTATTTTTTTTACATCACCGTAACACAATCCGAAAGTCATCAATTATCGATTAAGTTCTTTCCTTTTCTATTCTTTCACATTATGGCTTTTTAATTCATTAGTTTATTTACTTATCTCATTTACATGTTGTCTTAGTACACTTATTTGTTTTGTTTATATGTCCTCCTAGATTAGATTAACTATACTTTACTACATTAGTGTAATCAATTTTAGTTAATCATTTTGGTGAACCTGACCTTCGAATCCACCTTCGTTATAGGTATTTTCTTATCTTTTCTATCATGGCTCCCCAAGTTTCTCAAGTCTCTTTATCTAATTTACTCAAGAGATATCCTCATTGCAGACTATTTTACAAAAACAACTAGATTGCATGTATCTAGACGATAAGACGCCGCCACACCAAATAATTTCTATATTCAATCATTTATTTGACGAATCTGATCCTAGTGATCCTCCATCTACTCAACCCCTCTTAGATTCAATTCAATATCTAAATTCTTTATTTCAAGACAAAGTTAAGGGTATGGAATCAACCATTACATCCCTTAGATCTGAAATTCAACATCTTAAGGATTCTTCTCAATCGCATGTTTGTGCTCCTTCTATGCAATCTATGTCTACTACATGTCATTTAGCTAAACCTCAAGACATGTCATTTCCTAAGCCTCTCATATTTGATCATAATACTATGCCACATGACATTCTTATTCAGCTCCTTAGTCATTAGTTGATTACCCTACCACCTACTCATTACTATTCTCCCTATTGGTTAGTGAAATATCAAGGTCGTCCATATTGCAATTATCATCGAATCAATGGACATAATGAAAATGATTTCCATACTTTGCATCGCATAATCCAAATTCTTAAGTGTCAAGGTCTTATTTCATTTAATGCACAACATCCTATTACAAAGGTTACACCCACATGGGCTCCTAAGTCTATTCCTCCTTCGATTAGTTAAGATCCATCTAAGAAATCACCTATGACATACCCATCTACAACTGTTATACCATGCTTATGCGGATACTAGTGAGCCTCCCTCTAATATTTCTCAGGAAGTTCTAGATAATTCACTTATCCATTACATGCTTGATATTGATGGTCACTCACATGTGCATAATGATTCTCCTCCTAGTTAGACAAATACTATAGTTCCATCACATGATTCTCCTATTTTTTATGTTTCTTATTCTCCACTTAATGAACATCACGCCATTGTTTCTCATGCGCCTTCTTCGAAAAGACAAGTACCGCCAAAGATGCCACCATTCAAGATTTCTAGCCATCCTCCTCCACTTTTGTTTGTAACTCATTTTGTCAAAGAAACCACTCTTATTACTGGTCAAGACACAATTCAAACTCTTCCTCCATTATGTAAGGCTCCTTCACCATCACCATTTCAGCATCCAATCACTTTTATTCCATAAACTACTCCTTACATTGATCCACTTACTGTATTTTGAATAGAATTTCATCTCTTACACACTTGGGGGGCATAACACTTCACATACCCCCACCTCGTCTTAGCATAGTCATAATCATCATCTTTTACATTTTTATACATTTGTAACCTCGCACTAGGCATATTCATTATACATTTTAGTGTCATTTCCCAATGATACACTCTTTTGCTTTGCTTCAAACTTCATTTTTAGGGATTACTACTACGCTAAACCCCACACACTACACTATAGGTCTTACACATTGCATTTCATCACACATCACACGTCATACACCATACATTCTACACTTAGTCTACAACATTTTCACATTGGTACATTTACACATCCTATATCATACTAGTCTTCATTACATATGAGTCTAGCATTACATCATCTTACATCCTACATTACTAGCCTATATACATACATTACATGTCATTATATACATTGCATTTCACACATTCTACACATGTTGCATTTCCTTCTACACATCACATCTTTACACATTCCACTCATCACATGGTCATCTATCATCATCACATATATTACATTCTCTTCTACATGTTGCACTCACCACCCAATGACACACTTTAGTTCTTCGGTCCATACTCGACTGCCGAGGGTTTACAAATCAAATGGACCATACACTCACCACACATTTACTATTCCACCTTTCATCATGCAACATTACTAGCTCAATGACATATGCTTTACCCTAAATTGTCACCTATTCTACCATCTTGTAGTGGTATACACCTTAGGTTCCATCACCACTCCCTATTATTCATTTTCTAGTCACATCCTCTTTAGGTTGAAATCATCACCTTTTCTATCATCTTGTAGTGGTATATACCTCAGGTTACATCACCACATCCTCCTTACATCTTATATTGATATACTCTTAGGGCTAAATCATCACTCCACATTTCATCTCATTGCAATATATGCTTCAGCTATAGGGTTCACACACATATTACCATTGGCTCACATCTCATCACTACACATACACATTCCTCACAACCCGTTAGACATGATACACAAACTACTCGACCATTTCCTGATGGTGCACTCTCTTTTACAGTTCATTCTTAACTGCTGAGGGGGAAAAAAACTGAACCTCATTGCATACATTTACATCCACTTAGGGGGCACATGGATCCTATCACTCCATATTGCATTCCATATTATAGTTGCTTATACTCTTGCTTAATTTTTCTTTTTCATGGTCACTTTATTACACATGCTAGTTTGATTACTTATATTTCATTTATCTATATCATACACACATGTGTGTGTTCACACCTTCTTCAAGTTGTGATTATAGATACAGGTCTCTTACACACAACACAGATGCTCACCTTCTACCCTTCCTACACTAGTCACTAGGGGCATCTAAATTTGTATATTCTAGGTGTTATTGTTTTATTTTGTACTTAGAACTTTACATTACTTGCTTCTACATGTTTTTGATATACTATTTATCTTTATAAATATGCTAACGTGTGCTTCATGTGAAGCATTTGTTATGCGAGGATATTAGTTTCCATACATGTTTGCTACATTGTCTGCTCTTGTTTGCTATTGTTTACAGGCCTTGCCCTATGTTTGGTGTGCACACTTGTTTTTTATTTACAGCCATGATGACCTTGCATGTATTGCAATATCATGAGTGATTTCCCATATTTGTGACATGCTTTGTGCATCTTACTTCTCTTCTTGCGTGTTTACACTATTATACTTGGTAGTTTTCACATTATCTACGTAGATTACACTTTCTATTATTACATGCATGTGTTTTCATACTAACACTTGTTTAAGATAGCCATCCTTGTTTGTGCGTGCATTGGTTTTTGTTGGTAGCTTAAACGTGCACCCACTTCTCAGATCTCAAAAGGGCTAAGGTGTTTGAGACCACAATGGAACCGCCCCAAGTTGTGGGACCTTGCACACTTGGGATGGATCTCTAGAGAAGGCCGGTTCCTCTACCTACCTCTAATGCTACTGCTACTCCTAATGCTGAAAGAAAATCCTAGACTAAACATGTCAAGGGACCAAGGATAGAAGGATGTGCAGAAAGGGGAAATCCTAAGCTAAGGAAGGTGATAACGCCAGAAGGAAAGGGTCGATCTCTCTCCACAAACGGTGAAGGAAACAAAGAGGGTGCGGGGAGAAGAGGGCAGATGGTACATCCATAGATCAACACATGGGCTCGGCCTTCCAGCACATGTAACACATGAATGTGGGTAATGCAAGCACAGGAGTACACACAACATGCCAGAAAACACAAATAGAGAGGAGAGATACAATGAAAACGAGAGAGGGAAGACAAGAGTTCCACAAAACATGATTTTATTGATTAAGGGACACCCAATCATTTACATTCACGACATGAGGAAAGAATACATTACAGAGACCACACCAAGGTCTGAGACCCATGGGAATTCAGACACCATTTTGGCATGGTGTCATTACAACAAGGACGGATGATTTTTATAAAGCGGAACTCGTTATTTATAAAAGAAGGAGAGAAGAGAAGGAGAAAGGGAGGGAAACTCGGATTCAAATCTTCAACCACCAAAAACCAGCAATAAATGCCTGAAAATCCCTCCTGCAATGCTGTCAGATGTACTTCCCCATGTCTATTTGGCATGTGGAAGAAGGAAGAAGTCAATATCTGATGAAATATGGTGGTTGAGGTTGATTGGATATGTGCATTGAAGAGAGAGAGAGGCGTTTCCCTATTTTTCACCTAACAAATCTTGCCTATATTTGAATTTGAAAATTCCAACATGTAGCTTGTGTTGAGTTCTCTACGAAAAGTCTAGGCACGTGTCAATCTAAGCTCTATAGCAAAAGATACAATTTGTCGAGAAAATTTTAGAGCCATCGGCTCACGCAAAACTCGTGGCACACACAGATTGACCAAATAAATCGGTTAACTGTTCATTTGTTTTGTCTTTTCTACCACATTTCATGCACTAGTTGGTTTTCTAGATTTGGCAACATGTTGGCATGCTTTGATAGGTTCTGTGTAGCACACTTAAGTCTGATAGAAGATGATATATAATAGTGACTAACGAGAATAAGGTGCAAGGCATGGGAGCGAGAAGTGAGTGTGCAAAAGGGAAACATAGGGGATGCGCGTACGGGGAGGAAGAAAGAAAAGAGGGCATGTGAAGGATAAGTGTGTAAGAGGAATGCTAGGGACTTAGTTGATTATAAGGTAATTCCGAGAAGTGCACACAAGGAGTGCACGACAGGATAGGAGAGAAATCAGGTGCGCAGGAGGAAGGCGCGCAAGGGAAAATGGAAGGAGATAGAAGAAACCAAAAGGGAGCAGGAAGGCGCACAAGGGCATGTAGAGGAGCTGCAACTATGCCAAGGTGTCAAAAATACAATCTCAAGTGTGCGTAACCTAAAATGTGAAACATCAAAGTCAAAATGAAAGTATAAGTTATCCAGATAACTAGGAGAGTTATTTGGATAGCAATTTTGGTGACTTTCGAGGGCCATCTACCTGTTAGATGAAGAGACCAGTAGACTTAGAAGTCCATTGGGCATGGATTCAAATGCTTATTCTTTAAAGATATAATCTATAACTTTGAAGAACATTCTTGAAGTCACTTGAAGCTTTGTCTAAACTCTAAACTGAACTGCTGCTCTCATATGAAGATATTCTGAATTGGATTGATGAGAGTGAAAGCTATGCACTGACCGTTGGAACTTCCTCTGTAAAAATTGGACTGTCATCCCAAGAAGCAACAAAAGGGGCACATGGGTGCAACAAGAAAGGAAAGGAGTCAGAGAGAGCACATTGAAACAGAAGCACAACACTATGTACAAAAGATGAAAATCATACATGTCCCAAATGGAACATGCAGAGTGTGCACAAGCACTTGTGTTATTGAAAAGAAAACCTAAACTAACCTAAACTAACTAGAGGTAAGGGGCACTCAAGTAAAACCTACAACAGGTAGGGAGAAGTAGCTTCCCTTCCTCACAAATTGTGACCATGTAATTGATTTGGCGCTGAACATGGTCAGAAATAAGAGTGAAAAACTACCTTACAGATGGCGTTTCACCCTTCTCGAAGTATCAACAAACATAACATACACCTCCTAGATTTGTTCTGTACTTGGATCTAAGAGGTGATGCTTTTTACCTTTAGCACGTTAAAGCTCTACCTCATGCTCTGAAATGAGCATGACTAGTGGAAACTCTTTTTATGGCTCTAGGCTATCTAGATAACTGATTAGGCATGGTCTGATCCATGCGATCTGCCCATTAATTTGAAGCCCAATCCCACATATGGGATTTTCTTGTAGAATTCCTCCTGAAGGGGAGTACTTGTAGGCTGGGGCATGTAAATCTAGGGCACACATGGTTCTACCTCTACAAGAAACTTGGTCTCCTTTAAAATTGTGCCCTCTAGAGCTAACTAATTCTCCTTTAGAACAGTGCCTATATGATTTCCTCTTCCTATTCAGAGTCACATGAGTCACACCATTCTTCAACTATTTTGTAGTCGTCAAACATGATGACATTGGTTGGGAGAGGTGCATTGGCTGGGGGTTGTTCATTTTGGTATATCTTGGTAGAGGGGACTTGGAATTAGGTGGGAGGATGGGCGCAGAGGGGATGAAGGGCGTACGCACCGAAGGGGAATGGAAGATAAATGAAGGTGAGATGAAAGGGGGAATTCTTAATGGGGGAAGTTCACAAGAATCGGGGACATGTGCAATGGGTGAGATGATGTAAGTTGGCATGGAGGAGTGGGAGGGTTGTAAGATGGTAGTGCAGGGTTACCCCATTGATAGGGTTTCCGCACGCTAGATTTTTGAGCCTCCATTTCTTCCACCCACTCTGTAATCTAGAGTAGCATCTTAGTCATGAAGTGCATCTTACATTTGGGTGCTAAACCAGATTGGTAAAAGGTGACCCATGGAAAAGGAACCTTGTAGCCAGCTTTAGCTACCTTTATAGAGCACTTGACTCTGAGCTACATCATGTACATCTCCATCTTTTACACCTGCCTCTCAAAATTAGCTTCAGCCAAGGAGTTGCCACCATCATCCGCATAAACCTATTCCCGATCTTTTGGGTTAGAAAAAGTGGGTTGTATGCATTTTCGGGATAATGGGGCTTATAAAACTGATTTGGAGGAAGATTTTGAAAGCTGTGGGGATGGAGGTAAATAGTTATGCTGCTGTAAATGAGAATTCCATGGTTGGAAAGAAGTCATGATTACATAACTTCAAAAGAGGAATGTGGAACAATGGAAAAAAAGATAGATGAATAGAGGAATGGGCGGAGACCGGTCTGCACATAAGATAATGGGTGTGTTGAATCAGTGGAGTCACTAGATGTGTTGAAAAATGCCTCCAAAGTTTGGATCTCAAAATAACACATCGAACTTACTAAGATAAAGATGTAAATCTCTTCACTCTAGTCCCACCAGGAATGCCGAAATTGTTGGTAGCTCAAACATGCACCTGCATCTTGGATCTCAAAAGGGCCGAGGTGTTTGAGACCACAATGGAACCACTCCCCAAGTTGTGGTACCTTGCGTGCTTGGGATAGATCTCCAAAGAAGGCTGGTTCCTCTACCTACCTTTAACGATACGGCTACTCCTAATGCTGAAAGAAAATCCTAGACTAAACATTCCAGGGGACCAGGGATAGAAGGATGTGTAGAAAGGGAAATCCTAAGCTAAAGAAGGTGATAGCGCCTAGAAGGAAAGGGTCGATCTCTCTCCATGAGTGGCAAAGGAAATAGAGAGGGCACGAGAGAAGAGGGCGGATGATGCCTACCACAGATCAACACATGGGCTCACCTTCCAAAGGCATAAAACACATGAACTTGGGGAATGTAATCACAGGAGTATGCATAGTATGCCAGAAAACACAAACAAAGAGGTGAGATGCAATGAAAACGAGAGAGGGAAGACAAGAGTTCCACAAAACATGATTTTATTGCTTAAGGGATACACAATCATTTACATTCATGATAGGAGGCGAGAATACATTGCAAAGACCATGCCAAGGTCTGAGACTCGTGGGAAGTCAGCCACCATTTTGGCATGGTGTCATTACAACAAGGAGAGATGATTTTTACAAAGTAGAACTCTGCTATTTATAGAAGAAGAAGGAGAGAAGAGAAGGAGAAAGAGAGGGAAACTCATATTCAAATCTTCAACCACCAATAACCAACGATAAATGCCTACAAATCCACCTACAAGGCTATCAAATGCACTTCCCTATGTCTATTTTACATGTGGAAGAAGGAAGAAGGCAAGATTTGATGAAATATGGTGGTTGAGGTCGATTGGATGTGTGCATTGATGAGCTAAGAGATGTTTCCTATTTTTTCCTAACAAATCCCACCTATATTTGAATTTGAAAAGTCCAAGATGTAGCTTGTGTCAGCGCTTCTCTAAAAAGTTCAGAGTGTGCCAATCGAGCTCGTAGTAAAATATATGGCTGTCATAAAATGTCGAGTCATGTGCTCACGCAAACGCATGGCGCACACGGATTGACAAAATAAATCAATCAATTGTTCATTTGTTTTGTCTTTTCTACCACATTTCATGCACTGGTTGGTTGTCAGATTCGATGCCTTGTTAGCACACTTTGATAAGTTGCGTGTAGCACACACAAGTCGACATAAGATGATATGGCATAGTGACTAACGCAGAAGAAGGAGCAATGCGCGGGAGCGAGAAGCTAGAAGCGAAAGGAAAAGCGAGAGGGGATGCACGCACGGGGAGGAAGAAAGAAAAGAGGGCACACGAAGGATAAGCGTGCAAGAGGAATGTTAGTGAATTAGCTGATTAGAAGGTAAGTCTGCAAAGGTGAACGCAAGGAGTGCATGATGGGATAGGATAGAAAGTGGGCGTGCGGTAGGAAGGCATGCAAGGGAAAATGGAAGGAGATATAAGAATGCAAAAGGGAGTAGGAAGGTGCATAAGGGTGCGTAGAGGAAGTGTAACTATGCTAAGGTGTCAAAAGAACAATCCCAAGTGTGTGCAATCTAAAATGTGAAACATCGATTTAGAAAAGTATAAGTTATCCAGGATAACTAGGAGAGTTATTTAGATAACAGTTTCTAATAATCGCATTCCCTTCCCCATGTAGGGAAAAATTGCAAATTACATGTGGTTGTTCCTCTTTTGGGGCCATATTCTCTTATCAGCAACATCACATGTACCCCCAAAGAGGGTGGGCATCATTTGGGGGTTTTACATACTAACACGGTGTATTTACACCTGGGTGGAGTTATATTTAGAAGTGGGTTCAAAACATTCTATGAACCCCATACACAACGGATTTTATAGGATATGGTGTCCTTAGCATTTTTGGGAAGCAGTTATAGGCGTGGAGGTTATAATGGTGTGCCTCTCTATAGTACTTTGGTCGGATCGCATCAAATCACCCAAAAACCAAGACGATACTGAGATATTTCTTCGGACATATTTCAATAGAGTGGTTAGAGCTTGGAGGACACAGAGCATTTCCTCCCTACATTTTCCTAGCCATCGTGGTGTGAGATCACCCAAAAAACTCGTACTACAAGATATCCTTCTACACTTTCTATCTTGACATGGATCAGGTGCACATGTTCCATTTCCCTTTGCATTTACATTAGCATATTTTACATATAATTTTTACACTTACATACATACATATTTGAATACTTGATCATTTTCTCCTTATAGGTCCAATCCTATGAGAAACAAGTAGTTTAATGGGGAAACAACAATGACAACAACAACAACAAAAATTTCTGTGGTAGCACACATGTTTTTCTAACCATGCAGTACACTGCATATTGCGTGGAAGCTACACACACACGTTCCACCCTAGGTTCACTCTCATCACTTTTTTTTGCACATTTTTCATCTATAGTTTCCACGCTCCTCCATCTCTTTATCATTCAATGTTTTTGTCTACTCCTTTGGCATGCTTCTACTACACTCTTCAAGGGCATCACATACGCATCTCTATCTACTTTATGTTACCGATATTTTCACTCACCAACATAAAGTGGGGGAAAAATGTAGTCAAAAAATCATGCACTTTAGACATTTTACTTATCCCGGTCTCATACTACTATTTAGAAGGTTCTTGAGTAAAGAAACTACTAATTAACCGGGTCATCCTTTGGCCATATTTTTTTATTTTATTTCATAATCTGTGACCTATTGCACCCATATGCCCAGCCATTTATGGACATCTAGCATTATTTTAGCCTCAGTTACGACACCCAAATTTAGTACTGGGGCACCCATGGGCACCTTGGTCCCACCTAGGGGTGCCCTTATCCTTATAGCACTTTCCCATAACATTTTGGGCCTCTTCTAGCTGTTTTTCATCTTTATATTTCTTGTGGTCTACTTTTTTGGGGTTAATTATGAAATTATAGCATGAGAACCCTATAAATATAAAGTTATGAGACCATAATGAGGGACCTAGCATCATACACTATCATCTCTCCATCTAGAGTTACATCCATCTATTGCATTGGAATCCACATAGCTCCATCATCAAAGCACAAACTAGGAAATTTGCATCGCACTTCATATGGGGATTATATTCTATTCCATGCACACATTCTACTACATTTTCTACATTTAACTATTGCTCGCTACTTCACAAAGTGTGACTAGCATAAGAGAAACTAGGACATGACATGCACACACACACACACACACACACACACACATGCCAAAAATACATCCGGGTTCTAAATGTAATGTAGCACGCATATATAGTAAGCCCAATGTTATGGCATCTCGAGGTAAGTCCGACCCATTCATTCTACATCTTTATTTTTTAGGGTTTTGATGCTTCTTTTTGGCCTTTTGTAGCTTATTTCTTCCTCTTGGAATGTTTGGAGCATTCAATGCAAAGACAATAAAATTAATGTTATAGGAACTCGAGTTTGAGATCACCTTTCGACTATGTGAGCACCGCCCAAACATTTTTCCCACAAAGCACCCATATTCCTTACTAGAGCACCCATGGGCA
Source organism: Taxus wallichiana var. yunnanensis (assembly GCA_018340775.1). Lineage (NCBI taxonomy): Eukaryota > Viridiplantae > Streptophyta > Pinopsida > Cupressales > Taxaceae > Taxus > Taxus wallichiana. The sequence goes on from CM031239.1 coordinate 43,328,829, forward strand.
CCCCAGTCCTCTTATAGGAACCCGGTCTAGGCATGACATCTAGATCTCGTCCTTTCGGCACCCTTACATAGTCATTCCTTCTTTCGATTTTTGTGCATCACTACGACATAGTCCGACAATCATCAATTATCAACTAAGTTCTTTCCTTTTCTCTTCTTACACATTAAGGTTTTTAATTTCATTAGTTTATTTACTTATCTCATTTAGATGTTGTATTAGTACACTTATTTTTTACATTTATATGTCCTCCTAGATTAAATTAACTATACTTTACTACATTAGTTTAGTCAATTTTAGTTAATAAAGATCACTCTTATATCAAACTGATTTGCTTACATCGAAATAAATATTATCAACCTTTATCCAATAGAGTGAAACCTATATACAAGGTATCCTCTTGAAAAGGTAAAAATGAGTGATATTATAACCTTCACTTCTATATTATTTCAAATATTGTAATGATCTCATAAACAAAAAACATCAAAGAAAGACAAAGGACAAAACAACATATAGACATATTTACATATTTGATGAAAAAGATAATTTAATATAAACATGATGACAAAAATAGATTTTCATTAATGAAATGATGTACAATGAATGTTAAACCAATGCATTAACAAGATCATGATCAAATAACAGAGCCAATAAGGTCAAGAAGTGAAGACATCATCAAGATTTCTCTAGATATACATACAACATCTGTAATCAATTAGATCAAGAATACATAATATTTAATCAAATAATCATAATAATAATATCAAAACTGGATATACCTATTGTATTTGAAACTCACACTCAAACCTCAAAACAATGTTTTCATAATTCATGTAAGATCACTTGCCTTAGAAATGCATTGCACAAAATTAAATTTTAGAATGAACATCCTCACGAATGGAATCGGTTATAGCTGATTTGTCTTATTTTATAATTAAATAAAGGATGTTTTTAAAGTTTTATACTAATAAAATTTCAATTTATAAACTTAAGTGACATTATATATAAATTTAAAATAAAGGACACGGGATTTTTAATTTTTGACTTCATAATAAAATGAATGAGGTGTATATTATCAAAACAGGGGCCACATAGGTATTGCATACACTAATTAAAAGTAAACACAATCCATATTAACATTCATCATTCAAATAACTAACACCTCATTAAGATATCACAACCAATCATATACCATAACTCCATATATGCATTAATATATCATCACCATTAAGTTCTTAAATTTGTCTCAAAATGTTAAGCATCATATCCAAAAATATGAGAATGTATCAAAATATCAAATGTATCCAGCCAAGTATATCAAATCAAAGTATGATTAATCAATCATCTACTATCAAATCTAATAGTGGCATCCCTGTCTCAATGACCATCTCCACATACTCATATGGCTCAACAGAAGAATAGTGTGAGTGAAAACTCAAAATTCTTCTTCTACCTCTAGTTTTACTCTTTTTATGGGTCTCTGTCACCTTAGGTATAGAGAAAAAGAACCTAACATGCTTAGAAGTGTGTGGAGACTCACGCCAATGTACAGTTTGGTTTCTATTAGGTAAAAGTGGTGCATAATGGGCATGTGGAGTAAGCTACGAGACTCGCACAAGAAGGGGCATAATGGATTGATCTATTATAAAAAAACCAGATTGCTTTCAGCATGCACATGTTTAAGGTTTCGAGAGGTGGATTTTTGAAACTACGGGAAGGAGGATTGTAAAGATATGACTCAATTACTTGTAACACTTCTTATAAAAAGGATTAATTGCATCAAAATGAATAGACACTCTAGTAGGACCATGCCTGACAAAAGGCCTACCACCCCGAAGCGTACTAGTTCCCCTTCGGCCACCTCTAGGTGAGCCTCTATGTCATGATTGACCATGGAAACTATTATGCCCCAAAAAAGGGTGTGATTCAGACCTCTTAGACCCCATCCATCCCATCCTAGCATGGTAAAAATTGGTAAAGACAATGAATAATTATCAGGTCCTAGCATGTGTATTCTTCCCAAAACTGAATTTTCCAATTCAAACTATAGTCTACAATCAAACAAATGGAATATCATAAAGATAAACAAAGTTTAATCTTTAAAAAATCATCTTAACTATTTCATACCATTTATGATATATATAATTGCACATATGCCAATAACATATTACCCACAAGTTAAAATCATTTTGGAAAATGAAATGAAATAAATCCTCATAACATGCATGCACTATTATCTTGACTAATAATTATTCATACTTGATGCCTCTGTTCTATCTATTATACTTCATTCACATACCCTTGAAATAGTCAAGATCAATTTATAAGTATGCTAACTTTATCAAATTTCTCAAACCATTATTATATGCAATCAACATCCCATATATATGCAAGTATCAGAATAAGAAAACTATAAATTCATACTCTGCCATAGGTTCCCTTATGGTACTTCAAAATTGAATGCCAACAATCCATCATTGTCGACTATAAATGATTTAAAAACAAAATGCATGCACTTGAAACCTTATTGTAGTCTTCAGGAGGACTTCCGAATCTATCACGATATATTACAATGAGATCAAAAGTAAAGTCCTGGGTCATCTAGTTAATAGTTGTTTACCAAAATAACCATTACAATTTCTAAATGCCTAGATGAAAAAACTTCATTTTAACTGTGATGAGATAGTCCTTTCACTTAGAATCCAAAAGAAAATAACTTATAACCATTTCTAAGTTTTTTTGAAATACTCAAATGAAAAGATCTTTGAAAAATTACTAAAGTTTAGTATAGGAAGTATTTCCATTTATGCGAATTGTAGACACAATAGCCAAGTGTGGTGTCGAATCCCACAAGCTTAAAAATATATTTCATTCTTGTAAGAAACAACAATATCCTTACTATTGCATGCAAATCTTTTGAAGAAAAAATGACTCAAAATAAATTGACATCAACGACAAGCACAAAACCATAAATGAAGTATGTGGGTCTTAATATTTTTCAACCCAGAATCACAAGATTTCAACTTTATACTTTATCTCTTCTTTCACAAACATTTCAAAGACCCGAAATTTGCATACAAGTTCAAAAAAATAAAGGGTTAAAAAAGGTCACTTAAACGGATGACTTTGAATAAATTTTCGAGAGAAGAAAATCGAAACTCACTTCTTTTGAGAATCTCAAAGAAAAACATAACTAAATAATGAACGAGGCACAAATGTCAAGCATCTAGGCTCATACATGTAACTTTAATACGTCTGAAAACTAAAAATCGTGAGCTCATGCATAAACCAAACATCTCAAGCTCCTAAACTTGCAATGAGAACCAAATGACTACTAAACCAACAGGCTACACTTCATTTCTTGACCTTACCCCGAATTCAATGATATAACTCAATTTTCATTAATCACCCATTACCTACCACTACATCATACCTATGGAGTAGGAATTCAAAAATTGCGGTTCAAAAATTTTAATTTATTAAACTCCAAACATCATACCTTAGCCCATATCATTTTTAATTAATAAACCATAGGGTTTATCAAAGAACATATAAGATAGTCATCAAACAAAAATTAGATATTAGTATTTATCAACTATTATGTAAGCGACCACCCTATGTTCCTAAAAATGATAATTTGATCAGTAGATATGATCTATTTCACTCACTGCCACATTTTGATACTTATTTCTAGAACAAAAAGATTAGAGAAATTAAAATACAAGCGTGGAATCCAAATAACAAGATCACAAACCAAAACTTTATCTCCATAATGACTATCCAATATGATAACCAAGGTGATGATATATCTATATATATATATATATATGTATGTATGTATGTACGTATGTATGTATGTATGTACGTATGTACATATGTATGTATGTATGTCTGTATGTACGTATGTATGTATATATGTATGTATGTGTGTATGTCTGTATGTATGTATGTATGTTTGTGTGTATGTTTGTATGTATAAGGTGATAACCGACATTATAAAGAATGTTTGAAACCACTTAGCATAAACAATTAAATAGTGTAATTAATACTTAGTGGCCCCCCTGATTTATATGAATGTAAAGGTAAGCAAGCTATAATATGAATGTCATGTTTAATTTTGAAAAAGAAGAGGGGTGTTAAAATTTTAGCAATAACACTGGCGACCATGTTGGCTAGTTTCTTGAATTGAGAGGCTAGGCTACATAAAAATGGTTAAATTTTAACAAGCTCAAGAGTACAATGTAGGTTCATTGTTTCTTGAGTCGATCTGTGTGGACCCATGATAATTTTAAATCAAGGAATATAAGTCTCGGTGGATCAAAAGTGGAGAAGGGAATACAAGAGATAGGGAAGTGAGGGTTGGACAAGTTCAACATATAGAATCATCCTTCATGATTTTTAAAATTAAGTATGTTCTCTTTTACATTAAGTACATCAGAGATATTATATAAAGAGAATCTGAAAAACATATTCTATAACTGATCCAATTGAAAACTTCAATAAATCTTACCATCTAAGAAATCTGATTATATATTCACCTCCATCCAAATTCTTGAAATTAGCAAGTTAGGATATTAAATGATCATGACACCTTGTTAAGGCAATAAAAAAGAAAACAACCAAGAAAAGAAAACAAATCAAAAAGTGAAACCAAAGAAAAAAAGCTAAAAAAGAGACAAACAAATATATACATAAAATACAATCAATGATTCAATCATAGAAATGTTTTAAATGTTGTTCATTCACCGTGAATCTCAACCAATCACCATCTATTTCCCTTAAATGAAAGGCGTTATTAATAAGAACAAAATCAATTTGGTATGGACCTAACCACAAAGAATCAAATTTATGATGTTTCCCAAGGTTCTCTCGTGCTTTATCCCAACATAAAACTAAGTCTCCAACTTTAAATATTTTTGTGTTAACCTTTTTTCAAACAACCTTTTCAAAAAAATTTACGTTTTTTGAGTTTCTACAAAGCATTGATTCTTATTTGATCTCGAGGCCAACAATTCATCTAGATGCAATTTTAAATCATTTAAATCATCTATGCAAAAATTTAAGTGTGTGCTAAAGATATTTGAATTTCAATTGGCATAGTGGCTTCAAAACCATAGGCAAGCATAAAAGGTGAAAATCATGTACTTGACTTAACAGTTGTTCTATCAGCCCATAAAGCTTTTAAAAATTTAAGGTGTCAATTTCTTTTGTTGTCATTGACCAAATTTTTCATGATGTTGATTAGATTCTTATTCGTAGATTTAGCTTGACCATTACCTGTGGGTAATACTTCAATGCATGACTCAAAATAATGGATTACTTACTAAGGAAATTCAAATATTCTTTAGAAATGAACTGAGGACCATTGTCAGATATAATTTCCTAAGGTACTCCAAAGCGGGAGAAAAATTTATTTTCAAATAAAAGGACCACTTCACTAGCCACAAAACTCTTTAAAGCAACAAATTCAACACACTTTGTAAAATAATTAGTAGTTGTTAGAATGTGTCTATGACCAGTAGAAGAAAGGGGATGAATATTTAAAATAAAATCAATTCCCCATTTTGAGAAAGGTCTTTTGGGTATAACAGATTTAAAGGCATAACCAAGTAAATGTTCATGACCAACAAACATTTTACAAGGAGCACAAGACCTTACCCATTTATATGCATCTTTGAATAACGTAGGCCAATAGTAACCAACATGCAAAATTTTGTGAGTAGTTATTTTGGTATAAAAATGTATGCCACAAAAACCATCATGACAACTCATAAACACACATTTAGTTTGATCATGACTTAAACACCCCATGAGTATGCCATCATGATTTTTAAAAAACAAAAGATTCTCCAAAAGCACAAATTTAAGAGCTTGAAAGAGAAGTTCTCTACGTTATTTTTTATCTAATGACTCAAGACATGATTGGTTTTTAAAATAATAAACAAGATCGTGATACCAATCATCTTGGGATAACAAACAATCTGAATCACACATGTTGAAACCTATGTTAAATTTAGATGAAAACTCATTACTGTCATAGCTTGGAAATGAGGTACAATATGTAGGGCATCATCAACTGTCAAGATAACCACATTGATATTTGAATCAAAATTTTCAGCTAAATGTTTGGCGAGCTCATTTCCTTTGATGGTTTTGCATGTTTCTAGCTCTAGATCAAATTGTTGGATTTTGAAAATCCACTTGGCCAATCTTCCATCAATCATAGGTTGTTTAAGAAACTAAGCTAAAATGGGAATGTTAGAACGAACAATAATTTTATTTCCCATCAACAAGTACTTGTATTTCCCTAAGATTGAAACTAACGTGAAAATAAATTTTTCAATCAAAGGATACCTGATTTTAGCGTCTTTTAAGGTTTGACTGAAATAAGCAATGGGTTTTTCATTATTTGATTCAAAATATTGAGTTATGATAGCACCCATAGCTTTATCAGTAGAATTTAAATACAAGACGAAAGGTTGTGACAAATCAGGTTTAGCCAAGACATGTGCTGAAGCAATAGCGTTTTTAACATCAGCAAATGTAGAATCAACATGTGAATCCCATGTGAAACCATGATTCTTTTTCAACAAAATATGCAATGGGGCAGCCTTATCAGAAAAATCATATATGAATTTTCATACAAAATTGATTTTTCCAAAGAAAGAACGTAAAACCAGACTCATTTTTATGAGGATGCAGTTCTTGAATGGCTTTAACTCTTTCGAGGTCAATAGAAATAATTGTTTATGTGATGATGTGACCCAATAATTTTCCTTCAATAATGCCAAAAATAGATTTATGTAGGTTGAGAGATATACCATATTTACGGCAGCGAATAAAAATTTCTCTCAAATGATCCAAATGTTTCTTTCTTTTCCTAGAATACACAGTTAGATCATCTAGATAAACTTGAATTATAACCCCAATCAAATCATCAAAAGCAACATGCATTTCTCTTTGAAATGTGGCACCTACATTTATTAAACCGAAGGGCATACGATTAAAATCAAAGGTACCTTTCCGTGTAGTGAAAGTAGTTTTATGTCTATCTTCAGGATTTACAAAAATCTGATTATAACCAGATAACTTCATCCAGAAGAGACATCATTTCATACCGATGACCTTCTACAAAATTTGATCAATATTTCGAAAAGGGAAGTTTTCTTTGGTGCTTGCACAATTTAAATCTCTAAAATCAACATAGAGATGGATATCTCCATTTTTCTTTCGTACTAGCACCAAGTTAGCAACCCACTCAGAATATCTAACCGGAAAAATGACACCACCTTCTAACATCTTTTCAAGCTCCTTATTGATGGTGTCTTCCAACAAGGGGCTCACTCTTCTAGGCTTCTGAAGAACAAGTTTGATCCCAAGTTTAATAGGGATATCATGTTTTATAATCCTAGTATCATACCCTTTTAAGTCTTTATAGGACCAAGCCAAAACATCAATGAACTATTTCAGCAATTTAATGAAGGCTTCTTTTTCTCTAGGAGTCAAGCAAGCACCTAAATAGACGTATTTTGTTCTTCCTCAGTACCAAGATTCACAACTATTGTTTCCCCAATAATTCTCCTAGAGGGTTCAATAGAAGAAAAAATTTAGGTTGATCATGAGGAGAAAACATAGATTCTAAACTTACTGATCAACAAGCATTTTATTGCTTGAGAGTTGCAAATAATCACCACAATTCAGCACATAATCATCTAAATCAAAGTAATTTCCTTTCAAAAAGTATCAATATGTTCATCACAAGAGAAAACAAGCCAATTAGTTTCTAAATCAGGTATCATAGGCCTATAAAATTCCTTTAAAATACAAATTAACTGTCCGAAAAATTAGGATTTGAAGCAAACATAACTAATTTATCAGCCCTAGAATTGAACTCTCGAAAGATGTGATTAATATTAAATGCTTCAAATTGTTCAATAAAAGACCAAAATTTCGAGTATAATGATGAAGCCTAGTCTGATTTGTTTTATAAATCTTTTTGACCTGTCTAATAACCAGCTTCGAATCTCAAAAACAGAAAGAAAATTTAAAAAAAAATCATACTTAAGGCTTGTTGTAGGCCTAAACATAAAGCTTCAAATTCAGTTGTATTGTTTGTTGCTTCAAATGCCAACTGAAAAGCGTAATTAAATTGTCTTCCTGTGGGTGACTTAATGACTACTCCAACACCATTTCCAAATTGAGAACTAGCTCCATCAAAACACATTTTCCAAATATCATCAGAAGGTAATAATCTGGCATGTTGGTAATCTTCATCATCAAAAGCATTAATTTCTAAATTATTTAAACCATAAGTTCCCATACCAGTTTCTACAAATGCAACAGATGATGTAGTTCCTTCAATTGGTGTTCCTGACCATTCTTCCCTTTGAATGAATGCTATGGAATTTCCTATTGGTGCCCAAGTGAGATCCTTTCCAACAAAATCACTTGTGGCTTGAGACCAATCTCTTCTAAGTAACATAGCATAATCAGAAAATATATCTAAGATATACACATTTCCAATAAATCTAACTCTTTCATCTTGTGCTATCTTAATCACTATGTCCCTAAACTTACCACAACATTTGGTTTGACGAGAATCAAAACCGGTCAGCTTTTTGTTGTCATGTTCATATGGAATACCCAATTGGTCAACAATGGATTTGGGCATAATGTTCTTCAAAGCACCTGTATCTAATATGCAATTATGTATGATTTTATTTTGAATTTTAACTATCACATAGAAAGGTGGAATGTAATCAGGTGTAGAATTAGATTGACTCATTACTTGATATTCATCATGATCAAATTCACTTTTAGAATTATCTTCTTGGACAACTACTAATGATTTAGATTCAGATCTATTTTTGTGAGCAAATTCCAATTTTTCAAACTTTCCAGGCAATCCAAGACTCTCAAACATATTCATATTTCTCCTAGATTTCTTCATATCAACCACAATATCATACCCAGAAGTAAATATAGAAGATTTAGTAAATGATTTACCTTTATAAGGTTGATATTGTGCATTATTTAAACCAGATGGAACATCATCTAAAATGGGTTTAGTTGATTTCTCTGTTGTTTTTCTTTGTCAAAGTGATCATATTTATGTTTCCCTTTATCATTATCAGTTGTTTTACCTTTTTACCATCATTTTTAGTATAGTATTTTGACCGAGTTTGTACTTGCATTTATGTCAAAGTCAACAAAACTACACATTTCTGAAACAAACTTTCCTTTGATGAATTTCCTAACTTTCTCAAAGCAACTTTACATGTGTCAGGGTCATGTTCTAACTCACAAACTCCATAATACATCTCTTTGGGTTCAATTTTGACTTTACCTGGTTCATTCTTTACCTTAGTAGATCCTGTGGATGTGTTTTTTGAGGATAAAGGTTGATCATTTAATTGTCTTTTAACGGCGACCAACTCATTTCCTAAATTCTGAATGGCATTCAAAATCTCTGTATTTTTAGCAGAAGAGTTAGATGATGATCTATCTTTAAAACCAATTCTCTTCAACTTCTTTTCATACTGCAAACAAAAAGTAAGAGTTTCCTCAAAGTCATAGATTTCCTTATCTTCTAGCAAAAGTCTATACTTGGGTGGTAAAGCATTGCAATAATATAACCTTGCTAGATTTTTGAAGGTCTCACCTTAGGAGGTATCTTTTGTCTCAATTTAGTGAAATAAATAGTAAAGTGATAAATAGTTTCACCTGGGATCCATAGTCATGTTAGCAAGTTTATTTACTAGCTCAAATTTGTCTTTTCCTTCCCAAAATAGTCTTCCAACCAATCTTCTACATCGACCATTTTTCATACATTTTGAAGGTAAACTAATAATGGCTTTATAAGCTCCTCCTTCAAGATTTTGAGAGAAAATCCTCAAAGAATCTCTCTCATTGATTAATCCTATGGCAGCACATTAATTTAAATCTAAATGATCTTCCTAAGATGAGCCATACTCACTAGAGAACTTGGGTTGTTGGATACTCTTTAATTACAAGTAACTTTGGAGGATTTCTTCTAATATCAATTGGATTTCCTTTAAGCCAAGGGTTGAGATTATCTTCTTCATTTTCAGATGCCTCATTATTAGTGACATTTTCCCTATTATGATCAAGCCCATGAATTTGAAATCTGCAAACCAAATTAAATTGCAAAAACAAGGCGGAGCTTGCTGTGATTTTTATTAATATAAAATGAAGCATTACAATCAAAAGAGAGAGCTGCAATATTTATAGATATTGGATAGCTTTTATCTCTTCCACAATACATGGAACAAATATCCTAAACAAAGCAAAATAGCATATTTCCCTAAAAATCTTCTATAGGAAATCATCCGAGAACAATATTCTAACTAAAGAACATCCTCCACAATCTAAGGGATGATAACAACACACTAACAACTAAGATAACTAAAGTAATTAAATAATTACTTTATTACGATTACACATTAATCTACATATAGTGAATTAAGTGTTAGATTATTTCTAACATTCCCCCCTTAATTCATCATACTCTGAAGTGAACATGAGAGAAATACTCTGAATGCCTCAAATTTAGGACGTGCAAGATATTTTGTGAAGATATCTACACACCGATGTTAAATCACGAGCAATGTTGAAGCTGAATGTTGTTGTTTTGAACATGTTCACAAATAAAATGTACCTGAACCTCAATGTGTTTGGTGTGTTCTTGAAAAAATGGATTTTGAACAAGTTTTATTACTCCTTCATTGTCTACATGTAGGATTGTCGATGATCCTGTGGAATTCCCAATCCTTCAAGTATCCGTCTGAGCCAAATCACTTCACTGAGACGGCTCTTGCCGCGTGATATCTCGCTTCGTGGAAGACCTTGAAACACAATTTTGTTTCTTGCTCCCCCATGAAATAGGTCTAGATCCCAAAAAGAACACAAATCCTGAAGTGGACTTCCTGTCATCAACATTCCTTGCATGATCTGAATCAGATATCCTGTCAAGAAGAAGTTATCATTCTTCTTGTATTCTAGGCCAAAGTCCATGGTTCCTCTGATGTATCTCAGTACCCTCTTTGCTACTTTCCAGTGACAAACCCTTGGTTCTTGAATAAATTGAGAAAGATAACTAACTGCATAGCTGATATCTGGCCTAGAATAAGTTAATTAAATGAGACTCCCAATCAATTGTCGATAAAGAGTAATATTTACTTGTTCGATGGATCTATGTGTGACATTGAAGCCTTGTCTCCATAGGTGTAGCCATTGGTATACTATCCATCATTCTAAATTTCTTGAGCATTGTCTTGACATATTTTAGTTGAGTAACAAAGATGTGATTTTCCTTTTTCCATACTTCAAGTCCAAGACAATAATGAAGAAGCCCGAGATCTGTCATGTCGAATGATCGATTTAGATCTTCCTTAGTTGTTTCAATCATCTTCACTGAACTTCCAGTGATGACTAGATCATCGACATATACTACTATGATCACTATCTCCCCCCCTTGCTTTTTGAGATAGAGATTAGGATCATATGGACTTATTTTGAATCCATGTTTGATGAGATGCTCATCAATCTTTATGTACCATGCCCTGGGAGCCTGTTTGAGACCGTACAGTGACTTTATGAGTCTACATACCTTTCCTTCTTTACCTGGTATGACAAAACCTTCTGGTTGAGTCATGTAGACTTCTTCCTGTAAATCCCCATTGAGAAATGCACTTTTTACATCCATTTGATGAACTTTCCAACCAAATTGTGTAGCTAGAGAAAATATCATCCTGATTGTTTTGATCTTAGCTGTTGGTGCGAATGTTTCTTCATAATCAATGCCTTCTTTTTGTGCATAACCCTTAGCTACCAATCTTGCCTTGTATTTATCAATGCTTCCATCTGATTTGTACTTTGTTTTAAATATCCATTTGCAACCTATTGCCTTCTTCCCTGATGGAAGATCTGAAAGTTGCCAAGTATTATTTTTCATCAAAGAGTTGAATTCTGAATTCATAGCATCTGACCAAGGTTTTGACTGTTTGGCATCCTGAACTATAGTGGGCTCACTTGATTCAATTACTGTACTCATCAAGGCTAAGTTTACCTCATTTTGAGCCATACTATGAGTTCTTGGTCCTGAAGTGGATGTGTTAGGATCACTATCCAACTTAGCATCTCGAATTAGATTAGTATACCACTTAGGCATACATTTAGCTATTCCTATAGATGGAGGAGTTGAATTATCCTCATCATCATTATCTTCATCAAGAAAATCTTCTATTTTCTTAGTAGGATTTTTTTGTGATTTTATGGAAGGAGCATCTGCTTCTTTATTCTCAAAAAACTCAACATCTCTACTTGTAAAATTTTTTCTTGTTTTTGGATCCATTAATTTGTATCCCAACGCTTCATCACTATATCCCAAGAATATAAGTTGTTCTGATTTCATATCAAGTTTAGTTCTCTTTTTCTTAGGAATGTGCATACTTGCCTTGCATCCAAAAAATCTAAGGTTTTTTATAGATGGTTTATCCCCTGACCAAGCTTCCTGTGGTGTTATTCCATCAAGTGTGGAAGTGGGAACTCTATTCAGCAGATAAACTATTGTTTTTACTACTTCTGCCCAATATGTTTTACTCAAGCCTGAATCATCGATCATACACCTTACCATATCCATTATAGTTTTGTTTCTTCTCTCAACTACACCATTTTTTTGTGGTGTATATGGAGGTGCCATTTACCGATGAATTCCATGTGTTTCCAAAAAATATTTGAAATCATTACTGGTGTATTCACCCCCTCGATCTGAGAGGAGTGTTTTTATTTTCTTACCAATTGCATTTTCACAAGCTACTTTTAATTTCTTGAAAGTTTCAAAGGCTTGGTCTTTGGTGTGAATGCAATATACCCACATTTTTCATGAGTAATCATCAACAAAGAGCATAAAATATTAAAACCCTGAATGACTAGGTCTCATAGGTCCACATAGATCGGTATGCACCAGATCAAGTTTACCACAGGCCCTGAATGTACTACTTTTCTGAAAAGAAGCTCTATGTTGTTTTCCTGCCAAACAATTTGTACACTTGTCTGTATTCTTCTTGAAATTTGGCAGTCCTCTTACCATGTTATTTTTTCAAAGTGTTTCAAGATAGCCAAAACTTACATGGCCAAATCTTCGATGCCACAATTGTGTTGATGATGTATCCTTAGCTACAAGGGCCTAATTTTTGGTTTGAACAAAATCCAACTGAAACATACGACCCACACCAGAAGCTCGTGCAACAATGTTGGAGTTTTTAGACTTATCTTTGATTAAACACATCTTCTTTCCATCTATACAATCAAAATCCACTTTTAAGTTGTGCTCCAAAAGCTGACTTACTGAAAGTAGATTCTTTGTCAATCCAGGAACATATAGAACATCTCTTATTGTGCACTTTCTTGATCCAAGAGGTAAGGAGATGTTTCCAATTCCTTGTACTTTGTACGATGAATCATCACCCAACAAAACAGAGTCTTTGTTAGGTGTATTCTTTAACTCTAAGAACCAATCATTTCTCCCGGTCATATGTCTTGTTGCTCCTGAGTCAACATACCAAATTGCCTATGGTGAATTGATTTCTTGAGTTGATTGTGTAGAAAATAGGAAGTCCTCATCTGGTGAGTTATCTTCCTCTTCAACAATGTTGTCGTGCTGCGGTGTTTTCTTTTTCCAGTTACTTTTCCTTTGTCCTTGTTGTTTGTTTTGATAACCCTGACTAGATTGTTGAAAATTTGGCTTCTTTCCACTAGATGAACCCTTCTGAAATGTGTTATACCAACAATATTTTAAGTCATGTCCTTTTCTACCACAAATATGACACTGCTTTTGCTGAGTGTTCCCTTGATTATTCTGTTGAGAATGTTGCTTGTGTTGCTTACCAGTTGTATGAATCTATTTCTTTCCCTTATGGAATGAAGAGAGGGCTTGTTCCTCATCTTCTATAGGTTTGTTCATGGACTCTTCCTGTTGTAACATGTTCACTAACTCTTCAAAAGTTGTAGCTGGACCCATAATGTTATGAGTTGTGACAAATATTTTGTATGAGGCTGGTAAATCTCTCAATACAATAGGGACAAGAGATTCATTAGTGACCTCTTCTTTCAAATCTTGGACAGATGATCTCAATATAGCAACATGATTTAGAAAACCTTCAATAGACTCATTAGACTTGATTTTGAGACAATGAAGTTGTGTTTGTAATTACAAAATAGCATTTTGTTTTTAGCTTCGTATATAGTTGCTAGTTTATCCCATGCTTCTTTTGTAGTTGTCGCTTGACAAATATGAGGTTGTACATCATCAGTTACGCCAAACAGAATTATAAGTTTTGCCTTTTGATTAGCATGATCAAACACACGTTGTTGAGCAATATCATTTTCTGGTCTCGTTATCGAGCCATCAACTACACCAATTATGTCCTCAAATTCAAGTTGAGTTTTAATTTTCATTTTCCATGCAACATAATTATCTCCTCATAGGAGTTGTGAATCGGGAAAAAGAATTTGGGTGCATTGTTAGCCATTTGTGCACGAAAGAAAAGAGAGATAGAGAATCAAACACGAAACAAATCCCCCCTCAAATCAGTACACACCCCCCAAAAAAATTTGATTGTGTGGGATCCTTTTTGGCTTTTTACAATGGTTTTTTGACACTATTGGCCTTTTTACAAATATCTTATAAATAGAAAAAAAGAATTGTACCCCCTTTTTGTTTACGAAAAATTAATATTTTCACAATTTTTTAAATTTGTGGGCACTTTGGCCTCTTTTCCCTTACAAATTTAGTTTTGGGGTCTTTGGCCTCTTTGATCTGGACCAAAGCGTAGAGCTCGAAAAAACATATACTTTAAAAAAATGATTTAGGGCTTACTTGGCATGTTTTCTTATCCTTTTACCTTGTTTTTACCGACGCTTTGGAGAATCCGCCACCGCCAATCTCAGTTGAGCTTTAAAACACATATTTTCCTAGTTTTCAGTGCTCTCCCTATGGCATTGAGTTCACAGTTGGACGGTTTGATTTCTTGCTTCTCCAATGACTGCTCCAGCTGCTCCAACCAATGTGTGTGTGGTTTGTGTGTGGCTCTGTTCAGGTCTGCAACTTTTGAACGACAGTATTTTACATTGGGACGATGGTCGGAGTGCTCTGATGGACTGTTCGAGATGGCTACTCCTCCCTCGACTGCTCCAATATGCTATGGACAGGGTTGAATCCTTCTACGGTCTGAATGATGGCTCTGTATTTTCTCACAGACTCTGCTCGATGCCTGGTGGAATGTCCCGAATCTGCCCTGTTTTGGATCTAAACACAGGACTTGATAATATTGGTGCCTCCAGATTTGGGGGCCCACTAGAATTAGAAGATTCTAATGTGGGGTCTCTTGAAAACAATAATGGAGTTGGGAGGTGCATCCAGGTGTTCTGGCCTGTGATTGCCCTTCCAAAATTTTTTTTTTTTTACTCTTGTTGCTTCTACTACTACCGGGTGTGTGGAGTAGGGGCAGGGGCTGTGAAGAGGCTGGGGGCATCTATGGCTCCTCCTGGCTCAGGCTTCTAGTCCTCCTTCCTCAAATCTTCTAACACTTCCTCAAAGCAATTATCTACAGCTTTAACTCACCCGCTTGTACCAAATGAAATCTGCAAACC
The DNA here is from genome assembly GCA_018340775.1 of Taxus wallichiana var. yunnanensis. Lineage (NCBI taxonomy): Eukaryota > Viridiplantae > Streptophyta > Pinopsida > Cupressales > Taxaceae > Taxus > Taxus wallichiana. The sequence goes on from CM031239.1 coordinate 43,344,498, forward strand.
AGATTAAATTACAAAAACAAGGCAAAGCTTGCTGTGATTTTTATTAATATAAAATGAAGCATTACAATCAAAAGAGAGAGCTGCAATATTTATAGATATTGGAAAGCTTCTATCTCTTCCACAATACATGGAACAAATCTCCTAAATAAAGAAAAATAGCATATTTCCCTAAAAAGCTTCTACAAGAAATCATCCAAGAACAATATTCTAACTAAAGAACATCCTCCACAATCTAAGGGATGATAACAACACAATAAAAAATAAGCTAACTAAAGTAATTAAATAATTAATTTATTACAATTACACATTAATCCACATATGGTGAATTAAGTGTTAGATTATTTCTAGCAAAATTATGTTTCTATTTCGGTTACGATTAGGACTAGGACCTCTTTCTCTATCTTCTTCATTTCTACCAAATTCTTTAGCCATTGCAAAGAAATAAAAATCATACAAACGCAAGAATCAAAAATCAATCTAATAAAAATGTTTCAACGTTTTATTGTTATTCACAACATCTAAAGGTAAAACTTTAGATTTATTTTCAGATTTCAAGTGGTTCTCTTTCATGTTTGATTTTTTTATTTACAATATCACGTTGAGTTTGAATATTAAACCTTGCAATCCTTTGAATTTCAAGGGCTATATCCTCTTCAACGTTAAGGACTTTGTTGCCTTATGAAAGTTGTGCAACTGTGGCTGTAAAATCCCAAACAACAGTCCTCATGTCAGATTTAACGTCTAATTGAGTGTTTCTAATAAGTAAACTAACCTGGTTAAGAGGTGCAAAACCTCTAATGGTCATTGATGAAATTCAAGAGTAGATAGTTATAAGAAATACACTCTGTAATAAATTAGAGATAAGACGCGGATAGTTACAAGAATTCCACTTAGAGTTAAGAAATACAAACTCCTAGTAAAGTCACCAAATTTTTTGTTGATAAAAACTAGATCAACAACCAATCAACCCTTTCGCCTAATGCAAAATTTCAAGATGGAATCATACTAGTTTAATCGTAGTTTTACTTAATATTTTTCTTAAGCATGGGTAGTTTAATATAGGCTAAATAATTATTCAACCTAAGATTTGGGTAAATTCTATTTCGACAAGTAAATGGAATATACATACATCAATAGAAAATGAAAGAAAACACACCCAAAGACTCAACAAAAAGAGATTACCAACCATAAAGATTAATAACAATAATAAAGCCTTTATTTATGCATTTATATCTTTCAAATACAATTGATCACTCTTATATCAAATTGATTTACTTATATCAAAATAAATATTATCAACCTTTATCTCGACAAAGTGAAACCTATAGACAAGGTAACCTCTTGAAAAGGTGAAAATGAGTGATATTATAACCTTCACTTCTCTATTATTTCAAATATCGTAATGATCTCATAAACAAAAACATCAAACAAATACAAAGGAAAAAATAACATATAGACATATTTACATATTTTATGAATAAAAATGATTTAATATAAACATGATGACGAAAAATAGATTTTACATTAATTAAATGATGTACAATGAACGCTAAAACAACACCTTAACAAGATCATGATCAAATATTAGAGCCAACATGGCCACAAATTACATTCATTTGAGATAGAAGTGAAGACATCATCAAGCTTGCTCTGGATATACAGACAAAATCTACAATTAGTTAGATCAAGAATACATAATATTTAATCAAATAATCAGAATAATAATATCAAAATTGGATATACCTGTTGTATTTGAAACTCACACTCAAACCTCAAAACAATGTTGTCATAATTCCTGTAAGATCACTTGCCTCAGAAATGCATTGCACAAAATTAAATTTTAGAATGAATAACTTTCAAATAGTTGTAAAATACCTAGTTATTTCATCCTTTGTAATTGAATCCTCCATGTCCTTTTATAACATCCTCAAGAATGGAATCGGTTATAACCGATTTGTTTTATTTTAATGATTTAAATAAAGGATGTTTTAAAGTTTTATAAAAATAAAATTTCACTTTATAAACTTAAGTGACATTATATATAAATTTAAAAGAAAGGACATGGGATTTTTAATTTTTGACTTCATAATAAAATGAATGACATGTATAATATTAAAACATGGGCCACATAGGTATTTCATACACTAATCAAAAGTAAACACAATCCATACTAAAATTCGTCATTCAAATAACTAACACCTCATTAAGATATCATAGCCAATCATATACCATAACTCCATATATTCATTAATATATCATCGTCATTAAGTTCTCAAATATATCTCAAAATGTTAAACATCATATAACAAAAATATGAGAATGTATCCAAATATCAAATGTATCCAGTCAATTATATAAAATTAAAGTATGATTAATCAATCATCTACTCTCAAATCTAATAGTGGCCTCCCCTGTCTCAATGACCATATCCACATGCTCATACGGCTCAACAAGAATGTTGGGAATTTAGGATTTGTGAAATAGTGTTATAATTCAATAACAAAACCAATCATGCACACAAGATCTAAACAATTCCCCAAAATCTACAAAGAGTGGAGGTATAAAGTAGAATAATCCAAATAAAAAAAAAGTACACACATAACATAGCATGTACCATGGTTCCACCCAATGTGGGCTATGTCCAATAAATATAAAGATCTCATATATATAATAAACAATAGTACAAACCAACTCTTCAATACAAGAGTACAATACATATCTCCAAGAGTATCTCCTCTCCTCCGTATCTTTAAATGGATCTACATGAGTGCATTATAATCGTTCCTCTAAACACTACCGGATCTCACATACCATGAAATACTACATCTCCCATTGTGCAACCAAGCTCTCCTGTGAATCTGCAAACAAGACCTCTCACATGGGTCTACCAATGTGCAACCATAACTCTACACCAAGAAGTAAGTCTCTCCTCCACCTCTGCATCTTCCACTGTGCAAACAAGAAGACAACCTCCTCTACAATACTAGATCTCTATGGATCAACAATACAACATGATCTCATGGATCTACAATACAAGATATCACAACAACTTGTGGATATTCAATACAAGATCTCACAACAACCTATGGATCTTCAATACAAGATCTCACAACAACATGTGGATCTACAAGATGAAATACTATGTGCTTTGCATACTATGCAAGCCATTACATTGAGACAAGACAATAAAAAGGAAATACATTAGAATACATAATACTTTTCTCACCTTTCGGTTGTACCTACTATTTCCTTCGTCTAACTTCTCTCCATTGAAGCTCTATCTTCATACAACCTTTGTATTCTTTTTCTTCTTCTTCATCTTCAACCAAGGAGAATTAACATTCTTCCTTTATCCTTATGTTCTAACCCTAGTTTTCTAGCTTATATAAGCTTAGAAAAACTTAGGGCACCTTAGCTATGTATTTACAACCTTTAGATCACCTTTATAATCAAATGTTAGATCAAATCTCACGTATAAAATAAAAACATAAACATATAAGTAACCGGTGTCTATTCATTGATCAAGTTCGGTTCACTGATGTTGACCAAAGTGTCGTTTCATGACCAATGTTGGTTCCTCCTAGGTGACCAATGTTTATTATCCAACCGACAATGGTTATTTTGTAAACCTTTAAATCTTAATGCATGCCTTTGTGAAGCAATTTAGCTACACAACCCATAAAACTCCCACTTGGAGGTAAATTATTAAACCTATACATGTACCTATACATCACCATCCTCTACATATTGTGAAGACCATATATTATTTAAATCAACAATTATCTCAAATGAAATCAGGAAGATTAAACCATCTTCTAAAACCAAGAAGATAAACCATGACTTACCAAATACATGCACGGAGCTGCAACTGATCTCGTGATACACGAGCTACCCATACATCAAGCTCCCACTAAATCATAACTCCAAGCCTCTCATGAAAATAATCCACCATGACTAACACACCTGCAAGATCTCCCACTCAAACTAAAATACGAGCTTCAACTACAATCAAGTCATACCTATAAAATCAACCATGTTCTCCAACCATCTATCCATGTCTCCATGCTACTACCAATACAACTGACCAAAGATAAGTCAAACTTGAATAATCGTAAGCAATAAAAAAAGATCCTAAGTAAGATAACCCAAATGATATCTACATGCAACAAGTGGGTGATCAATCCACAACACCTTCATAACTCAAAGAATCCAAACACTACATTCTCAGTAAATCTAGCTCTACATAAATAACTTACATTTCCAAGACAACCATCTATAGAATATATATCATGGAGTAACATAGTAATAAGAGTAAATACAAACATCCCCTACTCATCCTCAAAGGGAATCTAAAGCATTCTCATGCACATCCATGTGCAAAACAAATATCTACATCATCATAGATGCATAAAATAGAATCTATCCATGTGTATAAACTCACCATATACATCCATCCATATCATCAGGCTCTCCAGAAGCTCCAAGTCTCTCACAAACTAACTCTAAAGCCACATATGAATCATGTGCTTCATCAATATAAACAAAAAACAACCGTGTTAAACCATGTTACTAAAAATAGTGCAAATTCCAGCAAACATGTCATCAACATACTTTGCACAACCATCCAAGATGAAAGCAAACAAGGGAAACATCAATAAGATGTAAATATACATTGTTGTCACACTTTAACCTGTAACAAACAAATTTTCCTTCTTTACCCTTCAATGTCAATAACATTTCTCTCTCTTCTTAACCTAGTTGAACAACCATCAACTGCAATCCCATAAGGATATCCAGGCACTATAAATAAAACTAGAAGTGACATCATCATGCAATAAACTCAAAATACCTACAAAATTGTGACTGTCCTCCAAAACAACTTGTGCCTCATGCCACACAAAAATGTAGCATAATCCTCTCACTCCACATGTGCATATATGTCCAACTTGCAATTCCAAAAACCATGGCTTGCTCCCACTTAACATGAACTCCCTACACTTCCTCTAATAACAATCTCAAAATCTCCAATATATATCAGTGAGAAATAAGATCAGATGAAAGAAATATAAACATAATTCCCTTCTTAACAAAGAATACTTCTACATCACAGAATTTTTGACTTCTTGTGAAGTAGGTGAATCACCTTATTTTCATCCATGTGTACTAACATCTCTCGTTGCCTGCAATTGTGTCTAATCGTGACTTTTCATTGAGGATCTCATCCTTAGACTAGATACCCTTGTCCTCAAGATTCCAACACATCCCAGAAATAAAAGTCAAACACACTAAATATCCATGGTGCATGTTTTTGTTGGGGTTAGCACACCGGTTGTAGAGATAATCTATCGAGATCTAAGCATACATGTAAATAAAAGTGTATATTCTACCGAGAATAAATGTATAGAACAAGAGACATAAATGAACACCAAATTTAACGTGGTTCACCCAAAGTGTGAGCTACGTCCACCATGAAACGAGCCAATCTATTATCCAAAGCTTTAAAAATATATACAATTGAAGATTTACAATCTTCCACACCTCTTAGATTTACGTTACTTTCTTTCACTCAAGCTTTTGCTTCTTCTCCAATAATTCTCTCTCACAATAATCATCAACTTTTACAAGTTCTTCTTAATTCTTACTTCTAAACCCTATCTTTCATGCTTATATGGGCATATATAAACTTAGGGAACTTAGCCATGCAATTAAAAAAATTAGATCTGCTTTAATACTAAAAATAGATCTAATTCTCGAGAGGTAAATAAAACACTCCCTCCCGCAGTGTAACCGATGTCCTGCAGTAGCCCTAAGCGATCTCGGTTCCTCCTTGCATGACTGATGTAGGTCATAGGTGATTGATTATGGTCCATCCATAACTAATGACTGTTCATTGTGTTTTCCAGCAAGTTTCATATTACATACTAATCTAAAGTAATTGAGCTCCACAACTCAACAATCTCCCACTTGGAGATTAATTATTACACCATACCAATACAACATCATTCTTGGATCCTTCCTTAGCTTTGTTTCTTCCTCTTCAAGTCTCAAACTCAAAGACCAACAGAAGTGGAGTGTAGCTCCAACTTATCCTTTATTAATGGCTTCATTATTATATCCGTAGGGTTCTCACTTGTATGAATCTTTTCCAGATTCAACTTCCCATCCTCCAATACCGCCGTATGATGAAGTGATACTTCAACCGAATGTATTTTGTTCTCGAATGAAACGTTGAGTTCTTTTCCAAATGAAATGCACTTTGATGCATCACTTGAACACTTTGTAATGATCTCACTCCTTTCCCAACTCTTCCATGGACCTACACATCCATATCATCTCCTTGCTAGACTTTGTAGTTGCAACATACTCTGCCTCTGTAGTAGACAAAGCTACAACCTTCTACAATCTTAAAATCTAGCTAACTGTCATCCCACCTACTGTGAAAATATATCCAGTAGTGCTCCTCCTACCATCCAAATCTCCAGCCATATTTGAATCAACATAGCCACATAATGAAATATCTGAACCTCCATAGCATAATTGCATGCTAGATGTCCCTTTCAAATACCTAAGTATACATTGGATATCTTTCCAATGCTCTTTACCTGGATTAGCCATATATCTATTCACAACTCTCACTTCTTGTGCAATATTTGGTCCTGCAGTGTACAGACCATAACATACATGAGACTCCCAACCGCTGAAGCATATGGTACTCATGTCATGTATCTGAACTCCTCATGTGATGATGAGCACTAATCTTTTCTCGATTTGAAGTTTCCATCCATAGGTCTACTAACAGGTTTTGCATTCTCGCATCTTGAACCTTTCTAACACCCTATAGATATAATCATCCCGAGACAAATACAATTTCTTGTTCTTCATGTCTCTATGTATTTGTATGCCAAGGATTATTTTTACGAGATCCTAAAACCTTAATATCAAATGTGTGAGCTAGCTTTCCCTTAAGCTCACCAATGTCCCGCATAATAGATCCTAAAATAAGCATATTATCCACATACAAGTAACAAAATAATATAGCTCCCATTTTCAAACTTCTTGAAATAAACACAATGGTCAAATTCACATCTCAAGTAACCATGCTCATGCATAGAACTATCAAATATCATGTACTGTTATCCAAAATGAGCCCCTGCTTATTTTGGCTAACTTCCTTCATTCTTTCCTTCCTTGTGCTTCAACTTAAATTTTCACACATTGTAAGCACTCAAAATATTCTAGAAATGGCTTCATCAAATAGGATTTTTCTTCCCCTTTCCTAGAAAGGTAAAGAATTCCTCCTAACTCCTTGTATTTTTTGAGTTATGGCTCAGCGGAGTTTGGAGGGGAAATTTTCCTAGGTGGGCCCATGGAGCTAAGTTGGAATTTTTGCCAAGGAGATTTGGCAGACTAGCGAAGTGATGGGAAACTTTTAGCACTTAGGCATTTTTTTCAAAATGCTCAAAGTCAAATTTTAGCCACAGGCCTGAAGGAGGAACAAAGCACATTTACAGGGCCGGGAGAAAATTTTTCCACTTAGCCTTTTTGGGAAAAAGGGTTAAAGTTGAGAATTGGCCCACGATCCGGAAAAGGAAAATGGTCAAGGCTCCACACTACTCGGGATGTGCCACGTGTCAAGGAGGAATGGTGGGGGCAGAAAGACTTTAAAGTTTTTGGATCTTTTGTCAAAATTTCTCAAAGGAAAAAAATAGAAGCACATCCCCACCAAGAAATCAAAAGATGCCATGTGTCCACTCATCGGCGGGAATCGGGGTGTCGGGAGGATTTAGGCATTTTTTCCAAAGTTACGAAAACACAAAAGGAAAGAATGGGTCGCATCTCCTCAACCAATTAGAAAGTGACACGTGTCATCAGAGAGACGGAGGCGCGGAGATTTTTTGGGAAAATTTCCCAATTTGAAAAAAATAGGGAAAAAGGTTAAGTTTTGCCCCGCGAACCAAATTTTTGCCATTTTTTCCCTAAATTTTCAAATGGCTATATCTTTCGCACCAGAGTTTGGATTTTCATGATTTTGATATCATTATAAAATTATTGAAATCCTCTACATGATGGATGCTTCAATTTTAAATTTTGATGTAGTTTTGCAGGGGGAAATGGGAAAACATTTCTAGCATGGAAAAATTGTAGAAAATGACCCCAACCACCAAAATTAATGAAGTATGGGCCTCTTTCTTGCTCTGCGAAGCAATGTATGATGAAGTATGGGATTTTTCATGGAAACCCATCATTTTTTAGGCTAATTAGATGGATCTTGTCAGTGGTTGGAGTTTTAAAATCAATTTTCCTACATTTTCTCATTTTCTTCATTTTGTTCGAGCATAAAGAACCAATTTTGGCTCATTTGTAAGGGTTGTTCATCCTTCTTCTCTGCCTCTCCCTTCTTTTCTTCGCTAGGGTTGAAAATGGAGTTTGAACCTCCTCCCCTGCTCTATAATGGTGTTTTCACCTCTTACTCATGAAATGATGCACTGTGTAAACTCTAAGCAATAAAAAACGTGTTTTTGTGAGGCATTTGTTCATCCTTGGCTCGTTTTCTTTGTTGTTTTCCTTACCTCTCTTCATTACATGGTATTTTTGCATGTTTGGATGTTCATTACAGGTTTTGGAGCTATGTTCATGGAGTTTTGGAACATTTTCTATGTGAAATCCATCTTTGGTCTGTGATGCACTTGTCCATCCTCTCCATTGCTCACCTCTCTTTGTTTCCATGGTAGTTTTGATAGATGATCAACACTTTCCTTCTCTGGTGTATCACCATTTTAGTGTAGGCTCTGTTTTTCCTTGTTTTCTTCCTCTCCTTGTCTCCTTGGAAGTTAGATTAGGTTAGATTAGCTTGCATTCACTGGAATAGCTTGTGGCAGGTAGTTTAGGAAGAGGAACCAGCCTTCTCTGGAGAGCTTTCCCCATTTATAAAGGTCTCACACTTTGGGAAAGCTCAATGGTGTGCAATCACACCAAATGACTTTACCTTAGAAAAGTAGATCCATAGCTCATTTGGGGGTGGTGTAAATTTTCACTAGCAGTACCATTTCCTTGGAACTTGCTTGAGCCCATATAGTCTCTTTTTCAACATGTACACTAATTTCTCCTTACCCTTGACTTTATACCCAAGTGGCTACTGCATATAAATCTCTTCATCCAAATCACCATGAAGAAAATTTGTCTTCACATCTATTTTCTCTAAATGCAAATCCTCTACTACAACTAAACTCAATACAATATGAATAGAAGTCATCTTTACAACAGGAGAAAATATTTCACCAAAGTCAATACCTACTTTCTGTGTAAATCCCTTTACTACAAACCTTTCCTTGTACCTTTTTTGTCTACCTTATTCTTCCTTGATTTTGTAAGCGCACTTGTTCTGCAATGTCCTCTTACCTACTGGCAACTTAACCAAATCCCAAGTCTATTTCTATTCCAAGGAGTCCATCTCCTCATCCATGCCATGCTCCCACTAGACGTGGGTCTTATCATGCATTGCTTCTTCAAAACTTTATGGTTCACCATTATCAGTCAATAATAAATAAAATAGAGAAGATGTAAATCTTTATGGAGGTTTACTTACCCTTTGTGACCTTATCACATGAGTTTGGGGTATTCGAGGCTCAATCTGGACCTCCTGGAAATTTGTATCTAAATATGTCGTGACCGATGCGGTCACCACGTAATCGACGTCGATTCGCTAACCAATTTCAGTTTTGATCTTCTCAGAATCGATAGGTTCTCTTGACCAATTTCGGTCGTGGTTTAACCGAGACAAATTCTTGTGTGACCCTGTAGGTATTACTTTTAAATATGAGAGTTCATTTTTATTCACAAACTTCTCAACCGATTCATCCTTATGTACCAAAATTTGATCCATGTACATTATCTTTTCATTCCATTCAATATCACGACTCCTAATAATTTTAGAATTCTCTAAATCCCAAAAATAGAAGCTGAAATCACCATATCCATAACCAATGAAAGTGAATCTCTTGGATTTTGAATCCAACTTTTTCCTATTTTCCTTATCAATATGCACAAAAGCTTCTGAACTAAAAAGTTTAAGAAAATAAATATCTACCTCTTTTTCGGTCCATGCTTCCTCTAGTATTCCTCCATCTAGTTAGCTTGAAGGCCCGTGGTTAATTAAATAAACCATTATATCAACTGCTTCTACCTAAAACTATAAGGACAATCTAGAATGTATTCTCCTACTTCTAACATGTTCCATGATTTTCCTGTTCATTCTCTCTCGCAACACCATTATCTGTGGTGTTCTTGGAACCATTCTTTCTCTATGTATCCCATTCACCGAACAATAATCATTGAAAGCCTTGCTACACTATTCACCACTATTGCAGATCTATGGCACTTTAACTTTGAATTTGATTCATTCTCAACAATGTTTTTCCATCTTTTAAAAGTCTCAAAAACATCATATTTACATTTAATAAAATAAACCCATACTTTGCTCTTGTAACATCATCAATGATAGTAACATAATATTGGGATCCTCCATGAGAAGCTACCCGAGTTGGTCCCCACACATCTGAGTTTACAAGCTCCAATTTCTACTCCTTAGTTACCCTAACTTTGATAAATCTCACTCTCTTTTACTTTCCAAAGACACAATGCTCATAGAAATCAAGATCTAAATCTTTCAAATCGATAAGTTACCCTTAGCCTTTAAGATTTACATTCCTTTTTGACTCATATGGCCCAAATGATTATGCCATGTGCATGCATCGAATGTGAAGCGAGATAATAAAGAAAAGGAATTAGTAACACATGTAAATTAATATAGCATTCCAGCCTTCTTACCTCTTGCCAAAACAAAAGCACCCTTGGTGACTTTCCAAGAGTCTCTTGTAAAAGTAACCATGTAACTAGATTCACCTAGTTTCCCTAAAAAATAAGATTACTCCGAGGCTTGGCACATGCCTCACATCTTTTAATACCCATGTATTTCCATTCTACAATTTTAGATGAACTTCTCATTTACCAATAATACTGCAAGGTTCATCATCACCCAAATAAACATGTCTGAAATTTCCCTGGATAGAATTTATGAAATAAACCTTATTAGGGTTACATGGAAAGAAGCTCTTGAATCTAAAACCCATGATTCAATTATATTATCTAAAGAAATAATAAGAGCATCTTACATTACCTCTGCTACAACAAGATTTTATTCTCTACCTTTTTCTTGTTGTTGGTTCTCTTTATCCTTTGACCAACAATATTTCTTTGCATGTCCTTTCTTTCCACATATCAAACAAGTATTTCCCTTACCTCTAGATTTAGATCTGATATCCCTTGACTTTGATTTCCCATTACTCTTACTCTTGTATCTCTCCTTTTGCATGCCCCTGCTTTCTACATTCAAATCATTCCCAGATGATGATTCCTTTATACTCTTCCTGTGAATTTATTCATTCAATATTATACTAACCACATCATCAAACTTCAAAATATTATTAGAAAATGTTGTATTACTAACATCCATTACCAAGTTATCCCAACTATTAGGCAAAGAACATAAGAATAAAAGTGCTTTCACTTCATCATCAAATGGTATATCAACCAATTTTAACTGATTTACAATAGATCTGAAATCATTTAAATGACTAGATGTAGATCCACCTTCATACATCTTAGAACTAACTAATTTCTTCATCAAATAAAATTTATTTGAAGCACTAGTTTTCTCATATAAATTAGCATGATATTTCATTAACCCTATCGTAGAATTTGTTTCGTAATATTGGAAGCCACGGATGTTGCTAGGCTCAATCTTATATATCTCAAATCCTTTCTGTCAATAATCTTCCATTCTTCATCAGTCATCTTCATAGGTCTAGACTTATCATCCAACGGTAAATACAAATCTCTTTGATACAGATAATCCTCAATCTACATCTTCCATAATTGATAATTTCGTTTGTTAAAATTTTGTACCTTATATTTGTTTTCTTATGCCATAGATGTAGCTCCCACTCAATCAGAAAACCCTCTCTGAGTAAATCTATCAACACACAAAACCCTCAAACAAATCTTTGATACCAGTTGTTGGGGTTAGCACACTAGTTGTATAGATAATATATCATATCTAAACATACATGAAAATAAAAGTGGATATTCTACCAGAAGAAATATACATAACAAGAGATATAAATCAACACCAGATTTAACGTGGTTCACCCAGTGTGGGCTACGTCCACCAAGAAACAAGATAATCTATTATCCAAAGCTTTGACAAGATATACAATTGAAGATTTACAATCTTCCACACCTCTCATATGTACAGTACTTTCTTTCACTCAAGCTTTTTCTTCTTCTCCAAGAATTTTCTCTCTCACAATAATCATAAAATTTTGCAAGATCTTCTTAATTCTTACTTCTAAACCCTATCTTTCATGCTTATATAAGCATATATAAACTTAGGGAACTTAGCCATGCAATTACAAACAATAAATCTACTTTAATACTAAAAATAGATCTAATTCCCGAGAGTTAACTAAAACACTCTAGCACAGGTAATCGATGTCGGTTATCCCTAACCAATGTCAGTTCCACCTTTCCTGACCAATGTCGGTCATAGGTGACCGATGCCGGTACCTCCATAACCGATGATGGTTACTATGTTTTCTAGAAAGTTTCATATTGCATGTTAATCCAAAGTAATTGAGCTCCACAACTCAATAGTTTTACTTGTACACACAATCCAAACATAATATCAGTTGCTTCAAATGAAATAAATAAAACATGAACTAAATAGAGATACTTGAATTTGACCCAAGTCTCACTAGACTCCCGAGCCAAATCTTTCCTCTTTCTAATTCAAACATTGAAGTGATCTACTCCATTTCTTTATGTACACTCTGTGCAAGAAACTTGATCCTCCAAACTGGACACTAAAACCATCCATGCCCTCTTCTACTACAAAAACCTAGTATAGATTCATTGCCCACAGTGACGACCTTAGTTTCGACCAATAATGGTTCCTCTGTGACCAACATCGGTTCCCTGACCGACATCGGTGTTGCTGGAATGAACAAAATGCTACAAAATTGGCATGGTACCAAACTAGGTGCCTACTCCGAAAAAACTTGATAGTTGTGCTAAGCCAGTCATTTCAAGAAGCACCCAAATCTTGTACAAAAACTTAACAACAATAATACATGTAAATAAATTGCACCAAGATGAAATACATCACCTTACTAGTACTAATATACTCAACCATGTCTTCAATTTAAGAACATGCTTCTTTGATGAAAACCCCACCTTCGCTTTGTGTTATCGCCTCTCGACCAAAGCCTATACATCTAACTACACCAAGGATGTATAACTTCTCCTCTATCTCATACTCAACTCTATAATCCCAAACCATGCATGTGCAACCAAAACATACAAGCATTGCAATACCAAGATAAAACCATACCTCTGTAACATTCCCATTTTAAGACTTTAGAAACAAGAGAATTTTTTTATGCATAATGTTCTCTGTTCTAAATTAACATAATTTAGAACACACATTCCAAAGCCAATCAATCTCATAACAGAAAATCATATGCAGTTGTAAATGACTCGGTGAAACACCGATCTCTCATTTCATGACTCGGTATCATACCAATCTCTCATGTTAACTTTATAATTTGTATACTATGTATTCTTGGTTATGTTACCATTATTAGAGGTATCAAGTGTTCTATTTAATAGGCCTATTTGAATATCTATTATCGATATTCATCGAAATTATGCTTCTTGAATTGAGTGACATAAGACAACAAGTAACCAAAATCTTGCGATACTTTGGCCAAAGATTTTAAACATATTTTCATGTTTATATTCCAAGAAAATATACTTGTCAAATGAAATGTGTCATTCACCCTACTTGATCTATTATCTAGAATGGTCTTCACTGACTTCTATCAGTCCACTTGTTCAAGGTTTAACCCTAGCCAAGGTTAGCAATATGGCCTAGTGTGGAGGACTGCTTACGGTGACTAAGGGTACTTAGACATACTCAATTGAATTATGTCGATTGGGCATGTCTATTTATCCTAAGTCAACATGATTTGACTCCAACACTAGGTCACACCCCCTATCTCTACCTAGGGAAGAACCGTGATCAAGTTAGAATTTATGTTAGTCTAGTTGAATAAACTCAAAAGGGTGTTGAAACATGTCAACTGCAACATAGTATCCTTGTGAATACCCTAGTCATCACGAAGGTACTTTACTGTAGTTGGCGTGTGTCAACATCCATCTGAGTTTTCCTCATCTGGACAAACATACCTTAGATAGAAATTTATATCTTATTAGTTTCCTCTTTATAGATTAATTACAACAACCCTACTGAACAACTAGGTTCCTTAATCATTAAGATTCAGATTTAAGATTGCAATAAATGAAGTTATGTAGATAAATCTGCTTTCTATCTAATTCATATGCCATGATTTAAACTATTAACATCCTGATTCATGTTTTACATAAAAGGGCTCAACACACATGGAGGTGTCATTTAATTACTCACTTAAATCAGCCCTAGCTTATATAAGATCTGAGTAGGTCCTTTTTCCATATTAGACTTCATTGAAATGAAGTCTAATTCCCTTTTAATTATCTTTTCCTACATTTCTATTTAAATTAAGAAAGTCTGCATGAGAAGCAAACCTTCTCAATTACAGATAAAAATCAGGATTCATATCAATAAAGTCTTAAATTAAGACTATGATTCATTTCAAGGGATTTATCTTTCCTTTCCTTATTGAGGATTAATGTTAATTTATAATCCCTTGCACTTTTTAACTTATATCCAAAGTCTAATTCTCAACAATCCTTTGATTAATTTATAGCCTAATGAACTGGTTGAAAATTAGTGCAAGAATGTCAACTTTACAAGTTGCCTCTTCACTTAGAGAAGGTAGTACAACATTATTTCAGATCTATGTTTATTCTATTCCAAACCATAAGGTATGTTATTGTCTGAAAGACAAATTATTACTTAACATTTCCATTCAATTCATACCAACAAGAATTACATCAAGTGCAAACAAATATCACACATATTTTATTCAAGCATGGAGGATTCATACATTTACAAGTTCAAACACTTCAGACAGTGCTAAATATCAAACAACAACATTCAATCACTTTCAGATACAAATTTCTTTTCCATCAAGTACATTTCAAGTAATGAACCATTTTTCATCATAAAAAGATCCAGTCTCTTGATAAACAAATGTAACTTCCTAAAATATTTCTCCTTTCATCACTTACAAAGTCCATATGCAAAATTGCTATGCACGGGTCAGTTCATCAACCGAGCATGATAACACTAAACATTAAAACGATGTGCTTTTAACTAATTGTTTCATAAAAATAACTCTGTTGTTATGAAACAATCTGAAGAAATTCAGAAAGACATAACCAAAAGGAGTTACAATAATCAATAAGAGAGAGAGAGAGAGAGAGATTTACAACAAATCAAAAGTAAAGTTAGGTCATAAGATATAACAACTTCAACCTTCCATGTTATTGACTTTATATCAAAATAATTGAAACATAATTCAGATAAGAAACATTTCATCATAATTTCACTACTACTTTCTTACATTTCTTTTCATGATTACTCATTCAGTTAAAACCATTTAACATAAAAAGGTAACTATCCTAACTAGCTTTTAGGCATAGTTCAACAGTAGATCATTTACAACAATACTTCCATCTCAATATTTCCTTAACCTATATTCATCCTAAAATATGAGCTGCCAACAATTGAACATAAATATCATAAGAATAAGTTAAAATAACCATATCATCATAACATTTAAATGTCCAGGTTTAGAGTATCCTAATACCCAAACTCAAAACTAGGATCCAAATCAAGTTAACAACCAAACAAGATAAATCAAACCACTTAAAGATGTAGGATTACTTCCAACAAGAAAAAGAGTTACACTCCATTCTCAAAAATATGCACCATTGCATTCACTACCTTAAGTAATTAGAATAGTTAAGTTTATACTCTAGACAAACACATTAAACCATACCCGATACTTCCAACCAAACTTAACATTTCAACCAATTAAATTCAACTTCAGCTATATTGTCCTAACAACTTTCTGCAAACATTCTTACTAGGCAAGTCAAGAAGTTGCATAATGAAATAGACCAAAGAAGTACAACATCTTCACCAAGTTGAAGCTAAAATAAAATTTAAATGAAGGAGAGGAAGAGAGATCACTACCCCCACCTTTGTATGATCAAAAGAGAACCATAAGAATCAACAACATATATTGACACGGTCATACATATAATGTATCAACCAAAATCCCAAACAGAGATCAAATCAGGGTTTGAGTTGAATGATCAAAAAACTAGGAGAATGGAAAGAAAAATACCAAGACTATCCATTACCTCCCATCATTCAAGGAGATGGTAAAAATTTCCATGATTACCACAAGATAACAATTAAACCATCTCCTAAAAGATATATGGATTTAAATGATAATTTAATGTAAGGGTGAGTCTAAACAACCTCTCAACTCAGACGCAAATAGGTAAAGAAGTGAACAATACGATTAAACCAAATAGGAGTAATCGATTCCCCTTTTCACAAAGAACATTTCCTAAGATTTGAAGATTCGAAACTAGGTTTAATGGCCCAAGATCGAAGAACAAGCTAACACAAGACATCAAAACAATGTCGATAGAACTATCAAAAAGTTTTAAGTCGACAACAATAACACACAATGCCATAATTTCATAGGTTACCCATATTACCCAATAGAGTAGAAAACTGAATAGCATTTCCCTTATGGGATTCCAAAATCAGGCTTTGAGAAAACAACTGAGCAGTTTCAAAGAAAATCCAAAGTATACATTAGCAGACTTGAAATAATATAACCGAAAGGCTTAAACAAGTCCATGAAACTTTATATCTCTTTCCAAGAAAAAACCCTATAACTATCTTTCCTAAATAATCCCAGTCAGAAGTCTGCAACCAAAGTAATACAACAAAACCTAGATTCACAAATATAGATAGTGATAGAAAAACAATCACGCTCGTCTATTTTTTTAACATTCCTTTAGCACTCAAAGGAATATGATTAAGTAGGGTACATAACTTTTATCTTCCCTGAAGAATCATGAAGATTCAATCAACAGTCAAGTATTTCAAATAGTTTATAAAATTGTAGTTTCCCAACAGAGAGGAATAAGATCACTCAAGAACAAGATCTGAAGATTAAAGAAAAATAAGTTACCTACAAGTTGAAACAGTTCAAACAAGATCTCACACATTTTTCAACTTGGTCTCAATCCCATTCAAAGGATTATAGCATAACCCAAACTACCAAACCAAGAAAATGAAAACCCAGATCACACCTTTCCTCATTCAAACTGAATCAAAAACATATCCCAATAAATAACACAAAACTTCAAGCAGAGTAATCTAAGAACAAGAAAAACCAATCTATTACAAAGAGAAGAGTTGTTCTTATGAAACATTTAAAAAAGCAAGAATCTTAATGGGTAGAGCCTATCATTCCTGATAGTGCTTTGCCTTCACCAATTCACAAGTTTCCAAGCAGAGCCTCAATCTTCTTTTCAAATTCAAGAACCCCACAAAAACTTCCACAATCTCCTCCTTATAGTCTCACAGTGCTCAACCCCTTCTTCCACACCATGCAAGGGAGAAAAACTCATGCATTGACACATTTCATGTAAAAATCAAACTAGAGGTTCGAAAACAAAAACAACCTCATGTAGAGCTCCAAAACCAAATGAATCGAAAAACACCAATCCTCTTTCCTTAACCTAGATTGTTTCGCTAAGTTCCAAAATTAAATGTAGAGTAGGACTGTCAGTCCTTTCCTCCTTTCCCGCCACCACCATCTCCAAATTTGGAGTGACTTAATTCAAACAAAACATGCATCCTAAAAATTTGGCGATAAATGTCAACTCAACATCATAAAATTTTAACTGCCTTTGCCAAATTTGGTTGTAGGTAGATATAAGCCCTAATAAATTGCCTTAATTTCCTTTAGCGTGTTGCCTCCCACTTTCCTCTTTCTCCATGTCATTTCATTGGCCCCCTTAGGTTAGCCATTCCCTTAGTTAGGTTAGACACTAAGTTAGGAAATCAACATATTTCCATAGGTCGGTCTTTAGCATGGGGGTTCATTAGCTAGGCAATATCCTAGCACGTGGGTTCATATTGAGGTAATTAAAATTAATAAAATTAAATTCAATATACCGCTAGATATGAGGGGGTGTAAGGGTTTAATTTATTAATGTTTTGAATCAGGTATTGGGGGTAGGTTAGAGAGGTAGGCCAAAGGAAAGGGAGGTTTAATTTTAATATAAAACTAAAACATTTGAACCCTAGTTTTTAAAAGTAAATACCTTAAAATTGCAAAAGGAGTGTGGTCATAAATTAAATTATAATCTCTTTTTTAATAAATAAATCTCAATTAAGATATTCTTAACCAAGAAATAATAAGATGGTAGAAAACTAGGATTGAGTATGCTTTTCAACACAAGTGATATTATTTCACCATCTTAATTATTTGAAGAACTATTGATAAATGATTAAAGCTTGACATTTATAAGGTGATTTGTAATAGGTATTCAATGGCTTCAAACTATCTTTCGAGAGGAAATGCATATTTAAATTGAGTGAGAAATATAATATATTTTCTATTTAATATATTAGGGTAGAAATAAAAAGGGGTAAATAAAATTGTAATTGAAAAATGGGTAAGTAAGGTACATGGAAAAAATAGGGGTATATTCATTCTAATAATATAACATGAGGGGTATTATCAATTGAATAATTAGAGGTAGAAACTAAAATTAAGGGTATTCTTTAATACCCTTCGAAGCATACGTGCTATACCATACTTTTACTAAGTGAACCCCGTGGTCTTTAGTCCCTCTTAATTATTTTTCATCCAAATTAACATAAGAACATATTAACTTAGGTTAGGTTTAACCCTTAGGATAGAGTCACTAGTTTTAAAACATAGTTATATTAGGTCCAAAGTCCCCAATGACAACTCATCATAAAATAATAGAAAATAAGAACCATATTTGTTACTAGATTAAATACGAAGCAGAGATCCATGAAGAGGGTCGTTCATAACCTTCCCACACTCTAGATCCAGAACTCTTCCATCTGTCCAAATTGGACATCATGATAACAAGACATGAAAATTAGAAGCATACCTTGGATCAATGGAATTGATCCAAGGTAATGTTGTTTGATTCCTCTTAAATTATGAAAACTGAAACTCAAATTCATAATCCTGAGTAGTGAATTTATCCTGCATAAAAGAGATGGATTGCTTCATTTTCAATTAAGCGAAACACAACAAAATGTACCTATTCCCAACAGATAACTTCTTATCTTCTGCAAACATGATTTCCTAAGTCATAAGAGTACATTATCTTAAGACAAAATCACATGTCAACGTTTGAACCTTCTAAAGTAAAAGTCATCATAGGTACAATCATGCTAGAGGAATTATATAATTCCCTCAAAAGCATCATCATCCCGATGATTAACTTAGTCTAATAACTTTAAACAAGAATATAACCAAATTATAATTCTTCCATTCGTAAGTTCATAACAAAACCATATTTGAGAAATTCAAATTTTCATAATTATTCAGCAATAGAATAGTTGTTTCAATACTAAAGAATTTAGTATCTTCCCAAAACTAATAGATTTATTGATATAATAAGAATAAAATCTTCAAGTTTTATCAATCAACAGAATCAACTCTGTTCAAATAAATGTGGAAAAGCAGTTTTCATATCTTCGAGGTTTTCCCATGTTGCACTTTCTTCATTAAACTGGTCCCATTGGACCTTGCATTGACTTATTTCACGATTTCTTAAGTGCAGCTGGCAAGTTTCCAGCACTTGAATGGGTTTAACCACAATTATTCCTAGGTCTTGGACCTACAAGGAATTCTAATTCAACACATGTGATAAATTTGAAATGTATTTCTTAAGTAAAGAAATATGGAAAACATCATGTATTTGTGATAAAGTAGGTGGTAAAGCTAAACGATAAGCTACATGGTTAATTATTTCAACTATTTCAAAGGGTCCCACATAACGAAGTGATAACTTGGCAACCTTGTCAAAGGTTATAGAACTCTTTTTCGGTTTAACCGACAAAAATACCTTTTCACCTAGTTCAAATTTCTTGTTAACCCTTTTTAAGTCCGCATAACTTTTCTACCTATTTTATGCTTCCTTCAACGTGCACGAATCATTTTAATTGACTACCCCATTTCAAGTAAGGATCTCAAGTCCAATTACCTCTCTTTCCTCTATGCTATCCCAACTAACTGAAGTTCTACATCTCCTTCCGTATAACGCTTCGAAAGGTGCCATTTTCAGAGAGGTGTGATACGTGTTATTATAAGAAAATTCAACTAATGGAAGGTATTCTTCTCATTTATAATGTTGATCCATGCAATAAATTCGTAACATATCTTCCAAAAATTGATTAACTCTTTCGGTTTGTCCATTTTTTTTTTCAGGATGGTATGTTGAACTAAAATTCAATTTAGCTCCTAAGGCTACATTAAGTGTTTGCCAAAATCTAGATGGCATCCTTGGATATCTATCTGATATGATCAATTCGGGTACACTTTGTGCAATTTGAAAAATTCATGCACAAATATTTTTGCTAAAACAAGTGAATCATCCTTAAGATTACCAACAATAAAATTTTCTACCTTTGTTAATTTATCAACAACAAATAGAATAACATCATGTTTATTTCTTGACATAGGAAACCCTTGAACAAAATCCATGCTAATTACTTTCCATTTATACTGTGGTATGCTATGAGGGTACAATAAACTAGTTGGATGCATATGCTCGAGCTTAACAAGTCGACATTACGGAAAGCAAAGTGTGTCACAAAATCAATTACGTATTTTTCATCCCTTTCCAAAAATATTGTTGTTTTATATCAGTAAGCATTTTTGTAATTCTAGGATGTCCTGAATAAGGTGAATTATGAAATTCAGTTAGCAACTTCCTCCTTAATTCATTTCCCGAAGGTATATATACTCTATTATCATATCTCAAGATTCCTTTGTCATCAAAGTGAAAACCTCTATATCTCATATCATTTGGATCTGCAGCAAGTGTTGTTTTTACTTGCTAAAAATAAGAATCAGATTCCATGATACTTTTTACTTCATCTTTAAACTGAGTTCTCAACATTATAAGTGCAGAAATATGTTTCCTACGACTTAGTGCATCTTCCACTGTTTTCCTTTCCTTTTATATAACTTATGTCAAAATCATACTGAGATAGAAATTCTAACCACCTTCATTGTCTTGCATTCAGATTTGGCTGAGTGAAAATATACTTCAGCCCAAGATGGTCAGTCTTTAATTCAAAAGGTCTTCCTATAAGATAATGCCTCCTTACTTGACGTGCATGAACAATGCAAGTAAGCTCTAAGTCATGGGGAGCATAATTCAATTCATGTAACTTAATATTTTTGCTTTCATATGCTATAACATGTTCATTTTGTAATAAAATACCTCCAAGCCCTTCCCAAAAGCATTTGTTACTATAGTAAAGTATCCATTTCGATCAGGTACAGCCAAAATAGGTGCAAATGTTATTTGACTCTTTAGATTCTTAAATGCATATTCACATTTTTCACTCCACATAAACTTCTTATCTTTCTTTTACAATGAAGTTATTGGTGCAACAACCTTTGAAAATTCCTTAACAAACTTTCTATAGTAACCAATGAGACCCATGAAGCTTCTGACTTCATGTACATTCTTAGGTGCAGGCCACTCAGTTATTGCAAAAAAATTTATGGGTCTACGATATTCCATCCTTACTTATGACATGCCCTAGATAGTGTAATTCAATTTCGTAGAATGAACATTTAGATAACTTACCATACAATCTTATTTTTCTTAAGATTTCCATAACTATCTTCAAATGCTCATGATGCTCATCAATGCTTTTAGAATATATGAGAATATCATCCAAGAATACAAGCACAAATTTGTCCAAGTATTCTTGAAAGATATTATTCATTAAGTTCATAAAAGTTGCAGGTGCATTTGTCAAACCAAAAGGTAAAACTATGAATTCATAATGCCCATACCTTGTCCTAAAAGTTGTTTTATGAATATCTTCATCCTTGATTCTTAATTGATGATACCCAGATCGAAGATCTATCTTAGAATATATTGATGCACCACGCATATGATCAAATAGATCATCAATTCTAGGAAGTGGATATTTGTTTTTTATTGTTGCCTTGTTTAACATCCTATAATTAATGCATAATCTAAGTGTTCCATATTTATTTTTCACAAAAATATTGGTGCTCCCCAAGGTGAGACACTTGGTCTTATCAAACCTTTAGACAATAGTTCTTGTAACTGTGCCTTAAGCTCTACCAATTCAATGGTAGTCATTCGATATGGTGCCTTGGAAATAGGTTCGGTTCCCAACTTGATCTCAATTGTGAAATCAAACTCCCGTTTGGGTGGAAGACTGGTAGTTCTTCTGGAAACACATGGCTGAAATTCCGTATAAGTGGGTATCTTTCCAAGAAATCACTATCCCCTTCAGTTGTTTCAAAAAAATTTACTGCATACAAGGTGCAACCTTTGTTTTTAGCCTTTTTAAGTTGCATGGCTGACAATTTTCTAACTGAAATCTCACGTTTTACCCCTGGATGTTTGTTGTTTTCTGCAGATCATCTAGAAAACTAATATGTTTTTCAAAATAAATCAACTTTTTCTTTATGTTCAGCAAGTCCAGTTAACACCTATGATTACATCATAAGACCCCAAAGGAGCAACGTAAAGATCAACTTCAGTGGAAAAACTAGGCAAGTCAAGGACTGCTCCAAAAAGACACATACTAATTGTGTGGACAACATTATTTCCATAATGTACAGCCCATGATTTATCCATTTTTCTAGCTTTTCTTTTTAATTTTGAAGCTAATTTAGTAGAAATAAAGCATTCAGTAGCTCCAGTATCAAAAAGTATAGTAACATGTATACCAAATAACTTACCTGGAACTTCTATAGGTGTAACTTACTTTTCAACTTGTTTGTTAGCTACTGTAGCATGTATCTTATGTTGTTGATTGCAGTCATCCTTCCTTAGAGGACACTAATTTGCATAATAATCCTTACCACAATTATAGCATTCTCCTACAGTTCCTTTCTTGGGGTAAAATTTATTGCATGCCTTAAATTTAGCATTTTGTCCTCCATAGGACTTATTTTTGTTATTATTATTCTTGACAAAAAAAATTGTACATTAACAAAAGGTTTATTTGCTGCAGTTTTCTTGTTATTATCAACAACAAATTTGTTTTTCACACCAAACTTTTTCCATGGTCCCTTTTTGGGTGCAAGGGACAAAGAAGAATTAGGAATTTTCTTTCTGATTTCCTCCTTATGGGTAGATATTTCTTTCAATTTCTGCTCCTGCCTTATGGCTTTTTTCAACAACCCCTCCATGGTAGTTGGGTCGTGAGAATCTACTTCTCCACCTATAATAGGATTTAATCCCATAATGAATTTTTGTATCCTAAACTTCTCTTCATTTTGATATTGAGGCATGTACTTAAGAAGCTTAGTAAACTTCTCCCAATACTCCGTTACAATTAACTTTCCTTGAGCTAAGTTCTAAAATTCATTCATTTTCTGATCATAGTAAAGTTGTGGTAGCCATCGTTGCCTAAAATAATTTTTAAATTGATCCCAAGTGATGTTGGTTTCATCAATTTTTAACTCAACCTTACGGTTGTCCCACCAAGAAGATGCCTCATGGGAAATTTGATAAGCTCCCCATATTTCTTTTGTTTCCTCTAAGAAGTTCCTTATAGAAAATTACTTCTCCATTTCGTTGAGCCAATTCTCAGCTCCATATCTCAGTGTAGTGTCATCAAAATTGGGTGGACTTATCCTTTTTATATCATTAGTGAGTTCAGCTGCCAATCTCACCTTTTTATTCTCAGGATGATTGGGTACATTTGCATTAGCATTGGCAGCATTATTGTTATCAACACCCAAATTTCTAATATTGGCATTGTCCCTAGGAGGTGGATGATTGTTATTACCAGCATCTTCTTCATCCTCCTCATTGCCCATTACTTGTTGTTCTAATACAGCCAGACGATCTCTTGTGTCTAACAGGGTAACAAGGATCTCATCGAGTTTTTGGGCAGTAGTTGTTTCTCCACCTAGTTGTGGGTTGTTTGCAACATTTCCTCTCGTTATAACCATTTTTGTTATCAAGAAAATTTAGATTTTATCAGATTATGGACACAATAGGTCCAAGAGTTGCAACCTTCAACTTTGATATCAATATGTAACATTCCCGTTTTAAGACTTTAGAAACAAGGGGAAAAAATTTTACATAATGTTCTCTGTTCTAAATTAACATAATTTAGAACACACATTCCAAAGCCAATCAATCTCATAACAAAAAACCATATGTAGTTGTAAATGACTCGGTGAAACACTGAACTCTCATTCCATGACTCGGTATCATACCGATATCTCATGTTAACTTTATAATGTGTATACTATGTATACTTGGTTCTGTTACCTTTTTTAGAGTTATCAAGTGTTCTATTTAAGAGGACAATCTAAATATTTTTTATCGATATTCATCTGAAATCCTACTTCTTAAACTGAGTGACATAGGACAACACAACTAGCAACTTGCAATACTTTGGCCAAATATTTTAAACATATTGTTCATGTTTATATTCCTAGATGACATACTCGTCAAACAAAATATGTCCTTCACCCTACTTGATCTGTTATCTATAATGGTCTTCACTGACTTTTGTCAGTCCACTTGTTCAAGGTTTAACCCTAGCCAAGGTTAGCAACATGGCCTAGTGTGGAGGACTACTTACAGTGACTAAGGGTACTTAGACATACTCAATTGACTTATGTCGATTGGGCGTGTCTATTTATCCTAAGTCAACGTGATTTGAATCCGACACTAGGTCATGCCCTATCTCTACCTAGATAGAACTGTGATCAAGTTATAATTTATGTTAGTCTAGTTGAATAAACTCGAAAGGGTGTTGAAACATGTCAACTACAACATAGTATCCTCATGAAGACCCTAGTCATCATGAAGGTACTTTATTGTAGTTGGCATGTGTCAACATCCATCTGAGTTTTCCTCATCTGGACAAACATACCTTAGATAGAAATTTATATCTTATTATTTTCCTCTTTATAGATTACTTATAGCAACCCTACTTTGAAAAACTAGGTTCCTTAATCATTAAGATTCATATTTAATATTGCATTAAATGAAGCTATGCAGATAAGTCCGCTTTCTATCTAATTCATATGCCATGATTTAAACTATTAACATCTGATTCATGTTTTACATAAAAGGCCCAACACACATGGAGGTCACATTTAATTACTCACTTAAATCAGCCCTAGCTTATATAAGATCTGAGTGGATCCTTTTTCAATATTAGACTCTTTGAAATGAAGTCTAATTCCCTTTTAATTATCTTTTCCTACATTTTTGTTTAAATTAAGGAAGTCTGCATGAGAAGCACACCTTCTCAATTACAGATAACAATCAGATTCATATCAATAAGGTCTTAAATTAAGACTATGATTCATTTCAAGGGATTTGTCTTTCCTTTCCCTTATTGAGGATTAATGTTAATTTATAATCCCTTGCACTTTTTAACTTATATCCAAAGTCTAATTCTCAACAATCATTTGTTTAATTTATAGCCTAATGAACTGGTTGAAAATTAGTGCAAGAATGTCAACTTTACAAGTTGCCTCTTCACTTAGAGAAGATAGTACAACATTATTTCAGATCTATGTTTATTCTATTCCAAACCATAAGGTATGTTATTGTCTAAAGAAAAATTATTACTTAACATTTCCATTCAATTCATACCAACAAGAATTACATCAAGTGCAAACAAATATCACACATCTTTTATTCAAAGCATGGAGGATTCATACATTTACAAGTTCAAACACTTCAGACAATGCTAAATATCAAACAAAAACATTCAATCGCTTTCAGATACAAATTTCTTTTCCATTAAGTACATTTCAGTAATGAACCATTTTTCATCATAAAAAGATCCAGTCTCTTGATAAACAAATGTAACTTCCTAAAATCTTTCTCCTTTCATCACTTACAAAGTCCATCTGCAAAATTGCTAGCACGGGTCAGTTCATTGAACTGAGCATGATAAGCACTAAACATTAAAACAATGTGCTTTTAACTAATTGTTTCATAAAAATTACTATAGTGTTATGAAACAGTCCTGAAGAAATTCAGAAATACATAACCAAAAGGAGTTACAATAATTAATAATATATATATACAACAAATCAATAGTAAAGTTAGGTCCTAAGATATAACAACTTCAACCTTCCATGCTATTGACTTTATATCAAAAGAATTGAAACAGAATTCATATAAGAAATATTTCATCAGAATTTCACTACTACTTTCTTACATTTATTTTCATGATTACTCATTCAGTTAAAACCGTTTAACAAAAAAGCTAACTATCCTAACTAGCTTTTAGGCATAGTTTAGCAGAGATCATTTACAACAATACTTCCATCTCAATATTTCCTTAACCTATATTCATCCTAAAATCTGAGTTTCCAACAATTGAACATAAATATCATAAGAATAATTTAAAATAACCATATCGTCATAACATTTAAATGTCCAGGTTTAGAGTATTATAATACCCAAACTCAGAACTAGGATCCAAATCAAATTAACAATCAAACAAGATAAATCAGACCACTTAAAGATGTAGGATTACTTCCAACAAGAAAAAGAGTTACACTCCATTCTCAAAAAGATTCACCATTGTTTTCACTACCTTAAGTAATTAGAATAGTTAATTTTATACTCTATACAAACACATTAAATTGTATTCGATACTTCCAACAAAACTTAACATTTCTACCAATTAAATTCAACTTCAACTATATTGTCCTAACAACTTTCTTTAAACATTCTTACCAGGAAGTCAAGAAGTTATATAATGAAAAAGACCAAGAAGTATAACATCCTCACCAAGTTGAAACTAAAAGAAAATTTAAATGAAGGAGAGGAAGATATATCACTACCCCCCACCTTTTTATGATCAAAAGAGAACCATAAGAATCAACAACATATACTGACACGGTCATACATATAATGTATCAACCAAAATCCCAAATAGAGATCAAATCAGGGTTTGAGTTGAATGATCAACAAACCAGAGAATGGAAAGAATGAAGAGCA
This sequence comes from Taxus wallichiana var. yunnanensis, assembly GCA_018340775.1. Taxonomy (NCBI): domain Eukaryota; kingdom Viridiplantae; phylum Streptophyta; class Pinopsida; order Cupressales; family Taxaceae; genus Taxus; species Taxus wallichiana. The sequence goes on from CM031239.1 coordinate 43,371,843, forward strand.
ACACAATCCATTACCTCCCATCATTCAAGGAGATGGTACAGATAGCCATGATTACCACAAGATAACAATTAAACCATCTCCCAAAAGATACAGAGATGTAAAGAAGAATTTAACAGAAGGGTAGTTCGAACCAACCTCCCAACTCAAACCCAAATAGGTAAAGAAGTGAACAATACGATTAAACCAAACAGGAGTAATCGATTCCCCTTTTCACGAAGAACATTTCCTAAGATCTGAAGAGTCAAAATCGGGTTTAATGGCCCAAGATCATAAAATAGGATAACACGGGACATCAAAACAATGTCGATAGAACTATCAAAAATTTTAAGACGACTACAATAACACACAACGCCATAATTTTATAGGTTACCCATATTACCCAATAGAGTATAAAACTGAATAGCATTTCCCTTACAGGATTCCAAAATCAGGATTCGAGAAAACAAGCGAGAAGTTTCAAAGAAAAGCCAAAGTATACATTAGCAGACTTGAAATAATATAATCAAAAGGCTTAAACAAGTCCATGAAACTTTATATCTCTTGCCAATAAAACCCCCACAACTATCTTTCCTAAATAATCCTAGAGTCAAAAGTCTACAACCAAAGTAATACAACAAAACCCATATTCACAAATATAGAAAGTGATAGAAAAACAGTCATGCTCGTCTATTTTTTTAACATTCCTTCAACACTCAAATGAATACGATTAAGCAGGGGTACATAACTTTTATCTTCCTTAAAGAATCATGAAGATTCAATCAATAGTCAAGTATTTTAAACAGTTTATAAAAATGCAGTTTCCCAACAGAGAGGAATAAGATCACTCAAGAACAAGATCTGAAGAAAATTTTGTTTCGATCCCTCGTTAGGGATCCTTCGCGTTCAAAATATTGTAAAATCCCTTCCCGGGAAATTCAGTTTTTGAACTTAGTCTTTTTGAGCCTTTTTGGCTGGGCGCATGGTTTTCCTTGCAACATCAATTTTTGATGCGCCTCCTTAAAAGCCTTTGGCGCATGGTTTTCCATGTTAGCACGTCTTTCGGTGCGCCAAAGGATGTTGAGTAAGTTTTTGGTGCGCCAAAGGGCGCACGTAATATCTTTGTTACATCAAGTTTTGGTGCGCCAAAGGGCGCACATAGCTTCGTGTCGACAACTCGTTTGATGCGCCAAAGGCGCGCTCATTCTCCTGTTGTCATTTCCTTCCATGCGCCAAAGGGCGCACGCTTTCCCCTGTCGACAGCTGTTTCCATGCGCCATTTCAAAAGTTGGTGGCGCATTAATGACAAGTTTTTCTATATATACCCGTGCCCGCCATGTCATTTTCATTTCATTTTGACAAGCACGTGATCGCTCTGGATTTGTCAGCTCTGCTCTGTCATTATCTCGCCCTGTGGACCCGCTTTCCGATTTTAACATATATTTAAGGTAAGAGGTTCATCCTCTTTTTCATTGCATGCTTTCGTGTTTTGGTCTGTGTTTGGTCTGCTGGTCTGTGTTTAAAAGAGTATGTTTAGGTTCTTCTCTCCTCTTCTTCCCTTTTTCCAGATCTGCTGGTAAAGGGAGCTTTCTTGAATGGCTTGGCTTGATTAAACCTTTTATAAAACCTTACTTGCCCAAGTAACTATTTAGGTGGAGGAAATGAGTAAGAATGATTTGAGTGAAGAGTCTTTTTTCAAATGGCGCACTGGCGCGCCTTGTTACAATCAAGACAGTCGCGCCCCTCGGCGCGCTTACCCGCCATGCAACATGCTCAAGACCCGCGCCTAGGGCGCACCCTGCCATCCTGCTGCAGTTTAAATTCATGCGCCCTCGAAGCGCGCCCCTTTTACATGCTGCAAGTTTAAATCCCGCGCTTCCATAAAAACTTTGGCGCACCCTTTACCCCTGTTGCATCCCTCTTCTATGCGCCAAAGGGCGCGCCCAGCTTCCATGCAACGCAAGAGTTATTTGCGCGTGTAAAACCTCCAAAGCGCGGGCGCACCTTCCGTTGCAAGTACATGATGTTGTGTAGACCCTCCATGCGCCGCGCCATATACCTTTGGCGCGCCTTTTTCCATGTTGCACAATCTGCCCATGCGCCAAGGGGCGCACCAAATCTCAATGTAACATGCATTTCCTGTGCGCCCTTCTATATAATGCAGTCTGCTTCATCCATGCGCCATGCGCCTTTGGCGCCAACTTAACCTCTGTTGCACCCTTTTCCTGTGCGCCTGACTATTGACTGTTATATACATTTTCATGCGCCCTGCGTCCCGAACCTTAAAAGTTCTAACTCTTTCTTCTGCTAGTATTCCCATGGAAGATCAAATGACTAATTCAAGCTTCTTGGATTGGGTTTCGCTCCTTCTACGTGCAGATCATCAGATAAGCCTTGAAGAACACATGTCTACGTCAAGCAAGAGACCCATCAAACCAAGAGGGAAGGCAAAGCTAACAGAAGAAGAAATGAAATACAAATATCAGAGGGTCAGGATGCCCGAATCACAGGCAGAGTGTAATATGGATGTCAGGGATTCTGAATTGGGCCACATTGACATAGAGGAATTCTGGGTAAGGACTCAGAAAGTGACAAGGAGTCCATGGATGGATAAATTGATAGGCAGCGCCCTGCACTTCGCCGGTGGGATTCCTGTCAGTGCTGTTAATAACGAGTTTATGATGGTTGTTGCACAATCCTTCAACAAAGACACAAGATGTGTCGAGAATAGCAAGGGCGAGGTAGTTATAAACCTTACTGCCCGTCGCTTTGAGTTGATGCTTGGCATCCCTCACCACCGAAACTATGTGGCTGTTAGCCAGCAAGAATGCCTCAAGGCTTGGGAGGACAACGAAGACAATTGCATGCAATTGATGAATGAGGTCTACCTCAAGAATAAGAAGGTAGTGACCCGGTGGCCTCAAACTATCCACCGGAGTGATTTCTCAGAGGAACTCAGTGATACAATCACCTTCCTGAGCAGAGTCTTCGGTCTTTCAGATGCTCACTACTTCCATAAGTGGATGCTGCGATACCTGGACACAATGAATAAGAATCTGCCCGATCAGCGTTTCTGCTGGGGGGAGATAATAAGCAGCACAATATCCGAGCAACTGCAACAGTTCGCTACAACAGGAGTGTTCCACATGAACTCCTACGTAGTGTATGCTGCTGCGTCTGAAAGGGATTATCCAGGGCTGCACCGAAGTGGAACTTGGCCTCAGGCCAAAATATATGAATACTATCAAGAGCTGAAGCTGGAGAACAGCATCCAACACTTCGCTAAGATCAATGATGTTTTCTTCTATCACATCATGTGCATATTGCGGCCAAATTTGACTCATGGCCGGACAACCAAAAACATAGTGGCAGTCACAGAGAAGTGGGGGGCCTTGTTCACCCAGATTTCCCACATTCACCTATCTGAGGGCGGTCAACTTTTTGGGCGAACCAACCAGGTTGCCAAGGTATGCTGGACCAAAGCTGATTTTATTGGAACTATCAAGACAGCTCGTCACATACCATGAAAAGTGCCTCAAGAGAAAGAAGGGCGGAACTCCTTTCCCCCTCACAGTAGGCCGTTACACATGCTCCAGCTATCACAAGGCGAAGGAGATGTTTGCTGAGCTAGAATTGCTCAACCTAAAGCATGATTTCCCAGCAAGGCCTACATTCGACCCTAGGGGCTGTCTACCAAGGGCTAAGCTTGATCCGATTCATGTCCCTCAGATTGAGGATATCTACATTGACGTTCTCCATGAGGTAGAACTCAGAAGAAAGGATCACTCTCGCTTAGCATTAACGGAAATCATCCATTACGGAGTGGCCATTGTCCCAAAAGGCTTCCAAACCACGGAAGACGAAGTAGACAAAGTGTATAATGACACAGAAGGGGATGATTGGCCCTTCCCGGACATTGACAGAAGCAAGGCTCCTCAGACAATCGAGGAGAGGGTCAAGGAGACTATGCGGAGAACAGAGCATTGGTGCCGCATGAATGGGTTAATCTACCTCGGTGTAGATTTTACAACTTCTCCTTTGGGTAATGCACCTCCAAGGTCAAAGAAGCAGCTAAAAGGCAAAGCTGCGGAAGGTGAGCCTAGCACCATTCAGGAGGAAGCCCACGAAAGTCCTCTTCCTTGAGCTGAACAAGTAATAACCCTGGATTCGCGGAGAAGGAATTGTGAGAGGATAGTCCTATACGCCCATCCACCCGGGATGTCGGCATCGCTTCTGACTACGAGAGGTCCCTTATCCCTTCTTCTTCTCTTCCTCCCCTTCCTCAGATGTCGGCAACCACTCCTTTGGTTGTATCCTCTCCCCCTTCTTCTACTCTCTCCCCTGCCTCTTCGTCCATCTTCTCCTCTCTCGCTGATTTGTCTTCCTCCATTTCTTCCCTCATTTCCGGGCTCCCTTCCCTTCCCATGTCTTCTGCAGCTGCGGTTTCCCTTCCTCCCGTGGGCATGTCTTCGGCTATTCTTTCAATGCCGCCGCCGCGTGTCTCCACGTTCTTCCCCTCTTCTACCGTTGCTGCCTCCCCCTCTGTCTCTGGTCCTTCTTCAATAGGACCAGCTTGGATCTCTCAGCAGCTGAGCCAACCAAAGAGGAAAGTCCCCATCGCTCCGATGGACTTTTGATCATTCGGCTAAAGGAGCAAAGAAGCACAAGCGGTTACACGCTTCTCAAAAGCGCTGCGGTGAGAGGGTTATGGAAATTGCCTACCCGATCCCACAAAGAGAAAGAAGATCTGTCTCGGCAGATTTCACGGTGACCCAAGTCACTGATGGGGACATCTCACGAAAGTCTCGGGGAAGCTCTTTCGCATGATTGATGATCTGCGAAAAGCTTCAGGAAACAAAGGAAGAAAAGAGGCTACTGAAGGAGCAGAATAAATACCTGCTTCAAGCCCTACAGAAGATGGGAAGTGCACCTCCCACAACTGCCGCCGAGACTCCTGAGCTGCTCAGTCAGGAGAAGATCAATGAATATTCAAAGATCGGCGAGCAGGGTATGGCTGTTTCTGCTTGGAGGAGCCAAATCCTTAAGGATAGTGAAAAGGTGATCGCCGAGTATATCAGTTTATACCTGAACATCGAGAAGGCGAATAAGGAACTCCAAACATTAGCAAGTCCAGTATCAGAAGAGCTCGAAAACGCCAGACTCCAACACGAGGCCTTCCAACAAATGTTCGACTGTTCAGTCGAAGATTTGGTCAAGTTTGGAGTATTCGGTCATCCAAGGACCCTCAACAAGACCATGTCCACTCTGGACTATCGGATAGATCAGCTCGAATTTGTGTTAGAGAAGATAGACAAGGTGAAGGAAGAGGCCCTGGATGCGATGCATCAAATGGAGAAGATTGTTCTATCTATGACTCCAGGGTTGCTCACTCCTTCCCTCACCTTGAGATCAGCTGACGATACTATCCGAATTTTCAAGGAGTTAGCTTCTCAAGGGACAGGGCCAGAAGTCACTTTCGACATCGAATCCATCAACAACCTACTGGCCTGTAGAGACTTCATCGGGTCCCTAATCGAGGCGGGTAAAGACTATTCCAAGGTCCCAGAAAAGCTCATTGATGAGCGGGAAACTTATGAAGCAATCGGTGAAAGGCACTGAGGATCCATCACGGGATCAATTTGCGCCGATGATCAGCAAGTTCTTGGAATACGCGCTCGGTTCCACATCTCATCTCCTGATCAGCATCAAAAACAGGCGACCCCTTTTAGGCCACAGGATGATGATGATGAATAGCTTCTTCTTCTTCTTCTTCTTCTTCTTCTCCTCTCTATTCTCCGACTTTCTCTTCGAAATATCTGAAGTGTGTTGGCACAAACGATGACATCATCCATGTTGCATCATGGGATGATGTCATCCATCCAAGTTGTCAAAGTCAACATGACTTTTGGATATTTTGTAAATATCTTGTGAATAAGTGGTTGGCTCCATTTTGCCTTCTCTCTCCCTCACTTTCTATAAATACTAGAATACTTGTTGTATTGGGGTGAACATTTTTCAGATAGAAATAGAAGTGAGGAGAGAAAGACTTTGAGCTTTCTTGTAACAGATAAAAACAATTAATACAATTATTCAGACTTTGTGCTCAATAACTGTGTTATACATTAAGATCTTTCTTATGTTAGTCTGCATGTGTTTATTATTGTTGAATTCATATCTACTTTTCCGTCACTTGTTTATCGGTATTGCTTTGTTTATTTATGCGAAGTAGGTTTGGCTCTGTTTACTACCAAGCCCAAAGCATAGATCTTCTGACCCTTCCGCTTTGGAACTCATTTCTTTTCTTCCTTCGGATCTGTTCTTTCTCTTCTCCTTCTTTTATTCCTTTCTCTTCGCAGCCTAGAACACTCTCTTTGGGATGAGATCCCAACCCCGAAGGCGAGAATCGTGAGACTTGCATAGGTTCTGCTAGTAGAAAGTAGCAATAAACCGGTTTCGCTTTCTTTGTCTCAAAGAGGGCTAAGCCCACGCACTGCCGTTGGCCCGTCTATCCATAGATCATCCCCGCAATGCATTTTCGGACCAACGATTTTGGCGACTCGGGGATCGGATTTTCTACATGATTTCGCCATGCGAAGCAGATAAATCATCGGATCTATCTTTGGTAGTAAAATAAAAAATCAGAGAAAATCAGCAGGTTGCTGCCAGTTTGCAAATCTAAACCTTTTTGTTAAAAATCCTAAAAATTTGCAAAAGTACTCGAAATTGAAAATTTTCTTCTGAGAATCATAGATCTGGGCCTGTTACATATCTTTAGTTCGCTGAGTTTTTATCAAAAATCATCATTTTCCGTAGATCTGAGTTTTTAACTATTTTCTGAAATGTTCTAAACCCTCTGAAAATTAAAAACCAGATCGAAAATCAGCTTACTATCTTCCCCTGCCATCTTATCCTCGCTGTTATTTGTCATTTAACCGCAATCGGTTTCTGAAGAGGATAATTTTCAAATATCCAGAAAAGTGCATGCTGCTGGTTTTTGTCAGAAAAACCAGAAAATCAGCAAGTACACCCAAAAATAAAGTTTAAATCTGCGCTGTAATATTACAGATCTGAAAGGTACACTGGCGAGTGAACCTTTTACGCGCAGCAGAAGAGCCCGTGGAGAAGCTGATCCTACTTTCGATCTGCTTCAGAGGCACAATTTCAGCGTAACACCGGCACGTTTTTCAGCGCTAAGCTCAGCTAGCCGTTCATCCAGGAGTGTCTCGCCTTCACGAAGAAAAAGTCTTTTGCCAGAAGCATCCACATCCCTTTGTAGTGCTTTGCTACTCAGCGGAACTACACTTCCAGCTCGTGTTCTCTTTCCGGCTTTTCAGATGGCGGTACCATGGGGAAACGCTATGGGTCCGTTGGCTTTACCACATCCAGTTCACGCACTCCCTCACGGAAATCGAAAGAATTTTCCTAAATTCGACGGGAGCGGAAATCAAAGCACGGATTCCCACATTTCTGCTTTCATTATGTCATGCAGTATTTTGGATGTGACTCATGAAGATGTGTCAGTTCGCCTTTTTCTAGAAACTCTACAAGGGCCTGCAGCTGAATGGTTTCAGCATTTGCCGGCCGGATCTATCACTAGTTGGGCAACTTTGCGGGACGCTTTTGAAGACAGGTATAAGCCTTCAGAAGATGCATTTACTTTATTGTCACGAATCACTCATCTGAAGAAGGAGGCAAATGAGACCATGCGCGATTTTGTCGCCCGGTTCAATGCGCTAATCAACCGTGTCCCTACTGCCATGCTTCCAACACCGGAGAACCAGAAGTGTTTTTTCGTAAATGCCATGAGCTCAAAAGTTAGCTTCTTACTCCTTCAAGAGCGAGTAGCTACTCTACCTCTCGCTCAGGCTGCTGCCATCCGTATAGAAGACAATCGATAATATCTGGCGAGTTAAGAAAGGAATCAGTAAAGCCTAAGTCTTTGGGCCCTTCGCCTACCACTTCGTCTGATCCAGCATTCCAAAAAATGGCGAATGATTTGCTTGCACTAAAAAAGCAGCTGGCCCAGGCCTCTCCCAGTTCCTCGTATCGGGATATCCCGCGGAGGAATTTTGTTCCTAACAACGCTTCACAAAGGCCGCGCTTGCCTGCAGCTGCTCCACGGTTGGCGCTTGAAGCTCCTCCGGTCAATGCTTCTGGCGAGATTGAAGAAGAAGAGCAGTACTATGAAGAACCTTCGCTCCAAGGCGAAGATGATCAAGATGTCGGTGAACCGACTGGCGACTCCACAATTGGATACATGGAATTTGATGAGGACGAATCTGATGAAGAAGAGAGTACGCAAGGCTATGCAAGCGGACAATCCTACGCTGTTTTTACCCGCTCGCAAGGAAAAGAAGCAGAAGTTGCTGCCCATACGCAGAAAGAGAAGGCCGTGTCAAACGCGCCTCCAACCATTGTTAAAAGAGGTAATCCTCTTCCCGCTCAACTCCCTGTTAAATCTTTTGCAAAGAAGTCTTTTCCACCTATCTCTCCTCCGAGTCAGCCCTCTCATATTCCTATCAAGATCAGTAACCCTATTCCATCATCGCGGGGTGAAGGACTCATTCCTTTACCAACGCAACCCTTGGCCGCATTTGATATAATAGATCATGCAAAAAAGACCAAGATCCAAATGTCTGAAGCTGAGTATCTTCAGTCAAACCCCGAACAGCTTGTAAGATTGACTAAGTATATCCAAAGCCAAGCTGTTATAGTTAATCAGGCTTCCCCTAAAGGAATCCTTTCCACTCCTCCTGAATCCCACATAAATGTTGCCTCAACATCTGCATCAGGCAAGATAGAGCCTTTCTATCTCTCCCTCCTAATCAATGGCCATAAGTTGAGCAACTGTATAATTGATTCCGGAGCTTCAGATAACGTCATGCCAGCGAAAGTCGCCCATGCTTTGGGCCTCACTCTTACCAAGCCTTTCGGCAGATGCTACTCATTGGAAACCAAGCAAGTGCCATTGATTGGTCAAATCAAAGACGCGCAATTCGCGTTCGCAGCATTCCCTGAAAAGAGGGTAAAAATGACCGTCCTTGTCGCTGACATTCCGGCAGCCTATGGAATTTTGCTGGGAAGGAGCTTTTGCAGCGAAGTTGGTGGAGAAATTCATATGGACTGGTCTAAAGCTAGAATTCCAGTCAAAGGCGTAATGCAAACTTTGAGCGGAATCCCAAAAGAAATACTTGGTCACTAACTCTGAAGACCCCAAAGCCCAAATCCTTTTCGAATCATCAGGGATGGGGAACTACTTCTTATCCACCGAGGCGGATACAAAGGAAGTTTTCGTTCAAGAAAAGGACCTTAATAAGGTCTGGACCTTGCAATTTGATGGCAGCTGCGCAACTAGTGGATGTGGCGCTGGGGTTGTGCTAATATCTCCTGAGGAGGAGGTCATTCCTCTCTCTTTCAAATTGCAGTTTTTCAACACTAACAATACTGCCGAGTATGAGTCTCTGTTACTCGGTATGCAAGCCGCAAAGGAAAGAGGAATAAAAAATCTAAAAGTTCAAGGTGATGCCGAGCTAGTTGTAAATCAGGTCAAAAGGATTTACCAAGTAAAAAATGAAAGGCTCAGGCACTACCGTAATGCAGTATGGGACAGCATTGAGGAATTTGATGCCTTTTCAATAGGAGCGATTCCAAGAGCTCAAAATGACATGGCTGATTCGTTGGCTGTTTCAGCATCTCTCATGCTCCCGCACCCGGGTTTGAAAACAAACAAATACACCATTGAAGTGGTTTTCCGCCCAAGCGTGCCAGACAACTCTCAGCATTGGCAGGTATTCAACGATGATAATCACCTCATTGCCTTTCTAGAAAAATCAGAAAATTTTGATGAGTTGTATTTTGAAGGATCCACCTCTACATGCCGTGAATCAATCAACAGTCAAAACCACGAAACAAAGGAGAACGATGGCATTTGTCAGCTTAAGGGAAATAAAATTCCAAAGGGCCTGGTTTCTCTGGAGCGCCTGTTTGACAGGCATGACCGTTTTGTGAAAAAGAAAAGGCGAGATGATCCTAGCTCATCTCCAGAGACAGAACCAGTCAATATAGGTTCTGAGGCACATCCGCAATTCGTGAACATCGGGAAATGTTGCACGCCAGAAGAAAAGCGGAAATTTGTCAAGTTGCTGAAAAGATATATGGATGTATTGGCATGGTCCTATGCCGACTTAAAGTCCTTCAAGCCAAAGGACGTTCAGCATGATATACCGCACTGAAAGAAGATGCCAAAGCCTTCCGTCAGAAGCAGAGGCATTATAATCCCAAGATTTCGGGCACCATTCAGGCCGAAATTCAGAAGATGCTGGACGCAAGAATCATCTTCCCTATCCATCACAGCACTTGGGTGGCAAACATTGTGCCGGTACGCAAGAAAAACGGTGAAATACGCATCTGCGTAGACTTCCGAAACTTGAATCAAGCTTCGCTGAAAGACAACTACCCTCTTCCCATAATGGACCAAGTTCTGCAAGCGATGGCAGGTGGAGATCTTGTCATGCTTAGCGGTTTTTCAGGCTATAATCAGATTGAAGTCTCGCCTGAAGATCAATTCAAAACAGCATTCACTACTCCATGGGGTACATTTGCCTACAGCAGGATGCCTTTCGGCCTAACCAACGCTGGTGCCACTTTTCAGCGGGCCATGGATTTCGCATTTAAAGGCATGATGGGAAAAGTCATTGTAGTTTATCTAGATGACTTAACCGTGTTCTCCAAACGACGAAGTGATCATTGTGATCACTTGGAGCAAGTATTGGCCAGGTGTCGAGAACATGGGATTTCCCTAAATCCTAAAAAGTCTGTTTTTGGGGTTACTGAAGGGAAATTGCTAGGCCATGTGGTTAGCAAAGAAGGAACGAAGATTGATGCCGAAAGAGTTAAGGCTATCCAAAGCCTTACTCTGCCTACAAGCAAGAATGGTGTTCATTCTTTCTTCGGAAAGGTGAACTTTCTTAGGCGTTTTGTCCCTGATTTTGCTGAGAAGACCCGCCACATACTGAACATGATGAAAGGGTCACCCACTTTCAGATGGAGTGAAGAGGGGAAAAGGTCGTTTGAAGAGATAAAAACTTCTGTTGCTCATGCGCCGGTCCTGGTATGTCCAGATTTCTCCAAAGACTTCGTTATGTATAGTTACGCCTCCGAACATACTGTGTCTGCAATCCTAATGCAAAAGAATTCAGAGGATATTGAATCCCCGATTGCATTCATGAGTTCTCCCCTCAAGCCCCACGAGTTGAAGATGACTCAATTGGAAAAACACGCCTTTGCCGTTGTCAAAGCGGTGAAGAATTTCAGGTATTATATTCTGAACTCGCATACGGTGGTGCTGGTTCCTGACACTGCGGTGAAGTCAATTCTAACTCAGCAGGAGTTAGGAAGCTTGAGAGGGAATTGGATCGCAAAGGTCCAGGAATATGACCTAGATATTAAACCCACCAAGCTGGTGAGGGGCAAAGGCCTGTGTCAGCTAATGGCTGAGAACAAGGGTTCAGAAAATCCTGATGAAAGAGAAAATTGTACCAATGAAGAGCAAACCCCTCTAGAAGGGCCTGATTCTCTGCCTCTGGTTTTGTTTGTTTCAACTAGTGACGAATGGTACTCCGACATTGCTTTCTTCCTTACCTACGGCGAATGCCCGATGCACCTAACTGTAAAGGAGAAGCGTACTGTAAAGCTCAGGGCAGCTAAGTATGTCATCTGGGATGACGGTTTATATAAGCGCGGGATAGACGGTGTCTTCTGCGATGTGTTGACAAGCCCCAGCAAGTAAAACTGCTGGAAAGTTTTCACAACTCGGCCTGTGGAGGCCATTTTTCTTCTTCCGTGACAGCGCACAAAATCATTCGAGCCAGGTACTACTGGCCGACGCTCTTTCAAGATGCGGCTACCTGGGTGGCAAAATGTGAACCCTGTCAGCAATTCGTCGGCAAGCCCAAGTTGGCTGCCCTCCCCCTAAGGCCGGTCATTATCAATGAACCATTCAGGCAATGGGGAATTGATTTTATTGGTGCACTCAATCCTCAATCGAGTGCTGGACATAGCTATGTCCTCACGGCAACAGATTACTTCACTAAATGGGTGGAGGCCATACCTGTCAAGCATGCCACTTCTGAGGTGGTTTGCAGTTTTATCAAGGAAAATATCATTGTCAGGTTTGGCATTCCAAATAAAATCGTTGCTGATAATGCTTCTAACTTCTCTTCCCGGGAAGTTATTAGTTTTTGCTATGAATATGGGATAACTTTAGCACATGCCTCAGATTATTATCCTCAGGGAAATGGTCAGGCAGAATCCAGTAATAAGAACTTGGTGACCATCATACGGAAATTAGTAGATGAAAATCAGCGGATGTGGCACAAGTCTTTGTACGATGCTTTGTGGGCGGACCGCATTACCCCCAAGAGATCCCTCGGCATGTCACCTTTTCAAGTGTTATATGGCACTGATGCCGAACTTCCCATTTCTGCGGAACTTCCTGCTCTACGCTTGGCACGAGCAATCGAAGATGAAACTTTTCAGAGTTCTCTGGAAAAGAGAATCATGTACCTTGCGGAACTTGAAGAAAAGAGAGTAAGGGTGGTCGACAGGATCACTGAACATCAGAATCAAGTGAAGAAGCTTTTCGACAAGAAGGCCAAGCAGAGGAATTTTGAAGTGGGAGATCTCGTCCTTCTCTGGGACAAGCGAAGAGAGCCAAAGGGTATGCACGGAAAATTTGATTCCCTATGGAGAGGGCCCTTCAAAATCAAGCAACTCAATGGAGAGAATAGTTTCTATCTCTCATATCTGGATGGAGCTGAGCTCCCGCTTCCCTATAGCGGGCAACATCTCAAGATCTTCAGGAAGTAGAGCTTGCTCTCTTCTTTGTACAGTTTATTTTAGTTGTGCGTTTGCTTTAGTCGTGTGTTTGCTTTCGGTTTTTGTGTGTTTCCTTTTTTTCCCCCGGTCCCCCTTGTTTTTGACTCCGTACCCAATGGATAGGCACATGTGATCTGGGATTCTCTACCCCCGAGTTTGCTCAGGGATAGTCCCCAGAAAGAGCCAGCTGTTATCCCGTAAAATTGACAAGGGCAATTTTACCGATAACCTTACCGAAAATTTTGTTTCGATCCCTCGTTAGGGATCCTTCGCGTTCAAAATATTGTAAAATCCCTTCCCGGGAAATTCAGTTTTTGAACTTAGTCTTTTTGAGCCTTTTTTGGTGGGCGCATGGTTTTCCTTGCAACATCAATTTTTGATGCGCCTCCTTAAAAGCCTTTGGCGCATGGTTTTCCATGTTAGCACGTCTTTCGGTGCGCCAAAGGATGTTGAGTAAGTTTTTGGTGCGCCAAAGGGCGCACGTAATATCTTTGTTACATCAAGTTTTGGTGCGCCAAAGGGCGCACATAGCTTCGTGTCGACAACTCGTTTGATGCGCCAAAGGCGCGCTCATTCTCCTGTTGTCATTTCCTTCCATGCGCCAAAGGGCGCACGCTTTCCCCTGTCGACAGCTGTTTCCATGCGCCATTTCAAAAGTTGGTGGCGCATTAATGACAAGTTTTTCTATATATACCCGTGCCCGCCATGTCATTTTCATTTCATTTTGACAAGCACGTGATCGCTCTGGATTTGTCAGCTCTGCTCTGTCATTATCTCGCCCTGTGGACCCGCTTTCCGATTTTAACATATATTTAAGGTAAGAGGTTCATCCTCTTTTTCATTGCATGCTTTCGTGTTTTGGTCTGTGTTTGGTCTGCTGGTCTGTGTTTAAAAGAGTATGTTTAGGTGTTTCCCCCTGAGCTTTTCCATCGTTTTCTTCTCTCCTCTTCTTCCCTTTTTCCAGATCTGCTGGTAAAGGGAGCTTTCTTGAATGGCTTGGCTTGATTAAACCTTTTATAAAACCTTACTTGCCCAAGTAACTATTTAGGTGGAGGAAATGAGTAAGAATGATTTGAGTGAAGAGTCTTTTTTCAAATGGCGCTTTGCAGCGCGCTTTATTCAATCAAGGCAGTCGCGCCCCTCGCGCGCTTACTTACCCATGTCATGCAACATGCTCAAGACCCGCGCCTAGGGCGCACCCTGCCATCCTGCTGCAGTTTAAATTCATGCGCCCTCGAAGCGCGCCCCTTTTACATGCTGCAAGTTTAAATCCCGCGCTTCCATAAAAACTTTGGCGCACCCTTTACCCCTGTTGCATCCCTCTTCTATGCGCCAAAGGGCGCGCCCAGCTTCCATGCAACGCAAGAGTTATTTGCGCAAGTGTAAAACCTCCAAGGCGCGGGCGCACCTTCCGTTGCAAGTACATGATGTTGTGTAGACCCTCCATGCGCCGCGCCATATACCTTTGGCGCGCCTTTTTTCCATGTTGCACAATCTGCCCATGCGCCAAGGGGCGCACCAAATCTCAATGTAACATGCATTTCCTGTGCGCCCTTCTATATAATGCAGTCTGCTTCATCCATGCGCCATGCGCCTTTGGCGCCAACTTAACCTCTGTTGCACCCTTTTCCTGTGCGCCTTGACTATTCAGCCTGTTATATACATTTTTCATGCGCCCTGCGTCCCGAACCTTAAAAGTTCTAACTCTTTCTTCTGCTAGTATTCCCATGGAAGATCAAATGACTAATTCAAGCTTCTTGGATTGGGTTTCGCTCCTTCTACGTGCAGATCATCAGATAAGCCTTGAAGAACACATGTCTACGTCAAGCAAGAGACCCATCAAACCAAGAGGGAAGGCAAAGCTAACAGAAGAAGAAATGAAATACAAATATCAGAGGGTCAGGATGCCCGAATCACAGGCAGAGTGTAATATGGATGTCAGGGATTCTGAATTGGGCCACATTGACATAGAGGAATTCTGGGTAAGGACTCAGAAAGTGACAAGGAGTCCATGGATGGATAAATTGATAGGCAGCGCCCTGCACTTCGCCGGTGGGATTCTGTCGGTCTTTGTTAATAACGAGTTTATGATGGTTGTTGCTGATCCTTAACAAACACAAGATGTGTCGAGAATAGCAAGGCGAGGTAGTTATAAACCTTCTTGCCCGTCGCTTTGAGTTGATGCTTGGCATCCCTCACCACCGAAACTATGTGGTACATTGGCTTGCAAGAATGCCTCAAGGCTTGGGAGGACAACGAAGACAATTGCATGCGATTGATGAATGAGGTCTACCTCGAGAATAAGAAGGTAGTGACCGGTGGCCTCAAACTATCCACCGGAGTGATTTCTCGAGAGGAACTCGGTGATCTGATCACCTTCTGAGCGAGTCTTCGGTCTTTCGGATGCTCACTACTTCCATAAGTGGATCTTTGCGATACTGGACACAATGAATAAGAATCGCCCGATCGGCGTTTTACTTTGGGGAGATAATAAGCGACACAATATCCGAGCAAGCTGATTCGCTACAACAGGAGTGTTCCACATGAACTCCTACGTAGTGTATGCTGCTGCGTCTGAAAGGGATTATCCAGGGCTGCACCGAAGTGGAACTTGGCCTCAGGCCAAAATATATGAATACTATCAAAGTGAAGGCTGGAGGCTTGACATCAACACTTATTAAGATCAATGATGTTTTCTTCTATCACATCATGTGCATATTGCGGCCAAATTTGACTCATGGCCGGACAACCAAAAACATAGTGGCAGTCACAGAGAAGTGGGGGGCCTTGTTCACCCAGTTTCCCACATTCACCTATCTGAGGGCGGTCAACTTTTTGGGCGAACCAACCAGGTTGCCAAGGTATGCTGGACCAAAGCTGATTTTATTGGAACTATCAAGACAGCTCGTCACATACCATGAAAAGTGCCTCAAGAGAAAGAAGGGCGGAACTCCTTTCCCCCTCACAGTAGGCCGTTACACATGCTCCAGCTATCACAAGGCGAAGGAGATGTTTGCTGAGCTAGAATTGCTCAACCTAAAGCATGATTTCCCAGCAAGGCCCACATTCGACCCTAGGGGCTGTCTACCAAGGGCTAAGCTTGATCCGATTCATGTCCCTCAGATTGAGGATATCTACATTGACGTTCTCCATGAGGTAGAACTCAGAAGAAAGGATCACTCTCGCTTAGCATTAACGGAAATCATCCATTACGGAGTGGCCATTGTCCCAAAAGGCTTCCAAACCACGGAAGACGAAGTAGACAAAGTGTATAATGACACAGAAGGGGATGATTGGCCCTTCCCGGACATTGACAGAAGCAAGGCTCCTCAGACAATCGAGGAGAGGGTCAAGGAGACTATGCGGAGAACAGAGCATTGGTGCCGCATGAATGGGTTAATCTACCTCGGTGTAGATTTTACAACTTCTCCTTTGGGTAATGCACCTCCAAGGTCAAAGAAGCAGCTAAAAGGCAAAGCTGCGGAAGGTGAGCCTAGCACCATTCAGGAGGAAGCCCCTGAAAGTCCTCTTCCTTCAGAGCCTGAACAAGTAATAACCCTGGATTCGCCAGAGAAGGAATTGACAGAGGATAGTCCTATACGCCCATCCACCCAGGATGTCGGCATCGCTACAACTACAGAGGTCCCTTCTATCCCTTCTTCTTCTCTTCCTCCCCTTCCTCAGATGTCGGCAACCACTCCTTTGGTTGTGTCCTCTCCCCCTTCTTCTACTCTCTCCCCTGCCTCTTCGTCCATCTTCTCCTCTCTCGCTGATTTGTCTTCCTCCATTTCTTCCCTCATTTCCGGGCTCCCTTCCCTTCCCATGTCTTCTGCAGCTGCGGTTTCCCTTCCTCCCGTGGGCATGTCTTCGGCTATTCTTTCAATGCCGCCGCCGCGTGTCTCCACGTTCTTCCCCTCTTCTACCGTTGCTGCCTCCCCCTCTGTCTCTGGTCCTTCTTCAATAGGACCAGCTTGGATCTCTCAGCAGCTGAGCCAACCAAAGAGGAAAGTCCCCATCGCTCCGATGGACTTTTCAGTCATTCCGGCTAAAGGAGCAAAGAAGCACAAGCCGGTTACACGCTTCTCCAAGAGCGCTGCAGGTGAGAGGGTTATGGAAATTGCCTACCCGATCCACAAAGAGAAAGAAGATCTGTCTCGGCAGATTTCACGGTGACCCAAGTCATGATGGGGACATCCTCACGAAAGTCTCGGGGAAGCTCTTTCCGCAGTTGATGCACTCTGCGAAAAGCTTCAGGAAACAAAGGAAGAAAAGAGGCTACTGAAGGAGCAGAATAAATACCTGCTTCAAGCCCTACAGAAGATGGGAAGTGCACCTCCCACAACTGCCGCCGAGACTCCTGAGCTGCTCAGTCAGGAGAAGATCAATGAATATTCAAAGATCGGCGAGCAGGGTATGGCTGTTTCTGCTTGGAGGAGCCAAATCCTTAAGGATAGTGAAAAGGTGATCGCCGAGTATATCAGTTTATACCTGAACATCGAGAAGGCGAATAAGGAACTCCAAACATTAGCAAGTCCAGTATCAGAAGAGCTCGAAAACGCCAGACTCCAACACGAGGCCTTCCAACAAATGTTCGACTGTTCAGTCGAAGATTTGGTCAAGTTTGGAGTATTCGGTCATCGAGGACCCTCAGCAAGACCATGTCCCACTCACGGACTATCGGATAGATCAGCTCGAATTTGTGTTAGAGAAGATAGACAAGGTGAAGGAAGAGGCCCTGGATGCGATGCATCAAATGGAGAAGATTGTTCTATCTATGACTCCAGGGTTGCTCACTCCTTCCCTCACCTTGAGATCAGCTGACGATACTATCCGAATTTTCAAGGAGTTAGCTTCTCAAGGGACAGGGCCAGAAGTCACTTTCGACATCGAATCCATCAACAACCTACTGGCCTGTAGAGACTTCATCGGGTCCCTAATCGAGGCGGGTAAAGACTATTCCAAGGTCCCAGAAAAGCTCATTGATGAGCGGGAAACTTGCGAAGCAATCAGTGAAAGGCACAAGGATCCATCACAGGATCAATTTGCGCCAATGATCAGCAAGTTCTTGGAATACCGCGCTCAGTTCCACATCTCATCTCCTGATCAGCATCAAAAACAGGCGACCCCTTTTAGGCCACAGGATGATGATGATGAATAGCTTCTTCTTCTTCTTCTTCTTCTTCTTCTTCTCCTCTCTATTCTCCGACTTTCTCTTCGAAATATCTGAAGTGTGTTGGCACAAACGATGACATCATCCATGTTGCATCATGGGATGATGTCATCCATCCAAGTTGTCAAAGTCAACATGACTTTTGGATATTTTGTAAATATCTTGTGAATAAGTGGTTGGCTCCATTTTGCCTTCTCTCTCCCTCACTTTCTATAAATACTAGAATACTTGTTGTATTCAGGGGGTGAACATTTTTCAGATAGAAATAGAAGTGAGGAGAGAAAGACTTTGAGCTTTCTTGTAACAGATAAAAACAATTAATACAATTATTCAGACTTTGTGCTCAATAACTGTGTTATACATTAAGATCTTTCTTATGTTAGGTCTGCATGTGTTTATTCTGTTGAATTCATATCTACTTTTCCGTCACTTGTTTATCAGTATTGCTTTGTTTATTTATGCAAGTAGGTTTGGCTCTGTTTACTACCAAGCCCAAAGCATAGATCTTCTGACCCTTCCGCTTTGGAACTCATTTCTTTTCTTCCTTCGGATCTGTTCTTTCTCTTCTCCTTCTTTTATTCCTTTCTCTTCGCAGCCTAGAACACTCTACTGGGATGAGATCCCAACCCCCGAAGGCAGAATCTGTGAGACTTGCATAGGTTCCTGCTAGTAGAAGTAGCAATAAACCAGTTTCGCTTTCTTTGTCTCAAAGATCCTCATTCAAACTGAATCGAAAGCATATCCCAATAAATAACACAAAACCTCAAGCAGAGTAATCTAAGAACAAGAAAAACCATTCTATTACAAAAGAGTTAATTATTATTATGAAACATTTAAATAAAATCAAGAATCTTAATGGGTAGAGCCTATCATGCCTGATAGCACTTTTCCTTCACCACCCAATTCGCGAAGTCTCCAATCGAGCCTCAATCTTCTTTTTGATATACAAGAACCCCACAAAAATTTCCACAATCTCCTCCTTATAGTCTCACAAAGGCCAACCCCTTCTTCCATGCCATGCAAGGGAGAAAACTCATGCATTAACACATTATATGCAAAAATTGAACTGGAGGTTCAAGAACAAAAACAACCTCATGCAGAGCTCCAAAACCAAATGAATCGACAAAACCAATCCTCTTTCCTTTTCCTAGGCGGTTTCGCCAAGTTCCAAAAATTAAATGTAGAGTAGGACTGTCAGTCCTTTCCTCCTTTCCCGCCACCGCCATCTCCAAATTTGGAGTGACTTAATTCAAACAAAACATGCATCCTAAAACTTTGGCAAAAATGCCAACTCAACATCATAAATTTTTAACTGCCTTTGCCAAATTTGGTTGTAGGTAGAGATAAGGCCTAATAAATTGCCTTAATTTCCTTGAACTCGTTGCCTCCCACTTGCCTCTTTCCCCATGTCATTTCATTGGCCCCCTTAGGTTAGTCATTCCCTTAGTTAGGTTAGGAACTAAGTTATGAAATCAACATATGTCCATAGGTAGGTCTTTAGTCCCTCTTAATTATTTTTCATCCAAATTAACATATTAACTTAGATTAGGTTTAACCCTTAGGATAGAGTCACTAGTTTTAAAACATATTTATATTAGGTCCAAAGTCCCCCAATGACAACTAATCATAAAATAATAGAAATGAATAACCATATTTGTTACTGGATTAAATACAAAGCAGAGATTCATGAAGAGGTCCGTTCATAACCTTCCCACTCTCTATATCCATAATTCTTCCATCTCGTACAAATTGGACATCAAGATAACAAGACATGAAAATTAGAAGCATACCTTGGATCAATGCAATTGATCCAAGGTAATGTTGTTTGATTCCTCTTAAATTATGAAAACTGAAACTCAAATTCTTAATCCCGAGTAGTGAATTTATCCTGCATAAAAGAGATGGATTGCTTCTTTTTCAATTAAGTAGAAACACAACAGAATGTACCTATTCCCAACAGATAACTTCTTATCTTCTGCAAACATGATTTCATAAGTCATAAGAGTTTACCATCTTGAGATGAAATCACCCTCTGTAACCTGGATCTGCAATCCGACCAACATGCTTGTGCCTCCGAGAACCAAAGACCTCAAAGAAACAAGACACATTCCATGTATCTTCTCAATTCTTCAGATCTGTGATTTTCTATTTAAAACCAGGTTTCCCAATTACCGACCATGGTCACCCTGCAACCAACCATGGTTACTCTTGTAACCAACCATGGTCACCCTTTCGATGACGGTTGCCACCTAACCAATGTCGATCACTATATTCTCTAGAAACATCAAATTTCTATCTTCCACTTGATATTTAAATCTTTTTTTTTTATTTTCACATCAGGGAAAACAAACCCTACTCTCATACACCTGTCAATAAACCACTAAAAATATACTAAATCAAAACCTTGCTCTAAAATAACCAAGCTCTGATACTAGTTGTTGGGAATTTGGGACTGCGGAATAGTGCTATGATTCAATAACAAACCCAATCATGCACACAAGATCTAAACAATTCCCCAAAATCTACAGCAGTGGAAGTATAAACTAGAATAATCCAAATCAAAACAAAGTACACACACATAACATATCATGTACCATGGTTCACCCAATGTGGGCTACGTCCACCAAAGATAGAGATCTCATATATATAATAAACAAGAGTACAAACCAACTCTTCAATACAAGAGTATAATGCATCTCTCCAAGAGTATCTCCTCTCCTCCAGATCTCTAAATGGATCTACATGAGTGCACTACAACTGTGCCTCCAAACACCACCAAATCTCACATACTAGGAACTACTGCATCTCTCATTGTGCAACCAAGCTCTCCTATGAATCTGCAAACAAGACCTCTCACATGGGTCTACCAATGTGCAACCATAACTCTGCACCAAGAAGTTTCTCCTCCACCTCTGCAGTGCACCTGCCACTGTGTAAACAAGAAGACAACCTCCTCTACAATACTAGATCTCTATGGATCAACAATACAACATGATCTCATGGATCTACAATACAAGATCTCACAATAACTTGTGGATCTTCAATACAAGATCTCACAACATGTGGATCTACAAGATGAAAGACTATGTGCTTTGCATACTATGCAAGCCATTACATTGAGACAAGACAATACAAAGGAAATACAAGTATAAGACATAACACTCTTCTCACCATTCGGTTGTACTGTTATTTCATTTTTTCCATCTTCTCTCCATTAAAGCTCTATCTTCATGCAATATTTTTCTTCTTTTTCTTCTTCTTCATCTTCAACCAAGGAGAATTAACATTCTTCCTCTATCATTATGTTCTAACACTAGTTTTATAGCTTATATAAGCTTAGAAAAACTTAGGACGCCTTAGTTATGCATTTACAACCTTTAGATCACATTTACAATCAACCATTGGATAAAATCCCATGTCTAAATTAAAAACATAAACACACGGGTGTGTAATCGGTGTTGGTTCCCGATCTGACTAAAGTGTCGGTTCCTCGATGTTGGTGATGTTGGGTCCATGACCGATTTTAGTTCCTCCCGGGTGGTGATGTTGGTTAGCCAACCAACTTTGGTTACTATGTAAACCAATAAACCTCAAATACATTCCATTGTGAAGCACTTCAGCTCCATAACCCAATAAGGAAGAATAGTGCGGGTGAAAACTCCATATTATTCTTCTACCTTTATTTTTACTTTTACTATGGTCCCTGTCACCTTAGGTATAACAGAAGAGGATGTAACACACTTATAAGTGTGTGGGGACTCCTGAGAAAGTACAATGTGGTTTCTTTCAAGTAAAAGTGATGCGAATGGGCCTATGGAGTAAGTTACGGGACTGCACAAGAAGGTGCGAGAATGGACTGTTCTATTAGAAGAAGCCTTATTGTTTTCAAAGCATGTGCATGTTCAAGGTTTGGCAGAGGTGGATTGTTGAAACTGCGGGAAGGAGTATTTTGGGGATATGACTCAATTACTTGAAACACTTCTTGTAAACAAGGATCATTGGCATCAAAATGAACAAACACTCTAGTAGGACCATGCCTTACAAAATTCCTACCATCTCGAAGCGTACTAGTTCCCCTTCGGCCACCTCTTGGTGAGCCTTTATGCCATGATTTTCCACATAAACTGTTATTCCCCAAGAATGGTGTGATTCAAATCTCCTAGACCCCCATCCATCCCATCCTGACATGGTATAAAGTTGTAAAGACAATGAATGATTATCCAGGTCTTAGCATGTGTATTGTTCCCAAAATTGAATTTTCCAATTCAAACTATAGTCTACAATCAAACAAATGGCATATCATAAAGATAAAAAACGTTTTATCTTTACAAAATCATCTTAACTATTTCATACCATTTCTAAGATATATAACTGCCCAGATGCCATTAACAAAATACCCATGCAAGTTAAAAAAATTCAAAAATAAAGCGAAAGAACTACTCGAGAACATGCATGCACTTCTATCTTGACTAATAATTATTCATAATTGAGGCCTCTATTCTATCTATTATACTTCATTCACATACCCTTGAAATAGTCAAGAGCAATTTATAAGCATGCCCACTTTCTCCAATTTCTCATACCATTATTATATGCAATCAAGAGCCCATATATATCCAAGTCATAATAAGAAAACAATAATTGCATACTCTGCCACAAGTTCATTTATGGTACTTCAAAAATGAATGCCAATAGTCCATCATTGTTGACTATAAATGATTAAAAACAAAATGCATGCACTTGAAACCTTTTTATGGTCTACGGGAGGCTTTCCAAAATCTAGCATGATATATAACAATGAGCTCACAAGTAATTTTTGGGTCATCTGGTTAATAGTTGTTTACCAAAATAACCATTAAAATTTCTAAATGCCCAGATGAAAAAAATTCATTTTAACTATGCTATGATAATCCTTTCACTTAGAATCCAAAAGCAAACAATTTATAACCATTTCTGAGTTTTTTTGAAATACTCAAATGAAAATATCTTTGAAAATTTACTTAAGTTTAGTATAGGAAGTATTTCTATTTATGTGAGCTGCAAACACAATAGATAAGTGTGTCGTCAATCCCACAAGACTAAAACAAAATATTTCATTCTTTTAAGAAACAATAATATCCTTACTATTGCATGCAAATATTTTGAAACAAATACAACTCATAATAAACTCGACATCAACAACAAGCTCAAAACCATAAAGGAAGTATGTGGGTCTTAATATATTCAACCCAAAAACTCCATATTTCAAATTTGTACTTTATATCTTCTTTCACAAACATTTCAAAGACCCATCATTTGCATGCAAATTAAAAAAAAAAAAAACGGGTACAAAAAGGTCACTTAAACTAACGATTTTTAATACATTTTCATATGAGATAACTAAAAATCACTTCTTTTTAGCAAATCAAAGAAAAACATAACTAAATCATGACTAAGGCACAACTGTTGTCTAGCGCCTAGGCTCGTACCTATAACTTTGACATGTCTCAAAACCAAAACCGTGAGCTCATGCAAAACCATACGTCTCTAAGCTCCCAAACTTGCAATGAAAACCAAATGACTACCAAACCAACAGGCTATGCTTCATTCCATGACCTTACCCCACATTCAATGCCATAACTCAATTGTCATTAATCACCCATTACCTACCGCCACATCATACCTAGGGAGTAGGAATTCAAAAATTGCGGTTCGCCAATTTTAATTTATTAAACTCCAAACATCATACCTTATTCCATATTAGTTTGAATTAATAAACCATAGGGTTTATCAAAGCACATATAAGATAATCATCAAACCATAATTAGATATTAGTATTCATCAACTATTATGTAAGCAACCACCCCATGTGCCTAAAAATGATAATTTGATCAGTAGATATGATCTATTTCATTGACTGCCACATTTCGATACTTATTTCCAGAAGGGAAAGATTAGAGAAATTAAAATACGGGCCTGGAATCCAAACAACGAGATCACAAAACAAAACTTTATCTCCATAATGACTATCAATATGATAACCAAGGTGATGATATATATATTTATATCAAAATAAGGTGATAGTCGACATTATAAAGAATGTTCAAAACCACTTAGCATAAAAAATTAAATAGTGTAATTAATACTTAGTGGCCCCACCGATTTATATGAATGTAAAGGTACGCAAGATATAATATGAATGTCATGTTTAATTTTGAAAAAGAAGAGGGGTGTTAAAATTTTTTGCAATAACACATGCCACAATTTGATGCGAAAAACCATATGATCCAACTCATCCTGATTGTGGTAGAGGACGGTCATCCTGTATGAATCACATTATGACAAGAAACAAACCTAATTGAATCAGTGTGTGTGAAATATAGTCACCTGTAAAATGAGTGAAATCATGAGCATCATGAAATCTGTGAAGGATCTGAAATATCAAGAACTCCATTTCAATCACCAAGGGAATGTTCATCAGGAGCATGATAAGATAATATCACCATGAATGATGTTGGTAGTCATCTCAAGCTCACAAACAATGCATATCTCATGAAAGTGTTTTTAAACACTTAATCAATGCTTTGTAATGTGCTCACATCTTGCAAGTCAGGGAGGTGGCATTCATAGTGTTTCAATGCAATTTGGAGGTCAAGAACATGGAACTCATTCTCAAACATTCCTTCAAGTTCCATTCAGGGATCAATATTGTTATCTATAAAAGGAAACCTATTTCCATGAGGAGCAATTGTGCAAAAAGGTATTCATATACCATAATTATGTTTCCACTCATGTGACATCTTGGTCGGAAAGTGAATTATGAAGGGGTCATCATGTTCAAAGGTGAAATGTGAAACTCAAGGAGTGAGGTGATGATCATCATATCCTGACTCTACCATTGTGTTCAAATCTCTTCAAGAGACAAGTCAAGATGAGCTAGTCAAGATACCAAGGCATCCAAAACCATCATGTGTGAAGGATCAAGAAGTCATATATTCCCATAAGAGGCATATGAGCAAGAAGATGTATGAGCATCCTAAATTTGATGTCATTCAAGGAGGATTTTGGAGCCAGAAAGGGTAAGGTGATGATCTTCATTTGGAGTACCATGTTTGCAAGAATGGGAAATCATCTCAATTTCACTTGATTTCATTCACTTGATAGTGTTCTTAAACACTCATTCAACACCTTATAGTGTGATCACATCTCAAAAGAGGAAGCACATTGCAATCACCTCATTTTAGTTCAACAGAGAGCCATAGGACAAGAATCTCATTTAGGGAGCAATCCTTCTATCTATAAGGTAAAGACATATTTCAGAAGTAACAGACAAGCATAAAGAGGTTTGAGCATCATGGAGTTGATTTGTGATCACTAGGGTGAATTATAAAGGCCTAGAGAAGTAAGAAAGTGCTCCCAAAGTCTTTCCTTGTAATCAGAAGAGATCATAATGTTTCTATCACAATGTAGATCTCATAACTATGTTTTTGAACACTTATTCGATGCTCTGGAATGTTTCCATTATCTCATAGAAGAAGGAGATTGTGATCACAGTGCTCCAAGTCAGCAAGTTCTTCATCAACAAAAGCTTCATCTTCATCAGATTGATCAACCCTTCTCTCTCTTCCTCATCTTTCTTCTCTCTCCATATTCTAATTCTTCATTAAGAATGTACTTTTTGTTATTTCGTCTTATTCACTTAAGTGATTTTCAACATTAACATTGTAAGAGTCCTTTTTCACTAAAAAGGAAAAAACTCACTTTTGTCTCCTAGGAATGTGAAAGGTCACAAGTGATAGGTGAAAAGTCATGTGGGGGAGATGAAAAGACATGTTGTGATACTATCAATCGGAATGGCTTCTCCATTCCAAAGGGTTGACAATTGTTGTATGTTGTTGAGATTTACTACTATTACATCAAGCGATAAAAGCTACATTTCCTCTATTTCTTTGTTTATGTTCCTCTACCTCTCTACTCTCCAACTTTGCAAGCATGGTGATCTTGTATAACCAAGAAGGAACTTTGTGTCCTTGATTAATAAATATTCATAACTTTTGTGTCTCTAGTTTGTAAGTTTTGTTGATTGCTTACGTTGTTGTGTTCTTCGAATTGAATGTGGACCTACTCTGGTTACTATTGGTGAGAATCTAATAGTTCCTACTCACAACATTAACCTTCTTTCCTTATTTCTCCTACTTCTCTTTACCTCCCTTCACTGCAAATCCCTCCCATGTACACTATACAAGCACTTTGCCACAGATTTAGTGGTGTATTCCTGTATGAGCCCTTGCCTAACAGTCATCCACATTTTTAGGAAGTTTACATTCAATAATGGGAGCCTCCCCATATCCAAGAAGGAGGAGCTTAGCCCGTGACCGTTGGTGAAAACCAATAATCTACATTGTAAAAAATTATTTCGCCAACATACCCATCTTGCCAAATTCTACAAGAAATGGTAAGCAAGCACATGTTAACATTAATGTCAACACGATCATGAGAATGCAAAATAGAAAATGATACAGCCTCTTATAATGGTTTGCTCATTATGTGCTTCTCAACTTGGATGGTTGCTTCATATTCATCCTTAATAAGTGATCTACATCCACACTTGCTCATACAAATGAGGTTAGTTTCCTTCATGCTTCTTCAATAATGGAAACCCAAGAAGTGATTTGGAGGTGTTACATCAATAAATGGGCTTAGTTTCCTTCCGGTTCAAATGACGAATCAATCCATCGACACAAAGTACACTTTGTTTTCTCTTTGCATCAATAAATGATCTTCAATTTGCAATAATTCTCTATCCCGCTTCTAGGAAGTATTTATAATCAATGTCTTCCACTAATATTGATTTTCTTGCAACTAAAGAGCTTAAACTTGCTTGTTTTCTCCTTACAAAGGGCTAAAAGTATTTTTCAAATAGAAATTAATTCTTTTTATAATGTTTTCAGACTTGTTGGCCCAATTTTTGGGTGCTTATCCTTTTACCAAGGAGATAGTGGTTCAAATCCTATCAAAAATGCCTTCTTTTTGGCTTCTTATCCCAAAATTTAAAGGATAAATATCAAATCTTTGATTCTCTTACACAAAATAGGGTGTGGCATAGTTGGTAAGCCCCAAAAATAGGTTGCGCATGGGGTGATGGGTTTGAATCCCACTCCCACTCCATAGCCTTTTGCTAAATCCTTAGCGCTTGTCTTTGGGGTCTAAATCCCACATGTGTTGGGATATGCAAAAAAATGGGTTTAAATCTTAACTTCCGCACATCGATAATCGATCAATTGACCATCATTTGCTTTGAATTCACCTTGGTTTGTGTGGTAAATGTGTTGAAGTTGTCTTGGAGGTTATGTGTACGTGGGGAGGCTTGTTGGAATGCCATGTGGTAGCATGAGACTCGCCATTTGTCTCAAGCCTAGTCCTTTGTAGATTATGGGAATTTAATTCCACATTTATTGTGAAGAAGCCATTAGATTGGTTTATATGCAAAAACACCACCATTATGTTGTGAAGAAAGGTGGCATGGTCCCCCTCCTTACAAAACGAGGATCCCACCGGTTGATGGGCCCCTAACTAGAAAATAATGTGGGCCCACACTCGATCGTCGAAGACACTGGTGTCCCAGCATTTTACCCGAAATCTGGGACTACCCTATTTAAAAAAATCGTACTTTTAAAGTAATGGGTCGTTTTGTGTTTTTATTGCCAGAAAGTTTGTAATGTGTCAAGATATTCCCAAGGAGCCATATAATCCCTTTTCGACAAATACCCAAATGGCCAAAATTGTTTTATTTTGTCACTGGGGTTTGCCTGCAAGAAATTTGTATTTAATTATTTTGAGCCCCGTTTGAGGCAATTTGTGCTCTGGTTTAACCCTGTTGTGATCATACATATCAATTTTTCCATATACCAATAGGGTTTTAACCAAGAATGAATCCTGGGCTTTATTTGTGACTTCTGGCAACGTTTTGTGTTTTTTGTGTTTTTCGTTTCATTTTCTATGAAATTTCTCTAGATAAATTTCTTTGCCGGTTTGGCCTGATTCTTGGCCCGAGTATCCGGAGATCACCTATGCACGTTGTCTGAAGGAAATCGCCATCGAGAGGTCCTGGTTCTCTCGAAAAAGACGAAGTCGTGCACAAAAAATTTCTTCTAGGTGGCCGCATTTTTGGAAAAAGAGGGTTTGAAGTGAATCATGGGGATTTTGGAAGAAGCGGGTAGGTGGGGATTTTGTACTGCCAAGCAGGTACTTTTCCCATGAAAGCAACGCCACTTAAGTCACAATGGAAAAATTTGAGGCGTAGTAGGCAGAATTCCTTACCTTGCAGAGTAAAAATTCTCATTGTGAAATAAAAGAAAAATCACTTAAGGCATTGATGAGATTTTATTACCGCTTATGCAGGTAAATAATTCCATTATAAAAGTCAAACAGTAAGTGGATCATGGGATTTTGGAGCTACCTTGCAAGGTAAATAATCCCATTGTTAATTGGCTTTTAAAAATAGAAATTGCCTATGCCAAAAAGTGCGACCCACCTTGGGTGAATAATAATGCATTTAAATAAATTAATGTTTATTCACCCAATTTTGGTGTCCAAGCATGGAGAAAAGTCAACAAAGAAGAAGAAGGTAAGGGAATTTAAAAATAGAATTCCAAAATTAAATAAATATAATTTATTTAATGCAGCCCCCTTCATGTTGGGAGAGAAATAATACTTTTTAAGTATTAATTGATTTAATTAATTCATATTTTTCAGTGGCTAAGGTCAAAGCATACTGTGAGACTTGAGTTAACTGGAAGCAAAAGTCTAAAATTAAATAAATTTAATTTATTTAATGGCAGCCATGAGCATGCACAAAATAGGCACCCCATTTGAAGAGGAAAGCTTATTAATTAATTAATTAATTGCCAGAATAGGAGGGGCAATAATTAATTATAGAATTATGAGGATTATATAAGCAGGGGCTGCCATAAGGATGAATTAATTAATTCAAAAGTAGAGAAGTGCAGCCCAGACAAAAAGTGTGCCCCATTTGGAGAGGAATTTTGCTCAAAAGGTGTAATTACTGTTGGAAGCTTCAAAATTTGGCACCTAGGTTTGAAGGAGCTTGCTTTGTGTCTGAATAATTGTCTGCATAGTGCTACAGGTGCCAGGTGAAGGTGATAAAATTCATGTTTGTTTTACATGCAAACAAAACATCAAATTTTGGGGCAGCAAGCTTGATATATGTAGATTTTTATGATTAAAATTCATTGTTCATGTTCGGTTGCCATCTTTGTCTGAATTAATTGTAGGAATTCATCACAGGTGCTTTTATAAGAGAAAGGGAGCTTAAATCAATGTCCAATACATTGAACATATCCTCTGAATCTGAAGAATTATCCAGATCTGCACCGGTTGTGAAGAATTCTAACCGAATAAAGAGGAAAAGAATTGTTCAGACAAAGATTGCTCCAGCCATGGCAAAGCGGGATGAGAAAGAGAGCACAGCATAATCATACATAGTTTCCATATTCAAATTTAGATCCAGATTCAGATCCAAATCTAGATCCATAATTGCAAAAGCTTTCGACAATAATTCATCCTCTTGTTTCTGATGCAGCCCGTGTAGAAGATAGTGCATGGAAAATTTCTTCCAGGATCTTGTGCATGTGCTCCCAATCTTCCAGTTAAAGCCTTCATTGAAGTTGCATTCACCCGGAGTGCTTTCCAGAATTTTTAATTGCTCATATGCAATTAAAAATAAAAATGATGAGTTATTTACGGCAAACATTGCATTGATGCATGTACTGGAGAAGAACTGCAAAAGCTTCAAGGATAAAAGGGAAGACAAGGCGAAGGCAACACCCGTAAGAAAAATTCCAGATCCAGCCGCTTCCAGATCCAGTCGTTTCAGATCCGTATGGTGAGAATCAAGGGCAAAAGAATCAACTGCATGCAGAATATGAAAAAAGAACAAGACTGCAGCTTTCCTCTTCCTTCTTCTTTCCTCCGACAAAGTAATTGAGCGATCAATTAAATTATACAACTTAAGTGATTGGTTTAAAAGTCATTACTTGAAGAAGTCAACTACTTGAAATAGGTGGCATGACATAAAAGGTTCTATCTTGATTGCAAATCATGCATGTCATGTAAAGAGGAATTCTGGGAGGGAGATTGTCAGCTTTTTTCCTTTCCGACTTCCACATGTGTCGAGTTCACTAAAAGCTTCCGACTTGTAATTGCCCCTCTACATTCTATAAGTAGAGGAAGAACCTACGAGTTAAAGAATCGGAATTTGTAAGTAGCATTCTTGTGTCTTTGTCTTTGAAACCCCTGATAGCCACTTGAAGCAAAGGATATAAAGGAGCAGGTTTCGGAGAACTTTGTGTCATGGTGCAATTTGTTTCTAGCTTTCTATCTTAGATCTTCTAATAGACTGTGTTATTTTAGATCTAGATCTAAAGTGTCTTTGCTTATAATTTTATGCGTTGATATCTATTGGTTTCTTCTATGTGTATGCAATCAACTCTGTTATCTATTGATTGGGATGCACATCTTCCCCATTTCTTCCTTGTGTTTTACTATTTTCTTCCTCTATAAATATTTCCTTTCTTAAACAACTGCTTACTTGCTACAGAACTATACAGCTATGGTTCATGAGCTGAATAGTTGAAGTAAAACCCCATATAGATACTAGCATATTTTAATTGACAAATCTGACACGGGAGCCTCACCGATAAATGAGGGAGATTTATCTCATGACTACCTAGGTTTTATGTTATGCAGAAAATCTAGCCAACAAGACCGGAGACCGAAACCCAATAAACTCATTTTCTCTTCTCTACCACGTGTCAAAGATAGGATTGGTTCACGTTTCAGGCCCTGATTGGTCCACTTGGCAAGCCCAGTCAACAGGATGACATCAACATTGTACTTTGTCCATATTTTTTTACCTATTTGGCTTCATCTTCAACGGGTCATAACTTTTTCATACGAAGTCAGTTCGACCCTATTCAAAATGTGTTGGAAAGCTCTCGACTTGCTCTTCAATGTGTGGGAAGTCTCAAAAGATTGTAGACCATTTGATCATATCGATGTGGTGATCCTCTTACATCATCTATAGCATTATTCTTATCAATTGTTGCCTTTATCCGCCGGTTGGCTTACAACCCGTATCTATCTCTTACAACCCTAGTTTAGATCTTTTATAAGCATATATCTTTTATTTATCATCTTACAAGCTATGATCCTAGTAAAACTCCATCTCGACCACTAACTTCTTTTGGTAGACTACTAACTTCTATATCCATGCTCACTTACCCCTCAATTATGTCTTTGCTTGAATGTATGCCCTTAGAATGGTCTTTTATATATAACTTAATATGTATTTATTGATAATAGAGAGGATAATCTATTGAGCTTCTTAGCCCACATACATAAGCATTGTGAGTTGGGTCCAAAATTAGAAACAATTTGGTTGTGCAATTATTGTAGGCTTAAGACAGTGGAAGCATCAATAGCCTCAAATGCAACCTCACACAAATCATAAAATAGATGTGCAATTGTACATAAAAGTGGAGCATGAAGGTCAAAGAGATATAGTTGGTGTCCTTGCTCTTTATGAGGGGAAAATTTTAAAAAAGGACAACTAAGGCACTTACACTCATAATGAGCAAGGGGGCGGGATGATCAATTCAAAGAGTTAAACTTAGGAGCCTCTTCTATTGCCCCAAGAGTAGGAGCCTCTTCTATTGCCCCAAGGGTTGAGAGGCAAGCCTCATCTATTGGAGGTAACTTAGATTCATGTGGATATGGTTTATTTGTTCCTCGTAATACTTGTGAGGTACAACCTTCACTCAAAGATATTACTTGGATTCAAGAATTGTAAAATGAAGCAAGGGTAAATCCTTAAATTTTTTGGTATTGCAACAATATACTATTTAAAATCCATATTGGGAGAATTTGGTAATTGTATTGACGTTGCCATGAAGGGCTTCAAGGAATATACTCATAATTTGAGTGGTTTGTTATTGAACGCCACCATAAAATATACACAAGTTATAGTAGATAAGCAAAACACCTAATCAAAATTTGAGTGGCCCATTGTTGGACGATATCATAAAAAAATATGCAAGTTATAGTAGATGAGCAAAAACTAATATGGCGCAAAAAGAGTTATAACTTTCTGTTTAATGGATGAACGAATGGAAGGATTCATATTTTGATTAACTTGGTAGTGGCTTGGTGTGGACAGTTAAGTGTTCTTGAAATCAAATAATACCTCCCAACAAGTGATAAGTACAAACAGTTTCTATGATATGTTGGATGAGGTGGTTATGGAAATGGATGTGAAGAATGTTGTCTAAGTTGTTAGAGATAATGCATCAACATATATAACATCAAGGAGTTCTTACGGAGGGGCGCCCTTCACTATTTTGGAGCCCTTGCACAACTCAATGCATTAATCTCCTACTTGAAAACATAGGAAAAATGACATGGGTGACGAATGTGGTTGAAGAAGACAAACATCACAAAATCCATCTACAATCACTATTGGGTTCTAAGCTTGATGAGAGAGCACACTAACAAAAATGAGCTTGTTCAAGTGAGTCACACAAATCACCACAACTATTATCATGTTGCAAAGCACTGTAGCCTCACTAACCTCTCTTAAGCAAATGTTTGTAAGCACACGGTGGTTGGAATTTGCCAATAGTAAGAATAGTGAAGAGGATAGAGTTGTGAAGATTGTTTGTGATGATGTGTTAGTGAAAAACATGATATCCTTATGGTAACTTCAAGCTTAAATATATTTTAGTTATCATTTATTTTTTACAATTTATTTGGTTCAAAATTCTCTTAATTTAAAATTTAAAACTGCATATTATTTTGTTTTAGGTGTTAGAGTATTTCGTTAAGAGTCCTCCGATTGGTTGACGAGGAAAATAAAACCCAACGGGTTATCTATATGAGGCCATGGACAATGCCAATGCATCCACAACAAATTATTATAGGAAAAATAAAAGCAAATATAAACCCATTTGGCACATAATTGTGCAAAAATGGAACAAGTAACCTCCATTTACATATAAATACCACAATAGAACCCCATGTTTTTCTTCTTCAATTCATTTAAGGTCGATGAGGAGGTTATGGATGACCTCAACACATGCATAAAATGGATAGTCCTTGTTAAACCAATAGAGACAACTCTTGAAGATCCGAAGATTTACAAGGCTAAAGTGGGGAGGCTCCTTTGTTCACATTTATGCATTCGAAGGAGAAACTCAATACCCCGGTAAAAACAAATTAAGTTGTTTGATTGTAGTCTTGTTACTCGTAGATACTACACTTGTTTAATAATTGCACATTTAGTTGACTTACAAAGTTATAAATATCATATATGCATATTTGTAGTGGGAAGAATATGGTAAAAAACTATCAAATCTTCAAAGGCTAGCTGTATGCATTTTGTGTCAGCCATGTACCTCTTTTAGGTGAGAACATAATTGAGACATGTTTGAGGTTGTTCACAAAAAGAAGTGCAACAAGTTTTGCAACACAATGCCTCAGTAGCCTTGTATGTGTGATAACAATCGTTGTCTTCACATGAGACAAGTAGATGGGCAAGAGAGTGATGAGGTCAATTGACTTGGATGATATCAGATCATATGCAAAATGGATTGTTGAGCATAAGAATTTGGATGAGCACCCCATGTTTACTAAAGAGGTCACAAATTTGGAGAGGGAATTAGAGAAGGCAGCAGCAACGAGAGGCATTGGGAGGGGTTGATAAGGATTTAGATGATATTTTTGCAGATAATTCCATTCTAAATTAGGAATCTTAAACTTACATTTTCACAAAATACTAAAATAGCGAAGGAGCTGGAGATGCTATTATGGTGGCATTGATAGCTATAGTCTATGAGCACTCTACTCTTTTTGGTTGAAAACTAATAGAAAAAATACTTAATGTGCTCTCTACATTCAATTCTCTTGTCATGTAAGAGTGTTCAACATGTTTTTTAAGTTTATTTTGTGAATTTATATATTTTAAAATAGTAATAAAGTTGTCAAGTAATTTCCAAGTTCAAGACAAAATTTTGGACTGCCGAGTAATTGTCAAGTAAAGTTTTGAAGTATGCTCTATAGTTGGTTTGTGGTGTGGATTGGTGGCCAGGCTTAAAAAATTCACAAATGTTGTGCAATGTTATTCATTTGACGCTTACAGTGGGAGGCTCTCTTTGACTATAAGAAATTGGGTTGTTGAGTTCATCTTCAACTTTTTATCACTTCTTGATATCTTTCATCTTGTATTTTTGTCAACGGTTTCTTCTTGCAGTTTTTGTGAAGTGCCTTCATTTAGGGTGAAGTTGCATCTAAATGTCATGGGTTTGTAATTTAGCTTTTCAATAAGGTGAGAATATCTACTCACCTATCATGATTATGATAGTTTTACATCTCAAATTTAGTGCAAAGCAGAAGTTGCAGTAGGTGCTCTCCCCACTTACAAGCCTTTTAATCTTATTTCTGTCAGTCGTGATTTATCAATTCATTCATTAAGTTCCTTTAATGATTTTTCTTTCCTCCAAGGACTGTGATTGCTGCAAATGGGCTAATCTGATATAATCATACAACACCAGTACAAGGTTTAACTGATCATAAGAAGTTTTGTATTTGTTTTGGCATGTTCTTCGCTCTCAGTGGCACAAACAAATAATTAAAATGGGTCTTAGTTTGGATGGGTAAATATTGATACTGGTTTTCTATTTTTTTGAAAAACTATTGACATTAGTTTGTGATCAGAAATAAGGAATAGGATACCTGCACAGCTCCTTTAAACTTCGTATTACTTTTGAATATAACCAGCTCCTCCTTTCACTTCAAAAAAGTATTCCTTTGAGTTTGTATTACTTCTAAATATCACCAGTTCCTTTATCTTCAATTCACAGTATTTTGCTTTCACCAGATCGAAGCATTCCCTGCAAGATCGAAACATTCTCAACAAAGTCCTCCAATTTATTGATAAATACTCTTTCCGCCGAATAGAAATGTTTTTCTGCGTGGCTGCAAGAAAAATTGCAGATCATGTAAGGTTGTCCATTTTGAATCAATGATATAATGTTCTTCAGATGTACATTGCGTGTTATACAGTAGGCCCTTGTGCTGACTCATGTAAGGTCAATTGAGTCAAACGAGACTTCAGCTGCTTGGTTGGCAAGTTGGTTTCCACTTACATTGTCATTTTAACATGGTAAGCAACCCAACTTACCACAACACCACAGCCTGAGCAACATTTCTATTTCTACTTTGTTTTGCTAACAATGCTGAATGACAATGCACACAAAAGTAGTAAAGAAATGAAGTCACGCTCTGTTGCTTATCTTATGTGCTCTTGATAAATTAATATATTATGTAATAAAAAATATTGAAGCAGATAAGAACATCCAAGAACATTGCCAATACTAAGAATTGGAAAATTTGGTGTAATATATTTTCGTAATTTTTAGATGACTTTCCGTTATAAACTGGAATATACTTTCAAGAATGTTACAGCAGATAATAACCTCCAATACTAGTACACTTGTGAAACATGACCCGTTTCTAACTCTACTGAAAGGTAGATTACATTTTGGCATCTTGATTTCATGACATGCTCATCATATCTATTTGGTCAACAAACCTACAAGGCATTAAGAAGATTAAAGCCAGATTAGCATCTTAGACTTTAAGCTTACAAATGATCCTAGTTTATCTCCGCTTTGATGTGGCATATGGATCAATCGGTCTCCTTGTGTCTCAAGTCTACCGTTTCCTCGATCTCTGAATCAACTGAATCTTCAGAGGATTGTTTTCTTCGCTTCCGTTTCCTCCTCTCTTCTTTCTTTTCAGGTTGCTTCAAGGTTTCTCTTGAAGTTCTTGTTGAGGGGACATCAATATCATCTGTTTGCACCATATGAAGATGAGTATCATCAACTGCACTGATATCATCAGGATATACAACAGTCAATTCAGAAACGTCCACCACCTGTGCCTTGGTTTGAGCATCAATATCAACATTTGCAGCAATGACACGATGATTTGGAGACCCTGCTTGCATACACTCAGAAATTTCCATGTTCTTAGAAAGAATCGTAGGAGCTTCCATATCAAGTGTTGTTTCCTGATTTGACTGCACTTTATGATCATCTGTTTCATACCCACCTTCCCACCTTGGCTTCACAATGTGAGGAAAGATATGAGTAACCTTGTCATCTTTGCTCTCTTCTCCATCTATCTTTTTAAATCGAACTGCACCAACCTTCCTAGCATTACCTGCCAAAACCTGTGTCAAAAGAAAAATGCATCAATGGATGGAAAAAAGAAAATCAGAGAGCAGAAATGCACATGATATTCTCCTGTAAACAATGCATGTGATATCACAAATCGTCACAGAGAAAGAAGAAGAATAAATATTCTGCAGTCAATAGAAATGCATTGGAAAATCATGTCACAAAGTTTGCTCTGCTAGTATTAATGAATATGAAAATTATTGGAGACAAACAATCCGCTTCCATATATATGTGTGTGTAACAGCTGTTTAAATCTCTATCCTGGCTTAAAGAGAACTCTATTAGTTCCAAATAAAATCATATCACCAACTCAAAAGACTGTCATAGTAAGGATATTTTGGGATCTAGGTGAACAGATTATGTTCATAAGTTGAATAGACAGGCTATTTTCTTTTAAACACAACATAGAAAAAAATACAATAAAAAAGATTTTTTTGATAGATTGCATCAATAAAAACAATTTTCAATCCAGGCAAAACTGTTTTAGCATACCTATGTTTCAAATATCAAGTATGTTCCACGAGCAGGCAAATTACTTTGGAAGAGGTCATAAGCACAGAGTTACTTGTAATTGTGGGTGTGCACTTCAGCTGCACAACAAAAAATCTGATCTATTACAGGCCATGACAAGTAACTAACATCCAAATCAAATATTTGTACTGGTTGTTCTGTTCGTAGCTCGAGTAATGGCAGATGATAAGACTTCAAAAGTTTGGCATTGAACATCAGAAGGTGTGTGGCAACTGCATTATCCCCAGCCAACTTAATGAGGTAAGGGCCAATGCATTATCCCGACGAATTTAATGATGTAAGGACCATGTATTATCCCCTACCTGTGATCTTATGCATAATCCCCAGGCCTTGAACTTGATGCAAGGACCTTTGAATATTTCTTTCTGCAAATATTAAAACTTTTATCTCCAACATGCACAATCCTGTGCAGGTGGCGGCCTTGGTTATACTTGACTTAGGATTTAATCAGAATATCTTGAATCTGGTTTTGAAGATGTTAACTTTTCTGAAAAAACTGTTTTTCTTTGTTCTGCTCACACTAAACACGTGCCAAAATTTGATGGCACAAAAATGCAAGGACAATGGCTGCACAAGATTGGAAACCTAAATAAGCCTGAAACGGCTTGTGGCCAATGGAAGCTATGAGCAGTTATAGGAATGTTAAACTTTATCAAATATTGTTTTTCTCTGAGGGTAGATGAAGTCGATTGTGTATTTCCAGCGAAGGAAGAAGGGTTTGATTCACTCTAATGGACAGCCAATCTAAGGGTGAAATGTACTCGAGCTTTCTAGCTTAGCACCTAGAAATGACCAAAGAAAATTCCAAAAGTGATATATGAATTTGGAATTCATATCTGAAACAATGGAAATACACAGATCAAAATGGATCCAAAATTGAGTGAATATCAGGGAAGCTTCTGGCACTGTGATTGTCTTCTGGGTGGCAGTCATGACAGCCATCTTGGAGAATCTGTCAATGGCAATAAAGAAAAAATCATCTTGATGCTCAATGGCTGTTACCGGTAAGAAAATCTACATTGATGGAGTCCTAATTGTGTAATGGCACAGGTACAGGATTACTTGCAGTTAGTGGCTTAATGCAAGAGAAAATTTATGCTTCCACATTAGACTGTGCAGTGTGGGGCCAATAGAAGTATGCTTACAAGGCAGAAAGTGTTTCAGTGATGCCAAAATAAGCTATGACAATGAAAAAAAAAGGGCTCCCCAAATGAGGTGCTAGTATGATTAAACTTGTGGTAATCAGAGATGCCTGAGACTGTAGAACAACCCATCGCATGAATATTGATTAGTTGTTGAAGGGCATTGCAAATTAGTGCAAGATGAAAGTCAGGAATAGAGAGCTAACCAACCCTGTCAATTGTATCCACGAATAAAAATCGCATGCCAGCATATTACACAAGCAAAAAGCTTGAGCACTCACCCGAGGTGCATCAAGAGCTCACTGGGGTCCCCAATATGAAAACCAGACACAAGGATACTCATGGGCAAGTATTAACAACACAAACCCTAACTAACATGAAATACACATAATCCACAACAAACGCACATGACATCATTTGTAATTACACATTAAAGATTGATCTTATATATTCACCATACAAAGGTGTACATTCATTACAATATTCAGGTACAACTTATATCCTTTCAATACACAACATGCGCATAAGTCATGCGCAACATATTACCACACTCCTCTTGAAACCTTTGAACCTTCGTCCCCAACCTGATCTCCAATGCTTCTCTGCAGAATGTCCAACTTTCATGAATGTCTCGAATGAAGAGTACATGGGGTGTGATTTCTAGAACCCTTGATCTTCCAGCCGCGCGCACAAGGATCTTTTCGTCAACCTTTTAGAACCTTCTACAACATCGCTGGTAATTATCTGGTTATCATGCTTCTAGATGGTTCTAGAAGTCTCCCATGTGCTTGTCTCCCTATGTGATCCCCGATAGTTTGTTGTCTATTGTCATTTATCTGCCACTTTTTGTCATCATCCGGTCTCTTCTTGGCCTTCTTACACGTGGAGTGCATCTTCTTTGACCATGTGCAAGACTTTGTGCCTTCCTTCTTCCCAAGTCTATATCTATCGCATGCGCATCCCAATAACTTCCATCCTTCCGCGAGAACTAAGTTGCTCGGTGGATCGGTGTCTCACCCGAACGGTTGTGATCTGCGAAGTCAAGAAACGGCTAGGGGGGTGACGTTTCACCCTAGAAATGTTTCATAAACGGAAACAAATGGAAAACGCCACCAAAACGTGCCAAATGTTTCCGCCGGATTTTTGATTTTAAAGCATCATAACTTTTTAAAAAATAAAAAATAGCTTCATTTAATGAACCTAAACCTAATCTACCTACCTAGACTTGCTAAAGACACTTCCTAAAAGCTATATAATGACATCTTGGGTCCATTCTAAATCACACTCATTTTCTCTTGCTAAATTCAGTTTTCACTAAACTAACATTTAGCATTGTGAAGAGCAAAGAGACATCAAGGAGCAGCTTGAAGGAAGAGTTTAGGAGGTGCTGCTAAGAGCTAAGAGCATCAAGGAGGAATTTCAAAGCAGATTTGGAAGGAGGGAACAACTTCAAGGAGGAAAAACTAGGTATTTTTCAAGTTTTTTTATTTTTTTAAAGAAAATGTTAATGTGATCAATGATCACGAATGATGTGTGCATAATGCACACATCATTCATGATCATTGATCATGATATCAATATGTAGTTTTAATTTAGTAATTTTTAAACTCTATGCTAAAAAAATTTAAAAATGTAACATATCTTTCGCGTTTTTTAAATAACAATCATATGTTATTTTTTTAAAATTATAAATATCATCCAAACTCTGTGTATGCTCTCACCTCGCACCTATACGGTGAACTTGGTGATCAAAAGTAAAATAGGATGCGTAGGGTTTTTTTTTTTTGCTATTTTAAGAGTTTTTTTGTATTTTTAAATTAAAAAATCCGAACTCTGTGTATGCTCTCACCTCGCGCCTATACGGTGAACTTGGTGATCAAAAGCAGATAGGATACATAGGGTTTAATAATTTAATTCTTTTTCCTGTTTTTTAAAAGTAAGAAATCTAAAATTTGTGCATGCTCTCACCTCGCGCCTAAACGATGAACTTGGTGATCAAAAGCAGAATAGGATATGTAGGGTGTAGTTATATTTATTGTTATCTAAGTTTATGTTTTTATTTTTCAATGTAGGTTTGATTCTTTGAGATATAAAATTTAAAAACATAAATGGCATCCAATTCAACTTCAGTGGGAGGGCATGGGGAAGGAAGCCAAGGTGGGGGTGTGCAATCTGTGGATCTTAAGCTCCTCTTTGGAGACATGTGCAAGTGTTGGAGAACCTTGTTGGCGTTGGCTCTCAAGTTTGGATATGCAATCATTGCAATATTGAATTCAAATATACCCGACTCAAAGCTCATTTAATGGGGCAATCGGGAACGGGGATTAGAAAATGTGCCAAGGTTGAAAGGAAACATATTTTGGCATATATGAAAGAGCAAGAGGAGGCTAATTTGCAAGCTTCAAAAGCTAGATTTAAAACTTCTCCTTTGCAAAATAGGGGTTTACAAAACCATCCACCCCATCAAACCATCTTTTTATTCAAATTGAAGTTGAAACTCCCATAGAGGAAGAGAGCTTGTCATGAAAGAGAACCTCTCAAAGGTCCATTAGAGCAAGCATTTGCAAATGAGAAGAGGGAAATAGCTAATGAGTTGGTTGCTCGATGTGTTTATGCATGTGGGTTGCCTTTCAATGTGTTGCGGTCACCATATTGGCAACAAATGGTGAGAGGAATTAATGATGCACCACAAGGGTATAAAAGCCCTAGTTATGAGAAGGTGAGAACATCATTGTTGGCGAAAGAAGTGGCCCATGTACATACTTCTTTGCAACCAATTAGGGATTCATGGAAGGAATCAGGGGTATCTATCATTTCAAATGGATGGAAAGATGCCGAAATAGACCCCTAATCAACATTGTTGCAGTGTGCCCTAAAGGGCAATGTTCTTAAGGGTTGTTGATTGTGAGGGTGAAGTGAAAGATGCTCAATTTATTGCTAATATTTTGATTGAGGCTATTGAGTCGGTGGGCCCTCAAAACGTTGTCCAAGTCATCACGCAGACAATGCCAAAAATTGTAGAGGTGGCAGGGCTGATTGTTGAGGAAGATATGAGCACATTTTTGGACACCTTGTGTAGTACACTCCTTGAATTTGATGTTGCAGAAGATTGGCAAAATACCATGGATAGAGGAAGTGTATACAGAGGCAAATGAGATTCAAATGTTTGTCACAAATCATCATATGTCCCAGGCTATCTTTAGGAGGTTCTCAAAGTTGGAGTTGTTGAAGGTAACAAAAAAAATTACTAGTTTCTAATTTTTATTTGCTAACTTTCTATGAAATATCAAATTATCATTTGAATTTCTTTTAAATTTAATTTTATATTTTATTAACTTGTTTTAATTTATTTTAATAGGTTGTTGAAACAAGATTTGCCTCTCACACGCTCGTCTTGAGATGACTTGTGAAGGTAAAACAAGCCTTAAGGAGTATGGTGATTGATGATGTTTGGTCCGTGTGGAGGCAAGCGAAACACAGAACGAGCCATCAAAATAAAATCATTGATACTTGATGATGATTGGTGGGAAAAGGTTGCATACTTGCTCAGTTTTACTGAGCCTATTTTATCTATGATTAGATATGCAGACAAAGATCATGCTTGCATAGGGGAGATCTATGATGGCATTGACTCTATGCTTGAAAAAATTAGAGACATCATACAAAAAAAAAAACAAGATCTGAAGAAAACTTCTACATTGAAGTTAAGACTGAGATCATGAGAAGGTGGAATAAAATGACCACCCCATTACATCTCCTTGCCTATACCCTAAATCTCAAATATTATAGCAATGAAATATTTGGGCACCCGAAGCAAGCACCATACAATGACCATGAAGTTGCAAATGGAACTAAGACAACATTTTGGAGGCTTTTTCCGATCCAATTTATAGCTACTCGTAGTCATTATGAAATGGCATGCTTTGTCTCTTCATCTAATGGTAGCATGGGTGAATTAGATGCATTAAGTGACAAGTACAACTGAAGCCATTCATGTGGTGGTATGTACATGGCCATGATGCCAAGTACCTACGACTTGTTGCCATTAAAGTCCTCTCACAGGTATAAAATATTAAAATGAAATCAAAAGTTTGTTTATTAATTAAAAATTTAAAATGTATGTTCTTACTTCTTAGTAAATTAATTTTATTACTAATTGAAAATTTTTAACTTTTTTTGTAACAGGTGGCTAGCAATTCTTCAGCAGAGCGGAATTGGAGTACATATAGCTTCATCCACTCAGCCAAACAGAACAAGTTAGGATCCAAGAAGGTTGAGGATTTAGTGTATGTACATTCCAATTTGCGCATCCTCTCACAAGACTGAAGGCAATATTAGAGGTCCCAACAAACTTTGGGATATTGATCCTGAGAGTAGTGACTTTGATGTTTCGCTGCTACTCTTAGCCAACTTTCACTGTTTGGTATTGATGAAGAAGAATCGGGATCTTTTGCACAAGGGATGGAGAGTGGAGCTAGTGGGAGTGGAGCTGTCAATGGTGTTCATGGAGATGATTATGAGGAAAATCTGGATGATATATTCTAGAATCTAGATTATTATCATGTATATGTGAATCATTGAAATTGTAACCATGTTGAATGATAACTCTTTAGAAGTTCAAATTTCAATGAATACAAAATATTTTGAGTGCTTTATCAATTATCTCTTATGGTCTACAATTATCAAATGAGTACTATGCATATATACATATATATATTGTACGGGCGTTTCAGTTAACGTTTCGTATCCAAGGTTTTTTGAAAATTGTTGTTTCCGCATTTCGTTTCCGTTTCCATTTTGTTTCCGTGCACAAAGGTTATGATACTTAATTGATTGCAATTATTTCATTCTTGCACCATTCTAGGTCAACCCCTTGTGGGCTTAATAATTTTTTTCTAATGCGCAAAAAATTGCAAATTGTTATGGTTTGAAAGTATGATTGTCTCCTTACCAAGGGTAACAAAGTGTTCTTGATAAAAATTTGGAACAATAAGCACACAACTCTCTTTCGGAGGTTTAAGTAATGTTGCACCATGTTGCTGATTGGCTTTAAATGGTTGTCAAAGGATGGCCCTGCTGCATCAAGACAGCTCCTAACAGGTATTATGATGCATGTGCCTAAATCTCAAATGAGAGAGATGAATAGAGTTGATAACACCCAAGGTATGCAAAGACACTACTTCAATTCTTCAATGCATTATTGCTACTCTGTCTAGAGGAAGGTGAGCTTCCTATTTGACCTCTTGCATAATCTGTCACAGGCCAAGTGACTTGTAAAGCACAAGTCTGAAATAAATTTGGCAAGGCTTAGAACACTAAGGAGATCCACAAGGTCATTTCATTTATGAAAATCTACGTTGACCTTGATCATGTTGAGGTCAATATGGATTTCACTTTAAATAGCAAATAGTTCAAGATAATGAACCAACTTCATGGAAAAGAACATTTACCAAGGCTTTCTCGGTGTTGTCTCATCTTACAATAGTTGGATTAGATGCTAGATGTGTTGTTCCCGGGTTCTCGTTATAAACTACGTAATGTCCCTTTTTGGGGACTTCCGGAAAATAGCTAGGGCTGAATGAGAGATGATGAAATTAATTTTTAGATGGCTGTAATCAGATTTCCAAGGGCTGGAGATGACTGAAAATGCACACGAAAACCTGCAATTTTTCCCCTCCTAGGGCAGCGACCTGTTTTGGGAGCTCCTCTCACTTTTAGATGCCCCGAACTCGCTGAAAATATGCCCAAGCTCAAAATTTCTGATTAATTACCAGCAATACAAAATATGAAGGAAAATTGATTTTTAGTGCCGTAGAATTGAAGATATGATTTCTAGTAACCCTTGTCTCAGGGTTACTTTAAAAATTCA
The DNA here is from genome assembly GCA_018340775.1 of Taxus wallichiana var. yunnanensis. Taxonomy (NCBI): domain Eukaryota; kingdom Viridiplantae; phylum Streptophyta; class Pinopsida; order Cupressales; family Taxaceae; genus Taxus; species Taxus wallichiana. The sequence goes on from CM031239.1 coordinate 43,415,700, forward strand.
ATACTTTACCTAGGAATCTCCAAAATTCATGAAACTTAGGGTCTTGGGGTTTTAAAATATGAAGAATGCAAATATCAACTCAACTTGCCCAAACATCCACTCAAACATGCCAAATCTGACCTACAAGCAATTCGCCCCTCTTGGAAATAATGAATTAGCGATTCAAACATAAGGAAATGATTGTTTTCACCTTTAATACTTAGTAGAAGTCCATCCATGCAAGAAATCATACCATACATCAATCAAAACATATCCAACATGCTCATGATACAAGTCGCCTAGGGCTAGATAGAAAGATATCAGCTCCAAATTCCTTGAGATATTCAATAATTCCAAATATCCTTGCTTGAGGGTTTTTGTCCCCAAGACAAGTTCCACTATCAAGGGTTTTCATCCTTGATGAGAGAGAGGAAACGTATCACCTTTACCCAAAGGAAATAATAAGATTCAACATATCACATAATGGCCAAGCATCCTTTTTTTTATAACATAAGGGCCGACCTTATAATAAGTACCTTTTAATTATCTAATTTGTATTTAGAGCCTACATGGTCAAAATACTTTATATTCTAATTAAATGAGTTCTTCTATTGGAGTGTTTGGCTTCCCAAAAGGAATACATGATAATAATGAAAATATCTATTTAGAAAATGTCATCCAAGTCTTCCCCTTGCTTCTTCCCTTAAACCCACGGGGAAGAAGAATGGGTTAAGGTCTTCAATTCCACTAGTCTCCAAAAAGGGACATGACAAACTATGATGGTACATAACCACAAAACTATCTATAAATGGCCATATAAAATCATTCATAATTATCATAAATGACTTAGAGGCATTGTTGAGCAGCAAGCCCAAGACAAAACAAACCACTCACACAAACCCCATCTAACCTTCAAGGTTATCTTCCATATGTCTTTGGGGCTATTTAGGTAGTTGATCATAGCCTAGTTTGAGGTCCGTCTATGTGAAGAACTTCATACCTCAAAACTAATGGAAATGATAGTCTACCCATCGTAGTGAATATAATTCTTACACTAATCTTGTTAAGAGTGCAATTGTGTATAGTCTATAAAGGAAATAAAATACATAACTAACACAATAGCTCTGTGAGCAACAGTGAACAGATGTAAAGAACAAACTGAAATGATAGAGCATAACATAAATTTTCCAGCCTCTCCAAAAAAATCTCCATTTGTTTTTCATTTTCTCTTACTTATACATATGGTACAACGTGAATTTTTCCATATTCAAGGAGATTTGACAAATACGGTCAAATCATTACCCGGTAGGCAATAATCAAAAAGTTAACACTTGCCAAAATCTTCTTGGCCATCTAGGACAGAAGAAAACTAATAGAACAATACTTGTTTTATTTTTAATGTATATGTTCTTGTTCTCATGTTGTTGATGATGTGCCTTCGATGTGGAAAAATGGTTTACGATGTGTCGATCGCTATGATGTATACACTAGCATGTTGTTTGTGTTGAGTCATAGTCCCAAGCAGCACATAACAGAGGAAAACTTAGCAAGAAAGATCTAGAATACATCATTTTGTATTCTCGTCTTCCCATGCTCCCTATTTTGGGACCATGGAACTTGTCTTGAGGCAAGGGAAGCTTGAGTAAGGAATATAAGTTTTTTTCACTTTGTGCTCCCATAATGGAATGTCTCCATTATGTAGACTTAGCCAATTTGAGGTGTCACAGAGCCCAAAAAGAACGGGAATGGAAATTAAAAACCTCACACTAGAGCAGTGGCGTAGAGAGGTCGAATCTCACACTTGAACATCGAACACACATACAACAAAACCTAGCACTTGAGCACAAGGTACAAATAGCAAAGAATATCTCACTTGAGCACAAAATCTCACACTTCAGATCAAGATTTTCAAGCAAAAATAAATTCCAAGTAATTGTGAACTGTGAACGGGCATTTTTTGAACACCAAAACATATATTGGTGGTTTCATAGGATAGTTTTTCTAGCTATTACTTATCCGCTCTGTTACTGGAAACGATATGGGCCCCCGTACCCCTTTTAGAAACGCTTCCAAACGGAAACGGGACAAAATGTCCCAAAACGTGAAATTTTGGGTCTGCTTGAGTCGGCTCGGTTTGGCTAGGGCTTGGGCCTTCAAATTTGTATGGTGAGCTACGAAAATACCCTAAATGTACATTTTTGCTCGATGTCACTGTTATAACCTATTCGTGTGCTCTTGTATGTTACTGTGAAACCCATATTGCAAATTGTATGTTGAATGAAGAGCTTGGAAGTGTATGTGGGAGGGAGGAAGTGCCATCGAGAAACCGCCCTTGATAAAGAGCATATATTCGTTTGCTTCAATATATATTATATTATATTTATAACATTATATATTAGCTGATATTTAACTTAGGTTATGTTTTAATTTTAACAATTATGCTTTAACTTCAATTTTATATTTTTATTAATTGTTTAGTAATTTATTAGTAATGTAGTTTAATCAAATATTTATTAATTTTAATTCTGTTTTATTCTAATTTTAAAAAATTAATTATTGGTTAGTTTTTATTTAGTTTTGAAGCTATCTAAAGTAAATATATATATATATATATATATATATATATATATATATATTTTATTTTTAAAAAAATTATAATATATTGTATGGTCATTTCCGTAACGTTTCGTACCCAAGGTTTTTTTGAAAATCACGTTTCCACATTTCGTACACATACATTTTTCCGTTTCCTAGCCACATAGCTTATATGTTCTAATCTGCCTATGAACTCATCTTTATGTCCTTCCAATGTGCATGTGGGATATTTATATTTCCAACTTTGTAACAACTATGCAGGTACAATTGGGATATATAGTTTGATTGTTCAAAGTCAAGTTTTGAACATGGCTAAGATTTATTTTTGTCCTACATCACCGATCCGTGGCTTGGATCCAGATCAGTCATCCCCCTTGAGAAACAATGTCCCCCATTTCTTTCTGCTAAAAATAGGGTAAATCATTCCAACTTTTCAAGGTATAGTCATTCGCTCCTACAGTGAATCTTCGATGGAGTTGTCTGTCAATATAATTTTGCAATTTACAATTGTATCTTCCACAGCAAGAGTTTGCAAGTTTCAATGGATCTTTGTAGGAGCTCTAAGCTACTTTATATATTGCTCCATCAATGGCGGAGTAAAAAGGGCGGGACAAATTGAAATTGGCGGTAGTAAACCCATGTACGCAAGGATGTTAGCTTATCTATATATATATATATATATAATCTCCAACTGTCTAGGATTTTGTAAGGACCATATTTCAATGGTCTTAAATTCTTGCATGGGCTTGAAAATCACTCCTCTGCAAGTGAAACCAGACTTGACCTCCCACCTAGAACTTGGAATGAAGTCTATAGAATATATGTATGTGTGTGTATATATATATATATATATATATATATATATATATATTGCATAATACTCATTTTTAGTCCATAAAAGATAAAGCACTTAAAAAAAATAGTATTCATAAAATTTCAAAACATTCAACATGCTTAAAATTTCACATGTTCATGAATCATGTGACATAAATGAGAGTGTGTGTTTTGCCATTGCATGTATGTGTTTATATAGGTTTACACTTATATTTTTCAGTTACTAATGATCTCTCTTGTAGGATTAACTAGCACATCAATCTCCTTGAGTGCACATCCTAAGGAGTGTACCAAGAAAAGGTGGGGTTGGCTCATGGTATTTTAGGAGAGATGTCCATATGATTTTCTGTTATACCTATCTATTCCTTCATACTACCTTCATACCTCCTATGATGTCTCCCTGAAATCCTAAAATATGGCTAAGTCTGAAACCCTAAAATTTGGCTAAGTCTGAAATCTGATAGGACCCTCCAAAACCTAGAATCTGCATTATAGCTCCTAGATGTCTAAAACCACTCTCAAACATCCTAGAAGTATATACATAAAATATAACTTAAGATTAAGTTTACATTTGGATATGGACATTTACTTTCTTATACTTAAATCTTTCTTTTATGTCTACACTGGCTGATTCAATTTTATTTAGTTTTTTTCTTTTTTTGAGTTTTGGGGCCGTTTCCTTGGCTTTTCGTGCCCGATTCCATTTTTAAAACATACATACATAGAAATGCCAGGGCTAGGGGCATTTCTCTGTAACAAAGCGAGAAATCCAACAAACAAATGACCATATCACACAATTCTATCTGGCTACAAAACTTGTGCCTGTGGTTCTTGAATTTCAATTGTTCAAAGTGAATCCTCAAAGCTGCTTAGTTTTTAATGTACAAGCCCGATATCTTCCTCTAGAGCATATAAATTTCAAATCCTTAGTCATACACGAGCATCATTTATCAAATTGTCTAAAAAAGAATCTTATCTTTCATGCTATCAAAATCAAAACTAAAAATTACATTATGACACATGTCAAATATGTCTTAAAGCTTCTCTAAGTAAAAGCAAACCTCAAGTTTATATTTCTGAATTTTTTCTCGCTGGTCTTCATGATGGTCCGCACCACTCTCTCCAAAATCTTCATTCTCTTCAACATTCTTTTTCTGAAGAACTATATCAGTACTCTGTCCTGTTCGCGGAATATATCCAAAAGCCCTACAAACAAAACCAGAAACTGTCTCATACTGATATGGACCCTGCAAACAAACAAACAAACACAAGCAAACATCATTTACCTCACAGTGAAAGAAAATGCATTGAACATGCCTCAACCATGATCAATATGTTGCAATTTACAAAGATAACCACAAAAAAACATGAAGTAGAGAGTGGAAGTAAGCAACATCCTTCCAATGAAACTCATTCTAGAAATACAGGGAAATTTTGGCATCAGTAGCTGGAGTATGCAAAATGTTTACAGGGTTGGGAAAAACCAACTACTATCAGGTATATCTATATGTATGTGTGTGTATAAAAAAAGCAAGCTAAAATGCTAAATAATCTGTCCGAATCTTTAATTGTGAGACTGAGTACATAACAATTATCCACTAACTTACTTTGAATATTTAGCACAATAATCCATATTCTATCTTGATAATTAGACCATGTTTAAAAGCTAATATTATAACCTAAGTCACAAGGTTCGAGTTCGAGTTCTAATTCGACAAGGACAAAGTTCAGTCTAAGTTTGTCACTGGATAAAGTTCGGAAAAAAAAATCTTAAACTTCGATCAAAATAATTTTCTATCATTTCGCTTTTCTAAAAATGCATAAATATGTCATAGAGACAAAGTGAAGAGAGTTTTCTATCCTCTCATTTGACTCATATATATAAAATAACACAAAATCATGTGAAAAACTTCCCATATAAAAATAAAGGATAAAGTTCAAATTCATGTCCGATGAAAATAAAGTACAGCAATGTTCAAACTTTTTCCATAAATTATAACTGTTTAATTGGCTACATTACCCTAAACTACCATAAACTCCATTAAAAACTTAGTTCTTATATCATTATATGTAATACTTTTCTTTTCATTCTTATGGGTGTAATGTAACACAGCATCATGTATTGGAATCAATGGTCATAGTTTACATTAGAACACCTTGTTTATATTCAATAGCTTACTATAGTGCAACTTGATGTCATGTACATGTGTACGTGTCATAATGATGTAATTTGGTGATTCATTTCTTCCGGTAGTTGATCCAACACACGAACATGAATAAGGAATGAATTTTTAGTATTTGATATATATTATCAGGTGATACAATGATTTTTTCCAATTAGGTGTGTTAAGTAGGTGTTATGCTTTGCCTAATGGTTGTAGTTTACATTAGGACATCTTGTTTATATTTCATAGCTTACTATAGTGCAACGTGATGTCATGTACAAGTGTACATGCCGTAATAATTGAATTAGGAGACTCATCTCTTCCGGTAGTTGATCCAACACACGAACATGAATAAAGAATGATTTTTTAATATTTGATATATATTACCAGGTAATACAATGATTTTTTCCAATTAAGGGTGTTAAGTAGGTGTTATTCTTTGCAGGTATCAGTGTGTTTAAATGTCAGAAAAATCAGAGGGCGGAACCTTAAAAGAAATCTCAAATGCACCGATATGAAATACAGAAGATTGATCGAAAGTTGAGAATGAAGACACTTATGGTGAATTAGAGAATATGGAGAGGAGATATGTTGACAAAAATGAAAGATGTGGCTACAACTAGGACATTGTTAACATCATAGCAGGAAAACTCAGCGAGTACTCGCGAAACTTTTGAGAAAACGAATACTCACAAGGAAAACTCACCAACTCAGACTCACCAAGTATTGGCGAATATTCGCTGTGAATATTCGGGAATATCCACCAATACTTGGCGAGTCCGAGCCTTAAACTCGTCTGACGCAGAATAAGTCTCTCAAATATTCGAAAGAAAATACGTTTTTGGGTTTTTTATATTAATTTCAGTTTTCAACATTGTTATATGGTTCATGTGGTAACTTTGCTGTCAAATTCAACAGTATAAAGAAAATTGAGACTTGAAACAGACCTCATCAACACATATTCGTGCAGTTTCCTTTGCTAGCTCCCAAACTCCCTTTATAAGGGTCCTTAAACTGTTTTTTTGGGAGATATAAGTTATGGCTGGTAACCACGTTCTTTTAAAACAATCTAATACAAATAGGTGGACTAAAGGTCAATTTCTTTTTAGATTTTCTTGTAAACTTATGTCCAAAATTATATATATAACAAAAAAGATGTAGAAAGCAACCCAAAAATAATATATTACCTTTTTCTTGTTCATGATATCAAATTGTCTATCTAAATTTTCCATCTAAAGGTTAGCTGTTTGATACTGTTTGCAAAATTTCCCTGAAAGCATGCTACCACTTTATGTAGCTATATTTTGCATAAAATTTATGTTTTTTACAGAAATTTGTCTATTTTTTAAGTTGCCAAATATTCCCGAATATTCGCCGAGTCTTGCCGAGTTTTTGCCAAGTCAAATTTTTTTGGTTTGCCGAATATTTGTCGAATACGAGTATGCGAACTATAGTTAACATGAAGGCCAAGGAAAAGATGCAAAATTAATGCTGTTAAAGACAAGCAATTTAGTGGTAATGCATGCTAATGAGTTTTTTCTATTTTCAGTGTTCATTCAAAAGAAAACTCAGAATTAAAAGGATGTTTTGAATAAGAAGGGTGCTTTGAATAAGACACAATCAATACACAGAAATAAATAGTTTGTAAAGGTATTTTATAAGGGGATACTGAAAATATGAAACAGAAGTCAGATTGGATGTACAATAATAGTTTCTAGAGAAATATTTGGTGCCAAAAAAGAAATCGCCCCTAGGATCCATGGACAGCCCAAAATACATAAGGTAGGAATCCCTCAAAGGCCTATTGTTGATACTAACCACTTGCCTACCTCACTTTTAGCAACCAATCTTGTAAAGAAGCTACTGAAGTTTGTTTGAGTCCATTCACACGAAGAAGCGCAACAAGTTGACTCAAAAACAGCTCAACGACTTGGTTTTTGTGCAATACAATCTTTGGCTTCGCACAAGAAAAATGGAGGCCACATCATAGGAGCTTATTGATTTGGATGAGATAGATCCATACAGCGAGTGGACTGGGCAAGAAGAGGAAATCCCTACGTTCACAGAGGATGAGATTGCTTCTTTCAAGAGGGAAGCTATGGAGGGAGAAGCACTAGCAGGAGATATTGGATTGGATGACATCTTTGGAGGTGATCTCGAACATGCAACAGAGGAGCCACCACCATCTACTACCAAGTTGGAGCCAAAGTCGCAGCCTTCTAGGAGGAGCGAGGAGACGCAACCAAGTGTGGGGACTAGTAGAGGCAATAGACCCTCTCCCCAATATTTCTCTAGAACGGGAAGAGGAAAATGTAACTTATTGTATATTGTAACTTGCATAGATATGAAATTTATGATGATAATTTTCAATGACAATCATCATAAATTCATAGCACTTATCAATGGTTGTTGTATTCGCATTTAGATGCGATTTTTGAAAAATCGAACAATTTGCCTGCAGACAAAACACGAGAAAGATATTCTATTCAGCTTAATCTTACAACCGGATCCATTACAAATATATAGGAAAAGGTTGTCCTTAAATCAAGGAATCCTATTTTCTCTCCACAAACAACTCGAACTAATCTTAGGTGGATTGTTTTAACCACCCACACAATATTGTTATCACAATATTATATTCAACAACTTAACAATCTAAAACAATGTACGCACTAATATTATAATTTTCCTAACATTCCCCCTAGTGCGAACATGGGGAAAACCTATCTTTGTACTTGCACCTGCTTTCATGATTAGGTGATTTTTACTGCAAGATGATCACAAACCCGTTGTATGATTTTCAAATGGTTAACCATGAACCGAAAATGATGGTTTTTAATTGGAGTACCACAAACCAAAAATGAAGGTTTTCAAGTGGTTTACCTACAACCACATCATGATGTGCCAAGTACTATTATCAGCTCTCATCACATTTCACCACAAGGAATAACATAGGAAAATTTGTTGCTCACACATTACAAACTGGAAATGGAACATTAGGATCATGTTCCCCTCAATGTGAAATTTCCACTTATTCAAACAGGAACATTGTAAACTAAAGCATACTAAAAGCTGGAACATTGAACGTGATGGAAAGCACACAAAGAAAAATTGAAAGTAACTACTCACACCATAAAGAATGTCACCGCAGCAAAATGCGGCCCGTCGTTGGCGAGCGACGAGGTCATTGATTGACCTCCATCCTCTCGATGCCTCCATCCTTCGGTTTCATGTTGCTAGTTCGGGATCGGATGTGATCATGAAGCTCAATTTTACATACCTCAGTCGGACGTTGGATACCACCAAAAATGCGTCCATAAGGCAAATTTTTGTATTTTTACAACTCGTAAAATATTGACAATAAATGATCTTGACAACATGACATTTTATATAACTATTTACAAGCCGATGAGATATGAGAAAAAAATACCAAGACATTTTCAACATACTTTATTGACATAAAAACAACTCACAAAGAACCACTTTTGACTCTTTTAACAAATGATATTAATGGTGACAAAAAAATATTTTAGACTAACAATAAATAACCGAATGATAATAACACATTTGACGATTTATACATTAGAAACTCGATGGACACAAAATGACTTTTTTGACATATATACATATAATGACACTTGAAACTTAGAAGATTTTTTTAACTTAGACTTTTTAAAAAACTTGACTCTAGATCTATAACTTTTGACTTTTGACTAAAAAGACAAGTAGGTGAGCTATATACTATTGACACCTTTTAATGACTTTCTCATTTAAAAAAATTCTAAGATCTGCAATTTTTAATATAATTGAAAGTTAGAAATACCTAGACATGACGCAAGAAGATATTAACATAAACAATAAAACACAGACCTTTTGACTGTCCAAAATACATGTGTCTCGTGCAATGTGGTAGAGAGGAGAAAAATCTCGGGAGTCATGGAATATTTTGGGTTTGATGAAGATCTTCTAGCGAGGACTGTTTATGGGTGAAATTCGCTTGCATCGACACCTACAACCTTCTCGATATGTATTGCAAATCGACCAGCAGTTTCGAGTATTATAACTATACAACCAATAACGGAATGTGGGCTTGATGACAGCAAAAAGAATAGAACACGTTCGTGTATGACCAAATATATCAAGCTACAGGATTGCGGTATGATTGATGACTTCTCCAAATCGGATGCCACAATGCTTTGATTGATGGATATGACAATTCGCAATGAAAGGATCTACACATCGAGCATAAAATGTGCATGTATGAAGAGACGCAAGAGGCCACGAAAAAATATATGCATCACATTACACTTAAATTCTACCAAACAAGGCTTTGAGATTATTGAGCGTGACGAGCATAGACTGACACATTGAAAGAGAAAACTAAACTGATCTAATGTGCTTCTCGCATGCATCAAACAATTTTCTTAAAAGCCTTTGTTGTCATGCAAATGTGCAACAAGAAAATTTTGAATTTTGGAGCATGACAACCATACTCTACCCATAAAAATTTATCCAAAGGTCATTCTGAGCCGTCCTTCCTATCACCCTAATCCCCGAATCAGTCCTATCCCTTCTCTCTTAAGAAGTCTGAAGTGTCATGTCAGTGTTCTTAGGTGATCTAGGGGTATCCAGTCATTCCATGTTCTTCCCAAGCCAGATCCACCAAGACAAGCTTCTCAACAAGCTTGGGAAGGGTTGTTCTCAAGACTTCTCAAGGCCGGTGCACACCCCTCAGAATAGAACGGGAGCCAAAACCCATCAAGAAGGCATACGAAGATCCAAGAACATTTTGCAATCAGTTTTGGAAGGTTCTGGGAAGTTTTGCAAGTTTTGGAGCAGTTTCAACAACACTTTGAATCTCGAGAGGCTTAGGCGGTGCACGGTGCGAAAACAGCCCCCCGAGCTTCGGAAGCGATTCTGAAGCTCAGGAAGGAGTTAGAAGTCAAACAAAATATATTCGGAAAGGTATTTCAAAGCCCTAGAGGATGGAAAAATCAGATTCTTCAAAACACCTAGGCGCAATATGTCCACAACCAGTTTTTTACATGCACAACCTTGGAGCTTGAGCAAAAGTCCTAAATTTCAGGGGGTAAATGGTGGAATCAAGCTTTGATAACCCCACCATTGGATTAAGAAGGTCATTTCAATCACGATCAAATTAAAGTTCATCAAAAAACTCCACTGGAAGCTCCAGGTATGGTCCCGACAAGTCACTTTCTAAGGCACAGGCTTCAGCAGTTAGTCATTTTTTGGGTTAGAAATCCAACCAATGGGAAAGTGGCACACTTTTTGCACCAAGTGCACCAAATATTTGGTGCAACAGATGCAAGAAAATGCGCCCCTACCCTATTTGGGCCCCTACACCCTCAACATGACCACAGTTCAGCGCTTTCTCGTAGGTTAAGCCCCCTAGGCTCCATTTCGCAACCTCGCACAGTCCAATCACACTCTGCCACTTGTCAAGCGAGGGTGAGGGCGCATTTTTGTGTCCCATGTGCACCAAAGATTTGGGACAGTTGGGACATAAAACTCCCCAACCCTCCCATTTAGGCCCTTGGTATCCGAGTGACCTCAGTCTCAGCCCCTAAGAGAAGGCGGTCAAAACAAGTACTTGATCTTCGATGCATGATTCTAGGAGCTCCGTAAGGAGTTAGGAGGAAAACAATACTCATCGGAAAGCTAAGATAATCCTCTACAAGGTGGAATCATCAGATTTTTCATAAACCCTTTGGGCTTCTCATGGCAGCTCATTCTTCGTAGGGACAATTGGCGGTCATGATCAAAATGGGGCAATGTAAGGAAGTTTCAAGCGAGAATAAAGCTATGAGACTATCACCGTTGTGTTCAGAAGGAATTTTCCATGCAAATTCATATAAGGAAGCACCAAAAACCTCCTCCGGGAACTCATGATACAGCCTCGACAAGTTGTTCCACAAGGAAATCTCCAACTCACAACAATTCATCCTCTCCTCCATTGTTGCTGCATCCAGACCTTCCATGGCATATTCATCATCATTTCTCCATCATTCCATCGTTATTACGACAATAAAAGAGAATATTTCAAGCCAAAACCATGTCTATGTGTTGCCAGAAACCCTCGTTGGCAAAATCGAAGAAATGTTCATATCTCATGATCCAGAGCATGGATTGAGATGAAACCTTTTGTAGACTTCCTCATTTTCAGAGGCCATTGAGAAGCAATTCACAGAAGATCAAATGGTGCCCTAGATCATTTAATTCAACAAAAACTTCATTTTGTGTCCTGGCTCTCATTCATCAGATTTCCCATCAATTTGGTGGTCGGATCAAGCTAAAACTCGCACACAAATTCCAAATGAAAAACCTATCCTAATGGAGTTGATTTCATCACAATCGGAGGTGAAATTAAATCTGTAAAAAAAAAACTCCGCAAATCCATTTAAGGCTGCCATGTTAGCTCGTGCCCGAAGCTCTCACCAAGCAAAAATTTTCGTTTTTTTATTTCTAAGCTTTCCGGTGAGCGAATCATGATGAAAATTGGAGCACAAGTTCGCGATGAAGAGCCGAATCCAAAAAAGTTGTTCCCATCGCAAATCGAGGCCGTTTTCGCCACTTACTAAAAATAGCATATTCTGTGCTTCCCCACATGCTAAAAATAGTAATTCCCCCAAGTTGTGAGTTTGATCATCCGGGATAGTCAAGAAAGATTGCAAAACGAGAAGCAGGGACAAAAAGACAATTTTCCCAAAATAAAAGGTCCCCAAAAAAGCTACCTACTAAAAATAGCAATGCCTCAACGGAAGAGGATGGAATGTGCCAAAAGGTTCAGAAGGTGAAATTGGGGCAAAATATGGTGATATGTCCCAAAATGGCAGGTCATGATCTCATATTCTAAAAATAGAAAGTTTCAGTGTTGAGGGCAAAAGTTGCAGATGGCCTCATTCTCACTCATCTTTCCACTTTTGGACTCTGCACGGGGTTATAAGATGGTTTCATGGGTCAAACTGGAGGAACAAGAACTTCATAGATGTCCTAGAAGCATCATCCTGAGTTCAATGGTATACAGAGGCAAAACAGGGCATCGCAAGGCGCAACATGTGAATTCATCTTCGTCACTCGGGGAGTTGGGTGATTCAAAGAAGATCAGTTGGGGTGTGTTTAATGTGTCAAGGAGGATCTTTGTAAACATTGCTGTGTTCATTCTTGAACAATGTTTTTCAACACTCATTCCATAGTCCAAGGTGTCCATGCATCATGCGAAGGAAGAGGCTACGATCGTCATCGACAAGATCTCCATCAATGGCGGAGGTACCTTCATTTGTGGGAGCATTTCTTCCTTTCTCTCCTTCTTCATTCTTTCTCCTCTTCTCTCCCCTTTTTTCTAATTCTTCGTTGTGAGCAATCATGACATTCGTCTTATTCATTAAAGTGACTATAGTCTAAAATGTAATAAGTTGCCCTTATTTTATAAAAGGGGACTTAATGTTCTTCCTAAGAATGCCAAAAGTCACGAATGGAAAAGACAAATGAAAAGTCACCATGGGGGTATACGAAGAGTCTTTTCTTATTCTATAAAATGTAATGGCATACTCTTGCTTAGGGGTTCTCAATTTTGTATACTCATGAGAGATCACTACTTGTGAAGAAACAAAGGAGAGCTATTTCCTCTAGTCCCTTTCTCTATGTTCTTCTACTTCTAACTATGTACAATTTTGCCAAAGCATCAATGAAGAAAGAGGGAGTTTCATGCCTTTTTTGATGAGGAGGTTTTAGAAACTTTGAGTTCTTAATCTTGACTCGCCTTGTTGCCACTTGCGCAATTGTTTTAATCTAAGTATGTGTGTTGGAATTTTCTGGTTATTGGTTGTAGGAATCTGATTTTCTACCTACAACATTAATCCCCCTCTTTTTCTCACTCCTTTTCCCCCTCTTAGCAAATTCCTCTCTTGCAAGTGATTGCAAGCTTTTGCCGCAGGTCGGTGCGAGTGTCCCTATCAATGTTTTAGAAATCGGAACCGGACTCGAAATTGGCCGAGGTCGGATCGGAACCAAACAGTTCAAACTTAATGAACCGGTTTATAAAAAAATACATAAAATTTTATATTTTTAATGAAAATAATATATTTGAAAGGTTAAAAACCATAATTCCAACAATTACACACAGAATATGCAAAGTTTTCTCTTATATATATGCAAGAAAGGTGTTTATAGCAAAATGGCACGAACTCCAAGTCCAATACACAATACATATATCATAGATGAGATTCCGAAACAAAATACATAAACAATGAGGCTCTAAATGGCCTCCATAGTTCAAGACTCCAAAAAAGCAACATGATATGATCATTGATACATTACAAATACTACAAGTTACAAAACTCTAGAATAAACTAGATGACATCAATGATCAATCATCAAACTCTGCACCACTGCTGGAAATGGGATCCTCAAGGTCATCCTCATCAATATCATCACCGACCTCTGGCTCTGACTCGGACTCATCCAAATCCTCAGGTACATCTGCAACAACTGGAGCTGCACGGGGTCGGGGAGTAGCACGAGTGCGACTAGTGCCTGTTGTGTCTCGTGACAATGGCGGCGGTGCTACTAATGGCTCATCAGATTCTTGATCCAAACCCATCCACCCCAAGTCATCGGGATCAAACTCTGCTGGCTCACTCTCCTCTACCCATTTTGAGGTTGGATCTATATCATCCAAGACAATGGGATCAAGTATCAGGTCTTCGGTTCAACAACTGGTTGCGCCTTAACCGAAGGTTGTACTACACAAAGACAAGATCATTCAACCGTTGTTGTTCCAAACAGTTTCTCTTCTTCGTGTGAATCCGCTCAAAGACGGACCAATTGCACTCGCACCCAAAAGCACTGCAAGTTTGGCTTAGGATCCTAATTGCAAACTTTTGCAATTGAGGACATTGACTACCAAACGAATCCCACCAATGTGCTGCGATAAAAAGTGTAAATGTTTAATTAGTAAACAATGACAATAAAAAGTTAAAAACACAGTTAAAAATTAAAAGTAAAACATAAACTTATAACTTAAAGGTTAAAGCGTAATTCAACAAATTAGATAAAGATTGTCTTATGCTAAAAATTCATGATTATTCATTAAAAATTTTAATCAAATGAACTTCAAAAAACTTAGAATTTCTTACCTGGTTGGTCCACATTCCTTGCAATCTTTGCAAGGTTTTTCCCAAAGGTACCTGTGGCTCTGTTGAAGAAGCTGATCTGTCGGTGAACCTCAAGTTGTTGCATCTCATCAGGGACCATGCGCTCTGTGCACACTCGTCACAACCAATCTTTTACTTCTCTGTTTGATCTTCTCAAGTGAGCTCTGTAATGATATTTCGGGTTCAAGAAATACCCAGTTGCATGTATAGGCCGATAGAGTTGATTGTTCCATCTATTATCTATGATCTCCCATATAGGCCCATACTTAGTTACCCTGTCTTTGTATGTTGCCCTTATCTGCTCCTTTACTCCGATCCATAGCCTCATAAATATAGCCCATGGCTAATTTTTTCCCATCTACCAACCGCAACACCTTAACAAGAGGCTCAACAACTTTCACTCTGTTGTTTTTTTCCAAAATAAATTATCAAAAAGTTTCTTTGTGTCTTTCCCATCCTATTTCCGGCTCCACTTTGATGCATTCCATTCATCACTTGAAAACATTTTTTTCAAGTTCTTTGGGAAATAAGAGATTGCAACGTGAGGAAGTTTGTTGCAAATCTCGTGATGGCTGGCCTAACAAGTTCTCTGCCATCATTGTTCTTCCTCATTAGGTTCAATACCCATGAGTGATTATAGATGTATTGGTGATGCTTTTGCCATGCTCTACGGTGTTCTTGATCCAATCTTTTTCCTTATATCCTCAAGAATGAGATCTATATGCAATGTGTAGCACATAGAGTCCAAAATATTGTTTTGTGTTTAGCCCATAGTTCAAAAAATCGTAAATCGGGATTAATCGGCAGGCCAAATTTTGAATCGGAAATCGGAAATCGGCAAAAAATCGGCATTAATCGGCAACTTTATCGCTACTTTTAAAAACATTTAAATTCATAAAATATACTTAAATTAAATGTAAAAACAATGTTAAATGATGCGAGAAGTGACTCTATAGAATGCCATAGGCCCATATGCATATTTTCGATTAAGTTTTGACCAAAAAAGAGAGTACAAAGTTTGCAAACAAAAAAATAAAAAATATTGTTTTATGAAAATAAGAAAAATATTGCCATCAATGCATAGAGCTCGAGAAAATATGCACTTTTAGAGAAAACGACACCTGAAATGGAGCCACAGAATGAAAGTTATAGCACATGCAAGTTTTTGCTGCTACATCTTCCCGGACCCTTTCCAAAAATGGCAATTTTTCTGTCCTTGTGATTTCTTCACCAAAAATCCAAAAAAGGAAAGAAGGAGAAAGGAGGAAACCCGAGCCGCGCAAGTGAAAAAACGAGTCAGATTTGGGGCCACGATTTCACCCGCGATTTTCCACGATTTACCACGATTTTCGAGTGTACCCGAGCCGCGCAAGTGAAAAAACGAGTCAGATTTGGGGCCACGATTTTCCACGATTTACCACGATTTTCGAGTGTATTTTATCGCCAAAAATCGCGATTTATCGCCATATCAAAAATCGCGATTTTTCAGAAGATATATCGTTTTCATGGTTGCAAACGATTTATCGCCGATAAATCGCGATTTTGAATCGAGGTTTAGCCTCTAACATCTTACCAGCAAGAACATAGTTAGATGCATTATCTGTTATGATTTGTACAACATTTTCCACCCCCACCTCTAAAACAATCTCATCCAAAAGCTCAAACAATAAATTTGCATCTTTCACCCTATCAGATGCATCTACTGATTTCGAAAACATTGTACCTTGTGGACAAGAGGCAAGAAAATTTATTATTGTGCGGTTCTTGCCATCACTCCACCCATCTGACATGATAGTGCATCCTGTTTTGGCCCATGAAACTTTGCAACCTTTCAAATATTCATCTATGGATGCAACTTCTTTCTTCAAAAGTGATCCTCTCAAGTCATGCATACTAGGGCCTTTGAAGCCCTTACCAAAGAAGAACAATGGAATCAAACATCGGCTGGTAATAAGGTGAGCGGGCAACATTGAAAGGGATATCGCATCATACCACCATCTAAAGAATGTACTCAAAAGCGCTTCTTTGTATTGCTTCTTCCAATGGTTATCCAAGGTAGGCTAATTTTGTGTTGGCATGGAGGCACTAGCAGTATAGAGTGTGGAAGATGGAAAAAGATTTGAATGGTCTTTCTTTTTTGAGGCCGGTTTTCTTGACTATGAGTGGATGGGGGAGGCATATACCGAAAGGGGTCTCTAACAGTCACAGAAGGGTCAGAGCAAGATCCTTCAACACTCAAGGCATGTTCCCTCCTTCTCCCTATTTCAACTTCCATCTCTTTTTGCCTAGCCTTCTCTTCTCTATGTTTTTCAAGCATGGTTTTCATTTCCAACCTAATGTCATCAATATCAGGTGCCTCACATGGGGTAACTTGGCCTCTTTGACCAGCCAAGTGTTGTTTCAACCTATGAATCCCCCCCCCCTTGATGTGTTTCTTACAATATTTACAAAAAACTTGATCATCAATTGTGTCTGCATGGGCCCATGTAGGGTCTTTTGATTTGGGGGCCATTGCAAATGCAAACAAATCTGAAAATGCAAATAAAAACAAAATAAATTTCCTATTTCTTTTTAATAAAATTTACAAATAAGGGGCAAGTTTAAAATGTAACATACCTTTCAATGTGCACACAAATGAGGTGAAGAAATGCTCCAAGCTTGTATATGGCACCACAAAGAGCCCACACTCCAAATGTAGATGTAAATGCCACCACAAAGAGCCCACACTTGATGCCAAACAACTCCAAATGAACACTATTCAAGGCTGCCCCAATCCTCCAAATCCTTGCAAATAAGAGAGGTGCTCACAAATAGAGGTGAGGTGCTCACAAATGGATGCCAATATCACCACAAAGAGCCCACAAGCAATGCCAAACAAGCTCCAAGCCTCCAACTTTCAAGCTCACTACAAAAAATAAACTCTTCAATCTTATGCTCACAAATGCTTTTGCTCACAAATGCTCACAAATGCTCAATGAGAGAGGTGTGAAGTGAATAGAGGAGGGGGTGGGGGCGCGGGAGTGTATTTATAACACCAAATTAGGGTTTAGAAACAAAATAATAAAAGAAAACAATTAAAAAAGTTTTTTTAAGCTGGCCGCCGTATAAGGCAAAACAGGCCCAAACCGGCCGGTTTAGGACGAAACCGGACCGGTTTGACCGGTTTTAGCCCAAACCAGACGGTTCAGTAAACGATCAACCGATCCAGTTTACAAAACGGTTCATACTTTTAATTGTTAAACCGGTCAAACCGCCGGTTCGATTCGGTTCGGTTTTAAAACACCGGTCCCTATTGGATCCCCGGTTGTCAAGCCACCAACGATTTCAATTTCATGCACGCATAATAAGTGGAGCTGCACCACCCAAGCAAAGGGACCTAGAGTCCCAAAGACGTTGGCAAGAAGTCCACCAATTTGTCCACACAAAATATTTTCTCGCCAATGACCTCCCTATCCACGTGAGACCTGTAGATGAAACTTGAACACAAATACCTGAAAATGATTTGAAACTCCCATGCAAACACGTACAGTAGATAGCAGGACAATTCTAAGTATGTCAATGGAACTTACGGATCCTGTAGCTAACCATTATGCTTATTATTCCATCTCGGGGAGATCGCTCGATACCAAATGAAAGGTACAAACAATTTGCACAAACAAAACATAGAAAGATAATCTATTCAGCTTGATCTTATAACCGGATCCATTACAAAAATATAGGAATAGATTGTCCTCAAATCAAGGAATCCTATTTTCTCTCCACAAACAACTCGAACTAATCTTAGGTGGATTGTTTTAACCACCCACACAATATTGTTATCACAATATTATATTCAACAACTTAACAATCTAAAACAATGTACTCACTAATATTACAGTTTTCCTAACAATTTTGAATTGTACTTGTATTCAAATCTAATAGAAAACACTTCTCCAACATTTATAGACTCATTTCATACATTTCTAGCTATATTTTGCATAAAATTTAATTTTTTTAAAGAAATATGAGCATCTTTTAAGTTGTCGAATATTTGCCGAGCCTTGCCGAGGTTTTGCCGAGTCAATTTTTTTGGGTTTGCCGAATATTCACTGCATACGAATAAAGAGTTATACAAGGGCTTGGTCATTATAAGTTGGAATAGCTTGAGGCTAGTTTGTTCCTCTGTCCTTATGTGGAACTTAACAGACCAATAATTTCTTTATCATTCACTAAAGCTGTAAGGGCTGCAATCAATTAGGCACACAATACAGAGTAGTTCAAATGGATTCAAGGAAGTCTTAATTTGCAATAAAATCATCCAACTTTCCTATTTTACAAAAAGCAAATGTAGGTTGAAATTAGCCATGAATCCAATATTCCATTCCCAAATGAATCATGTGGATATTTACCATAGTTACCAAAAAAAGGTACAGGTACCTGTATCAGTACAAGAAGATGGGGACGGTTACACCATTTTTCAGTAAAATAGGATATGGGTACTCGGAGACAGGAAAAAAATATTCACATAATTTTATAAGTATATTTGACTATATAAGTAAATTTTAGTGAAAACAACATTATACAGCCTAATATAGCCTCAAACAAACATTAATAACTTTTAAAATAAAAATATTAGATGCTGACAAAAGATAAGAGCAATTATATATTAGCTGTTGACAAAAGATAAGAGCATTTATATTATTAATTATCTTTGATATCTCATCATCTCTAGGGTCAAGAGTAGTGCAGGTCTTCGAGACGAATACCAACAAGTAACACTTTCCAAAACACATTTTTTTGGTAGGAGAGAAGTCTCTCGTAACAACTACCACTCTCCAAAATGCAGTTCTCCCAGATGACTACCAACATATACCACTCGCCAAAACACGTTTTTTTTGGTGGGAGACGAGTTTGTGTAATGCTGATTTTACCAACATTGATTCTGAGGGTTTGCAAAGAATGACTTAATTTTTTCTGCATCAAGGTATTGGCATCTTTACCAAAGCTTGAATGGACTAGACAAATGGCGAATTGGCTTGGCTTTAGAATGGGCGGACATTGCCCAAGCGCTCCATTCTCAAAGTAGGTATCCTCTCTCGAGCGAGTGATCCGAGTAGCATAGTGACACATGTCCTATGTAAAGGGTAGGGAACTACCTCCTAAATGACTACCACAAACTGTACATGACCATATGATCTATGGCTGCCCATACTCTATATCCCAGTACTCTGAATAGGAGCTTGTCAAAGTAGAGGTGATAATCCAAGGTTGACCTGAACGACCCCAAATATAAGTTTGAACTTTGAAATTTTTAAAAACATGCAAGATGTTCACATTAATAAGAATACCATTGAAAGGAGGTATTAGAATCTAAGGGCATCACTAACATTACGTTATTTTGTTTATATATTTAATAGATTACCTACGTTGTAGGAAACATCATTACTCCGCCTTCGTACCTGCGTTTGGACTTTACGGTACAGAAATGGAACCGAAAAATGCTCAAGAAACACGCCTGCATGCCTCTTGTCCTGAGTTCGTACTAGAAATAACATGGAAACTGTTCTCCCAATTCCGTGTCATTTCCAGGACATTTCCATTCTGTTTAGCACAAGTCACCAGAAAAGTGAAGAATTAAAAACAGTCATTCTGAATATCTTGTCAGTCTAGAACGCTCAAGTTCTAGAGTGTACGGTTGGTCAAAGATCAAATCATAGAATTTGGTTCTTGATCAAGTTCTATAGTGTAGCTCAAATGAATTCAAGAAAGTCTTAATTTGCAATAAAATCATTCAAATCTCCTTTTCTACAAAATCCAAATGTGTGCTGAAATTAGTCATGGATCCAATAATCCATGCCCAAACGAATCATGTGGATATTTACCACAGTTACCAGAAGACAGGTACAGGTACCAATATCGTACGAAGAGATGGGGACGGGTACACTTTTTAGGCAAATAGGAGATGGGTACTCAAAGATGCCAAAAAATATTCATATAATTTTATAAATATATAAGTAAATTTTAGTGAAAACAATATTATACAGCCTAATGTAGCCTCGAACAAAAGATAAGTGTAATTATATTATTATTTATCTTTGAAATCTAATCATATATAAGGTCAAGAGTACAACATATTTATTTTTTTAAACACTGTAATGCAGATCTCCGAGACAAGTCCCAGTCTCTGAGATGCAATATTTTGGTAGGAGACGAGTCTTCATGCAACACTAATTTTACCAACATTGATTTTGAGAGTTTGCACATTACAACTTTATTTTTCTGCATCAAGTTATTGACATCTTTACCAAAGCTTGAATGGACTAGACAGATGGCGAACTGGCTTGGCTTTAGAATGGGTGGGCATTGCTCAAGGGCCCCATTCTCAAAGTAGGTATCCTCTCTCGAACGAGTGATCCAAGTAGCGTAGTGACACGGGTCCTAGGTAAAGGGTAGGGAACTAACTCTCAAATGACTCCCAGAAACTCTACATAACCATACAACCTATAGCTGCTCATATTCTATATACCAGTACTCTAAATAGGAGCTTGTCAGAGTAGCGGGGCTAATCCAAGGTTGACCCAACGAACAAAGGGCTAAATACCAAATATACGTTTGAACTTCAAAAAGTTCAGAAACCTGCAAGATGTTCAAGTTAATAAGAATACCATTGAAGGGGGGTATTAGAATCTAGTGGCATCGCTAGCATTAGCTTGTTTTGTTTAGATTTTAATAAATTACCTAAATTGTAGGGAAATGTCGTTGATCACCCACCCCAAACCCATGTTTGGATTTTCCGGTACAAAAATGGAATCGAAAACGTGCCCAAAATGCCCCTTTGTCCTGACTTTGTACTAGAAACAGCACAGAAACTGCTCTCCTAATTCCTAGCCATTTTTGGGACATTTTTGTCTCATTTCTTGTTCACACAAGTCACCAGAAAAGTGAAAAACATTAAGTAATTTTGAATATCTTGTCAGTCTAGAACACAGATGTTCTAGAGTGTACAGTTGGTTGAAGATCAAATTCCAAAGTCTGGTTTTTGATCAAGTTCTACAGTTTGGTTAGGATCACGTTCTACACTTTGGTTGAGAATCAGTAATGTCCCCAATGGACATTATTTTACCCCTAAACGGATTTTAGGCAATCCCAACTTTAAATATGCAAAATACAGACAAATTGCAGCCGAACAGAAAACTGATTTTTGCAGAAAATTAAATCTAGGGCAGCGAACAGAAAATAATGAATAACTCCAAAAATACTTGCTCAAATCTCTTGAAATTTTAAATGGAGCTTGCTAATACAATAACAAATATTATAGAACTGTTTTTGGAATTTTTCGAATAACAGAATGCTGCCAGAAATTTACAGCGTGCCCTAAACAACTGAAAACTTCTAAAATTAATATCTTTTGCTAGAGAAGTCCAAATGAGCTGAAACTTTGGATCTTGGGCCACAAAAATATGAAGAATAATATTCCAAAAATAGTTTTCGCACAGCAAACACGAAACCCTAATTTTGCCCTAAAAAGTAGGTCGCCCAGCACATTTAGGGCATCAATTCAGCTCCAAAATTGACAAGCTAGGGTAGATCTCTCACTACCGAAGAATGCCCTGCTAGCTAGGGATGGATCTCTCACCACCGAAGCTAGGGTTCCCGTGGGATCTTACTCCACAAGCTGGATATTTGCAAACAGCAGTTGCACATGAAAGAATATGCATAAGCTACAAGCTTAAGACACAAATTAGAAAATATCAAATGGTATGGAATATCTTCCCCTCAAGTCGACTTCTCCTTATAAAGGAAGAAGAGACCCAAAACAACCTCTACAATATCCAATTAGTTCACAAGGATTTTCCCTATGCAAGCATTTAATATTTTCCCATATTAAATGTTTTTCCCAACAACTTTTTCTCTCCTAATGCAAATCACATTTTTCTAGAGGAAATACATAGTAAAATGGGCATTTATCCTTTCTATGTTCCCATTCCCCTTTCTAAGGCAAGTCGCCTTTTCACCTAGGATGGATAACAATTTATATTTGAGCCTTTTCCATCCTAGATTTAATAATTATTAAGTCATATAAATTATTACAAGTGCTCTATATATTTTTTTCTTTTATTAATGGCACTTTATAATAATTAAATATAACTTAAGTCACCCTTATAGTTTTCCTTTGGCCGTCGGGTTGACAAAATAGGCCAAAGGTCTTCGAATGGGAAAGGGATATTACAGAATCAAGGTCTTGAGTATAGCCATCACTCTAATTAAATCGTGCCATCATCTCTCATTAATTAAATCCTTCCATCATCTAAAGACTTGACAAGTTTTCATTGGTCGAGGATCTCCTGTAGATATCAATATCCAATGTTAAGAGGGGTCGAGTGTTGAGACTAAACTAAATTGGGCAATCATTTGTTGCAGAGGTTATATATACTGTAGCATTATTATTTTCATTGGTGCGTTGAGGCTAGCTGTATTTATTTAGATAGGCTCCGCATAATATTTTTGAGCTTTACAAATACTATATTTTTTAAGTGCTTTATATTTTATGGAAATAAAATGAGTTTTATATATTTTTAATAATATATTGTACAAACATTTCCATGCCATATTGTAACCAAGGGTCTTTTGAAAATCAGTGTTTTTGCATTTCCAACCTGTTTTTGTTTCTGGAAACCTAGAAGATTACTTTAAGAAAGGGCAACTTAAATTCATGTACAATTTATATGTCATAATGAAGTAATCAAGTATAGTGACTCCTTAGGGTAGTTCACACATGACATAAATAAGGTATGTAATATGAACACTACCAAATGTATTGTTATTCTTTTCTTGTTTCCTTAAAAGATGTTTGGAAGGTTTGTATGCCCTTACCAAGGAGATTCCACCGTATGCCCAAGAGACCTCATATGTCCAAGAGGCCCACATTACACTTGTTTTCCCTATGTCCTTCTTGCTGCTCTTCCATATGACCGGCATATGTTCACACTGATGCATGACTTGGCCTCCAGCCATATGCCCCCACACCACCGTCCATTGTAACCTTGTATTACCCCAACATACACCTACAGTGTTGCATCGTACAATTCTTCTCCACAACCATACACTCCATTTATAAGTGGAAAAATTCAATTGTCCAGGTATATGCTCTTATTTCTTTGTTCTACGCCTGAATTTTCATACATCTATGATCCTACTTCTCCGAGATTGATCATGTGGACTAATACAATGACCGTACAGCATGATAGAATGGTCATGTATTACTACAGTGATCATACAGAGTGCTGAAGTATTGTATAGTCTGCAACAGTTTCCATTTGGCTGGCCACAGCATCTGTACAGTCTACTAAAGTGGATGTACAAGAGCCACAACATTTTTCTACATTGACCATATGGGCTGATAGAATGTTTTACTACAGTGCCATACGGCTGCTACAGGGTATTGCTATAGTGATCGTGTGGATCATACAGATAGTGAATTTTTGATAAATTTCAGCATCCTGAAGATACCAGAAGAAATGGTTATTGGATTTGTGGGTTTCCTTAAGCAAATTCAGGTAGAAATTTCGTGTGGCCAAAATCGGATTGCAAACTTGTTTATACAAATAAGAATTTTCACCAGTATTTTCAGCAGAAACTCCACGGGACGTCTTCTCTCTTCCCCCTGTCCACCCCCACCTCACTTTTATTGATTTTGTACGTGTTGTCGGAAGGGACTCCGACTTATTTGAACAGGGGGTATAATGTAAACCATTGATTTACATAAAAGCATTGCTTTGGTAGCCAACTTCATTATATTATTATTACCTTTAGATATGAATGGATGCAGTCGATGGTTGTGTTTTAACCAACAATCATTGGGTTTTTGTCTTATAGAAATAAGAATGTCAGGGTAAGGGCACTGATGTGACAGGTCCTCCCTGTTCCAAGAAACTGTATTGACCACTACCTTATGCAATATTCCCCCGTGTTCTTCTATGCTATGATGTGGTATGTATCAATAATTCCACAATATATATTCCTTTGGTAGTGTAGTTTTTAGAGCAAACAGAAACATGCTAAATGTTCAAGTTAACAAGAATACCATTGAAGGGAGGTACTAGAATTTGAGGGAATCATTAGCATTTGGGTTTTTTGTTTATATTTCATAGCTTACTTTAACAAATTTAACAAAGCGCAACTTACAGTCCGGTACATTTTACACATGTTTAATGATGTAATCATGTATAGTGGTTTCTTTGTGTAGTTCATACATGGCATGAATAAGGCATGTAATATTTCATATATATCATCAAATGTACTTTTATTTCTTATCTTGCTCTGTTGTTTTGCATGTGCCATGTTCTAGCTGTACCATTAAACATCATCATATCCTTCAATTCAGAATATAACTACATGGAACCAAGCTTTGTTTCAGATTTCTTCCAAGGGTTTGGAAAAGCCAACAGAAAGTTCCAACAGGTCAAAAAATATAAATTAGGGATCAACAACTGTGGTTTTAAAAAATCCACAACGAAGGTTTGTTGTGCAGCTATTCTAAAGGGACCCGCCCTAGAATGTTTTTATTCAAAATCAAAAGTATACAAATCATGCCTGTTGGAAGAAAGAAATAAAATCCAAGTGCAATCAGGAAACAAATATTAATGGTTGAAAAGTTACATAAGTACGGCACCAAAGAAAAACATCTAGCCTTCGACTATAAAACAAGCAAAGATAACTCTCTTGAGGACCAAAGCCAGTTAGAATAAGATTGGGATTCGGATTGAAATGAAGATAGCTTTCAAAGGATAATATACTTAAAAGCACACAACATTTTTCGGTTTCCCGCTATGATAGAACAAAGGCTATCGAGATCGGGAAAAAACATGGATAAGAAAGTCCATTTCATCCTTTCCTTGTCCATTTCGCATTTAATGTGTTAGCTTCAACCTCTCTCTTCAATCTTGATACCCTACGCATAATCATTAAATCCATTTTGAATTGTCTTTCATGACTCCTTTTAATGGGAAAAAAATCATATGAAAAAATAACATACCTCGGCTACTTTCACCTCCAATGCCTCTTCAAGGTCCTCAATAGATGTATTTGCATCCACATCATAAACCCCATCAGCTCGTTGCACTACATACCCTGTTTTCTTTCGAATTTCTTCCTGAAACAACAATAAATATATTGCATTATTCAACCCACGGGTGTGTGGTCTATTGGCAAGCAGTGAGGTGATCGAGCTTGTATTAACATTGAGACCCAGGTTCAAACACAACGTGGGAACAGCTGTAAATAGATCTCGTATATATACGAGGCATATGTCAAAAGTAAAAAAAAGTATATTGCATTATTCCTTTTAGTAAAAGAGAAACTTTCAAATTTGTAACACTTGAATGTGTGCATAGAAACAGATGTCCAAATTGAAATTTTACTTCCATGTTGCTACTGACATATAAAATACAAAATTTTCCTATAAGATTATAACTTTACATAGATACCATGACAGGTTAGAAAAGTGAAAGATCAAATAAAATACTACCATCCAGTAAACTAAACAAAAACCCTCTTTCGATAAACATCTTATGCAGATCATATTTGTTATTTACAAATTGAGGACCATATATATTCACAACTGATGCGTTACCAGACTGCATATTGATTTATTTAAAAATACGATATCATCCTAACAAAGACTAAGGAAACTCGTGCTGCAATTAAATTGTTAACCTGAAACATGTATTGGTACATTACAGAAACATCAGGATGTCAGGACTCATATCCAAAACATTTAAAAGGTTTTCTACTGGATTAAACTTACGCTAAGACCAATAAATTATTAAATATCACAGGTCGAACATCTTCGTTCAATTTAACCACACAAGAATTTATACCTGGCAAATAGTGAAGCATTTTTATTCTGCTTAATCACACAATATTTGAGATACATGACAAAATTTCAACGAGACTCTTCATATGTACACCATATTCCATTTTATCTGTATCTGAATAAAGATGTGACTAACACTGTTTCAATTTACATAAACACCAATCTGCGCAAAAGGCAATTTCACAACAATGAACCATGTAGGCAAATAAAATGTCAGGAGCTGCAAAAGAAGCATTTCTCTTGCCTTCACTACTTTGCCTGCTCTTCCAAATCCCTCAATATCCGCCCAGCAGGCCTCTTCGCCCCATTTTTCTATGAATTGGCCTTTGTTTGAGATCAAAAAAATATTATGTCGCAGCTCGTTCTCTGCTTTAGACTGATCATCAGAAACAGTTCAGCTAATTTTTCACCATTGTGATCAATTTACTTCAGTGTCAGTTTTTATCCTCTTGCCTAATCCCATGAGATACTTGAGCAAGATATCCTATTGGGAGGCTGCAACCCAAGGACATGTGTGGCGTTACATTTAATCCTGGTTTGTCATAAGGCGATTGACAGGTCATAGACGCCTAGTTACTTGTTTTACTATCATATATTAGAGTAGTATAGTATTTCAGTTAATAGTAGTTAGTGATTGTAAATTTCGACTTTCTTTAAACATTTTCTTGGTGATTGTTTCATATGAGATCAGAGGGAGATTCCACTACCTGTTCAGAGAGTGTCCTACCTTCACTGAATTCTTCAGATACTATGACCAAAGGTGCCTTGCTCTTTATTTGCATGAGACTTTTAGGCTTCGGGAGGAGACCCTTCAGCCTTCTTCTAGGCAAACAACTACTCCACAGATTACTTCCTTTTTACAGTGCTCTCTCCTAGGAGGGGCACTAAGCGGCAGGGTGATACCAATCCTAATTACCAAACGAGATCAGTCCGGACTCGGGGTGCTATTTCACAGACCAGGGACATCCAAACACATACGAGGTCGAGGCCACCTTCTCATAGATGGCCTTTGAGATCCACCAGACGAACACGGAGAGTTCATCCTTCTTTCAGACATCGGCACTCCAGATCTTCCATAGCTCCAGATACCGGGCTTCAACACATTACTAGCTTCTTTCAGTCGGCCTTGGATATTAGTTGAGGGGTCTCTTACCTCCTCTTCCTTCCTTTTCTTCCTCTGCATGTTCAGGTTCTGCTGGCATCTGCAGGTTTTTG
Organism: Taxus wallichiana var. yunnanensis; assembly: GCA_018340775.1. NCBI lineage: Eukaryota > Viridiplantae > Streptophyta > Pinopsida > Cupressales > Taxaceae > Taxus > Taxus wallichiana. Next base: position 43,443,515 of record CM031239.1, read on the forward strand.
TCAGGCTTCTCTCTTTGCCCTTTTTCTCTTCCTCCTCTTTTCTGGTTGTTCTCGAGGACCTTTTGGTCCTCTGGCTGGAATCTTTTTCGCCTTCTTTGTATGGTTGCAGTCCCATTGACCTAGTTTTTTGATCACTCGTTGGACATTTAATATATCTATCTTATTTTATCTTATCTCTATTCCACCTGTGTACTTCACTTCTTGTCGGGTTTCATGAGGTTTGAGTAAGAATATTTCATATTCTTCACCTCATACTCATCTACAATCCTCATATCATCTTGTCTGAGTTGTCTTGTACAAGTTTATCCTCTTTGTTCCAAATTTCTCAATTGTTGTTTGTGTTGAATATATAATGTACTATTTGGTTCTGAGCAGTTAAGGAGTTATACCTGCCATAACCGATAACTGAAATGTAACCATCATCCCTACATATAAATAAAACTCTGCCTGTGTCATTTAGGACAATGCAGTTTTGCCTTCTCATTTCTTTCTTTGCTTCTCCTTCTACTAACATTGGTATCAGAGCCTTAGTCAAGTCACCATTGGAGGAAGTATTTGCAGGAAGGTGTGTGTGAGGTCGACGGTAAGGTCAACGTAGGGAAAAATCGTGGGTTGTTCCGTGATCGTGGTTGAATACCAGTCGCAGAGTGTGGGCTTCTCTGTGATTGTGGGCTGAATACAATTACAGAGAGGACAAAGTTGTTCCTATTTCATATAGTCGCAAGCAGTCATAGAAAGGGCAAAGATTTTCCTATTTCATACAGTCGCGAGAAGTTGTAGAAAGGGCAAAGATTTTCCTTTTTCATACAGTCGCAAGCAGTCACAGAGACACGTCTGTGTTCAGAATCCCCATAGAACAAAGAAACGTGCCTTTTAGCAATCAAAAAGACAGTCACTAGGGCACAGTAAGGGCAAAAACGAAATATGTCATTCTCCAAATATGAGGGCAAAATATTGATTTTCCTCCATTCGCGAGGATAGGAGAAGTCTTTATGAGGGCAATCTACAGTTTCAAGGGCAGAAGTTCTTCTATTTGAAAGTCGTTGAATAATATTCATTTTCAATAGCAAAGGTAATCACGAACATTTGAATAATCAATTTCATACTATTTGTTGGAGTGGGCAACATATTATTTTATTATTTCCGTTACTTTGGAATAATAAAATGGCAAATATTTCAAACCTAATTCTGCCAGACTTGCAAAAATTAACAGGCACAAATTTCAATGTATGGAGCCATAAGATTCTGACGCTTGCAGAATTTCGTGATTGTGATAAGATAATCACAAGTAACGAAGGAAGACCTAATAGGATTGCCATGTTATTAAGAAAAAGGGTATAAAAACTTGTTTTAGACCTGTAAAAACCATAAGAAACAAATTAAAAACCCTAAAGACCCAATTTGTCCCAACTTAAGAAAAGGGGTTTACTCCATACTGTGTGCTTGTGGTAAAACATACATCGGGGAAATAGGAAGGTCACTGAAAACAAGACTACATGAACATTGTAAAGACTTAGAGTATACCCGGGTTGGAAAATCGGCTTTGGCGGAACATGAAGACATCACAAAACACGCCATTTGCATCGACAACGCAAAATTAATAGCAATAGAATCACACTACGCAAACAGGAAATTACGTGAAGCCATCGAGATTGAAAAACATCCAAACAACCTAAATCGTGATGACGGGTGGAAACTAAGTCAATCATGGAAACCCCTGTTGCATAAGTTGACATTCACTCCCCCTTCGGCTAGTGTTCGTTGAATTATTGTGTCTGTCCTTTCTTTTTGTTTCCCATTTATCGGTGTCTATCCTTTATTTTACCTTGTGTTCACGCTAATTCTGCGGTTGACCTTTTTCTTTCCCCCTTTTCCTCATAATCTATCGTTTATTTTCAATTATTTTTTGTGGTTTGTCCCCCTTCTCCTTATTATCATTTTTGACTTTATTTTATTTATTTTTATTTTATTTTATCTTATTTCCTTTATTACCTTTTTCTTGTTATTTTACTTTCACATCTTTTCGAACGACATGTCTCTTGGAAAATGGATTATTTATAATAGTTCATTTTCCATCTCTGCTCTCAAGCAAAAGCTTCACCCTGATGATGGTTCCGGTAATGGAACCGAAACATCGGTATTAATCCTCCTTACGCAGTGTATCCAAAAAATTCCATTTCACCTCTGACCTGCGAGATGAATCTTAAATCTTTGAAGGAAGACTTGCTACAAACTTTGTGGATTATGACAAACGTCATAAGGAAGCTCTTTTGCTTCTCAAGTTGTTGGTGTCGAATGATATGATACCGAAGTGCGGAATGCCACTGTGACAAGCATGTTATGGACGAATCTGAAAGACAAATATCAGACATTAGAGAAAAGGCAAATTTTATACCTCAAAAATACATTGTTTGCTTTGAAGTTACAAGAAGGTGGATTGCTATCTGAGCACCTACTTCGGATGAAAGACCTCCGAGACCAATTATCTTCCATAAATAAAAAGGTGGACGATGATGATATGGTGGATTTGGTTCTAAATAGCTTGCCTTCTTCATATGAGTCATTTGTGGAGGCACTTCATTTAATGGCTGAGAGTCAAACTCTTATGTTTGACAAGGTGAGTTCCTACTTGTTGCAAAAGGAACGAAGACAGACACAAGCTCAAGAGTGTCCAGTCCCGAACAATCCGAGAGCGCTTTTGTTGCTCAGTCCAAAGGAAAGTGTAAACGACAGGTTGAGACATCCACTTCCTCTCCTAAACATCAAGTGAAATGTTACTATTGTCACAAACTTGGTCATGTGAAGGACCTCAGAGAAAACGACTCAATGCCTCAAGAAGCGAAGGGGCAAGGACATGTGGCAAGTTGAACACAAGCTAGAACATGAGTATGCCCTCATGGCAACTTCGCATGAGATAATGGAAGCCCTACTCGGTGATAGTGTTTTATTTTGGAGCATCACGACATTTCACATGCAAAAAGATTAGTATGTCAATTTTCATTCATGTTCTTGATTCGAGCCATTACTTTAGGGGATGGGAGGTCACATGTTGTAGAACATATTCGGGATGTTCGTTTTCTGTTAAATAATAATACCAAGTTGATTGTCAAGCATGTTAGATATGTGTCTAACATGAATAAGAATTTGTTATCTATCACCAACTAGCGATAATCCTAATATCTCTCTGTAAACTTTTCTAAAGAAACAATGTCTTGTGTCTCGACATCAAACAAAATAAGGTTGATGCCCCTGGGAATTAGGCATAGTGGTCCATATAGACTTGTTGATCGCCACTGCGGTCAACTTGCATGCCTTAGTTGTGGAAGGAAATACCGGTGTTTTATGGCACAAAAGATATGGACATCTCGACCTTGATTCAAAGCACGCCTTCATAGAGCCAACATGGTTGTT